>CM019065.1:360254652-361454652 GCA_009667805.1 Leptobrachium leishanense | reverse complement strand
AGGTTGAGCTTCAGGAAACGGGAGGTCATCCAGTCGCAGACAGCTGACAGGTAGGGATGAGCCGAACACCCCCATGCTCGGTTCGCATTCGAACTCGAACAATTTCAAAAGTTTGAGTTTGAACGCGAAAACGAACCGAACTCAATGCAAGTCAATGGGACTCGAAAGTTCAAATTTTAAAGTGCCCTCCGACAGGGCATATATGCAAGATATTTGCAATAAAAGGTGTTTGGGGGTCCGGGTAGTGCCCTAGGGGACAGGAAACAAGAACAAAAAGTTAAAAAAAAAACTTTTAAAGGAACAGTGAGTTTTCCATGAAATAAATGTTAAGAATAAAAACGAAAAATTCCTTCAAATATCGTGCCTAGGAGGTCCCCATAATCTGCCCGTGAAGTGGTGGATTTGTAGGATGTATAGAAACATTTAAAAACAAACAAATGACATTTCAAATGACGGTAAATGGTTTTCCTTTAATCTATTCATAAACAACTGCTTGGGGCGGCAGCCTGTATGAAAAGAGGAGACATTTTAGGACACGCAGAACAAGTTTAGTGATTTTTTTGGGCAAAATTATGGTGAAACCTATGCAGGCTTTGGATGAAAGTAACAATAGGTGCTTTAAAATTGGGCCTTTAGTGTCAGCAACAGTGCTGTCACACCGTAACCCCTCTGTGGTATTGTGGAAGAGTGCAGGGTTGGACCCTGCGTTCCAATATTAAAATGATATGAATCTGGTATAGGCGTCAGTGCTCCCAAATATTTTGTCTTTGGTGGCAGCAAGTGCCTTCACACCGTAACCCCTTTGTGGTATTGTTTAAGAGTGCAGTGGTGGAGGTTTTGGTAATGCAGAAGCGATCCCCAATCTATTCAGTTACATCAGCAGCTATAACAAAACCGGGTCAGCAATGTTTAGGCACTTGTACTGGGCTACTGTATATGGTGAGAATCGGCACACACCAGTAGCAACAGGAAGCAAACAGAACAGGCAGGGAACACACAGAGAGAATAGTCAAATGGCAGGCAAAGTCGGCAACAGAACGGGTCCTCAGAACAAGCAGGGTCAGTAACAAGTATACAAACTGATTCAGTAAGCTAGCGATGCGGGAATAAAGGCTGAGACACACTGAGCGTGTAGCGACGCACAGCGTAGCGAAGCGAAGAGAAGCAAACATTTTGCAGGCTTGGCTTCACTCCGCTCCACCTCGCAGCGTGTCTACACTGCATTACGTTTGCTTCTCACTGCACTGGACAGGAATCCACTAACTAAATTAAAATGTACACACAAAACCATTTTATTTTCACAAAGCACATCTTATATAGGCAAAAAAAGTTTCTACTGAATAAAATACATCAAAAATTACTGTTACTTTAATAGTATAAAAACATTAAAAAAGGTAACCCCTGAGTGATCACATATATTATAGGGACACGGAGCGCTGTGTATAGAGTAGGGATGCATTGATACCACACACAGACATATACGTATATATCAACACGCAGACCTATATATACGTATTTATCAATACGCAGATATATATATACACCCACCCACAGACCTCAGACCATATATACACATAAGCACATGGGGGGTGGCATGTGGACAATCTCAACTAAATGCGCCCCCCCCCCATTTGGCTGATCCCTCCAGAAGAAATGTTGAACCCGACAGAGCAGAGAAGATATATATTATTCTCTGCTCTATCGGGTTCAACATTTCTTATGGAGGGATCAGCCAAATGGGGGGGGAGATTAGTTGCCAAAATGTGTGTGTAATGCAAGTCTGGATATATATACTTATATATATATATATATCATATCTGCCCTTACCTTCCCCTATAAATTTGCTAAAGTATACACACACAAAAAAAACCACTGCCTGAGACCCCGCACAGCCCACATGCCACCCCCCTCTACCTGGCTGAATGTATCTAATGTATATAATTATATAGAGAAAGAAAAAAAAGTTTTATTTTATGTTCCCGGGGACATTTAAAAATGTCCTCGGATTTAATTTTTTTTAGAAATGTGTCGCCTTACCTTAGCCTGGTGGTCACTGGGGCTCCCTGGATCCTGGTTGTGGGGGGTCTGCCGTGGCCGCAGGTGCAGTGGCTCCCTCCCTGCGCAGCCTGTCTCTGCCACATGCACCCGGCCAGCTAGCCCGCACAGTCGCAGCTCTGTCATCCGGCGGCCGCATGCTCCTCAAGGGGATCCTTGGGAGGCCCCGGCAGGCTGCCCTCTACAGTGTCTGATTAGAGGGCTGTGTCTGCCTGATGTTTTAGTAACAAGAATGTTTTATCCCATAGGCTTCAATGTTAAAAATATTCCCGTTTTAATTCAATATCTAATAAACCGTTGCTTATAATATTCTGCAGTAAAGAGTCTCTTTACTTCTAGATTTTTTTTCTATTTTTTAAGCATTTTTTTAAGCATTTTTTATACTTTTTTTAAAAAAAAATCTTTATCGAACTTTTGGCGAACGTCCCAAAAAAGTTCGAAGTTCGCGATATTTCGAACGGCCGATGTTCGCTTCGAACTCCGAACAGATCCGAATCGAACGCTCATCCCTAGTGGCGGCCAATCCAATGTGTGAAAAAAATTATGTCTCGTGCTCCCTGAACCACTCTTGCACAGTTTGAGCCCGATGAATCCTGGCATTGCCATCTTGGAATATGCCCGCTGTGCCATCAGGTGAGAAAAAACCCACTGATGGAAAAACCTGCTCATTCAGTATATTCAGGGAATCACAAGACCTTATTTTTTTCCAGCTGAAACATATGAATCACTGCAGTAATTATCCAATGGAAGGCTCACCCCTATCTGCTTAGTTACATCCAACTTTTGATAAGAATTTTTTGGCCAGGCATTGTGTATATTCAGCCGTGTAATTGGGCAGACTAGGTGGGCCAAAAGGTTCTTATCTGCCGACATTTTCTATGTTTCTATGTTTCTATTATGTCTACATGGCTAAAACTTTGGGGGCACATTCTGCAGCCCAAAAGCGAAAAAATGTGTTTACTGCAAACAAATTTCATTTGCTTTCGGGACACGGATGGTGCCTTGGAAGCACAAAATATCTCGATATTGGTAGTGAGGGGGTTAATAGTGACGCGACTATAGGAACACTGTAGCCAACATACATATAGAAAAAATGGCGTCGCGCCTATACTCACCAGAGCGGCTGCAAGAGCCAGTAGTAACAGCCCAGTTCATGTATAAAACATAACAAGAGAAAAAAGATGTCATCTGCGCTCGTTTCTATGTATTTCCATGTACAACAAAACACTATCAGGAGGTTTTAGTTTGTTTTAATGGCCATTGAAACGTAAGCTCGCTCGCCCCGACAAAGCACCTCTTTGCAGAGCGAGTACCTAACCAATGTACCAAAAGCCGCTCTACTGAGAGGCTTTGGTACATTGGTTAGGTACTCGCTCTGCAAAGAGGTGCCTTGTCGGGGCGAGCGAGCTTACGTTTCAATGGCCATTAAAACAAACTAAAACCTCCTGATAGTGTTTTGTTGTACATGGAAATATATAGAAACGAGCGCAGAGGACATCTTTTTTCTACTGTAGCCAACATGATCATGTAATGAATTTTAACCCTATCAACTATAGAGTCATTTCACTCCTGTGTGAGCTCATTATGATAATTCTTTGCTCATCATGTTTAACGCCGGCATTTTATTGTAGAACCCAAACAAATTATATATATTTTTTTTTTCAGTGGATTTCAACTATGCACATATGTCATGTAACATCAGAAAATTACACCAAAAAATGTTAGTGTAACTTTTCATTCAGGTTTCAGTAATTTACAGCATGAAAAAAAAAACATGTAAATTTACTTTTCCACATGATATCATCCCAACATTTATATATATTCTATGGGTTAGTCCTTTAATAAAATCAGAAATGGAGAACGTTTTACTGTATTTTCTAAAGCAATCAAATCAATTTAACCAAAGTTGAAGAAACTAGATCCCTGAGTAACATCAGGAAGCATTATTTTACTGAGACGGTGGTGGATACATGGAACAGTCTTCCAGTAGAAGTGGTAGAGGTCAAAACAGTAATTGAATTTAAGCAGGCATGGGATAGGCATAAGGCTATCCTAAACAAAAGATAAATCCAGGTAAAGTATCCATGTAATTGGGCAGACTAGATGGGCCGAAAGGTTCTTATCTGCCGACGTTTTTCTATGTTTCTATGTTTCTATGTTTCCAGTATTTTGTATTATTGTATTATTTCCGCGTGAATAAAATTACTCTGTATAACACACTGAACAGGGAATTGCTATTTATTTATAAACAGTACACTAAATTGCAAAACAATGAGTTAATAAGCATAGTCAGTGGTATTTTTTACTTTTTATCGTTGACCACAAATGGGAAATACAAAAAGAGAACATTCTAGTTTTTTCTGTTTTTACATATCCAATTTGCTTCAAATATCAGCACATTTTTTGCTCCTTTGATCTTCATGACAACTAAAAAATGATTGTACTTATTTGAATAACAAAACAAAAAGCAACATTATCATTACAAGAGTCTAAATTATTTTTCAGCATTCTTTTATGTTCTCTTTTCTTAATTTTATTCATATCAGAATAAAATTTAACTGTGGCAAATTGGGTGTAATTATTATTATTTGCAGAAGGCAATTAACTCTTGTTGAAAGGCAATAATGTTGTTTACACAGCAGAGTTATCATACTTTTTTATGGGCACCTGGTGAGTCACTCTTCAATATTCAATGAGTTACTCTTCTAATTTATGTGCAAAGTTTCCTCCTAACCTATTTGTACAACAAAATAATCAGGGATGTTTTCTATTCTATTTATGATCTTGATGTAATGGTGGGGTAGGTACCAGTGACCCTTATCGCTCGTGTTGTCAGATTGGCCATGTTTTCCTGGACACATAATTTATTCATGTTCTTTGGCAGTGCACAAATAAATGCAACCCGGCAGTATGTGAAATTCATATGCTGCAGGTAAGAAATGAAAAAGGAATCCCAGACGACCCTTCTTGGTTAGGTAATGCATTTTTCACCTGAAACATATAAGTTATACATATTGCAGGACAACCTCTTCCCTGTGCCCTTCTCCTTCATGATATAGTAATATGTGACCAAGAAAACATGGTTCATGTGGCAACCCTAGACCCTAACAAGCAAAAAGTGAACAGTACCAAACTACCGGTCCTTGTTATGGCCAATAAAATATGTACAAAACTTATTAACAATAGTCAGGCACTAGCTAGAGGCCATGGAATCCAGAAAACCACAAGCCTGGTCAGAATACCAAGGAATCGACATCAGACAAACCAGGTACAGAGAGGAGAGATCAACACAAACCAAGGTTTGGTACACCGAACAGAGAATAATACAAAAAAAAAGCACTCTCGGACTAGAAACAATTATGGCAGGATGAGGAACAGGAAATTCTGTGTGTTTATGTAGCCCTAGAGGATGATGTCATCACTATGGGCCCAGATGAAAATGAGGCTTGTGTCTGGCAGCCTTCTGATGTTCCAGTTGGGAATAAATATAAATTCTTAGTTGATAGCAGCACGCTGTGGCAGAATTGCCATAATCAGCTGCTGAATGATACAGGATGGCAGCATCACAGCGTGTTGGGGACGCAGGAATAATGACCCTTGAATTCTAACCAATTTATCACATACCTCACATTATGTGAGCATGAATAGAAGAGTATGTAAGAGCGTGTGGGCTGAATGGGAAGATAGTGAATTAAATGTACAGTGGAGGATAATGGAGTGAGCTGATAGGCTTCTCTACAGCCTTTTCAGAGACTTCTTGAAGGACAGGAGAGAGGGGGAGAGACTAATGTTGCAGGGGAGGGAGTTCCATAGAAAGGGGCAGCTTGGGAGAAGTCTGAAACTTGAGAGTGTGGGATTTTTTAAGGTCGGAGAGAAGGAGGTTACAGTAGTCAAGACAGGAGATAATAATAGCTTGGATGAGCATTTCAGTAAAGTCCTGATTAAGAAAAGGACGGATGCGTGCAATGTTTTTTAGGTGGAAGTAGCAAGATTTGTTTAGTGACTGAATGTGAGGAGTGAAGGAGAGATCAGTTTCCAAGAGGACCCCTAGGCAATGAGTGGAAGAAGTTATGGTGGCGCATTCATCTGAAGGGAAATGGGCACAAGAGTGGAGATTCTAGAGGGAGGGAAGACGAGAAGTTCAGTTTTAGAGAGGTTGAGCTTCAGGAAACGGGAGGTCATCCAGTCGCAGACAGCTGACAGGTAGGGATGAGCCGAACACCCCCATGCTCGGTTCGCATTCGAACTCGAACAATTTCAAAAGTTTGAGTTTGAACGCGAAAACAAACCGATCTATCAATGCAAGTCCTTCAAATATCATGCCTATGAGGTCCCCATAACCTGCCCGTGAAGTGCGGATTTGTAGTATGACATTTCAAATTCTATTTATTTTTATTTATAAAAGGATTTTACCAGGAAGGATACAATGAGATTTCTCTCGTTTTCAAGTATGTCCTGGGTTCAAGAACATTGAGTGGTTACAGAAATACAACATAGTAAAATGCAAGATATTAACACAAGAACAAATATACAGATTGACAGAAAAATAAATATGTAGGAAATAAAATCATTATGTTACATGTTTACAGGTGCATTTCGTATTGAGGTATGTTAATAGGGTAGTCTTAAGGGACTTTAGACTGGGGGAAGATTTGACGGTGTCTGTGAGGTTATTCCATATTTGCGGTGCTCTCGGAAAATGAGGATCGAGCCACTTTCTTTTTGTATTGTGGTATTGCAAGTAAGGTGCTGGTCCTGGATCTGAGGTTATAGGATGAGGGAACTGCCGGGGGAAGCAGCATATTCAGGTAGGGTGGTAGCTTCCCAGAAAAGCTCTTAAACACCAGGTTGGAAAGGTGAAGGGTGCGTCTAGATTCCAGCGATGGCCAGTTTAGTTCTTTTAACATGTCACAATGGTGGGTCATGTAGTTACATTGTAGCACAAAGCAACAGAATGAGTTATACAAAGTAGTAAGTTTCTGGAGGTGTGTTTGAGTGGGAGCTGCATACACTACATCTCCGTATTCAATGGCTGGCATAAGCATGTGTTGTACAATCTGCTTTCTTACCGCGGGGCTCAGGCAGGATTTGTTTCTGTACAGGGCACCTAGTTTGGGGTAGAGTTTAGATGAGAGTTTTTCAATGTGGGGCCCAAAGGATAGATTTGGGTCTAACCACATACCTAGATATTTGAGAGAAGTGACTGTGGTCAGCGTGCCATTTGATTTTGTCCTGACACATAGATGGGGTGTTTGCAATTTGTGTAGTTTAGGTGCGGTTCCAAAGAGCATTGTAACAGTTTTGTCAGTATTTAGAAAAAGTTTGTTATCTGCGATCCACTTTTCTACCTCTGTGAATTGTTCTTGCAGCACTGCCTCCAGCTGTGGGAGATTTGGTTTGCTGGTATAGATTACAGTGTAGTCTGCGTACATGTGTACAGTTGAGGCTTTGCAGACATTGGGCGGATCGTTTATGAATATAGTGAATAGCAGGGGGCCGAGTATTGAGCCTTGGGGTACACCGCATGTGACTGGGAGGGGAAGGGAAGTGCTGTCAGAAATGGACACAAATTGTGACCTATCAGACACATATGATTGGAACCAGGTTAACGTGCTGTCAGGATCGCCACCCTCTGGCCCCTGTCACCCACGCCAACCCTGCACCATGAACAATGCACATTCCTAACCTTCTGTATGTTCCCAGCATCCTAGCCCTAGAATCTCACCTGACCTCACCTTCCCCTAATTATCCCTGTATATCAAGAAGCTACGCCCTCCAGACTTCACTTCCACATTGAAGTTACTGACTGCGATACCTGTGTACTAAAGCTCCCTGAAACTGCCTGACCTTCTCCTGAACTCTCTACTAAGACCCCAAGGACCTTCTGCTACAATCTGGACTCTCATTCCTTCACTCACCGGTAACCCTCCCATCCTGCTCCCCCTCTGCCCCCATCTAAGACTCCCCGTGTATCGAACCCCTGCTGTACCACCGACTATTCTCTACCAGCCTTGCCGTGTACCGAACCCCTGCTGTACCACCGACTATTCTCTGCCAGCCTTGCCGTGTACCGAACCCCTTGTTGAATCCTGACGACTCTATTGCCTATACCCTGTCTGATTTCATGCCACTGTGTTTATGTGCAAATAAACACTCTTTTGTTATTCTGAACCTGCCTTCATCACTGCATCCTGGGCTCACAACCAACCTGCTACACTACCCGCAGTCTAAACGTGACACGTGCTATCGCCAATACCAGAGTTTTTAAGTTTTTGTAATAGGATGCCATGGTATGCTGTGTCAAAAGCCTTGTCAAAATCAAGGAAGATGGCTCCAGTTAGGTTTCCTTGTTCCAAGCCCGCTTGGATATCATTACAAACTTTTAAAAGGGCAGTTGTAGTTCAATGATTTGGCCGAAAGCCTGATTGATCTGGGGTTAAATAGTTCTGATACTGATAATAATCACGTAATTGAGTGTAGACACATTTTTCCAGAATTTTTGACATTACAGGGAGCAGTGATATTTGGCGGTAGTTGGATACCAAAGTATTGTCTCCACTTTTATGGATAGTGTCGGGTATATTAGAGACAAAAGAGAATTTTAAAATGGACGCCTGTAGCCATTTTGTTTTGAAAGACAGTTTTTCTTTCTAATTTCTCTAGGTTTAGAAATGAACGAGATTTTTTTTTTACAGAGTTCATTCCTGAGTAAAGTCTTTTATATTTTTTTAAGAAGTGCCAGACATGAATGGTACCTAGAATGTGGTGTGTGATAAGGCTAAGGTTTAAGTGCTAAGACGTGTTATAATTAAATTTATTGGTCTGTCTTAAGTTTCTAAAACATATGGGTATAGGAATAAGAGTTAATTTCTCTAATATTCACAAAATATATGTTTATAATCAAGGTATATTTTATTATATTCACAGTAGGAAATATATATTCCAATAAATATTGTAGAAAGTATATAATTGGTAAATAATAAAATTTACTAAAGAATAGATTCTGTGTTAACCAGAAAAGAATTCAGCTGAAAGGACTGATCAAAAGGGAGTGAGGATATAAATCAAAGATGACAGATGGAGACACTGGGTCTGGGAGGAGAGAAGGTCTTTGTTACGTCAGGTTGACCTTTCTTGACCCGAGATAAGAGAATTAAAAAAATGGTGGAATTAATTGGAATTAATAAAAGAAGTGCAATACTGCCCTCTAGAGGATAGTAAAAATAATGATTCATATTATTATTAATTAACCATGACGTCAAATTGGCTATAATAAGCGGCAAGGCTTTTTGTGAGGCAGTCGGAGATTTCAGCAGACAGATTCACACCGCAATGCATTCAGACGTCCAGTACACATGACACTCTGAGAAGTCGGAGATTCCAGCAGACAGAGACTCACATCGCAATGCATTACACATGACCCTCTGAGAGTCCAAGATTCCAACACTCAGACTCACACCACGATGCAGGCAGGTCCCAAGACATGAGGCAATCAAGATTCTCACCAACTCTCTAACTCACATGCATTGATTATCTGATATCGATAATTTTCACACATTCCAAAAATTATTACATCAGGAATTCCAAGGCAGACTTATCAACATCCAAATTGGACAGGTAATGTATGAAAGAGGGGAATTAATGTAATTATATATATATGTGTGTAGATATTCTTGCAACATTAGACTGAGATTCTCAGATACCGTTAAATCCAAATTCTAAGTAATTTCTATTCTGCAGATAGAAATATGAAGAAGTGGATATAAGGATTTATTCCTAAAAGAATGTTGTAAGATTGATACCAATATATATATTGAATTTGGAAATTACTGTGATTAAAATCAATAAGCAAGGAATTATATAACTACAAAATAAAAAGCAAAAGATTAGAAGTTTAATTCTCGAGATTAGGGGAGGATTCACTAAATAAGTTTTTATTACTTATCCTTAAATTAGCTCATCTTTTGTTGATCCATGTAGCATAGAGATATATATATATCTATAAGAGCTGGCTGGTTAAACATTGTTTGCTGGGAAATGCATGTTGTATTAAGCAGAAATGTTTATTAACCATTTGTGTATTAGTTACTAACTGTTAAGGTAAATGATATTAATCATATATGCAGTTACTAACCGGAGATACATATATTGTGAAGCTAGTTTTTATATGCTGATGGATTGTGGTTTACAAATTGTTGTTTATGATATGATATTTGAAATTCTTTTGTATACGTAATAAATATATATATGTTTTTATCCGATTATTGTATTTTTTAAAGCAAAACACAGACAATTAAAAGAATTCAGGATAATTTCTAAGAGATATAGACGATTGATATTTGTGTCTCGTATAACTTTCTTATGAAATAATAATCCCTGATATATTGGAGGCAACTGCCGAGGTAGGTCCAGTAAGTCCAATATAGACATATTGGAGGCTTGGCTGATCAATCCAATATATATAAACGTGTTGTTTTCAGGTGCAGAGATTATATCCGACAATAGGTACCACCCTTGCAGTCTTCCAAAGTTTGGGTATGTATCCAGTCACCAGTGATTCATTGATTAGGGTTGCGACAGGTTTTGCAATTGCTGGCGCACTGATTTTCAGCAGCATTGCTGGGATTTGATCAGGTCCAAACTGGTATTTCATTTTTTGGTTACGGAGAAGTTTAGTGATGGCACTGACAGGCACTGGTCTAAAACTGAATTTCTCTGCATTGCAGGGTCTTTGCACTGTTGGTGGGGCCTGATCTGTGTGCAGCCTTTCTGATTGCGTGTCATTTCCTAGCTTAGCAATCAGGGTGGTGGCACATCCAACAAAATAATTATTAAAAGCATTTGTGCTAAAAAAAACAAGTTGACCTGAACCTGTCCTTGTGCCATACTCACACAGGTACTCGTTGTTGGCCCTCTGCTGCTTGTGCAGATGCTGCAGCATTGCTAATGTCGAGTTCCACCTGGTGGGCATGTCACAGATCAGACGGTTTGTGGGAAGTATGGAAAAGTATGTCTTTTTGCTGATGACACAAAGATTTGCAACAGGGTTGACGTTCCTGGAGGGATCAGCCAAATGACAAATGATTTAGGTAAACTAAAAAAATGGTCGGAGTTGTGGCAATTGAGTTTTAATGTGGATAAGTGCAAGATAATGCACCTGGGACGTAAAAACCCAAGGGCTGAGTATAGAATATTTGATACAGTCCTAACCTCAACATCTGAGGAAAGGGATTTAGGGGTCATTATTTCAGAGGATCTAAGGGTAAGTAGTCAATGTAATAGAGCAGCAGGAAATGCTAGCAGAATGCTTGGTTGTGTAGGGAGAGGTATTAGCAGTAGGAAAAGGGAAGTGCTCATGCCACTGTACAGAGCACTGGTGAGACCTCACTTGGAGTACTGTGTGCAGTACTGGAGACCGTATCTCCAGAAGGAAATAGACATCTTAGAGAGAGTTCAGAGAAGGGCTACTAAAATGGTGTACGGCTTGAAGGAGAAAAGTTACCAGGAAAGGCTTAATGATCTTAACATGTACAGCTTGGAAAAAAGACGAGACAGAGGAGATATGATAGAAACATTTAAATACGTAAAGGGAATCCACAAGGTAGAGGAAGGGAGTATATTTAAAAGGAAACAAAATAGCAAAACAAGAGGACATAGTCTTAGATTAGAGGGGCAAAGGTTTAAAAGTAACATCAGGAAGCATTATTTTACTGAGAGGGTGGTGGATACATGGAACAGTCTTCCAGTAGAAGTGGTAGAGGCCAAAACAGTAATTGAATTTAAGCAAGCATGGGATAGGCATAAGGCTATCCTAAACAAAAGATAAATCCAGGTTAAGTATCCATGTAATTGGGCAGACTAGATGGGCCGAAAGGTTCTTATCTGCCGACATTTTTTCTATGTTTCTAAGGTGGAATTCTCTTTGAATTTCTGCCAGGCGAACGCTTGCTGGGAATGACCGTCTGAAGTGGCTGCAGACTTTTCTGGCCTGGATGAGAAGCTCTGGCAGCCCTGGGTACTTGGTTAGGAAACGCTGTACCACCAGATTTAGGACGTGTGCTAGGCATGGTACATGCGTCAATTTACCCTTGCGTAGGGCGGAGAGAAGGTTGCTGCCATTATCGCAGACGATCATTCTCAGCTCAAGCTGGCGTGGTGTTATCCATCTCTGCACCTGCCCCTGCAGAGCTGACAAAATTTCTGACCCGGTGTGGCTCCTGTCCCCTAAACAAACCAGCTAAAGCACAGTATCACATCTTTTTGCTTGAGCCATTGCGTAGACCCTGTCAGGCGTCGGTTTAACTGCCACTTCGCCAGAGAAGGAGGAGGAGGAGGAAGAGGTGGTGGTGGTGGTGGTGCAGACAGACCTCATACAAGCAGCTTTCTGGAGGCATGGTGGATGAACAAGCTCCAGCACAGAGCCCCGTCTTGAATCCCTCCCAGCTGCAATCAGAGTTACCCAGTGTGCCGTGAAGGAAATGTAACGACCCTGTCCATGCTTGCTGGACCACGTGTCTAAAGTGACATGCACCTTGCTGCTGACTGCCTTTCCCAATGACTGGATAACATTGTCTTCCACGTGCTGGTATAGTGCTGGAATGGCCTTGCGTGAAAAGTAATGGCATTTTGGAACCTGCCACTGTGGTACAGCACATTCAGCAAATTCACGGAAGGGAACACAGTGCACCAGCTGGAAAGGCAGCAGCTGCAATGCGAGAGTAATTTTGCTAAGCTGGCATTTAGATGCTGTGCTTGGGGATGGTTGGGACTATATTTTTTCTTTCGCTGCAGCAGCTGTGGCAACGTAATCTGACTGCGTAAATCTTCAGCACATTTCTTAAAGAACTCCCAGACAGCAGAGTTCCTGCATGTGTTCTTTGAGACAACAGCGCTCTGCACCGGAGCAGCTCTGACATGTGATGCCTTGGACTGGCTAGTGCTACGGTTGGTCACAGAGGATGTTGTGCCTCGTGTTTGTTGTGCCTCCTCCTCCTCACTTGATTCCTCAGTTCGATCTGGCACCCAGGTGGAGTCAGTGACCTCATCATCAATGTCATCTTCACCCCCTATCTCCTTGTCACTGGAGCCAACTTGGCAGTATGCTGCAGCTGCTGGGGCAACATGAGTGCCAGTTATTTGTGTGTCATCACTGGCACCCCCTTCCTCTAGGTTGATTATACTCCCTTGCTCAACCTCAGAGATTGAATCTGAGCACTGTACTTGCTGCGCATCCTCAAGCAGCATGTCACTCTCATTGTAGTCAAACAATTCAGCTGACTCCTCCGTGTGTGATAGCAAGGCTACGGCAGGAGTAGCTGTGGACATGGAGGCTGAATTAGATGCTTTGGCAGCTGAGGTGGACTGTAAAGCACTAGAAGCCTGGCTGGCAGAGGACTCGGAGGATGAGGATGGCCTGGTTAGCCAATCCACCAAGTCCTCTGTATGTTGCTGCTGCTTAAGACGGCCAGCACCAGTTAGAAAGGACAAGCGTGCCCCTGCAGAGGATGCACCACGTCCACGACGACCAGAGACACAGCCTCCCGACACAGGGGCTGCTTGCCCTCTTATCTGTGTCTGGGAGCATCTGCCTGTCCTTTTTGGTCTTTCTGACATAGTGACTGTTATATAGATTAAAGATATACAGAACTCTGATTCAACTTTGTTATAAAAAATTGGAGATAGGCAGAACGCTGATTTAACTGTGTTATCTAGATTAAAGATTTCCAGAACTCTGGTATAACTCAGTGAGACACCCTGATAGCTGGCAGCCAGTGACAAGACACAGATTAAAATTCCCAGAAACCTCCTATAAATCAGTGACACCCCCTGATGGGTGGCAGTGAAAAAACACAGATTACAATTCCCAGGAACCACCTATAAATCAGTGAGAACCCCTGATGGGTGGCAGTGACAAGACACAGATTACAATTCCCAGAAACCTCCTATAAATCAGTGAGACCCCCCTGATAGGACCCCCTGATAGCTGGCAACAGTGACAAGACACAGATTACAATTCCCAGATATCTGCTACAAGTCTGTGAGACCCCCTGATGGGTGGCAGTGACAAGACACAGATTACAATTTCCAGGAATCTCCTATAAATCAGTGAGACCCCCTGATGGGTGGCAGTGACAAGACACAGGTTATAATTCCCAGATATCTGCTACAAGTCTGTGAGACCCCCTGATGGGTGGCAGTGACAAGACACAGATTACAATTCCCAGGAACCTCCTATAAATCAGTGAGACCCCCTAATGGGTGGCAGTGACAAGACACAGATTACAATTCTCAGATATTTGCTAGAAGCTAGAAATTCCCAGATATTTGCTAGAAGTGAGACCCCCCCAATAGCTGCTGGCAGTTAGTGAGAACACACAGATTACAACAATTCCCAGATATTTTGTAGAAATGAGACCCCCACAATAGCTGCTGGCAGTGAGAACACACAGATTACAACAATTCCCAGATACACTATATTGCCAAAAGTATACACTCACCCATCCAAATAATAAGAATCCGGTGTTCCAATCACTTCCATGGCCACAGGTATATAAAATCAAGCACCTAGGCATGCAGACTGTTTTTACAAACATTTGTGAAAGAGTGGGTCGCTCTCAGGAGCTCAGTGAATTCCAGCGTGGAACTGTGATAGGATGCCACCTGTGAAACAAATCCAGTTGTGAAATTTCCTCGCTCCTAAATATTTCACAGTCAACTGTCAGCTGTATTATAAGAACGTGGAAGTGTTTGGGAACGACAGCAACTCAGCCACGAAGTGGTAGGCCACGTAAACTGACAGAGCGGGGTCAGCGGATGCTGAGCTCATAGTGCGAAGAGGTCGCCAACTTTCTGTAGAGTCAATCGCTACAGACCTCCAAACTTCATCTGGCCTTCAGATTAGCTCAAGAACAGTGCGCAGAGAGCTTCATGGAATGAGTTTCCATTGGCAAGCAGCTGCATCCAAGCCATACATCACCAAGTGCAATGCAAAGCGTCGGATGCAGTGGTGTAAAGCACGCCGCCACTGGTCTCTAGAGCAGTGGAGACGCGTTCTCTGGAGTGACAAATCGTGCTTCTCTATCTGGCAATCTGATGGACGAGTCTGGGTTTGGCGGTTGCCAGGAGAACGGTACTTGTCTGACTGCATTGTGCCAAGTGTAAAGTTTCGAGGGGAGGATTATGGTGTGGGATTGTTTTTCACGAGCTGGGCTTGGCCCCTTAGTTCCAGTGAAAGGAACACTGAATGCTTCAGCATACCGAGACATTTTGGACCATTTCATGCTCCCAACTTTGTGGGAACAGTTTGGAGCTGGCCCCTTCCTCTTCCAACATGACTGTGCACCAGTGCACAAAGCAAGGTCCATAAAGACATGGATGACAGAGTCTGGTGTGGATGAACTTGACTGGCCTGCACAGAGTCCTGACCTCAACCCAATAGAACACCTTTAGGGTGAATTAGAGTGGAGACTGAGAGCCAGGCCTTCTCGTCCAACATCAGTGTGTGACCTCACAAATGCACTTCTGGAAGAATGGCCAAAAATTCCCATAAACACACTCCTAAACCTTGTGGACAGCCTTCCCAGAAGAGTTGAAGCTGTTATAGCTGCAAAGGGTGGACCGACGTCCTATTGAACCCTATGGATTAGGAATGGGATGTCACTTAAATTCAAATGCGAGTCAAGGCAGGTGAGTGAATACCTTTAGTGATAGTTTTAGCAATATAGTGTATCTTGTAGAAGTGAAACCCCCCCAATAGCTGCTGGCAGTGAGAATACACACTAACAGAACAATCTCCTCTCAAAAAACTAGTGCTGGGGCTGCGAGGGACGCCTTATATAGTGTGCTGCGGGACTTAGCTCTGTGAGCCGATGATTGGGCAAAATTTGCCCAATCAAGACTCTGAGCCATGATTGGCATAGTCTTGCACCTGACCTGTGGTCAGATGCAAGGCTGTAGCCAATTCCAAGCTTCAGGCAAGTGGAAAAGTGGATTGTGGTCCATTGTGGTGCATTGTGGGCGAACACGCGGCGAACACGTGGAAATGTTCGGAGTTCGAACAGCCGAACAGGAGATGTTCGAATGGAACTCCGAACAGATCGAACCGAACAGCTCATCCCTACTGACAGGCAGGCAGTAACACGGACAGAGATCGGGGAAGGAAAGGTAGATTCTGGTGTTGTCAGCGTAGAGATGATAGTCGAGTCCATAGGAAGAAATGAGGTTGCCCAGAGAGGCAGTATAGGTTGAGAAGTGTAGGGGACCCAGAACAGAGCCTTGAGGTACCCCAACTGAGAGAAGAACTGGTGGTGAAGAGGCACAGGCAAACGAAACACTGAAGGAGTAAAGAGAGAGGTAGGAAGAGAACCAGGAGAGAGGGGAGTCACCGAGGCCAAGTTGATGCAGCGTGAGGAGCAGGACACGATGGTCAACATTGTCAAATGCAGCAGAAAGATCAAGAAGAATAAGGAGGGAGAAGTGACCTTTGGTTTTAGCAGCAAGTAAATCATTAGTCACCTTGGTCAGAGCAGTCTCAGTAGAGTGCTGGGAGTGAAAGCCGGCCTGGTGCAGGTCAAGTAGAGAGTATTCCTCTACTGTGAGCCTGCACATCCCTGCAAGTATTCCTGTTGTTTCATCTATATCACAAATGCTGTGATTCCATTTAACCATCATTCTCCAGCCTACCTGCGCCATCTTTTCCAATGATTAGAGGCACTCTCCTGGCCACCCCAAGCACAAACCAAGACATAATTTGTCAGATATGCGCTACAAGAAAGTGTCATCATAATATGTCTTGTCTGTCAAGTCACTGATGCCACTAGTTCCCATCCCATTTCCAAAGTTAATATAAATAATGATAGAGGGGTAAGAATATAGATAGTAAAAAAAATGACCATCCTGATTTCTCACATTGCTACAACTACAGAAACAAATAGGGAGGAAGAGGTTGTTTTGGAAAGTGAACCGTACTCTCATATTCTGTTCTGTGTCCCATATTGTCATCTTTTGCATTTTTGCCACTCACAATTATTCCTATGATTTTTTAAAGTAAATATATTTACAATTAATCGTAGGATCTAGTAAAATACATAAATAAAAGAAAAAAAAGGATTTTTTTACGTAAAGATTTTGAGGTCATATGGACCACACTTTCTAATGACAATAAACAAACATGTAATTTTCTGTCACTATAGCAAAGACCAGATCTCCAGGCAAATTACATGTTTTGTTTTCAATAAAACATTTTCAGATCCCAAAGATTATTATTTTGGCTTTCACATGTCATATTAATGATTCATTGGTCTCAATGAAAGATTTAAATAATTAAAGGGTTATAAAAATTGTTTCAAATTTACTTTATTCTTCTGGTGTGAATTGAAAAGGAGAGGGACTAGATCAGAGATATGGAAATGTTTTTTTTTTAAGTGCCATGTAATCATTAACTATGCACTGATTAATAAAACACTATGTACGGGATAGGTTTTATAATTGGCCTCTGAATGCACACTAAGTACTTTTTTTCCCTCCACCAACTATTGTTAGTATTCCCGGTCTTGCAATAAAACATAATATAAAATCACCTCTCATGAATTATTTAAAGCTTCACATCAGGAAACAGAGTGTATTGCCTGGAACTTTCTCTGTATCTACCCAAACCAAATCAAACCTGCCTGATATCTTATTTAGTGCTTTGAAAACATAATAAAGGGATACATTCGTAGGGCCCTATTACATTCTTCGCGCAAACGTTAACGCATGCGCAAAAACGCATTAACGCGAGGGGCAAAAACCTTTGCGCAGAATGTTGTATTACAATGTCCGCGCAAAAAATGCGCATTAACGTCTACCACGGGTGAACCTGTGCGAACCCTGCACGAGCGTAATGTACTGCGCACGTCCTATACTTAACATTGTGAGCGCAAATGCGTTTGTGCGCTGGTGCGCGCATGGTATTACAATCTTAGCGCAAAAATTTAACACACAGCGTTTGCGCGCATAATTTTAACGTCTTTGAAAAGCTGGTGGTAACGGCAAATTGTAACAACTTGACCGTACCAAACTGCGGATTCACAACGGAGAACGTCGATGCGCACTTTTTGTACTGGATCCGTCAAAAATGACGGCCACTACCTTGTCTTCCATCAAAACGTACGAATGTTGTGCACAGTCCGCACAAAAATGACGGACTCGCGTCAAAAATGTATGAATGTTGTGCGCACTCCGCACAAAAATGACGGACTCGCGTCAAAACGTACGAATGTTGTGCGCAGTACGCACAAAAATGACGGTCTTGCGTCAAAATGTACGAATGTTGTGCGCAGTCTGCACAAAAATGACGGACTCGCGTCAAAACGTACGAATGTTGTGAGCAGTCCGCACAAAAATTATGGACTCGTGTTAAAAATTACATTGCGCTCACTAATTTCTGCGCACAACGGTACTTTGCGTGCATTTTTGCGCGTCGGTTTTACAAGCGCAATTTCCCGACGGATGAAAGAATGCACAAGGAATGTAATTCCAGCGGTGATTTTCGTGTGTTAAGGTTTAACGCTTCGCGCAAAAAAATACGCATTTAGCGTGCGTTTTTGCGTTAAGAATGTAATAGGGCCCGTAGTCTTTAATCATACCAATATATTCAACCTATGACTATCAGGGGAGTGACAGCCCTTGATATGTTCAAGGGACCCAATGGACTAGGCCCCTATTAAACCCCATACCACTAGTCTAAGTGCTAGAGATGTAAGGGTTCCTCCTGACAAACAGGACTGACCCACCAAGATATCAACATATTTTCCAGTGGGCCACAACATCTGGGGTTGATAAGAGCACTCTGACTCATCCCTGAGGAAGCTGTACGTATGGTTTCACTGGCTACAGATGCAGAATGAATGCTCTACCACCAGGAAACACTTTGTATCCCTTGCTGGACCCCCAGGACTTTAGTCCACTCCCCGTAAAATCAGGTGCGCAGAAAAGGGGACAACATTTTTATTTTTAATCAGTTTAGTGAAATGGGCAGCTGAGGGAAGAGGGCCCCGTCTGGGGGGCCCCAAAATTTCTGATGGCAGCCCTGTCTTTAAATGGTTTCTTAACTTTTTCAAGTTTTTTTTTACGTTTTAATGGTAACCTTTGTAGATGAGTAACTTAACAGTTTACGCTGCCTTCTCTTTTCCTCTATCCCTCTGTAAGCTGATCTCAATCCCCTGCTCCACAAAATTGATTGCAATGATAGGATCCAGGAACTGACTTGCAAGCAGTATTCCTTTATCTACAATATGCAAATTATGCCAAAACAGGTGTTTAATTACACAGTCATCCACATTCAAACCTCTCTCCACAAGTCATAATAGAGCTTCCACTGCATTTCTCTCCCCAACGAAAGACTATCCAGCAACGAAACCACAGACTGGTCTGTGCCACACTTAATTCACCCCAACAGTTATTTTAGCTCTGTTACCAAACTCATGTCCTCACACCAATCTCCCAGTGTCTGAGTCCTTAAACACTCCAATAACTACAGCCATGACACCAGGCACGGACATTTTCCCCGAATGCCCCCAGGTTGCTTAAGCTTAAAAAAAGAATCTTGCGAGGAGCTGTAACATTCCTTCTAGATGTACGTCCAATAAATCTATTTATCTATCAATAAACCCTTGAATGAAAAGTTGGAGTGCCTGTTCCTTTCTTTGTAGGTTGCATAAAGTCATAGCAGGAAAGGATGTTTGTTTTTTTACTCAAAGGTGATGAACAGGGCTGGATTAACAATTAGGCAAAGTAGGCATTCGCCTACAGCTCCTCTCCAGAGAGGTGTACATTGCTTGGTAAAACAAACAAAAAAATTATGTTTCTTTAGTTTACAATTCTTTTTATTTTTGTTTTACAGAGCAAGCCCCCCCCCCCCACTGCATGCCGAACACCTTTCACTGTAAAAGAAGAAAGAACATGTAAAGAAATAAAATTCAGCTAAAGAAAAATGTTTACTTTTTTAACCAATTTTTTTTATTATTTTCTTTTTAGCTTTACAGAGCAAGGCGTCTTCCTGTGGTGGACTCCTTGTTTTGTAAATGTAAAGTGTGTAAAGAATAAACATAAAAAAATCTTGCAATTGTTGCATTTTGGGGGGAGGGGGCATTTCTAGATTTCTGTAAATAAAGACTCCTGAGATGTAAACATGGTCCTGTTGGTGAAGCCTTATCATGCTATGACGATACGTGGTACTTGGTGGGTATATAAAGGCATGAAGGTGTTCTGGCTTTGGGGGTAGAGGAACAAGACCTGGGAAGCCTGGGAAGACTTCTTCCAAACAGCGGACACTATTACACTCTTCGCGCAAAATTTTGCGCGTGCGCAAAAGCGTATTAACGCGAGGGGAAAAACCCTTTGCGCTGAACGTCGTATTGCGACGTTCACGCAAACGATGCGTGTTAACGTCTAACGCGAGTGACCCTGCGTGAACCCTGCATGAGCACAAGTTCGTGTGCGCATCCCATACTTAACATTGTGAGCGCAAATGCGTTTGTACGCTGGTGCGCGCATGGTATTACAATCGATGAGCAAATTTTTACGAACAACGTTTGCGCACATAATTTTAACGTCTTTTAAAAGCTGGTGGTAACTGCAAATCTGAATGTCCTGGCCCGAAACCAAATACACCAGCACGAAAACAAAATACAGCACAGTATAGTTACACATTCTACACATACCCAAACCATAAAATTGAGAGGTTGTGCGTGTTTTTATTATTGCTGCAGCATATATACTCAGATTGATTTTGACAGGCGCAAAAACTGAACGGGAGACAATTGTGGTTCTTTATTCAGATTGGCTGAATCGGGTGAAAAAGCAGTCTGCCCACTGATTTCTGCACGCAGCGTTAACTTGCGCGCGGTTTTGCGCGTCTTTTTTACGCGCGATAATTTCGGATGGATGAAAAGATGCGCTTGGATTTCAATACCAGCGTTAATTTACAAGCGTTAACGTTTAACGCTGCGTGCAAAAAAAATTGAACGAGCTTTTTTGTGCAAGGAATGTAATAGAGTCCAGCGTTTTTTGTGGATGCCGGGAATTGACTTGTAAGCAATCTCTATTTAACTTAGGTCGGGGTCAGACAAGCATTTTGCAGAGAGAAAGGAACGTCCGTGAGAGTGGACGTTCCTTCGACTCTGACGCCCGTCTGCCCACCTTCCTGAGTGCAGTTAGTGCGCTCAGTGCTGCAATGCTCAATCCTCCTATGGAGAATCGCGCTTTGCAGCCCTGTCGAACATGCGTCGTAGCGCTTTGACGGGGGTGCTTTCAGAACATCCGCAGCACTCCTGCTGTAGCGTGCGCAATTCGTGTGTGCGCTACAACGTGTGGCTGGCCCCGTTGAAGCATCACAATGCTGCGACGGACGCCGGGGGCACGTCAGTCCAGACGAATATAGTGCGCTCGTTTGACCCCGGCCTTATGGAGGGTAAACCACTAAGTACACTAACAACAGCAAAGCATCCTGGTCATGATTTGCAAATTTATGACAGCTCAATACCTCTTTATACCCACACAGCCATCCACACACTCTGCATGTCGTAATAGAGCTTCCATCCAATAAATGTTTAAAAGCAATTAAAAAGATTACTGAAAGCAGCCCCTAAACTAAGCGTGCTACTTTTTACATATACTTGCAGCTTGTTTTTGCACCATCTGCTTGTGTAAGTACACTCCTCAGGATATCTTTCCGAATCAAGGTTTTACAGACGTGAGCAGATTGCAACCACATTAAGGAAATTAATTGAAAAAAGAAATACAAATTACATTCTGTAAATATTTGTCAAAATATTCTACATAAATGAATTTACTAATTTATCTATGTAAAATTTAATTTTCACAATCTGAAATGACAAAACTGCAAGAATTAATTTTGTTATTAGACAATTATAGGGGTTGAATATTTTAATTAGGAATCATGACGTAACTACACAATCTTAATACTCATTATAATAATGAAGAGTAGCCACGATCTTAGTTATTTGCACATGAATTAAAAATATCATAGATGCTTCATTTTACCTTAGTTTTAACACAATGTAGGGGCGCATTTATTTTTCTGTTTTACTATTTAAATTGATTTATTTTATTTATAAAGTATTTTTACCAGGAAGGATACATTGAGATTTCTCTCGTTTTCAAGTATGTCCTGGGTTCAAGAACATTGAAATTTTCTAGTCGTTACAGAAATACAAAGTAATAAAATGCAAGATGTTAAAATCAAAACACAAATATACAGATTAAGGCAGAAAATAAATATGTAGGAAATATACAGTAGTCACTATGTTACATGTTTACAGGTGCGTTCTGTATTGAGGTATGTTAATAGGGAGCTCTTGAGTGACTTAAGACTGGGGGAAGATTTGATGGTGTCTGGGCGGTCATTCCATAATTGTGGTGCTCTGCAGTGATGGGCAGAACACCCCCGTGTTCAGTTCGCATTCAAACTCGAACACCCGAAAAAGTTTGACCGCGAACTCGAACACAATTCAAACACCATGTAAGTCAATGGGACTCGAATGTTCGAAAATGAAAGTGCCCTCCAAGAGGGCAAACATGCAAGATATTGGCCATAAAAGGTGTATGGCGGTCTGGGTACTGTCCTGGGGGACAGGAAACAATGAAATAAAAAAAAGCCTTTCACTGCTAAGTGCTGAGCCATTTCACTGCTATGCGCTGAGCTCATTTTTACTGCTTTTGCTCATGTTTAAATGCGATTTGAAGCCATGGGAAATGTTTGACCAACAAGGAGTGGGAAATGTTTGACCAACAATGAGTGGGAAATGTTTGACCAACAAGGAGTGGGAAATGTTTGACCAGCAAGGAGAGGGAAATGTTTGACAAACAAGGAGTGGGAAATGTTTGACCGACAAGGAGTGGGAAATGTTTGACCAACAATGAGTGGGAAATGTCTGACCAACAAGGAGTGGGAAATGTTTAACCAACAAGGAGTGGGAAATTTTTGACCAACAAGGAGTGGGAAATGTTTGACCAACAAGAAGTGGGAAATGTTTGACCAACAATGAATGGGAAATGTTTGACCAACACAAAGGACAGGGTATACCTAAAATAGGCCAGACGGTATACAAGGACGCATTCTAACACTAACCCAAATAGATCAGTGTTAGAGTGGTCAGGGATAGCCAAAACGGTACACAAGGGGTATCTATCATATAAGTCAAAAATCGATCAGAGTTAGAGTGGTCAAGGAATAGCCAAGGACTGGTACACGGGGGTGGTTCTCATACAAGCCAGGTAACAACGGAGACTGAAAAATCAACCAAGTAGTGAATCGCCAGGAGACACTCAGCACTGAGGAAAGCAAACTCCATGACAGGGCGATGAGCCAGATTGCGCTGTCTGTATTTAAACCCGGTGGGCATGCATCATCATGCCATGCCCCCCCCTCCTGACCAGCCCTGCGAGCTCCAGAAGCCGGCACAACTCCTGGCACCCGGCCCCCTCTGAGCCCCAGACGAGACAGATACGCTCATACACACCACACATTACTGTGAGTTTTATTCCTGTGGAACTGTGTTATGTCTTTTTTTTGTTTTGGAAGGGGGCGAAAAGCTGTTACGGGTTGAGGAAGTTTACGGGGGGGGCCATCGTTAGGTACAGTAAGGGGCCCCATCATTGCTGATGGCTGCCCTGTATGCATCCGGTACATGGGTCAGTGCACCCAAATATTGGGCCTTTGGTGCCAGCTAGTGCCTTCACACCGTAACCCCTCTGAGGTATTGTTGAAGAGTGCAGGGTTGGACCCTGTGGTCGAATATTGAAATGATATGCACCTCTCACATTAAAGTGCAGAAAAATTGTGTCTTGGTCGGTGGTGCATGACACCGAGAATCTAACAGGGTTATTCAAAGAGATCCGAATAGTGTCTGAAAGGTAAGCAAACAGTGAAATTCAGCGTACGGTTACCTTTACTGGTCATTCGGCTATTCAGAGAGCAGGCAGTTCGCCAAACGTTGGCGAATTGCCTGCACACACGGTGCCTGGTTGGTGCTTGTTCGAGGGCAGTGAATCCCCATAGAGAAGCAATGCTTCGTCTTTTCAGAGAACACAAACCAGCAGTGAAAAGTTGCCAAAATGCCCTGCCATTCGGTGGTTTCGGTTTGGCAGGTTTGTTTATTAGAATCCCATAGGCTTCAAGGTTAAAAATATTCCCGTTTTAATGCAATATCTAATAAACTGTTTATTATTATATTCTACAGGAAAGAGTCTCTTTATTTTTAGACTTTTTAGGATCTTTTAAGCATTTTTTGGAAAAAAAAATCGCAATTTTTTTTCCGTTTTTTTATCGTTTTTCATTTTTTTGTAAAAGTCCTTTTTTATTATCTATCATTCATTGGATGTTATATGTAAATTCCAGGCATTTTCATTCAGTAGTTTTTTTGCAACCAGCGTTTCACTAACGGTCGAACCTTTGGCGAACATCGCCAATAGTTAGAAATTCACTTAACTTTCGAACAGCCGATGTTCGATTCGAACTGGCAACACACCCCTATTCGACATGTTTAAACAGACGAATCCCATAGGATTCAATCTAAAACAATATTATAGTTTTCATCTTATTTTTATTCAACCGTTTATTCTTTTCATTTTCAGCAAACTGTCTTTTTATTAATGTATTTTTTAGAACACCTTTTTGTATTAGACAAAAATTTTGATTCCCAATTAATTTCTAAAGGCTTTTTTTTTATTCTTTAATAGACCGTTTTATTATTTTTTATAGGACCATTTTTATTCTTCAGACACATTTTCATGCATTTTTATTTGTTTAACCACTTGGCTGCTAAGGACGCACTCAGCACGTCCTGCCAAGTGCTGCTCCTGTGCTATTGAAGCTCTGAGCGCGTCCTAGCACAGGATCCCGGCCGATTGCTGCGCCCCCCCAGTGTGGGCTGACATCTTGGATGTCAGCCCGGCATTCCAGGACCCCGGCGGGGACAATAGATGTCATCGCGCTGGCGCGCTCACATCTATTTCAGGTGCCCCCCCCACGAGTGCGGAGGAGGTGCCTGAAAGGGAGGGGGAAGCTCTCCTTCCCGATCGCCTGGGGCCAGCAGTGAAAGTCAGGCACCGTTTGGAAGGGCACAGCCTGCCCTTCCAAACAGTGGCTGGCTTTAACCCCTTGGGGGCCGGATCATGATTCGAAAAGTGCCGGATCGTGATCCTCTCCCGGAGCTGGTCGACATCTTGGATGTCGGCTAAGCTTCCGGGAACTCCCCTTGATGACTGGCGTCATCGTCCATAGCGCCATGACGTCAGTTCTGGAGTTAACCCCTAGCTGCCACCAATGGTGGAGATAGGGGGTTCCAATGAACCCCTGTCTCCCGATCCGTGGGAGCTAGGGGTTAATGTTTGGCATCGTTGGATCAGCCAGAGCATGGCCTTTCCAACGATACCAAAGATGACCATGTAAAAAGTTAGGGGAAAAAAATAAAAATAAAATATATTTTAAAAAAAATAATAAAAAAATAAACAAGTTTTTTTTTTGTCTTGTTAATGCAGCAATATTGTTCCCATTTCAATTATAATGTGAACAATGATGCTGCACTAACGATTTTTGTTTGGGGTGCGTTTGGTAAAAAACGCATAATTTTCCCCCAAACAAAATGTAACGAGACCCCATTTCTAATTTTTTTAACAAACGCAACCCATAGAAAATATAACCGCAAATGCTCGCATCTTAAAATGTGAAAAAAAAACTTTACATGTTGTAAATTATTGAAAATTAAAGTTTTATTGCATTTTTTGTTATAATATACAGACAGGACGTGACGTATACATATAATAATGATATATTATGAGTCTGCCGGAAAGAACGATATATAATAGATCTGGGTCATATAATAAAATAAGGCTTCAAAATGCGTTTAAACATGATGAGCGAAACTGGTAAAAATGAGCTCAGCACACAGGTGTGAAATGCCTCAGCAGTGAAAGGGTTAAACAACTTTTAGAAGAATAGTAGAGTTCCGTTTTATTTGTTTTTTTTTGTCCTATTCGGCGGTCTGATCAGCTGCCTGTTCGGTGCTCTTCGGCAGCTCCAAGTTCGTCACACTTCAGGGACCCTGCGGTGAATAATTAATTCACCGCAGGATCGGCGATCTGGAATTCCGAAGCGCACAGAAAGAGAAATTTCACTGAAATTTCAGTGCTTCTGAATAATGCCTCTTGTGTCCTCAATATCATGTATACTTGATTTAGTATCATGCTGAACCAATGCATAGAGATTTAATTTATTGCGAATGAATTACATTTGCAAATGGTCTCGAGCATAAGCTCCAAATGTTTTAGCACCTCTTGCA
This sequence comes from Leptobrachium leishanense, assembly GCA_009667805.1. Classification (NCBI taxonomy): domain Eukaryota; kingdom Metazoa; phylum Chordata; class Amphibia; order Anura; family Megophryidae; genus Leptobrachium; species Leptobrachium leishanense. The sequence continues at coordinate 361,428,256 of CM019065.1, read as the reverse complement.
CGACAGCCGAGGTGCAAAATCAGTTAGAGCTGTTGGGAATCTGTGTCAAAGGCATGGATCCCCATCCGCAGAAGCCCTTTTTTGGCCAGTAGATGGCACTGACTACATTCAAATGTGGCTAATAAAGTAAAAAGTACATTGTGAAAATGCCCAATGAATTTTTTTACTGCACAATTAAAGCAATGTTATTTTCCAAAAAAAACAACCCCACCGGTCCAACATTGGTATAATGGAAACTCTTGGTGGTGAAAGAGTTAAGTAGAGAATGGACTACAGTTTTACTGTACATAATCCTCCATAATCCCACTGTGTTTGCTGTAAAAAACAACTTTTGTTAAAAAAAAAAACAGTGGTCAGTGAATAACTCCTTTGTGTGTGAATGTTTTCATTTATTTTATTCTGTCCTTTGAACACAAAAGCATTGCTATATTGTATCAGTGACATGCGGTGAGGTCAGTGGCTGGTGAGGCACTGGCTAGTATCAGAGCCAGATATACACAGGGTTACGCAGTCACAATTTACGCATTTGATTATCGTTATATAGGAGAATAGAGTTTACTATTTTTTTTTTAACAGTTCTAAGAGCATGCACTTACAATACTGACTAATAGAGGGCACTATTACACACATGCTGATTGCTGAACTCTGCCTGCCAGCTCCCCCACGACTGACGAGGACAGTCACATGACTGACCTGCGTCAATCAATCCATGGGGAGCTCTGACTCCCATGGGGGGCGTTTTTTTTTAAAAAAGAAGTGCTTGAGACCAATGGAGCTTTCCCATTGGCTCAAGCTTTCAATTGCTCTCAGTGCCTCTGGAGGCACTGAAAAGCGTAGAACCAGGAAGCAAAGCCAGCATGAGCTACGCAATTAGTGTAGCATTCAGCTTGCCAAATTGCGTAGGCTAGGCTGGCTCAGTGCTGCCCCTGCTGTCTGTGTAATGAATCACACACACACACACACAGGAGCCGGCAAACTGAAAGTGCAGGGGGAAAATAAGCGGAGGACAGAAGCACAGCGAAGGAGCGTGGAGAGGTGAGTATGATAACTTTTTTCAATGAATAACATTTTAATTACAGTTTAAATATGCACACATGTCATTACAGCACAATGAGCACATTAATTTACTGGAATGGCAGGGGAGGCTCTGCCTCCCCTGCCACCCCAGACTGCACGTCCCTGTATTGTATATCTTAGTTTAACAATAGTTTTACCAATGTAAACAACACACTGTACTGTATTTTTGTTGTTTTCATATTTACTTTCTACCTAGTATACATTTTTTGCAAAGAATTCTTTGAAATATTTCTTTTATAGGTGTTACTTTGAATGAAATCAGAAAACAAATGACTGTGAGTTGAACGGGCAGGTATAACTGGTGACCACTGCTAAGCTGGTCACGCTATAAAGTGATAAAATATGACATTCTCTGACAGCTCTCCTAAACTTCTTCATTTCTCCTCAGTTTATATGATATTATTTAAGCCATTTTATACAGTTAGCACTTATTGCTTCTTAAATTGAATGCACCGCGGATAATTCACCTGCTGCCATCTCCAAACCCCATTAACTCCAAGCACACATGAAATCAATCATCCCGGGTTTATTCCTTTATTTAACTTTTTTTAAACTTTGACTATTAATTCCTGTATGACTGACTTCCAGCTTTGAATAATATTAAAAATGTAATAGATTCATTTTTAAGAGTGCAATTGGCATGAACTACTGAAATGGCCATATTAATCATCCACGGCTGAGACTATCTGTGATATAAAGGTCACGCTAAACACAGAACAATCTGGCATAACTTATGATTATGAACAATAAAATAGTTTTAACCCTATAAATAATGTTTTTCCTTTTTAACCCCTTCACTACCAAGTGATTTTCCAAAAAAACATTGTCAGAAACCAGTGTTTTTTATTTAAAAAATCATTTTAAATTAATTATACATTAAGAAATATTTGAGCATTTACCCATTGTATTTCTTACTGTAAATAACCTATTTGACCAGTAGATGGCGCCATCTACTGCCAAATTGAGTTAGAGCAGTATGAACTGCTCGTCTATTTCCTTCTTTTTTTTTCTGCATCAGCGGCTGAAAGCCCAATGTAGGGCATTATCAGACGATTGTAGACATGTTTAGCTCTTTGGGGATTATGCCCACAGGGCTAAAACTTTGGGGCACCTTCTGCACCCCAAAAGCAAATGAAATTAATTTGCTGCAAACTAATTTCATTTGCTTTTGGGCTGCAGATCACCAGATCGAGATATATCGCTATCGGGGCACGGATAGTGCCTTTGAAGCCCGAGATATCTCGATATCGGTAGTGAAGGGGTTGACTTGTAGGGGTAAATGTTGATACAATCACTCAAAGGATCCCTCATACAAAGGCAAAATACCGTAACTCTGGCATGTTTACTACAGCAAAGAGTCAAGAAAATATTGTTTTTTTCTTTTTCGCATTTAATTAAAATAATTGAAAAAGAACAACAAGCGACAACAAGTCTTTAAGCATTACGATCAATGAAAGGTTCCAGAAAATCCAATTTACAGGGATTGTTATGTTTTTTTAAACAGGAAGTAGGAATATCACACTCAGTATTGCGCGTCCAGGAGATTTAAAGGGTTATTTAGAAAGCATTTCGGTGCTTTCTCCTTCGGCGCACTTGGGTGCGCTTAGGCGATTCCTGTTCGCTGACCCTGCAGTGAATTCACTAATCACCTCATGATCTCCAAGCCCCGAACGTGGAGCTGCTGAAGACTGCCGCCGGAACCACCAAACAGACCGTTGAATGCCGCCGAAGCACGCCTCTATCAACCAAACTGCAGGAACAAAAAAACGAAATGGAACTCTGCTATTCTTTAAAAGGTGTTTAAACCAATAAAAATGCATGAAAATGTGTGAAAATAAAAAAAGATTCTATAATTTTTTTTAAAACAGTCTGTTACAGAATAGAAAAAAAACACCTTTAAAAAAAAATTGGGAATCAAACATTTTGCCTAAAATATCCAAAATAAATTCTAAAAAATAAATGAAAAGACAGTTTGCTGAAAATGAAAAGAATAAACAGTTGAACATAAAAAAATTAAATACTCTAATATTTTTTATGTTAAATCCTATGGGATTCACTTCTTTATACCTGTCGAACTGAATCACAAAAAATCAGGACATTCCGCCGACACTACGTTGCAGTTTGGCGTTCTCTGAATAGATTAACTATTACTTGTCTATGGGGCAATTTTGATGCCGCCAAAAATCACTGAATTACAGCGATCTGCACTGTACAGTATTTCGCTGTCAGTTCACCATTATTTCGTAAATTGACAGCTTTCTGAATAGACAAACTGCCACGAAATTGCACCGTATGGTAAAATTCACCGTTCGGTGCCTTTCGTGGCAAGTTCAGCACTCTTTGAATAACCCTTCAAGATTTTTTGTACATTTACTACCAAGTGATTTTATATAAAACTACTGTCAGGAAGCAGTGGTTTTATGGCAATTTTCTTTCCAATACCCACACAGCAACTACATACAGAAGCATCTTTACTTTATATGTTCAGTGTAAGTAAGCCCTGTTTGAGAGGCAGAGGGCTCCCTCTGCTGGCCAAAAAGTGCTACTACATTTGTATTACAGCTTGAGCTCCGTGTTTCCTAGAAGAAGGAAAAACGGATTCCAAATTTTTCAATTTTACTACATCAGTTGTCATGCCCGGTGGAATGATACTTTCAGGGCATGTTCTGGAACCCATTGAAAATGAATGTCGTTTGCAATTAAAGAAATTATTTTTTATTGCTCCAAACTAAGAGCAGATCGAGTAAATTTAGTCTTGGGAGACCTACATGTGCTTTTGAACATTGAGTAAACCCAATCATGGTCGTGAAGGAGTTAATTTATAAGACTCATTGCCGGTACTAGTGCTAATGTTTTATAACATGTGTCCTGCTATCTTATTATTCATGTCGAAATAAAATATACTTCAAAAATGCAACTTGAACAAAGATGTTAATAAGAAATGGCTACAAACTAGCAAAGAGTAGCAAATATTTCTATGCCGCCTGCAGATCTCAGAAAAATATGCATAAATCCATAGAACCATAAAAAAATGTTTTCTTTTAGCAAGCTCAAACAATCACATGTTTTTTTATTTGAATTATTTATATGTTTTCCCATAAACTATTTTTGAACCGCCATATATTTTAATTTGTAGGAGAGGAAAATACATTTAACAGCCTATTTACAATTTCCTGAATTGCCTAGAGAGTAGAAATTATATTCTACCAAGTATATGTTAACGGATGATCAATTGAATTTGCAATTCAAGTTATAAGATTAAAAGGAACATAAAGTTAAAAAACATTTATTTATTTATTTATTTATAAAGGATTTTACCAGGAAGGATACATTGAGATTTCTCTCGTTTTCAAGTATGTCCTGGGTGATGCAATAGCTCACTAAGCATTGAAAATATCATTAATGGTAATTGTTCCTGTCAATGGACCTGGCTTTTTTAGAGATGTGTTGTCCCTTGCATGTTCAAACTTAAGGGTTCCTTTAAGTGGGCTTGGTTATGTAGTGGGTAGGACTGCCCAACAGCATCTAGTCTTTTCCAGGGTATGGGAACTAGCGCTTCCTGGTTTCAAAGGTGCTTCAGTTGCTAGAGGAGACAGCTCAGAGTGTTGCATAACTCCTCAAAATAATTCTTTAACTGCATATATTATAATATTTTACAGTCATGGCCGAAATTGTTGGCACCTAGACATTTTTCCAGAAAATCAAGTATTTCTCACAGAAAAGTATTGCAGTAACACATGTTTTGCTATACACATGTTTATTGTCTTTGTGTGTATTGGAACAAAACATAAAAAGGGAGGAAAAAAAGCAAATTGGACATAATGTCACACAAAACTCCAAAAATGGGCAGGACAAAATTCTTGGTACCCTTTCAAAATTGTGGATAAATAAGATTGTTTCAAACATGTGATGCTTCTGTAAACTCACCTGGGGCAAGTAACAGGTGTGGGCAATATAAAAATCACACCTGAAAGCAGATAAAAAGGAGAGAAGTTCACTTAGTCTTTGCATTGTGTGTCTGTGTGTGCCACACTAAGCATGGACAACAGAAAGAGGAGAAGAGAAATGTCTGAGGACTTGAGAACCAAAATTGTGGAAAAACATCAACAATCTCAAGGTTACAAGTCCATCACCAGAGATCTAGATTTGCCTTTGTCCACAGTGTGCAACATTATCAAGAATTTGCAACCCATGACACTGTAGCTAATCTCTCTGTGGGTGGACAGAAGAGAAAAATTGATGAAAGGTTGCAACGCAGGATAGTCCGGATGGTGGATAAGCAGCCCCAAACAAGATCCAAAGAAATTCAAGCTGTCCTGCAGGCTCAGGGAGCATCGGTGTCATTGCGAACTCTCCGTCGATTTTTAAATGAAATGAAACGCTATGACAGGAGACCCAGGAGGACCCCACTGCTGACACAGAGACATAAAAAAGCAAGACTACAGTTTGCCAAAATGTACTTGAGTAAGCCAAAATCCTTCTGGGAAAACATCTTGTGGACAGATGAGACCAAGATAGAGCTTTTTGGTAAAGCACATCATTCTACTGTTTACCGAAAACGGAATGAGGCCTACAAAGAAAAGAACACAGTACCTACAGTGAAATATGGTGGAGGTTCAATGATGTTTTGGTGTTGTTTTGCTGCCTCAGGCACTGGGTGCCTTGAATGTGTGCAAGGCATCATGAAATCTGAGGATTAACAAAGGATTTTGGGTCGAACTGTAGAGCCCAGTGTCAGAAAGCTGGGTTTGTGTCTGAGATCTTGGGTCTTCCAGCAGGACAATGACCCCAAACATATGTCAAAAAGCACCCAGAAATGGATGGCAACAAAGCGCTGGAGAGTTCTGAAGTGGCCAGCAATGAGTCCAGATCTAAATCCCATTGAACACCTGTGGAGAGATATTAAAATTGCTGTTGGGAAAAGGCGCCCTTCCAATAAGAGAGACCTGGAGCAGTTTGCAAAGGAAGAGTGGTCCAAAATTCCGGGTGAGAGGTGAAAGAAGCTTATTGATGGTTATAGGAAGCGACTGATTTCAGTTATTTTTTTCCAAAGGGTGTGCAACCAAATATTAAGTTAAGGGTGCCAAAAATTTTGTCCAGACCATTTTTGGAGTTTTGTGTGACATTATGTCCAATTTGCTTTTTTTCCTCCCTTTCTTTGTTTTGTTTCAATACACACAAAGGGAATAAACATGTGTATAGCAAAACATGTGTTAATGCAATACTTTTCTGTGAGAAATACTTGATTTTCTGGAAAAATGTCTGGGGTGCCAACAATTTCGGCCATGACTGTATATCATTTTACATGGACAATGTGATCTGTTAATGATGTAACTGGATTTACCATATTTCTGTTGGAAAGACATGTTCCTTTTGCAAGAGAGATTTGTAAAAAGACTGTGTTTATGCATATTTTGAACTCTATTTGGTTTAATTTTGTATTTCTTGTAGTTTTCATGGTGTCAGCTAAAAGAAAGAGACAAAATAAAGAGCAAAAAGACATCTGTACGATGCATGCCATTTCTTTAGACCTGTGCAGCTACAGTAAAGATCTGTGATTTATCTGATTCAAGGCCGTTCAAGGGTTTGGGGGTGCACAAATAAAGTTGCATTTTACCACCTCCTCTGTAGAATATAATACATATACATATCCTTGATGTGAGTCATGTGAGTGTGTGGGGAACTGTATACGCGTGATAATAGTTACGTGAGGATGAGCTTGGTTGTTTGGCATGGGATTATTGGGGGTGGGATGTGGGTTTATTCTACCTTGATGGTCTTCTTGCTGAAATGGGTCACGATAGAACAAATGCCTGATCAGCCCTATGGAAGCTCTTGAATTGATATTTTTCCATTTATTGTATATTATTGCCTCTCATCCTCATAACTTACTGATTCTGCTCTACATCCTCAAGCAAGATGCATGGCCAAACAATGACTTCATTGTCATCTCTTGAGAATGCTGTGAGTGGCCACTAGAAAGGTCTTTATAACTGCATGTATGTGAGTTATCAAACTCTCTAAAATCATCCAATTCTTAGGTTTCAACTAGGGATGAGCTGTTCGGTTCGGACGGTTCGGAGTTCGACCCGAACTTTGGGTGTTCGAAAGTTTGCGAACTTCGAACTTTTTGGGTGTGTTCGGTTCGAGTTCGAAGAAAAAAAGGAAATTTTGAAAAAAGTATAGAAAATGCTTAAAAAATACAAAAAAATCTAGAAATAAAGAGACTCTTTACTGCAGAATATTATAAGCAACGGTTTATTAGATATTGAATTAAAAACGAATGTGTACGTGCAAAAATTCTCAACTCTAAATGACCTGTGTTTTTCAAATGTCATAACAACAACAGATGTTTTAGTCTGGTCTAATCATTTTGATACATTGTAGACTATACTGAGGGTGAGGGGGTGGGGTGGTGGTGTCTGCTTCTGATTGAGATTTGAGAAGTGTTAATTTCCCTCCTAAAACTTCTAATATGCTGTATTTCACCGCTGTGTGCTCAGCTCATTTTTATCGCTTTCGCTCATCATGTTTAAACGCAATTTTGAAGCCACATTTTGTTAAATGACCGACATGTTAGATATCGTTCTTTCCGGCAGACTCCGTAGATTCATAATATATCATTTTTATATGTATACGTCCTGTTTTGGCTGTATATTATGAAAAAAATGCAATAAAAATAGAATTTTTAATCATCTGCAGTGTGTAAAGTGTTGTTTTTTTTTCACATTTTAGCACATGAGCGTTTGTGGTTATGTTTTCTATGGGGTGCGCTTGTACAAAAATTAGAAATGGGGACTTGTTACATTTTGTGGGGGGAATTACGTGATTTATAGGAAACGCACCCCATAGAAAAAAATCTTTAGTGCATCATCGTTCACATTATAATTGCAATGTGAACAATATTGCTGCATTAATAAAAATAACACACAAAAAAAAATAACTTTTTTATTTTTTTTACTTTATACCTGGTCATGTTGGGTATCATTCGAAAGGCCATGCTCAGGCCTTTCGATTGACATCCTCCATGACCCACTAGATGCCTGGAGATATCGGGGTTCAAATGAACCCCCTATCTCCACCAGGGGATTGGCCTGGGCAATATATATACGCATCATGATGTGAGCTGGCCTGGGCAATATATATGTATACGCATGATGAAAATTTGCAAGGGATAAGGCACGCAAAGTGAAATTTTGATGTGTCTGAAATTGAAACTTACGTGACAACTCTTATTTTATTTTTTTTCGTTAATTTATATTTGTTCAATACAGTTAATTTTAATTTATTTAATAGAGTTAATTTAAAATGGTTTAATACAGTTTATTTATATTTATTTTACCTTTACTATTGGTGCTTTTCAAACTTTATTCTTAAGTAAAAAGAAATTTAGCAGTTTCATGTTGTGTCGTTTTTTTTTGGGGGGGGGGTCCAAGTAGCTGGTCTTGCCTAGGGCGCAAAATAGTCTAGCACCGGCCCTGACCACATGGTCCACCCCTGCACTCTTCCACAATACCACAGAGGGGTTACTGTATGATGGCACTTGCTGGCCTGGCACCAAAGGCACAATATTTGGCAGCACTGCCACTGACGCCTGTATCAGATTCATATCCTCAGAGGGGTGAGACTGTGTGACGGCACTGTTGCCGACGCTAAAGGCCCAATTTTAGGCTAGGGTCAAACGAACGCATTTTTCGCAGCGAACGTCAAAAAGTGCGTTTGAACGCATTGAGGTGTTTTTTCACGGAAAGCGCTTAAACGGTCATACGATGCACATTTTTGTGCGTGATTTTTTTTTACGGATCCAAACCAGGAAACTTTGGGTGTCTGGACGTTATGTTGGCCGGACATGAGCAGCATCTGACGTCTCCTAATCACGCACACACGCCACTATGCAGACGCAGCGCACTCTGTACATCAGTACTAGCGGTTCAGCGTTCTCGAAAAAATGCGTTGGTTTGCCACTTGCATTGCGTGGCCGGACTTTCATGCGGCCGTACTTCGTATATTGGCCTTCATTGCGTGTCATTTTCTGCTAGTGCGGCCGTGATTAAGTGCGCCTAAACGCACGTTAAAAGTGCTCTAGTCTGACCCCAGCCTTAAAGCACCTATTGTTACTTTCATCCAAAGCCTGCATAAGTTTCACAATAATTTAGCCAAAAAAATCACTAAACTTTTTCTGCGTATCTGAAAATGTCTCCTCTTTTCATACAGACTACCGCCCCAAGCAGTTGTTTATGGATAGATTAAAGGAAAAGCATTTACCGTCATTTGAAACATCATTTTTTTGTTTTTAAGTGTTTCTATACATCCTAGAAATCCGCCACTTCACGGGCAGGTTATGGGGACCTCCTAGGCACGATATTTGAAGGAATTTTTCGTTTTTATTTTTAACCCTTATTTCATGGAAAACTCACTGTCCCTTTTAAAAGGTTTTTTTTAACTTTTTGACCTTGTTTCCTGTCCCCCAGGGCACTACCCGGACCCCCATACACCTTTTATGGCAAATATCTAGCATATATGCCCTCTTGGAGGGCACTCTAACCACCGAATTTTCAGCCCCATTGACTTGTATTGAGTTCGAGTTTGGGTTCGGATTCGGATTCGAACATTTGGAAAGTTCGGGTTCGGCTCCGAACCGAACTCGGGGGGTGTTCGGCTCATCCCTAGTTTCAACAACATGGAGAAGAAATAACATAAGAGGTTTTTTTGATCTTAGGAGAATCTATAATAGAACAAAACATAAATAAATTGTAATAATCCATCACTAAAGCTTCTGTGAACCTGCACATAACAAGACTAGCAGATGACAGTTCATCCAAGGCTTGGCTGGGGAAATAATTTAAATATATATATATATATATATATATATATAATTTATTTATTTATGAAGTATTTTACCAGGAAGGATACTTTGAGGTTTCTCACATTTTCAAGTATGTCCTGGGTTAAAAAAAATAGAATTTTTACAGTAGGTACAGAAATACAAAGTAATAAATGCAAGATATTAAAAACAAAACACAAATATACAGATTAACACAGAAAATAAATATGTAGGAAATATAGTTACTATGTTACATGTTTACAGGTGCATTCTGTATCGAGGTATATCAATAAAGAGATCTATTAAGGCACTTTAGACTGGGGGAAGATTTGATGGGAGGTTACTCCATAATTGCGGTGCTCTGTAGGAAAAAAGAGGATCGAGCCACTTTCTTTTTGTATTGTGGTATTGCAAGTAAGGTGCAGGTCCTGGATCGGAGGTTATAGGAGGAGGGAACTGCTGGAGGAAGCAGTCTATTCAGGTAGGGTGGCAGATTCCCAGAAAAGCTCTTAAACACCAGGTTGGAAAGGTGAAGGGTGCGTCTAGATTCCAGCAATGGCCAGTTCAGTTCTTTTAACATGTCACAATGTTGGGTCATGTAGTTACATTGTAGCACAAAGCGGCAGAATGAGTTATACAATGTAGTAAGTTTCTGAAGGTGTGTTTGCGGGGCCGCTGCATACTCTACATCTCCGTATTCAATAGCCGGCATAAGCAATTGTTGTACAATCTGCTTCCTTACCGTAGGGCTCAGGCAGGATTTGTTTCTGTACAGGGCACCTAGCTTGGGGTAAAGTTTAGATGAGAGTTTTTCAATGTGGGGGCCAAAGGATAGATTTGGGTCTAACCACATCTATACTATAAAAGAGTAAGGCTTTGGCTGTCCGTCGCCAAAACCCTACTGCGCATGCGCGCGCAACCAGCGGCGGTTGGTTGCGCGCGCATGCAACCGCCGCGGCACGAGCCGGCTGCCGGCTCGCCGCGGCGGTTACACATGCACACAGCAGCCGGGTAGAGGCTGCGCTCGCAGCCTCTACCCGGCTGCCGCGCGCATCCAACCCCCCGAGCGGCGAAGGGAAAGTTTCCTCCGCCGCTCGGGGTTGGATGCGCGCGGCAGCCGGGTAGAGGCTGCGAGCGCAGCCTCTACCCGGCTGCTGTGCGCATCTAACGGGTCCCCCGAGCGGCGAAGGGAAAGTTCCCTCCGCCGCTCAGGGGTAGGATGCGCGCGGCAGCCGGGTAGAGGCGCAGCCTCTACCCGGCTGCCGCGCGCATCCTACCCCCGAGCGGCGGAGGGAAAGTTCCCTCGCTTCCGCTTTGAAGGACCCAAGCCCGCGGCTTGGGTCCTTCAAAGACCGGAAGCGGGGAAATCTTCACTTCCCTGGCGCCGCTCGACAGGTAAGTATGAGCGCTGGGGGGCCATATCCACGAGCTGGGGGACCATATCCATGACCTGGGGCAAATCCATGAGCTGGGGCAAATCCATGACCTGGGGCAAATCCATGACCTGGGGCAAATCCATGAGCTGGGGGCAAATCCATGAGCTGAGCAAATCCATGACCTGGGGCAAATCCATGAGCTGGGGCAAATCCATGAGCTGGGGGCAAATATCCATGTGCTGGGGCAGTATCCACGTGCTGGGGCAAATCCATGAGCTGGGGGCAAATATCCATGTGCTGGGGCAGTATCCACGTGCGGGGGCAGTATCCACGTGCGGGGTCAGTATCCACGAGCTGGGGCAGTATCCACGAGCTGGGGCAGTATCCACGTGCTGGGGCAGTATCCACGTGCTGGGGCAATATCCACGTGCTGGGGCAGTATCCACGAGCTGGGGCAGTATCCACGAGCTGGGGCAGTATCCACGAGCTGGGGCAGTATATCCACGAGCTGGGGCAGTATCCACGAGCTGGGGCAGTATCCACGAGCTGGGGCAGTATATCCATGAGCTGGGGCAGTATATCCATGAGCTGGGGCAGTATATCCACAATAGACTGCCCTCTGGGCAGGCTTTACAACTAGTACCTAGATATTTGAGAGAAGTGACTGTGGTCAGTGTGTCATTTGATTTTGTCCCAAAACATAGATGGGGATTTTGCAATTTGTGTAGTTTAGGTGCTGTACCAAAGAGCATTGTGACAGTGTTATCAGTATTTAGAAAAAGTTTGTTATCTTTGATCCACTTTTCTACCCCTGTGAATTGTTCTTGCAGCACTGCCTCCAGCTGTGGGAGATCTGGTTTGCTGGTATAGATTACGGTGTCGTCTGCGTACATGTTTACAGTTGAGGCTTTGCAGATGTTAGGCAGATCATTTATGAATATCGTGAATAGCAGCGGGCCGAGTAACGAGCCTTGGGGTACACCGCATGTGACTGGGAGGGGGAGGGAGGAGCCGTCAGAAATGGACACATATTGCGACCGATCAGACACATATGATTGAAACCAGGTTAGCATTTGATCACCAATACCAGAGTTTTTAAGTTTTTTAATGGGATGCCATGGTCTACTGTGTCAAAGGCCTTGGCAAAAATCAAGGAAGATGGCTCCAGTTAGGTTTTCTTGTTCCATGCCAGCTTGGATATCAATGCAAACTTTTAAAAGGGCAGTTGTAGTTGAATGATTTGATTGAAAGCCAGATTGATCTAGGTATAAATAGTTTGAAAATTGATATTAATCACATAATTGCATGAAGACACATTTTTACAAAATTTTAGACATAACAGGAAGCAATGATATCAAAAAATTACAAACTTGGCACCCCATAACCCTCTCACTACCAAGCTCAACCATACTCAATCTGCAACGCACCTGCTGGTGTCTCTTTATCGAGTATACTCACTGTTGTCTAATTCTTGAATAATGCAAAGGAATTTTGTTTCTTGAAAACAAAATTCATTTGCAAATGTGCTCCAAAACGTCTCATAAAATTTCAACACAGCGAACACGACAGCCGATGTGTTTAAATGGTTTGAAAATCTTTGAGATTAATTTTCCTTCAAGGACACACGGAGCTCAAGCTGTAATGTAAATGTAGTAGCACTTTTTGGCCAGCAGAGGGAGACCTCTGCCTGTCAAGCAGGGTTTACCTACAGTGAACATATACAGTGCGATGCCTCTATATATATCTAATGTGTGGGTAATGGAAAGTGATTTTCCCTGGTTTTATGGAAAATTATTTGGTAGAGAATGGGTTAAAATAACAGTTAAAAAAGGCAACTTTTAGCTGAACCAAAAAAGACAAAATTGTAAAAAAAAATTAAAAAAATTAACAGTATAAAATCTCTCTAAACTTCAAACGCCAAGACATTCCAAATTCGTACTTACTAGGCTGGAGTTGGAACTAAACCAACTCGTTTGCACTCCACTTTCAAATGCCTTGTGAATGTCCAGATTCAGGCTACATGCTGCCCGTGGTAATAATGGTAATTTCAGGTTTCAATGCATTTTTTAATAGATAAGCTAATAGAACATTCAAAGGGTTAACGGAATAAACTTAGAAGTATTACATTTAAGACAAAAATAAAGTGTGCCAGACAACACAGAGGTCGCCTTGTGTATTTGCTAAGTGGTGATTATTTGGATAAGATGGAACATGTGACCCGGAATGCCCTTCACCAATGTTATAAGAGAATACAGTTTGTTTCCTTGGTTACTCAAGATATAGATGGTTGCCATGTCACTTGGTCCTTGTAATAAGATAATTACAGTATCCATGCTTAAGATAAATATCTAGTCATTTATCTATTAAAAAAAACAAGTGCTTAAAAATACTTGTTCTTAATATTTACCAATTTCTCGTCATATTTTTAAGTTAGAGTTATCGTTTTGATGCTGTCGACCACACGTCTGATCCAAAATTTCAGGTAAAGTTTCAGTTTACGGAATTGATTCACCCACGCGGGAAATCAGAAGGTAAGTGATGTTACGTCCCAGTTGTTTCAGGGTAATTTTCAGTGAAATCCCATCTTTTTACAGATTGAGAGCTGCAATGAGATTTTTATTTCCAGCTCTGCGCCATGTTTGCTTCAATTACGGGAACTTGTCGAACACATCTCATCGCACAAAATTACACAGGCAAGGCATTTATAAGGGACAAAACCAGAATACACATCTTTGCTGTTGATAATCTACTGAGGAAGGATTTTTTTTTCCTTTTCTGTTTATAATTTATTTTTGAAGATTCCTTCAATCCAGCTTCACAGAGTATTGTTTCAGTTACATTTAACAGTTTATATAAACAAAACAATTGTGCCATCACGGCTCAGATTAACAATGCAACAACTGGTGCCCCCGACCTATTACATTCATAACGCTAACGTTAACGCTCACCTGTGTGATCGTCAACGTTAGCCTTGGTGGCCCTAGCGCTGGCGCACCATATTACAATCCGAACGCTAATGGGTTGAAAAACCCGTTAGCGATTCGGAGCTTGCGCTTTTCAGCGTGAGCTTGCTGTACTTTGCGCTCCCTATGCTTAACATGGGGAGCGCAAAGTGTTAATTGGCGATAGGATTACAAACTCCTAATGCTAATTACCGTCCCGCTGTCGGTAACTAAAAAGTTAACCACAGCTAGGATCTGTTGCTAACTGATATGGCTTCTACGGAATCAGTCAGCACCAGCTGAACCCCCGACCCCCAAAATCACATACTCACCTCTCATCCCGTGGCGAGAACGGCGACTCCATCTGCCTCTTCTAGCCAACGGAAGCAAAGAGAGACTCAGGGTAAAAGTCGTTGAGTCTCCCTCTAGCGAATCACTACGCTGACCTGCCGGATCTCACGAGGCGAGATCCTCCAGGTCATGTGACCGGCAGAGGAGGCCTCAATGGAGTCCTATGCACCGTATTTTGCTGTCACTTGGCTTGTGATGCTGATTCCAATACATTCAGTGCCGCCCAGGTTAATTGCCAGTGATATACTTTTTTCCTGTGCGATATGACATAACGAATCGATTTTTTTTAATGTATCCGAGTCGATTCTTTTCAAAATATTTTATTTCAAATGTAGTTTGAAGATAATGATCCGTTATTTCAGAAGTGCGTCTGAAGTGGGAATCAACAGAGTTTCAGACAGATTGTTATTCGTTATGAAACAAAACGCACACCTCTACAAAGTATCATATGTAAAGGAAGATGATGAATTACAACTGACGCATTTTGGGTTATGGGACCTTTTAGGGATAAACCTCCCCTAAACTTGCCAACCCTAACTACCCTACATGTGTCCTCTGACATAACTGTAATAATGCCAAGTGATCCTAACTTGACGAACAGCTCAATCCAGTACAGGCAAGGACAATACATGAAAACTCTTCCTAAATCTCCAAGACACTGACGTCTTGTGACTTTTTGAGGATGCTAGTAACAGTTACAGTTGCAGGTATTTATAAAGCGCTAACAAGTTCCATAGCGCCTGCTACACTCAGATTGCCCTCAAAGATATTCTAAGAACATCAAGTTAATTGAGAGATGGTCTGAATCAGTGCAAAATACTTGTTGTATGTCTGAGAATTCCAAAATAAAATAAATAACAATAATAATAATTATATATATTTATATGTTTATTATTGCAGAATATATATATATATATCAGGGCTCAAAATTTCCACTCGCCTACTAGCATTTGGCAAGTGGAAATTAAGTGAGGGCGAGTGGAAATGCACACGCAGGCAGTACAATAAATTATTTTGTGCTGCGTATTCCAGCGTTGCCACCGTGCAGCCCCCCCCTTCCCCAGGTTGCATAGTGGCAGGGATCAGCTGCCTAACCTGACCCAGCTTATCTCTGTCACTGGCAGGGGGTGGAGAGGAGCTTCCCTGCCTTCTCGCTCTGCTCACACTGGGCTCTGATGACTGGGTATACATGTATCTGGGGTCTGATGACTGGGTACACATGTATCTGGGGTCTGATGACTGGGTATACATGTATCTCGGGTCTGATGTCTGGGTATTAATGTTATTTTTGTAACTTTATTCCAAATAAAACTTTTAACAGTGTAATTTCATAAGATAATTTAAGGGGGTGTGTTTAGGGGCGGAGTTAAGGGCTGGGTAGGGGTTAGGTGGAGCAACTGGTGGCGAGTAACTCTTACGTCCTAGTTAATAGCTCGGGACTTGACATTTTGAGCCCTGTATATATTATCATTAACATAATTCTCATTCTTGCAGTCCTCCCGTCCTATTTCTCACCCGTCTATCCATCTAGATTGTAAATTCCCACTGGCATAGGGCCCTCAGTTCCTATTGTATCTGTTTTTGAAATATTAATGTTACTCTTTGGTTTATTGTAGAATTGTATCGTTTTTACCCATTGTACTTTTTGTACAGTGCTGTGGAACGCGTTGGTGCTTAATAAATAACAATAATGCTTTATCTGTACTTAAACACATTGTGGTGTGTCCTGCATAATATTAGCAATAAGATACAGCAGATGCATTTGTTGTACTTAACAGTCTAGAAATATAAAGCATTTTTTTTTATATCTGCCTCTTATTAAACCAAAAGATAATTATTCTTTGGCAAACTTTAACATAATTGTGCGATGTTTTTTTATTATTTTACTGAAGGGCAGATAAAAATTGTCATAGAATTAGCATATTCATTCTTCTGCCGAGCTCTTTTTACAGCATGTATGAATTGCGCTGTCAATAGTGTTAGGAACAATGATAAACCGTTTTTTTGACATTAATTAAAATATTTTTACAGGTTCCTTTGAAATCTATCTTTATATCTTTGTGCAATAGATGTGAGAAAATATTCCAGATGTGAATAATCTTTTACATTGTTAATTTTTAATAGAAAAAATACTGTTCTAGTTATACGACCGTCAGGAAAATGAAGCAGCGCTCAATGCAGTGTCCAGAGGGATGTCTCTATTGAGTTATGGCAACATAATAGCTTGATGAATTCTTAAAATACTTGTACACTCTCCTAAGGAATATTCACTGTTACCAGTATACAAAGTGTGTAAATATACAAATATACGTAACATCGAGAGATGTTATATAAGAAAAAAATTGGTATGAACGCTTCACTACCAAGTGACTTTCCAGAAAACCACTGTCTAGAACCAGTGATTTATAGCAAAAAATAATCTATTTAATACCTCAAAATATCATATTAATGTATATCTCACCATAGAAACCCTATTTAACAGCAAATGTTGCCATCTGCTGGCCAGAAAATGCTACTGCAGTTGGGGCTCCACTCTAAATCAGTTGAGGATCTGTATTTTTGACAGATTCCCAGCTTTTCAGGCAGTGTTTCCCAGGGGTTTAGCACTTTGAGGTGCCATGCTGGAGGTGTTAAATTTTTGGGGCAAAGTCTGGAGCCCAAATGTAAATGATATTTGTTTCCAACAAATTAATTTTATTTGCACTGATACAATATAGCTCCAAATTTTCACAGAACGATGGGCCACACCAAAGTAACCATAAAAATAAAATAACTTTTATTCACCTCCCAAAGGGGCTGCCCCTATAACACCGTGTGAAACAAAACACAATTAGAGGTTTTTGTTTACTTGAATGGCCATTAATGTTTTAAGCTTGCCTGCCACGTCAAAGCACCTCCAGTAAAGGCGAGTCCTACCTAATGAACCCAAAGGCTGCTTTCTAGCAAACCACATATGCTCAGCTGCTTCTCAGTCATGAGGAAGACTGGTGGGCTTTCATTTATACCCTCCCAGAAACAAATCCACCATAGGATCAAAAAACAAAACAACGCAACGGAACAGCTGCAAAGACGACCTGACTGGAAATACAACAAATGTGCATGCAGGCGGGCTTAAAACTTCAATGGCCATTCAAGTAAACAAAAACCTCTAATTGTGTTTTGTTTCACAAGGTGTTATAGAGATAAGTGTAGATGACCCTTTTTTTCTTGTTATGTTTTATTCATGTTGCTGGGCTGGATTCATCTGGTGGTTGCAGCCACCCCGGTGGGGATCAGGCACGATGCCATTTTTTCTGTATTATTCACATTTGTTGTATTTCCAGTTAGGTCACACTTGCACCTGTTCCTTCCGTGGTTTTGTTTTTCTGCCTGTATGATAATAATGCTGACCCCGTTTGAAATTGTGTAAGATAAAGGACACCATATAGAGCTCAGAATCTTACATTTCAACAATATTTCTGTAAAGGATAAACGAAAACCTAAAAAATTTAAAAATTAACAAATTGATTTTATTTTAATTATTTAACTAACATGGATAAGATTCAGGGGGTTATAATCAGTGAAAATCAGTGTACAGTACAGATACAAGGTGTTACTGTAATTTCCATACACAGACAATATGCAGCACATACAGATATTATCTTTATATTCTATTGGTATTTTTTTTGGAAGCTGCATTGATAATAATCTCGTTATGATCAATACAAACCCCCAAAAGCAGGAGACCTCAACATTTTTATATATTTTTTTTATTACAGTTACAGTATCTAACACAAAGGTCTTTTCTGCCTGTATGATAATAGTGCAGACCCCATTTGTAAGATAGAGGACATCATCTAGAGTTACAAATTAACTTTAGTTTAAGTTTTTAACTATCTCAGAATAACAGTTGCTGTGCAAAACGTCTATTTTATGCTGGGGTCAGACGAACGCAGTGCGAACGCGCGTGCAGCCGCACTTTATCAGGCCGTAGTAGCAGCAAATGTCGTCCAATGACGGGCAATATACGAAGTACGGCCGCACGAAAGTTCGGCCGGGCAACGCAAGCGGCAAACAAACGCATTTTTTCGAGAACGTGATATCGCTAGTACTGACATACAGAGTGCGCTGCGTCCGCTAGCGGCGTGTGTGCGTGAATAGGAGACGTCAGACGCTGCTAATGTCCGGCCAACATAACGTCCAGACGCAAAAAGGGTTTTATTGATGATCCGTACAAAATCACGGACGAAAATGCGCATCGTATGACCGCTATCGCGTATTCCGTGAAAAAATACGTCCATTCGTTGCAACGCACTTTTTCACGGACGACGCGAAAAATGCGTTTGTCTGACCCTAGCCTAACCCTAAAATTGTTAACTTCACATCCCAGGTTTCAAATAACTGATAGGATAAAATGTTTTCAACAAAAATTGCTTGGTAGAAAAGGGGTTAATAAACCTATGGAGTGATTGCTCTCCTTTCTATTTGTGGTGTTTCCTTTAACACCTTGTAGTGTTTCCTATATATATATATATATATATATTTTATAATATATAATATTCCTATTTGTGTCACTGTGTGCATTGATCTGTTTATTGCAGTATATTACTTCTTTTCTGAGTCATTAGCTGTGAGATGTTCCCTGACTGTGCGTGCTTTACAT
Source organism: Leptobrachium leishanense (assembly GCA_009667805.1). Taxonomy (NCBI): domain Eukaryota; kingdom Metazoa; phylum Chordata; class Amphibia; order Anura; family Megophryidae; genus Leptobrachium; species Leptobrachium leishanense. The sequence continues at coordinate 361,409,044 of CM019065.1, read as the reverse complement.
AAGCATCAGCTGAATCTAAGGAACACAATATGATACAGCTCTACAATCCACTTACTAATGGCCCTGTAGATATATGTTCTGCTTTCAAAAAGAATGTAAAATGCGTTAAATCTTTTGGTTGAGACTTTGGCAAATGAATTTGGAGTTAATTTGAACCCTAAGCTCGATCAGCCGATCAGGGTAATTCAAAGAGATTCGAAAAGTCACCGCGCATTCGGTGACTTTTCGTTCTCTTCCATTCGGTTCCTTTTGCCGATCCCATTTCGGTGACCCTGCAGTGTATTCAGCAAGCACCACAGGGTCCCCGAATTGCAGGGAAAAGCTGCCGCAAACACGACGAAAACGTACCTTAAAACCCAGCAAATGCACGCCAAAAACCCTCAAAAACATCTGGATTAACCTGCCAAAAACCATGGAAAAACCTGAGCAGGAGCCGATCACACACAGCGAAGCCGCCGGAGAAAGCCGACACCGCAGACAGAGTGAAGTGAATAAATTAGGAAAACAGTTTGCATGAATGTTTGAAAAGTGAAACGCTGTTTGCAAAGAAACTACTGAGCGGAAATGTCTGAAATTTACATATGAGATCCAGGGAATGATAATAAAGAGGGCTGTTACAGAAAAACTAAGTAAACTTAAAAAAAAAAAAAATCGGAATTTTTTAAAAAATATTAAAAAAAACCCAGAAAAATGCTTAAAATATCCTAAAAAATCTATAAATAAAGAGACTCTTTACTGCAGAATTTTATAATGAACGGTTTATTAGATATTGAATTAAAACGGGAATATTTTTAACATTGACTCCTATGGGATTCTCCTGAATAAACTTGCCGAATTAAACCACCGAATGGCAGGGCACTTCGGGAGCCTTTTACCGAACAGGCACCGAATGTGCAGGCAATTTGCCAGGATTTGGCGAATTGCCTGCTCTCTGGATAGCCGAATGGCCAAGAAAGGTAACCGAATGCTGATTTTCAGCATTCGGTTACCTTTCTCAAGCAATTCGGAGCTCTTTGAATAACCCTGTACATTTTTTCTGAAAAGATAACAGCTGCTTGCAGCCAATCTTTGTTTTTGAACTATTGGCTGATTCAGTTGAAAAAAAATAAAAATTGTCCCGAGCAGATATTCCAAAAATGTCACAGGTCAAAAAAAAAAAGTGGTCAATAATAAACTTTTATACTGAAAAAAAAAGTGGACAATAAAACAAAAGAATGGATTATTTTCAGACATTATTTGTGTCTTGAAAACTGGCTATAAGAAAATTTTAATGTTTAAAAATATATTACGGTCTTATTCCCCTGCATGAAAATCCATTTATCAACACCTTTTAGCATTTGTAGGTTTCTTTCTCTGAAATTGGCATACAAATAAATTTGAATTGAATCGCTATATGCAATATTTCCATCGAAAAGTATAGTCGTGAGAGACAATAATCGATAACAATTTTTAACGGGAATCAAAGTGCTGGTACTCCCACCTTTGAGTCTCCCAAACTGAAAAATTCCCAATTTCGGCTTAGTGTTTAAGTTGAGACATTACATGAAATTTTGTGGTTTACTATTGGCAGGTCGCCACCTTGTGGCCGCGGAGAAAATTATCAAAGTAAAAAAATTGCGGTTTTAAAAATGTTTTCATAAATTGAAATAGCTTAAACACAAAATATTTTTATGTCTAAAAAAATCAACGCACTCACGTCATCTTTTCAATGCAACTTACCTCCATATTCGAGGCATTTTCTGCAGCAAGTTAATACAATTTGCTCTCACTTTTGATATTAGTATGAATTGTAAAATTGTGCATTTAGGGTACAGAGTTGAAATAATTGGTCATGACTTAATTGTTAGCTCTTTTATAAGCATGTGATATTTGATAGCTTCATCGATGATCAAGACGCAATCGGTTCCAGGTAGACATGTGCGTTTCGTTTCGTCCGAATTCGAATTTGTACAAAAATACACCATTTTTTCCGCATCTCCGAGAACGATACTTGGCCGCCCGAAATTTTGAATTGGTCCGAAAGAACGAATTGAAATGATCCGAATCGGTCCGAAATGATCAGAAATAATCCAAAACGAAAAAAAAAATCTATGCAATCCAAGACAAATCAATGAGTTAATGGGCGTTGGATATCTCACAGGGCACAGATTATGTCCCAAGCAAAGGGTTAATGGGCATTGGGCATCTTGCAGGACACGGAGTATATCACAAGCAAAGGGTTAATGGGCATTGGACATCTCAAAGGGCACAGAGTATGTCCCAAGCAAAGGGTTAATGGGCATTGGGCATCTCAAAGGGCACAGAGTATGTCTCAAGCAAAGGGTTAATGGGCATTGGGCATCTCAAAGGGCACAGAGTATGTCCCAAGCAAAGGGTTAATGGGCATTGGGCATCTCAAAGGGCACAGAGTATGTCTCAAGCAAAGGGTTAATGGGCATTGGGCGTCTCAAAGGGCACAGAGTAGGTCTCAAGCAAAGGGTTAATGGGCATTGGGCATCTCAAAGGGCACAGTATATGTCTCAAGCAAAGGGTTAATGGGCATTAGGCATCTCACAGGGTCCCCTGTAACTTTATTTTTTATTTTTACACCTACTTTTTTTTTTAGTCATAAAGTGATATAAAATGGAAATGAATCGATCTGAAATTTTGAATCGGTCCGAAAGAACGAATCACTAACGATCCGACATGATCCGAAACGAAATGGAAATCGATTCAAAATGTTCCGAAACGAAACCCCACGGCCTGAAAAGATCCGAAAAAGAAACGAAAAAAAATCTATGCAATCCAAGACAAATCAATGAGTTAATGGGCGTTGGATATCACACAGGGCACAGATTATGTCCAAGCAAAGGGTTAATGGGCATTGGGCATCTTGCAGGACACAGAGTATATCAGAAGCAAAGGGTTAATGGGCATTGGGCATCTCAAAGGGCACAGAGAATGTCCCAAGCAAAGGGTTAATGGGCATTGGGCATCTCAAAGGGCACAGAGTATGTCCCAAGCAAAGGGTTAATGGGCATTGGGCATCTCAAAGGGCACAGAGTATGTCCCAAGCAAAGGGTTAATGGGCATTGGGCATCTCAAAGGGCACAGAGTATGTCTCAAGCAAAGGGTTAATGGGCATTGGGCATCTCAAAGGGCACAGAGTATGTCTCAAGCAAAGGGTTAATGGGCATTGGGCATCTCAAAGGGCACAGAGTATGTCTCAAGCAAAGGGTTAATGGGCATTGGGCATCTCAAAGGGCACAGAGTATGTCCCAAGCAAAGGGTTAATGGGCATTGGGCATCTCAAAGGGCACAGAGTATGTCTCAAGCAAAGGGTTAATGGGCATTGGGCATTTCAAAGGGCACAGAGTATGTCAAAAGCAAAGGGTTAATGGGCATTGGGCATCTCAAAGGGCACAGTATATGTCTCAAGCAAAGGGTTAATGGGCATTAGGCATCTCACAGGGTCCCCTGTAACTTTATTTTTTATTTTTACACCTACTTTTTTTTTTAGTCATAAAGTGATATAAAATGGAAATGAATCGATCTGAAATTTTGAATCGGTCCGAAAGAACGAATCACTAACGATCCGACATGATCCGAAACGAAATGGAAATCGATTCAAAATGTTCCGAAACGAAACCCCACGGCCTGAAAAGATCCGAAAAAGAAACGAAAAAAAATCTATGCAATCCAAGACAAATCAATGAGTTAATGGGCGTTGGATATCACACAGGGCACAGATTATGTCCCAAGCAAAGGGTTAATGGGCATTGGGCATCTTGCAGGACACAGAGTATATCAGAAGCAAAGGGTTAATGGGCATTGGGCATCTCAAAGGGCACAGAGAATGTCCCAAGCAAAGGGTTAATGGGCATTGGGCATCTCAAAGGGCACAGAGTATGTCCCAAGCAAAGGGTTAATGGGCATTGGGCATCTCAAAGGGCACAGAGTATGTCCCAAGCAAAGGGTTAATGGGCATTGGGCATCTCAAAGGGCACAGAGTATGTCTCAAGCAAAGGTTAATGGGCATTGGGCATCTCAAAGGGCACAGAGTATGTCTCAAGCAAAGGGTTAATGGGCATTGGGCATCTCAAAGGGCACAGAGTATGTCTCAAGCAAAGGGTTAATGGGCATTGGGCATCTCAAAGGGCACAGAGTATGTCCCAAGCAAAGGGTTAATGGGCATTGGGCATCTCAAAGGGCACAGAGTATGTCTCAAGCAAAGGGTTAATGGGCATTGGGCATTTCAAAGGGCACAGAGTATGTCAAAAGCAAAGGGTTAATGGGCATTGGGCATCTCAAAGGGCACAGTATATGTCTCAAGCAAAGGGTTAATGGGCATTAGGCATCTCACAGGGTCCCCTGTAACTTTATTTTTTATTTTTACACCTACTTTTTTTTTTAGTCATAAAATGATATAAAATGGAAATGAATCGATCTGAAATTTTGAATCGGTCCGAAAGAACGAATCACTAACGATCCGACATGATCCGAAACGAAATGGAAATCGATTCAAAATGTTCCGAAACGAAACCCCACAGCCTGAAAAGATCCGAAAAAGAAACGAAAAAAAAATCTATGCAATCCAAGACAAATCAATGAGTTAATGGGCGTTGGATATCACACAGGGCACATATTATGTCCCAAGCAAAGGGTTAATGGGCATTGGGCATCTCAAAGGGCACAGAGTATGTCTCAAGCAAAGGGTTAATGGGCATCTCAAAGGGCACAGTATATGTCTCAAGCAAAGGGTTAATGGGCATTGGGCATCTCAAAGGGCACAGAGTATGTCTCAAGCAAAGGGTTAATGGGCATTGGGCATCTCAAAGGGCACAGTATATGTCTCAAGCAAAGGGTTAATGGGCATTGGGGATCTCAAAGGGCACAGAGTATGTCCCAAGCAAAGGGTTAATGGGCATTGGGCATCTCAAAGGGCACAGTATATGTCTCAAGCAAAGGGTTAATGGGCATTAGGCATCTCACAGGGTCCCCTGTAACTTCATTTTTTATTTTTACACCTACTTTTTTTTTTAGTCATAAAATGATATAAAATGGAAATGAATCGATCTGAAATTTTGAATCGGTCCGAAAGAACGAATCACTAACGATCCGACATGTTCCGAAACGAAATGGAAATCGATTCAAAATGTTCCGAAACGAAACCCCACGGCCTGAAAAGATCCGAAACCACCTGAAATTAAAAATACCGCCGTGCACATGTCTAGTTTGAGGGTTGGAAGGTGCAGTTGTGCGAGGTTATTTGTGTATTTTCTGAATATGGATGTGTCAGATTTATCTCTGGATACATTTATGTCTTAACCCCTTCAATACCCTGATCATGTATCAGCAGTAGCAGACACAGCAGCGCAAGATCGTATTAGCACCATCTGGAGTTATGATGTATCACTGCAAATTAAATTTATTTACTCCAAACAAATTTTGTTTGCTTTTGGGCTCCAGAGGGTAACCCTAAATTTTTAATCCTGTGGACATAATGCTATGGAACGTAATCCATCAGACGAATGGAGCCACGAGCTGCAGCTTTAACTGCAGTAACTCCTTTTGGCCAGCAGTGGTAGATATCTCCTTTCCAAATAGGTTATTACACTACGGAATACATTGGGAATATTCCCAAATATTTCTTACTGTGTAATTAATTAAAAATGATATTCAAAAAAAAACAAAACACTGGTTCCTGACAGTGGATTTTTGGAAAATCACTTGGTAGTGAAGGGGTTAAGTCTCACTAGTCAAGATTCAAGCTATCAGGGTTATTCAAAGAGATCTGAATGGCTGCCGAAAGGTAACCGAACGCTGAGATTCAGCGTACGGTTATCTTTCCAGGCCATTCGACTATCCACATACGGTGCCTGGTCGGTGCTTGTTCGAGGGCAGTGAAATCCCCATAGAGAAGCAATGCTTCGTCTATTCAGAGAACAAAAACCAGCAGTGAAAAGTTGCCGAAATGCCCTGCCATTCGGTGGTTTCATTCGACAGGTTTATTCAGGCGAATCCCATAGGCTTCAATGTTAAAAATATTCCCGTTTTAATTCAATATCTAATAAATCATTCATTATAATATTCTGCAGTAACAAGTCTCTTTATTTGTAGATTTTTTAGGATGTTTTAGGCATTTTTTGTGATTTTTTTGCAAAATTTTTTCCATTTTTTTTAAATCGTTTTTTCTTTTTTCTGTAACAGGCCTTTTTATTATCATTCCTTGGATCATATGTAAATTTCAGACATTTTCTCTCAGTAGTTTCTTTGCAAACAGCGTTTCACTTTTCAAACATTCAAGCGTACTGTTTGTTTTTCTTTCTTCACCTCCTTCGTCTGCGGTGTCGGCTTTATCCGGCAGCTGCTCTGCGCTGTGATCGGCTCTTGCTTGGGTTTCTCCGGCGTCTTCGGCGGGTTAATCCAGATGTTTTTGCGGGTTTCGGTGTGCGTTCGCCCTCGTTTTGCGGTGAGTTTTCGGCGGGTTTGCGGCGACTTTTCCCTGCATTACGGTGGCCCTGTGGTGCTTGCTGAATACACCGCAGGGTCGCCGAAATGGGTTCGCCAAATCGCACCGAATTGAAGAGAACGAAAAGTCACCGAACGTGCGGTGACTTTTTCGATTCTCTTTGAATAGTCCTGACTGATTCCTGACAGTGGATTTTTGGAAAATCACTTGGTAATGAAGGGGTTAAGTCTCACTAGTCAAGATTCAAGCTATGTTTGCTCTTATTCTTCACATTCCTGTCCCTAGAATTACAGTTTTGTCCGTTACGTGTATTTTTCATCATGGCAGCGCGCTTCATTGTTCCAAACATAAAGGATATTGACTGAAAAGTGCTGTTACTATAGAGTAACTTTTTGACGCTAGTGTTTACACAGAACGGAATGTCTTTTTAGCTCCGTATCGTCTAAATTCTGTGGTTGCATACACATTGCGAAGAACAATATCTAATGAGTACTAAGTGTAGTTAAATGAATGAAAGGAAACACATTTTAAATCACGCAGAGAGGAATGATTTTCTGAATAAAGATTGCCAACCATCAAGAAACAAAGTTAACACAGCTGGCTCCGATCACCGAATCGCGTCGACTGGAAGTAAATGATGATAATTATCATGGAAATTACAGGAACTTGCTCACTAATTAAAATGGAAATGTAATTTATGAAATAAATATGCAAAAAAAATGCTATTTTGAGTAAGTTGGATAAAAGATGAGCTCTCACGACTCGGCACGCACTTGTAGCTGTGCTGATAGCATTATTCTGCAGGACCTCCTGCAAAGTGTTTAAATGCTAAACGTAAGTAATAAGCTCCAAATACCTTAGTTTTCCATACGAAATTTAATCCCAAACAATGCAATTTTAAGAAACGTAGACTGACAGGACTGGGGAGTGTAGAAAACAGGATGCAAAGCGGTTTTAATCAAGGTGTCCAAGAAGCGGGGCAATCCGGATAATAGCGGTAAATCAGTTACAGGTATTTATAAAGCGCCAACAAGTTCTGCAGCGCTGTACAATGGGTGAGACAGAGTAACAAATATACATGCAAGTTAAAGACACATAACAGTAGGAGAGAGGACCCTGCTCAAGAGCTTACAATCTAAGAGGAGAGGGGTGGCACATTAGGTGAGGATAAATAGAGGACCTGAAGTAGCGGGGTACATGTAGACTGGGTTCGAAGGTCATGTTAGAAATGTACAGTTGGGGAAAGGGGAATCATGGAGTGAGCCAATAGGCTTCTCTAAAGTAATGTTTTCAGAGACTTCTTGAAGGACTGAAGAGATGGGGAGAGTCTGATGTTGCAGGGGAGGGATTTCCATAGAAAGGGGGCAGCTCTGGAGAAGTCTTGAAGGCGAGAGTTGGGGGTGTAGATACGTGGAGCTGATAGCTTCAGATCATTGGCAGAGCAAAGTGGCGCGGTCGGGATGTACCTGCTAATTAATGAAGCGATGTAGGTAGGGGCGCGGTTATGGAGAGCTTTGTATATGAGCACCAATATTTTGATTTAGATTCTAAAGGAAACATGGAGCAAGCGTAGAGATTGACAAAGGGGCAAGGTGCGAGAGATGAGTGAGGTGAGCGCTTTATCAGCGCTGCGGAATATGCTGGCGCTTTATAAATAAAGAATAATAATAATAATGAGCCTGACACAGGCATTCTTAACAGACTGCAGAGGGAGAATCTGGGACCTCTTAAGGCCAGAGAGAAGGAGGTTACAGTAGTCAAGGCGGGAGATAATAAGTGCTTGGATGAGCATTTTAGCAGAGTCCTGATTAATACAGGGACGGATGTGTGCAATGTTTTTTAGGTGGAAGTAGCAAGATTTTGTTAATGACTGAATGTGTGGTGTGAAAGAGAGATCACCGAGTCGAAGAGGACCCCGAGGCAAAGAGCCAGAGAGTTAGAGGTAATGGTGGAAGCATTCACCTGAAGGGAAATAGGTGGAGGACTGTTGGATTTGGAGGGAGGGAAGCCGAGAAGTTCAGTTTTGGAGAGGTTAAGCTTTAGGAAATGGGAGGTCGGTCATCCCGTTGGAGACAGCCGATAGACAGGGTGTAACGGGGTCCAACACAGGAGGAGAGAGATCGGGAGAGGAAAGGTAGATTTGGGTGTCGTCAGCATAGAGGTGATATTGGAGTCCATAGTAAGAAATGAGGTTGCCCAGAGAGGTGGTATAGATTGAGAAGAGTATGGGACCCAGAACAGAGCCTTGAGGCACCTCAACTGAAAGAGGAACTTGGGGTGAAAAGGCACCAACGAAGGAGACACTGAAGGAGTGAAGAGAGAGATAGGAAGAGCACCAGGAGAGAGAGCGGTGCCACTGAGGCCAAGTTGACTCAGTGTGAGAAGCAGGAGAGGGTTTTCAGTGTCAAATGCAGCAGAAAGGCAAAGAAGAATAAGCAGGGAGAAGTGACCAGTTCCAAGGGCAGGTTGGGTGGCAAAAAGGCAAGCGAAGTTCATTCCCATCCACCAACCCCACATCCCTATTTGCCAGTTATGAAGAGGGAGCGACCCTGTTGTCCATGGCAATAACTCAGATTATGGATGTTGAAGCCAGCCCCCTGTGCTTCACGTACATGCATACTGCCCTGAACGATGAGGAAGCCAGGGCTCCGTATTGAAGGGACCCCTGACACCGGAGCCGAGGAAGAAGGGCTGGCACGCAGGGCTCTGATGAATGGCGAATGACTCCCGTGGCTAGCTGAGAGATGGCACCAGACCGCAGTGAGTCTTGCGAGCCGGCAGAGAGAGACAACATCAGCCGGGTCCTGACATAGACCTTTATATTGGTAGTTCACTTTTGCTGCTTTAAAATCCTTTGCAAGACTCTGGTTACATTGATAAATTTTCAAATAATTTATCACGTAACTACCCACCATGCACGCATCATTCTTTTCCCTTATGCCTGGGTCTATACATTCATGAAAATATACTACATATCACGCATTTTAGTATGATGCTTTAGTAACTGGGGTCATTATGTAAATTTGCTTTGTCCTCCGGCTCGCCTGCCTCTTGGTTTCTGGTACCCATGCTGCTGCAACAATCGCCTAAGGGTCAGAACAGCTGCATGGCCTTTGGCTTTGATGGCTTTCCAGCAGCAATGCTGCCCCTGGCTTCCTGTCTCTTGTTCTGCATAAGGGTCATGTCTCCCATTATTTACAGGACACAGTTTGGAAAGATACTTTTTTGTGTTCCTCGGTCACCGCATGTCTCCCATTATTTACGGAACACAGTTTGGAAAGATACTTTTTTGTGTTCCTCGGTCACCGCATGTCTCTCATTATTTACAGGACACAGTTTGGAAAGATTCTTTTTTGTGTTCCTCGGTCACCACATGTCTCCCATTATTTACAGAACACGGTTTGGAAAGATACTTTTTTGTGTTCCTCGGTCACCGCATGTCTCCCATTATTTACAGGACACAGTTTGGAAAGATACTTTTTTGTGTTCCTCGGTCACCGCATGTCTCCCATTATTTACAGAACACGGTTTGGAAAGATACTTTTTTGTGTTCCTCGGTCACCGCATGTCTCCCATTATTTACAGGACACAGTTTGGAAAGATACTTTTTTGTGTTCCTCGGTCACCGCATGTCTCCCATTATTTACAGGACACAGTTTGGAAAGATACTTTTTTGTGTTCCTCGGTCACCGCATGTCTCCCATTATTTACAGAACACGGTTTGGGAAGATACTTTTTTGTGCTCCTCGGTCACCGCATGTCTCCCATTATTTACAGGACACAGTTTGGAAAGATACTTTTTTTGTTCCTCGGTCACCGCATGTCTCCCATTATTTACAGGACACAGTTTGGAAAGATACTTTTTTTGTTCCTCGGTCACCGCATGTCTCCCATTATTTACAGGACACAGTTTGGAAAGATACTTTTTTTGTTCCTCGGTCACCGCATGTCTCCCATTATTTACAGGACACAGTTTGGAAAGATACTTTTTTTGTTCCTCGGTCACCGCATGTCTCTCATTATTTACGGAACACAGTTTGGAAAAGATACTTTTTTGTGTTCCTCGGTCACCGCATGTCTCCCATTATTTACAGGACACAGTTTGGAAAGATATTTTTTTGTGTTCCTCGGTCAGAGCGCCCTAAGGCAGCTGCCTAAATCAGCTTAGGGACACACCGGCCCTGAATAAAGAAGAGATTATTGTGTAATAATGAGTATAACAATACAGTAAAAGGTTGTGTTGATGATTGATATAGATTTTGGCAAACTGGGAATAGCATTACTTTTTTTTTTTTACTCCGCTTATAAAAATGTGATCTATTATCTTGCCTTACATAATAACAAATCTTCTTTAGTGTTTGCAAAAAATGGTCTCCGTAGTGATGCGTAAAACCGACTTAAAGTACGCAATTGAGACACATTACGCTTACACTAATGCCTTTTTCTTGTGTTACAAAATCTGCGTGAGCCGCACAGTATTCATGCACCGCGGACAGGATGAATGGAAGCAAATCTCGGTTGTTTATAATCGTACTTTTTGGCAAATCTGCTCCGTGATCGGCAACAGCTGTTTCATTTACAGGGAATTCATTTTACTTGCACAGGATCCTCTTAATTAAGCTCTGAAAATAGCGCAAAGATGTAACAGTTCTATTTAAAGCGCATAAGAGTAGAAATAAACATAAAAAGGAGGAAACAACGATTGTCATATTAAGCAGATACGATGACAAAGTTAAAGGGTTAGACTAGATCATGAATAAATCGATTCTGACGTTTCGTGGGTAAACATAGAATATTTTTCTTAATAAACCTGATGGCTTTCTGTTATATTGGCGGTGACATCAGAATGTTTCTATCCATAAACCATTTAAACAAACAAACAAGCAATCACATTGACATTTTTAGTCTAACCGTGCTATAATAGGTACATTTGATATCAAATTAATATTAAATAGGTTTACTGTCACATATTGCACTATATGTTTATTATTAAATATTGCTTATATACTTTTAAGCAACTTAACCCCTTCATAACTAGTGCCTTTTGTTAAAAAATATTATGACATTTATTTGAACCATGGGATGTGTAGTTAAAACCTACATGTAGGGTAAAATAGCACGTTTGCTTAGAGCTTGTCACACAGGTTCGAATCCTGGCAAGAGCACCTCTCCAGTAAGTGTCCTTGGGCAAGGCACCTAACGGTACATACTCCCCACCCAGGACATACTTAAAATCGAGAGAAATCCTTCCTGGTAAAGTACGTTAAAAATAAATAAATAAATAAAAAATATAGCTTACCTTTGAGATACAGTTTAAAATAATTGAATTATGCAAATTTTTCATGTATTTGTTTATCCTTTACAGAATTATCGCTGAGGTGAAAGGTTCTATACTCTAGCTAGACGGTGTCCCTTTATCTCACACAATTTCACAAGGGGTTTGCTTTGTTAGCATCTAGATTGTAAATTCCCACGGGAATAGGGCCCTCGTGTCCTCCTGTATCTGCAGGCAGGAATACTGACCTGTCTCCTGTATGTATTGTAGAGTTGCCCTGTCTTTACCCATTGCACCTTGCACAGCGCTGCGGAATATGTTGGCGCTTAATAAATAATAATAATACAGGCAGAAATGTCCTATGTGACCTATACAGTGAATGTGTTAAAGATAGGTAACAAAAATGGGCAGCTATCCTGTTTCAGGTGATTTGAAGTAGAGTTGTGCGTTTCAATTCATAACGAATCGCAGCTCAGCCAATTCATATTTCGGAAGTTATTCTGGAATGCGAATCGCATATAAGAATTATCCAAAAGGAACCGAATCTATATATAGCGAATCGCTTCCGATCGATTCAGCACCACTGGCATGGACAGGGAGAAAAGGTGCATTTTGCCACAATTCGAAGCACGTTGGTGCCTTTCTGTATATAGAGGAACCATTCAATAGTTCGCTATAGGACAATTTCAATGCCCTTGAAGTGTGCCAAACTGTGCCGATCTGCACTGTATTTTAATGTCAATTGGCCTGTGGTGATTAATTTATTGGATTCAGCACCACAGGCCAATTGACAGCAAAATAGGCTGAAGTGCATCGCACTTCAGCGGCACCAAAATTGCCCCATAGAGAACTACTGAATGATGTCTCTATATATAGAACGGGAAAGTGCATCGGAGTGCGGCAAAATGCATCGTATTTTGCTGTCCATTGCCGGTGGTGCTGAATTGATTTGAACCATTCCGAAATACAAAACAAAATTTTGGACAAAATGAATCAATATTAAACTAAATTTCGTTTTGACAATTTTTTTTCCTCTACAAAAAACTCAAACAAATTTTTACAGAGTGCACACCTCAAATTTGAAGTGATCATAAGGAGATTAATAGCAATGCCGCTTCCAAAGATACCTATAGAATATAAAATAATATCTGTGTGTGCCTGCATATTGCCTGTATATGGAGATTATAGTAACACGATAAGAAAGCAGATGGTACAACAAATGCTTATGCCGGTCATTGAATACGGAGATGTAGTGTATGCAGCTGCCCCGCAAACGCACCTTCATAAACTTACTACATTGTATAATTCATTCTGTCGCTTTGTGCTACAATGTAACTACATGACCCACCATTGTGACTGTTAAAAGAGCTAAACTGGCCATCGCTGGAATCCAGACACACCCTTCAACTTTACAATCTGGTGTTTAAGAGGTTTTCTGGGAAGTTACCACCCTACCTGAATAGACTGCTACCCCCAGCAGTTCTCTCATCCTATAACCTCCGATCGAGGACCTGCACCTTACTTGCAATACCATAATACAAAAAGAAAGTGTCTCGATCCTCATTTTCCTACAGAGCAGCGCAATTATGGAATAACCTCCCAGACGCCATCAAATCTTCCCCCAGTCTTAAGTCACTCAAGAGATCTCTATTAACATACCTCAATACAGAAACATAGTGAATATATTTTTTACATATTTATTTTCTGTTAATCTGTATATTTGTGTTGATTTTTCATATCTTGCATTTTATTACTTTGTATTTCTGTACCTACTGTAAAAATTCAATGTTCTTGAAGCCAGGACATACTTGAAATCGAGAGAAATATTAATGTATCCTTCCTGGTAAAACACTTTATAAATAAATAAATCTGTACTGTACAGAGATTTTCAGACATTATAACTCCCTGAATCCTATCTCTGTATAGCAGTGAGTGACCCCAGAGCTCTGTATTGCACTTAATCAGCCTTCACATATCATTTTTACAGCATAAAACCACTATTTTCATTATATATTTTTTGAAATTTAATTGAGCAGAAGTGCGTATAAAAAATGTAATCCTTTCAAATGGCAGAAACAATATTTTAACACAAAATAGTATTCCCTCATTTTACTAACCATTAAACAGATGATTGTACTAATAAACAGGTTTTATGCACTTAGTATTTTTTACACTTTGAATTGGCTGAGGCTGAACCAGGCAATTCCAAAGTTATAATTCTAACGCTTTATGATTTATAAACTTATTATTTTGAAATACACAAAATGAAACCTTCTCCTACATACCGTATTTTTCGCTCCATAAAATGCACTTTTTCCCCTGAAAAAAGTGGGGGGAAAAGTGCATGCGTCTTATGGAGCGAATACAGCTATGGAGCTTCGGCGCTCGCCTGAGGGAACCACGTCACCAGCCGAGTTCTCACGAGATCGCGGCTGGTCACATGGCTCCCCCAGGTGAGTGCCCAAGCTCCATGCCGCCGGACGCTCAGAGGGAGCCGAAAACGCAGCAGCGGCGGCAGGAGGTGAGTTGGGGCCTGGGGGCAGTATCCATGAGCAAACCCGGTCCTGCGGCAATATATCCTTGAGAGGAGCTGGGGCAGTATATCCATGAGAGGAGCTGGGCAGTATATCCATGAGAGGAGCTGGGACAGTATATCCATGAGAGGAGCTGGAGCAGTATATCCATGAGAGGAGCTGGGGCAGTATATCCATGAGAGGAGCTGGGGCATTATCCATGAGAGGAGCTGGGGCAGTATATCCATGAGAAGAGCTGGGGCAGTATATCCATGAGAGGAGCTGGAGCAGTATATCCATGAGAGGAGCTGGGGCATTATCCATGAGAGGAGCTGGGGCATTATCCATGAGAGGAGCTGGGGCAATATATCCTTGAGAGGAGCTGGGGCAGTATATCCATGAGAGGAGCTGGGGCAGTATATCCATGAGAGGAGCTGGGGCAGTATATCCATGAGAGGAGCTGGGGCAGTATATCCATGAGAAGAGCTGGGGCAGTATATCCATGAGAGGAGCTGGAGCAGTATATCCATGAGAGGAGCTGGGGCATTATCCATGAGAGGAGCTGGGGCAGTATATCTATAAGAGGAGCTGGGGCAGTATATCCATGAGAGGAGCTGGGGCAGTATATCCATGAGAGGAGCTGGGGCAGTATATCCATGAGAGGAGCTGGGGCAGTATATCCATGAGAGGAGCTGGGGCAGTATATCCATGAGAGGAGCTGGGGCAGTATATCCATGAGAAGAGCTGCGGCAGTATATCCATGAGAGGAGCTGGGGCATTATCCATGAGAGGAGCTGGGGCATTATCCATGAGAGGAGCTGGGGCAGTATATCCATGAGAGGAGCTGGGACAGTATATATCCATGAGAGGAGCTGGGGCAGTATATCTATAAGAGGAGCTGGGGCAGTATATATCCATGAGAGGAGCTGGGGCAGTATATCTATAAGAGGAGCTGGGGCAGTATTTCCATGAGAGGAGCTGGGGCAGTATATCCATGAGAGAGGAGCTGGGGCAGTATATCCATGAGAGAGCTGGGGCAGTATATCCATGAGAGGAGCTGGGGCAGTATATCCATGAGAGGAGCTGGGACAGTATATCCATGAGAGGAGCTGGGGCAGTATATCCATGAGAGGAGCTGGGGCAGTATATCCATGAGAGGAGCTGGGGCATTATCCATGAGAGGAGCTGGGGCAGTATATCCATGAGAGGAGCTGCGGCAGTATATCCATGAGAGGAGCTGGGGCAGTATATCCATGAGAGGAGCTGGGGCAGTATATCCATGAGAGGAGCTGGGGCATTATCCATGAGAGGAGCTGGGGCAATATATCCATGAGAGGAGCTGGGGCAGTATATCCATGAGAGGAGCTGGGACAGTATATATCCATGAGAGGAGCTGGGGCAGTATATCCATGAGAGGAGCTGGGGCAGTATATCCATGAGAGGAGCTGGGGCAGTATATCCATGAGAGGAGCTGGGGCAGTATATCCATGAGAGGAGCTGGGGCAGTATATCCATGAGAGGAGCTGGGGCAGTATATATCCATGAGAGGAGCTGGGGCAGTATATCCATGAGAGGAGCTGGGGCAGTATATCCATGAGAGAGCTGGGGCAGTATATCCATGAGAGGAGCTGGGGCAGTATATCCATGAGAGGAGCTGGGGCAGTATATCCATGAGAGGAGCTGGGGCAGTATATCCATGAGAGGAGCTGGGGCAGTATATATCCATGAGAGGAGCTGGGGCAGTATATCCATGAGAGGAGCTGGGGCAGTATCTCCATGAGAGGAGCTGGGGCAGTATATCCATGAGAGGAGCTGGGGCAGTATATCCATGAGAGGAGCTGGGGCAGTATCTCCATGAGAGGAGCTGGGGCAGTATATCCATGAGAGGAGCTGGGACAGTATATATCCATGAGAGGAGCTGGGGCAGTATATCCATGAGAGGAGCTGGGGCAGTATATCCATGAGAGGAGCTGGGGCAGTATATCCATGAGAGGAGCTGGGGCATTATCCATTATTACACTATTTGATTCAGAATATTTTTTTTCCTGTTTTCCTCCTCTAAAAACTAGGTGCGTCTTATGGTCGGGTGCGTCTTGTGGAGCGAAAAATACGGTAACTTCATTTATCAAATTCTAGGAGATATTTTCTAGACCATACACTTATCCAAACAGTATTCCTTTGTCCATGAAGACTAAAAATTGCATCAGCTTCCAGTCAAATGATTTGCACATCTAATTATAGATATAAATGAAAGTTCATTAGCTACACGTGTTGAACACGTCATGATTCGAGTTTGCTTTACTCAGGTCTTTCTGGTTTCCTAGGAAACTTTTTTTATGCATATTAATCTAAAATTAGTCCAGGTGATAAGAAAATTCCCACAATTTAGTAACTGTATGTTCTGCAATCTCTTAAACGGATTAATTTCACTTTCATCAGAAGGTTGAAATGATTGCTTGGAGTTCAGAGAGGTCCGAAATGTAACTGGACACTGAATTTAAGCGAACTGGGACATTTCGGGGGCCATTCGGCTATTCAGAGAGCAGGCAATTCGCCAAATTCTGGCAAATTGCCTGCACATACGGTGCCCGTTCGAGGGCAGTAAAACCCCACATAGAGAAGCAATGGTTAATCTATTCAGAGACACCAAACAGCTGAGGAATGTCAGTGAAATGCCCTGCTGTTCGGTGGTTTCATTTGACAGGTTTATTCAGGTGAATCCCATAGGTTTCAATGTTAAAAATATTCCAGTTTTAATTTGATATCTAATAAACCATTTATCATTTTATTCTGCAGTAAAACGTCTCTTTATTTATAGATCTTTTTGTTAAATTCATTGGATCTTAAATGTAAATTCCAGACATTTTCGTTCAGTAGTTTTTTGTAAACAGCGTTTCAAATTTCAAACTTTCAAGCGAACTGTTTTTTTTTTTCTACCCCGTTCATCTGCATGTCGGCTTTTTCCGACGGCTGCTCTGCGCTGTGACAGGCAGCTATTTGGGTTTCTCCAGCGTGTTCGGTGGGGTTAATCCAGCTGTTTCTGCGGGTTTCGGTGAGTGTTCGGTGAGTGTTCGGCGGGTTTTGCGTTGAGTGTTCTGCAGGTTTGCGGCGGGTTTTTCCTGCACTACAGGGGCCCTGCGGTGCTTGCTGAATACACCGCAGGGTCGGCGAACTAGGAATCGCCAAATCACTCCGAAGTGCAGGGAACGAAAAGTCACATATCCGAAATTCCAAATTACAACAGTAACGAATTACGTCTAACCCGAAATAAACGATAATGAAAATAACGAACTCGATTTGGATCATTCGTTTTCATTGGTATAGCATGATGCTGCTTATACATATAAAATGTCTTTTGAATAATGTTGCAATGCAAATATCATGGAGTTCTTGAATATGCTTAGATTTGATATTGCAAAAATCCAGGATTATAGAAGATAAGGGCAGTCATTATGTCACTATTTTCCTGCACAATTAATGGCCACCATGGCAAACGAGCCAGGAAATACAATTCCTTAGATCTATGATTGACATATTTCTTGATGTATTTAAACTTTGTAACCCTTGCTAAATATGTTTGAAAACTTGAGAATAGAGAATGAATATGTGTACTTTAACCACTCTAACAAACTATAATGGTAAGTTGTTAAGAACAAGCTTCTGTTTAAGACATTCTATTCTGTTCTATTCACAGCATACAAACAAGACAGACTGCATGGCTCATTCCCCTCTACGCCCCTAAACCTGCGTCAAGCATACACAAAAGACAGACTGCATGGCTCCATCCCCTCTACGCCCCTAAACCTGCGTCAAGAATACACAAAAGACAGACTGCATGGCTCCATCCCCTCTACGCCCCTAAACCTGCGTCAAGCATACACAAAAGACAGACTGCATGGCTCCATCCCCTCTGCTCCCCTAAACCTGCATATCCGGATCCATCACGACGTCTCCTGCTCTCAACCCTATTTTCCTGCCCGCCATATTTACGCACTTGTATTTTATGTTTGCCTTTATTTTAAAATCACCCTCCATTTCTGCTATAAAAAAAACCTCTGGTTCTGGTTCTTCCCATGCTGCCCTGCTAACCATCTTTACATTCCCTCTGCTCCTATCTGTTTCACCTACCACAGTCCCTTAGATTGTAAGCTCATGGGATGTCTGACTGAGCACTTGGTTAAGTGCTGCACTACTTGGACAGTCATCCTATGGGCAGGGTCATCTTTTCATTATGAATCATGTACGTCTCCTGTTTGTGCTCCCCTATTGTAAAGCGCTGCGGAATATGTTTGTGCTGTATAAATGCCTGTAATAATAGTAATAATAAGAAATTTTTGCTCCACAATGACATAATTAAGATTTACAAGGGAATGGCAAATTATTTCCCAAAATAGTCAAGCTTAATGAATATCATTTAGATGTGTCTAGCTACTGGAGCTTAACCACTTGGCTGCTAAGGACGCGCTGAGTGCGTCCTGCCAAGTGTTCCTCCTGTACTACGGACGCGCTGAGCGCATCCTAGCACAGGAGGCAGCAATCAGCCGGGATTCTGGCTGATTGCTGCCCCCCCCCAGTGCGGGCTGACATCTGCATGTCAGCCCAGCACTCTGGGACCCCGGGGGGGAGATAGATGTCATCGCGGAAGCGCATGACATCTATTTCAGGTGCCCCCCCAACGAGTGCGGAGGAGGTGCCTGAAACGGAGGGGGGGAGGTCCTTTGGACCTCTCTCCCTCCCGATCGCCAGGGTCCTGCGGCTGAAGGCAGGCACGGTTTGGAAGGGCACAGCCTGCCCTTCCAAACCGTGCCTGTCTTTAACCCTTTGGGTGCCGGATCACGATTCGGCACCAAAAAGCGCTGAATCGTGATCCTCTCCCGGAGCTGGCCGACATCTTGGATGTCGGCCAAGCTTCCGGGAATGCCCCTTGATGACTGGCGACATCGTGCATAGCACGATGACGCCAGTCCTGGAGTTAACCCCTAACTGCCACCAATGGTGGAGGTACCGTTGATCCAGATCCGTGGCAGCTAGGGGTTAATGTTTGGTATTGCTGGATCAGCCAGAGCATGGCCTTTCCAACGATACCAAATATGGCAATGTAAAAATGAAACAAACAAAAATAAAAATAAAAATAAAAAAATATTTAAAAAAATAATAATAAAAAAAATTTAGAAGTTTTTTTTTGTTTTGTTTTGTTAATGCAGGAATATTGTTCCCATTTAAATTATAATGTGAACAATGATGCTGCACTAAGGATTTTTGTATGCGGTGCGTTTGTTAATAAATAGCGAAATTTTCCCCAAAAAAAATGTAACGAGTCCCCATTTCTAATTTTTTTAACAAGCGCACCCCATAGAAAATATAACCGCAAATGCTCGCATGTTAAAATGTGAAAAAAAAAACTTTACACATTGTAAATTATTGAAAATTCTAATTTTATTGCATTTTTTGTTATAATATACAGACAGGACATAATGTATACATATAATAATGATATATTATGAATCTGCCGATTCTGCCTGAAAGAACGATATATAATATGTCTGGGTCATATACTAAAATAAGCCTTCAAAACACGTTTAAACATGATGAGCAAAACCGGTAAAAATGACCTCAGCACAGAGGCGTGAAATGCATCAGCAGCAAAGGGGTTAAAATGTCTCATTACCTTGAACTTGCACTTTTCCACCAACACACCACTTTTTGATTACCGTAATTAATGTCATCTTTCAAAAAGACCAGCAAAGCTTCAGTCTCAAGCTAATTATAGCATGTTCGGCCCAGGCCTTACTATGTTTTAAATTCATCAAATTATATTTCAAGAATAGTCCAAGTTAATCAATGTAATATATACGTTCTTTATTTTTTCTGCGTGGCAAACGTAGGCGTGCGTGTAAAGGTCTGTCTTTTCATATGTAAATTGCAGATATTGCAGTGTGTCAGAGTATTGCATTTGTTTGTGTGTTTTGTTCCTATTTTGATTAGTTTTAATTGGCAATCATAAAATGCTAAAAATTGCCTGACTTCGTTTAGCAACCTAATTATTCGCTCATCTCAGCACATGAGCTAGAAAGGGCTGCAGATGTCTCCAATTAGCAGACCAGCCGAAAATATTGTTGGCAAACGAGGTAATATGAATATGAAAGGTTGCAGATGTAGTATTTACTGGTTTGTGTAGGATGTAAGAACTTTCACTAAACCCCTTCACTGCCGTGTTAGTATTTACACGATCATCACCAGCAGATGCAGCAGATCGAGTATTCACGATCTGGAGCTATGTCGTATAACTGCATATGAAATTAATTTGTTGCAACCAAATTTCATATACATTTGGGCTCCAGAGTGTGCGCCAAAGCTGTCAGCATCTCGGGCATGACACACAAGGTGCTAAAACATTTTGAACATTTGGGAATCTATGTTGAAGACAAGAATCTCCAGCTGATTAAGGAGGGATTTCCACCTGCTGTAGCACTTTTTGGCCAGCAGATGGCAATGTTGGCCTATCAAATAGAGCTACAACATTGAGACTTAGATTGGGTATTTTCCCTGTTGTGTTTTACTGTATTAACCCCTTCATTACAAAGTTGTTTTCCATAAATCTATTGCCAGGACCCAGTGGATTCATTGAAAAAAAATTGCATTATATGTACACTGAAACGTAGGTGGATCTACAATTGGGTTGTGCTCTCAAGAAGACAATTGCCTCTCCAAAAAATCATTATTTACTAACACCCATGGATTAAAGTGAAAACCCCAATCATACAACCATAATAATTAATAACTTCTGAATAGATTCTGAATAAATGTCACCGATGATCAGTCTAATGACAAAAGTACTATAGTATCCCAGAACTGGTAAAGTAAGAATATACCAGCTGAAAACACAAACAAATTTGTAATTTGGAGGACCCATCTTTAACCCCTTCACTACGAAGGTTGAGATATCTTTGGTTTCAAAGGCACCATTTGGTGCCCCGATATCAAGGTATATCGATCTGTTGATCTGCAGCCCAAAAGCTAATTAAATTAATTTGCTGCAAACTACTTTTGTTTGCTTTTGGTGCTGCAGAAGGTGCCCCCAACGTTTTAGCCCTGTGGGCCTAATGCCCAAAGAGCTAAGACTGTAAAATCGGCTGATGAATGCTTTGAAATATCAGGCTTTCAGCAGCCGATGCAGGGAGAGAAAAAAAAAAAGAGCTACAGCTGTGATGGCTATAACTTAATTTGGCAGTAAATGGTTCCATCTACTGGCCAAATATGTTATTTACAGTAAGAACTATTTCTTACACTATAATTGATTAAAAAAAGATTTTACAAAATAAACACTTTTTCTTTTGGAAAATCACTTGGTAGTGAAGGGGTTAAGAGAACAGTGGGAATCATTCTATTCTCTCCTTTATATTCTTATTTGTTTGTTTGGTTTTCGTTCTTTAAATAAACTTGCAAATGTATTTTAGTGAATTAAATAGAATATATTCATTAAATAAAACAAAAAAGTTACATAGAAGTAATAGAAGTTCGACTGACTTAAAAAGATGCAATGCCTGTGCCATCGATCTTGAGAATTTGGTTTTAAGTGTGGCAGTTGCTTAGAGTAGCAGGTGTGCTTCATTAAACGGGCATTAAATCCCTAAAACGCAGATTATAATTCATTAAGCCATGACTAATTATTGCCTAAGAGACATGCAAAGCTGTTTGAAATAAACGAAACTCATGAAAACAAGAAGGGATTTGGTTAATCGTACTAGATGTGTGCAGAGACAAAAGGTTTGGATTGGCTAATTTAAAAATATTTTGGAATCGAAAAATTTCGGATTCTGAACTAAATGGAATGGGATAATTTGGAATATTAGAAATTTCTGATATCTCTGTAATAGATCGATGCAAAATATCAGAAACATCTGATATAGTCATCTGTTTCTGATATTTGGAGCAGAGATGTATTAAAATTTTATAAAACCAATTACAATGCACAAAATAAGAAAAAACAGTCACACATGGTGAATGTATGTGGTGGAAGAAACAGTGTGTTGTTGCAGGCCCAGTAATCTGCTGGGTTAAACTGATGATTAAAATAGGAAAAACGGTATGACCAAAAAACACCAAACAGATAAAGGGGTGGTACTCTACTAGGTGTGTTACCCTGTCAAGTGTGCTGTCCTTGGAGATCCTTGGATGGTCCAAGCAATCTTAATCCCTGACCTGGGTAAATAGACAGGGCTAAACACACAAACCTACAAGTGGACTGAAAAAGCGAGCCTATATCAAAAGGAAAAAGAAGAGGAGAGGATACAGGGTGAGTGTACCTCCTCTATATTTAGGATCCTTAAAATGGTCTTTATGGTGTACCTAATAGAGATGTGCATTTGTTTCGGAAAAATTCGGAATTTGGAACGAAATTTGATAATTCGTATTCGGAAGTACTTCCAAATAACGAATCGATACGATACGAATTTGAAATGAAATGAAACGAAACGGTATATAACGAATTTATTTTGTTTTACACTGTGTCATTTTTATAAAAGAAAAATTTTAATAACTGATATCAACTATTGAATTTGAAATGAACTATCAAATTGATATCAACTATCAAATTGATCTTAACTTACAATACAAGTAATAGTCAGCAAAGAACTTTATGAAACAAATTAATTTCATTTCACTGTTTAATTTGACTCAAATACTAAATCTGTGACACAGCTTAAAATTTAACCCTAGCTTTTCTTTTAATAGCAAAATATGATCTAATTGGGGTTTTATCTAGTGATCCAAAATTCGAATGGATATCAACTATAGAATTGATATATGAAATTCGAATCGATTCGAAATTTCGAAATACAAAATGAAATTCCAAAAACGAAATTATTTAAAAACATAACAAAACGAAACTAAAGGAAATGAATATTTCAGCCATGCACATCCCTAGTCCCTAAAGCAAATACGTGAATAGACATACAGGTCCCTGTACGCAAACAAGCACCAGTGGGTCCTGGTGTGATAAAAACAGTAAGTAAAGCTGCTATTTGCAGTGATAGCTAACAGCAATTGACTCATTTGTGTTACCGGTCCACAGGATACAGGGTTAGAGTAGAAAAAAATTTAAAATTAAAAGTGTCATGCCGGTAGCTCATCTACTGCCAAGGGGAGTTACAGCTGCAGCTCCTTTTTTTTCCCCTGTTCCAGCTTGCGGAATGTCCGATTTCAGTCATTCCTCACCAGATTTTAGAGTTTTAGCTCTGTGCCCACTAGGCTAAAGTTTTGGGGGCACCTTCTGCAGTCCAAAAGAAAACAAAATTTGTGTGCAGCAGACTAGTTTCATTTGCTTTTGGGCTGCAGAGCTGCATATCAAGGTATTTCGAAAACAGGCACAGGGGGTGCCTTTGAAGCCCGAGATATCTCAATCTCAGTAGTGAAGGGGTTAATAATCTAATCGGTTTGGATCTGTTTGAGATATATTTGATTGGAGAGTAATTCAGTTTAGATATCGGCAATTTAAAATTCAGATCAATACAAATGACCAATATTTGATCCGAATATCGATTTGGTCTGAACCGAACATACTGTACATGTCTAATACTAACACTTGCATAATCTGTATGTAAATGGAATAGTCTGAGGAGTATAGCTGGGATAGCAGACAGTTATTGAATTCATATCTCAGTGGAAAAAAGCCCTTTTGATCCACAATCAATTAAACTTTAAGGAAGGATTCATTTTTACAATAAAATAATTTATTCTTCCTGAAGCCACGGGTTTGCTATCACAGTTCATTACGTAAAAATGGTGTGTAGCGCTCACTCCCGGAGGAGCCGCTGAATAACCTCGGGTTAGTCTCACAGCACTAGGGAATAACTATACACCAGTACTGTTGTGGATTTTTATATATTATATTCTTTACTGATCCCAATAAAGCAGCATATATATAACATAGATACGGTATTTAAATGACAGGATTTTGTAACGCGGGAAAAACACGCGGCGGCAAAAGAAAAAAAGATTAAGTTTTGGAGTGTAAGTCCCGTGAATAATAGCTCAAAAAGGTGTATGTGTATTGTCTCGGGTACCCGGGTACTGTATTCAACTGGCCAGTGAATGAAACAAACAATCTTCGACTAGTCACGTTGGGGCCCTGTGGATTTAAACAATACTGCAGCGTGCGGTTTGTATTTTTGGAACTGCGGCCTGGAGGCCTCTCACCCATCCGATAGACAAACCCGATCAAGGATCTTCTCCCACTGTACACTGGGACTCTGTGCCACTGGATCCACTCCCTGCTTGTCGAATCTCCGCAACAGGAACAACGATCCACCGCTTGCACTCCCAATTGATCAGCGCGGTCTCCTCACTCGGGGTCCAGCCGGAACCAGATTTCCATCCAGACCTTTCAGCGCTGCATAGGTAGGTCTCTGCAGGGTCACCGTCCTGATCTCCAGCACCAGTGAGGCAGCGCCTGTACTCTGGCCTGGTCACAATCCTTGACAGTTTTCACGTGCGTCCTCCACCTTTCACTGCTCAGCTCACTCTGCCTCTTCCCTGCACGAGGCTGCTGATGTCTTTCCTCTCCTATACCACCCACTTCCTGTACTCACGCAAAGCATGATGGAAATTGTAGTTCATTGTTTGTCCAGCATAGTCCATATTGTCTCTATCTCCCTCTGGTGGTCATAATAATTAAATGCAGCAAAACAGTCTTTAAAGCAGCGCTACAGGTGCAATGAGCAGGATATATTGAAAAAGGGTTGCTATTCATACATATATGTAATACACATTACGGAAAACAAATATCCTAAACAACTTAGCACTTGGAGCTCAACGTAACATCATTTAAGAAGTGGCACGATGTTGCTTTACAACATAGCATGGTTAAGAAACACACAAAACAAGCATTTTATTACATGATTATGTATTGCGAGCAGCTATAATGTGCACCTATCACTATACATGACATGGAATGTCAATCATTGATGTATTAAAATAAATGGCATTGACCCTGGAACAAGCATTTAAGATTAAAATCTGACTCACGGGCTTCAATGTATCAAAGAAAAGCCTTTTCGAAAGTCATTCTTTTAAGATAACATAACTTCTCCTTACCGTAATTAAAGTCCTGCTCTGCAAAGATCTTGGAGAGCTTGTCTCACCACCTGAGGGAGGGCACGAATAGAATATTATACCAAGACAAAAAGGTATCATTGATTTAACGGTGCCCTGCAATATAATCAAGTGAAGTCAGCAGAGAATTAGCATCAAATACTTTCTTTCGACAAGATGCGCTGTAAACATTTTCACGTGTTTTTCCCCACATGCCACTGTGATTACTCCATTGTGGTCATGAAGAAAGGAAGCCAATTGACTCACCATGCAAGAACTGCATTCTGAAAAATGAAGCAGATGAAACATTAATGGAAGGCTGAATGAAATACAGATTCAGGTCATTTACAAATAACTCATGGTGGTTTTTCTTCTATTGTAGGAGTTTGAAGGTCATCTTGTCGCTCTACTTTATTGAAAAATCCCTGGCCTATATGCTGATCCATGATTGTAAAACTATAGACCCATTGAGCATTTTTCAGCATACATTTCCATATTGCTGTTTATTCTCAACTCGTTTTGATGCCACAAAAATGTTTTAGATGGAGCTATAGAAAGTTCATGACTTTAATTCAGGGTTCTTCAAGTTCCTTAAAGTTTATTGCCTTTACCTAATCTCCACTTCCCTTCCTAGACTCTACCCAAATCTCTCTTAACTCACTATCACTTCTTCCCAGACTTGTGTACTCTGTCGATTAACCATGTCTCTCCCTCCTTTTTCAGTTCCAGCTTCATTATCTCTCACCTGTCTCTCCTCGGCTGCTAAGATCATCCTCTGCTTCCCATATGTGACAATTACATTCCACCTTTTCCCTTCCCCACTCAGTGTCAACATAAAGTTAGTTGAACATAAGATCACGTACCGCACTCCGCTGCATTGAAGACCTGCTCTCCCGAGTGAACAATCAGGTCGCACAGCACCTTCGTCGCTGGTTTTACTGGCCGGCACCAGGGATCTGCTCCTGATCTCAGACTGGGCTCCCATTTTTAGCCCCCCACATGCCTGCACACATCTACCCCCCCATATCTACCCCCCTATGATTTGGTTCTACATGTCTGCACACGTCTATCCCCCCCTATGCTTTGGTTCTTAATTTTCTGAAATGCCTTTATTTTACTGGATTGGAATTGGTTGAGCAATGCTACGGACCTTTAAACTCTTTCCACCACTCTTTGTTATTTACTTTTCTATATTATTGATGCTTCTATAGCACCTGTGTCATTGCTGTTAATGCAACCTCTCTTGGGTCACCTATTGCGTTTCTGGTGAGCTGTCCTTTCATTGACCCTTTAATTTACACTGTGAAACTCTAAATAAAAATGGTTAGAATAAAAAAAAAGATCACTTACCGCCACAGAAAGGGCTGAGCCGGTGCTGCATCATCCTGAAGTCCCCGAAGCACTTCTCATATAGATCTCCATCCTTGGTTGTCTGTGCCAGATCAGGTTTTCTTCTTCTGTCGTGGTGTCCTGGCTGATTCCAGAAGGCCTCAGGTGTACCTTATACCACATAACTATCTTCAAATGCTTCTGCATTGTTTGAGAAATCATCAAAGAAGGTACACCCTTAATTCCAATCTCCCAAGTACCCGCTGTTCTCACAACCATCCACTGCTGTTCCCATAGCATAGGTACTTGCTTTTCTCATGGCTTCCAAGCACCAGCCTTGCTCTCAAGCTCCTGATATTGCTATATTCTCAAGTGCCTCCAGCCTCGCTGTGCCCAGTCTCACCTCCAGTTTCAATTAATCAATTCTTGCCTCCAGTTCCCCTGTGTGCCCAGAGAGTTTCACCTCTGTGCCTCATCCAGCCCCATTCCTGCCCTGTTCCTTTTTTCTTGCCTCACATTAATTCATTACTTGATCTTGTGTCTCAATAAACCCTGTTGTTCCACAGTTATGGTCTCCTTGCTTACAGATCGCCTGCATACTGAGCTCATGCCCACCATGCCCCGTAACACTGGTAGATCTAAAATTGAGCTGTGTTTTACAGGGAAATAAAAATCCCCAAGTGAGAGCTTTAATAATATTATAACTAATAACAATACAATTTTTGTCAGAAATAAAAATCAGTAGAATCCTTGAGCGAGTGTGGTGATTTGTTTTGGAACTATCAAGTATCATTTATGGTTCAAAACTGAAATATAAAAATCCAGAATGCAGATGAACCACAAAGTATTTTCACGTTCAATATTCAAATAATAAACAGATACACATGGATAATTACGCAGAGATTGCAAAAATCTAAATATTTGATATCAATGTCAAAGCTGACGATCGAAATTAAATCCTGTTGGGATTGTTAATGAATCCCATCAAAGTCAAAACATCAAAGAGGAAGCACACAAGAAAGAACTCTGAAAAATCCACATCCATCATCTTAGTTCAATTATAGAAACATAGAAACATAGGAAAATGTCGGCAGATAAGAACCTTTCGGCCCATCTAGTCTGCCCAATTACATGGATACTTTACCTGGATGTATCTTTTGTTTAGGATAGCCTTATGCCTATCCCATGCCTGCTTAAACTCAATTACTGTTTTGGCCTCTACCACTTCAACTGGAAGACTGTTCCATGTATCCACCACCCTCTCAGTAAAATAATGCTTCCTGATGTTACTTTTAAACCTTTGCCCCTCTAATCTAAGACTATGTCCTCTTGTTTTGCTACTTTGTTTCCTTTTAAATATACTCCCTTCCTCTACCTTGTGGATTCCCTTTACGTATTTAAATGTTTCTATCATATCTCCTCTGTCTCGTCTTTTTTCCAAGCTGTACATGTTAAGATCATTAAGCCTTTCCTGGTAACTTTTCTCCTTCAAGCCGTACACCATTTTAGTAGCCCTTCTCTGAACTCTCTCTAAGATGTCTATATCCTTCTGGAGATACGGTCTCCAGTACTGCACACAGTACTCCAAGTGAGGTCTCACCAGTGCTCTGTACAGTGGCATGAGCACTTTCCTTTTCCTACTGCTAATACCTCTCCCTACACAACCAAGCATTCTGCTAGCATTTCCTGCTGCTCTATTACATTGACTACTTACCCATAGATCCTCTGAAATAATAACCCCTAAATCCCTTTCCTCAGATGTTGAGGTTAGGACTGTATCAAATATTCTATATTCAGCCCTTGGGTTTTTACGTCCCAGGTGCATTATCTTGCACTTACCCACATTAAAACTCAATTGCCACAGCTCCGACCATTTTTTTAGTTTACCTAAATCATTTGTCATTTGGCTGATCCCTCCAGGAACGTCAACCCTGTTGCAAATCTTTGTGTCATCAGCAAAAAGACATACTTTTCCATTAATACCTTCTGCAAAGGTATTATGACTTGCAATATTCTATTAATGAACAAAATCAATTAAAAGGTTATTAATTCACATTTTGAACATGATTTGTTTTCATAATAAAGACGTGCTTCAGTTTATTAGTAAACAAAAACAGTCCACCAGGGTGTTGTCTACAGAGGTATGGACTCTGGCTTTCTTTCCTGACTACTTTCTAGAGTTGACCCTTGCTCTACTTGATTTCCTTGTGTACCGACTTCTGGCTCTGTCTAACTATCCGTTATGATTCTGACTCCTGGCTTTGTCTGACTATCTGTTCTGGTTCTGATTCCTGGCTTTATATGACTACCCGTTCCGGTACTGACCTACTGGCTTTGTATTAATATTTGCTCTGGTACCTAACTTTGGCTTGTTTTGACTTTATTTCTGTTGTCTGTACTGCGTTTTTTATGGTTATTCTAAAGACCAGCAGTTTAGTTAGGCAGTGTCTGTTTGTAGGGATCAAGGGGTTTTGTGACAAGATGTTTCTGTTTCTGAAATACAACTCCCAAGATTCCCTAGCCGTCTATCGCATTGAAAAAATTCTGGGAATTATAGCCATCAACATCTGGGGGGCAGTGAGTTTGACAGCCCTGTTCTTGACCTTCACATTGCATCCTTTGGAGAATCCAAAGCCTCCAGTAGTACTGGGAGTCAGTGCATTGCATAATAAATTAGTGAACCAGGGCTCACATGCACCCAAACCTGGAATACGGCGCTCTCCCTTAGACTTTTCAGATGTATTTTATTCTTAGAGAAGCATATTCCTTACATAGTTATATACTTACATAGGCTGAAAAAAGACGTGCATCCATTAAGTTCAGCCTTTCACACATCACCTACTGCTGTTGATCCAAAAGAAGGCAGAAAAAACCCAGTCCGAAGAACTCGCCAAAATGCAACACACTGGGAAAAAAATCCTTCTTCACTTCAGAATGGTGTCAGATTTCTCCTTGGATCAAGAAGCTTACCCATATATTAAATATATAACCCTTACATGGTTATTCAAAGAGCACTGAAATTCCAAAAGAATTCCGGTGCTCTTTTGTTCCCGCACTTCGGGGGATCAAATTCCCCAACCCTGCGGTGAGGTCCCCAAAGTGCAGGGAAAATCCGCTGAAAAACTGCCGAGTCGAAAATAGAAACGGCCGCAAAACCATTGAAATTATCGGATCCGATTTGATAAGCCACCAGAAACCCAACAGAAAACATTGGATCCAACCCGACAGGCCGCCAAAAACCCACCAAATGCGCCGGAATAAAGCTGAAGATCTGCAGAACACAGCTCTGACCAGCCACTGGAAAAAGCTGACAAGCTAACAAACGGGATAAAAGAAAAAAAAAAGTGCAACTTTTAAAATTTCAAACATTATTTGCAAAAAAATACTGGACGAAAATGTCTGAAATTAACATATAAGGTCCTATGAATAATAATAAAAAGATCTGTTACAGGAAAAAAAAGCTATTTGAAAAAGGTTTGCTGAAAAAATCAAAAAAAATAAAGAGGTTTTTGCTGCCGATTAAAAGAATGAACGGTTTAAAAGATATTGAATAAAAAGGGGAATATTTTCAACATTGAAACCTATGGGATTCGCCTGATTAAATGTGTCGAATGAAACCACCAAACAGCAAGGAATTTCACTGACATTTCTCTGCTGTTCGATGTTCTCTGAATAGATTAACCATTGCTCTATGGGGATTTCACTGCTGTCGATTATCCCCGGTATTTTGCTGGCAATTCGCCAACATTTGGCGAATTTCCAGCTTTTGAATAGCCGAATGGCCATGAAATGGCACCGACGGGGGCATTCATCGTTCGGTGCAATTACGGGGCCAGTTCAGCACTTTCTGAATAAGCCCTATATTATTCTTTTTTTCCAGGAAGTCATCCAGTCGATGTTTAAAAGTCTGTACAGACTCTGACCCAACCACCTCAACAGGCAGAACAGCAGTTAAATCTTTTACGCAACTTTATACAAAAAATAATAACGCGAGGAACAATTGTGCGTCGCTGTATTCTGTTAAAAGAACGGGACACGAAGGATTGTCCATGCTGTATATCAAATAATCTTTCCAACGATAGAAATATTTCTGGTAATTGGTTTATTTCAAACAGCATGTTCATGAAGCTGTTCCTAAGAAGCCAATTAAAAGGCTACAGAAATGTCAAGGTACAGAATGAGCACATTCATACAAATTTCAACACAGACCTGGATGGCATTGTAATTGGTAATACATCATAACAGCCCATTACACTAAGATAAAGAACAGAAAAATATAAAGGAAAAAAATCTCAAAGTTCACATAAAAATACATTATTTTACTTTTCTCGTTAAAAGATCACATTCTAATATATTATACTGAGCAATCTGCTACTAATAGTTCATTTTTTTTGTAGTAAATTGCTGGTCGGAGTTTACCTCTTTAACATATTTTGTTCCTTTTTTGTCAGTGGAAACAATTTCCAGCAGAAATCTGTTCACAATTTAGTTACTTTGATTATATTTAAGCGTTATCATAGCATGTAGTATGAAAAGTGTGAAACAACAGTTGGAGCGATGCACTCTTCTTCGAGTATCACCCATTGAAAGGGAGTAAGTGACTTCTTCATCTCCAATGGAATCGCTTTCTCAAATTGTCAGAACGCATTTTTTTTCACATAAATAGACTCTATACCACTGTGCATGAGTCACAAACCCTTTCTTCAGTGCCGAGCGATAACAGCATTCAGCACTTAACGTATTTATCTGTAATACTTTATTTTCACACGTCTTTTGCAGTTGCTAAACTGTTCTTCTGCTTAGTACGTGCCTGCCTAGCGTCTTCTTGGTTCACAAGGGACGAATCAAGATCAGAACTTTAATATACCCTGGGGTTTGGATAAAATATCCCACTGGCTAAAAAAGAATTACTAGGCCATTCTTAAAGGGACACTCCACGCAGTGTGACCGCTCAATCTTATCCGAGTGGTCAGACTGTCCTGATCGCCCTGCTCCCTCTCCCCCTCCTTGGAGTCTCAGAGGGCTTATCCATCAATTGCTGAGTCTCAAGTCTCAGGGCTTCAGGACCTTTGAGAACTAGATAGTACCAATGGCTGTCAATGCATTGAGAGTCACTGGAATGGTTGGGACATGAAGCCCCCTTCAGTCATGTGACATGCCGCGGTTGACAGCATGTCACATCCAGCAATGCTCAGAGCGGGGCCAGCGCTGGATTTAGGTAAGTTTTCAAAGGAAGCTAAAAGGTTAAAAAAATGGAGGGGGGAATGCAGAGGGATTAATGTTTAACCCCTTTGTTTCCTATCCCTTGGAAAATGCCCACGCCATCAGGGAAGAAAAAACCCATTGATGGTAAAACCTGCTCATTCAGGGCTGTATTAGCTGCTTTGCGCAAAAGTGCACGTGCAGCGCTATTTTTTTTGCGTGCAGCGTTAACCATTAACGTGCGTAAATTAACGCTGGTATTACAATCCAAGCACATTTTTTCATCCGTCCAAAAATAACATACGTAAAAAAGACGCGCAAAAACTCGCACGCATTAACGTTGCGCGTAGAAATCGGTGGGCGGACTGAATTAAGAACCACAATTGTCTCCCGTTAAGTTTTTGCGCCTGTCAAAATCAATCTGAGTATATATGCTGCAGCAATAATAAAAACACGGACAACTTCTCAATTTTATTGTTTGGGTATGTGTAGAATGTGTAACTATACTCTGCTGTATTATTTTTTTCAGGCTGGTGTATTTGGGTTCGGCCAGGACGTTCAGATTTGCCATTAACACCAGCTTTTAAAAGACGTTAAAATTATGAGCGCAAACGTTGCCCGTTAAAATTTGCACATAGATTGTAATACCATCCGCGTACCAGCGCACAAACGCATTTGCGCTCACAATGTTAAGCATAGGACGCGCAAAGTACATTACGCTCGCAAAGGGTTTGCGCAGGTTCACCCGTGGTAAACGTTAACGCACATTTTTTGCATGGACATTGTAATACGACGTTCAGCGCAGAGGGTTTTGCCCCTCGCGTTAATGCGTTTTTGCGCACGCGCTAACGTTTGCATGAAAAAGTTAATAGAGCCCTCAGTATATTCAGAGAGTCACATGACCTCATTTAGTTTAGTCCAAGTGATTACTTTTTTTTTTGGCCAGGCTTGGTTTGGAATATTTCAGAATAGGGGCCCACACTCTAATCTGTGCAATGTCCCATGGAAGGTTAAATCTATTTATCCTTTTATTTAATCTAAAACCATTCTTTTCAAATCATCAATTGGCAGGTAAATTATGACAAATAATCCTGCGGAACACGCACGTTGTAGGTAGGCTATGATAATTTATGCATGGATAAATCTGGTAGTATTTTTAGACCCTGTTCTACTTGGAACTATTGATATTTAAACACTAGACAGCTTGACTCAGATAGAAGATCTCGAATCCAGAAGAAGATTTGGAAGCAAAACATTTTCGACTCATATTGTTTACAATTCACGATTACAGATGGATGGATCCGTTCCCATCCGTGTGACTATTCCTGTCCTATAGTAGATACCAATTAACACATAATAAACACTTTGTGCAGATTTAAGCTGGGCTTTCTATGAAAATAGCCTCATTTAATACACAATTAGAAAACGAGTAGCAAAGAGACCTCTGTATGTGGGAGTTTTCCAGTGGGAGGTGTACTGTGACAAATTTAGGAGGTGCAACGACTTAATGAATCAGGTCTCTAGAATGAGACGCCTATCCAAATTTTACCATATGCCTATGGCCACAACCTCCAGAGATAGTTCTACCAAAAATCAGTGGGCCACACCAGGAGCTTGACCATATAAAAATATTTATTGTGGAGCAGCCACAGGTGTACTGGATTCAAGCGACGTTTAGTGCCTTAGTCATGCCTAATCCATCCACTCCCATAGACTTCTTATACAGAAACATAGAAAATGTCGGCAGATAAGAACCTTTCGGCCCATCTAGTCTGCCCAATTACATGGATACTTTACCTGGATTTATCTTTTGTTTAGGATAGCCTTATGCCTATCCCATGCTTGCTTAAATTCAATTACTGTTTTGGCCTCTACCACTTCAACTGGAAGGCTGTTCCATGTATCCACCACCCTCTCAATAAAATAATGCTTTCTGATGTTACTTTTAAACCTTTGCCCCTCTAATCTAAGACTATGTCCTCTTGTTTGCTACTTTGTTTCCTTTTAAGTATACTCCCTTCCTCTACCTATACACATATACATACATATACATATGTGCAAGCAATCAATTAACAAACGATTAAAAAAACCTGAAAACCTCATTTAGCAGATGGTATACCCACTACTAAGCCACCCTTACTTATCAGACTTCGGTCAATCTGTATACAGCAATACTCTTAAATCATTACTAGTAGGGACTCTTAAGGAATGCATTATTATAAACTAGACAAATCAATCAATGTGAGCTCACATTCAGGACATACATTTAAGATTAATCATTTTTTCATAAGAGAGCTCTGCATAAACATTGGTTAGTCCCAACTAAAAATCACTAAATGATGTGGCCACAAATGTGTACTTAATAAATATTCCATGGGAGAACACCCTAACAAAATGGGCTGTGCATGCTATTGGAACAGGTTAATCATAAACGCTAAGAATTACATGCAATTTTCTGTTAAATTATGTGATTTGTGAAATGTGGGGTCATCCCGACCTCAGCCTCTAGTACCAGCTGTTTGTGTCCAATAGAAGGATTTGGGGTTATCCCCGTATAATGTCGTGGTATGACTAGACACAGATTTCGGGGAAAAGATTTTTGGTTTTTTTTGTGGTTTCAGACTCAATTAGCCTCATTACGAGTCGGCATTTACATGTTTATGAAATGTAGGGTACTCCACCAGGTGCGTTACCCAATGACCAGCTGTTGGGCGCGGCCAATGCCGGGCCAGTGCTTCTAACTCACCCCTCATGTGTGTGGCCTGATCCATCCTTCAACACCTGGGGCAAAGATCAGGACCGCTGGCTTCCCAGGGCACGAAACAGGCCTCGGCTGGCAATGGTGCCGAGTTGTTCCCGGACTCCGCTGACGTCTGTAATCAGCGGTGGGTGTGCTGGGTCTCGGAGTGGCAGCCCGACGTCAGCCAGCCGGGGGTGAAGATTGCTGGAGACTAGGACACCAATGGGCTGCAGAGGGGAAATGATAGGAGGCATGGGGGGGTCGCAACTGGGCACCGTATTTTAAACTTGCTGAACCACCAGGTGAGTGTTCAGACAATCTGTGCTTCCCTGGTTAACAAGTACTCCACGCTATCTCCAAAGTGAATCTAGGTTCTGACCCTTGGCCCATATATTGGATTTTTTGTTGAGAAAGGATTTTACCAGGAAGGATACATTGAGATTTCTCTCGTTTTCAAGTATGTTCTGGGTGTTGAGTATGTACCGTTAGGTGTCTTGCCCAAGGACACTTACTGGAGAGGTGCTCTTGCAAGGATCTAACCTGTGTCTCCACAGTCTCTCTCCACGGTTATAGAGCAGTGATGTTACCTCTACTCCATCCAACCGGCACTTGCTGCCTGCCCCGACCTTTGGAACACCTCTTGGATTAACGTCATTGCTATGGACTTTCTTCCACCTGAGTCACGGCATCACATCTTGTCCTCCAACCTGAATCTGTGACCCCTGACACCAGCCTACCAAACCGAACATTATTTTAAAGAAATGCAAGTGCCTGAGTAAAGAGAAAAATTACAAAAATAATGTTAAATTAGTATTGAATCGCTTGTCTTGAACCATATCAGTCCGTTCTTTTGTTGACTAATGACAGTTTACTTTTCTCGCAATGAACACTTCACCAGAACAGAGCTATTTAGGATGATTTATGACTTTTTTGTTCTTTATAATAGAAAGCCTGGGTTTTACTTTCTGTATTGAGTTTTCGGCTATATCTGATCATGTTTCCTACTGCGGTTTCCTAAACAGTGATCAATCATTTGGGACAATAGATCGCTCTCTGCAGTTACAGTTATTTTTTGCTGATTGATCAGCTACAATAAAGGTCGCGGGTTTTCCACTTTCTATTGAGAGAAAGTAAACGCCAACCTTTTCCCACACCTACATACATCAATATTTTGTGAAATGTGCAATTAACTGAAGAGCTTTGTGTATATTTAGATGACAGATTAAATTGCTGATTAGAAATAGGGTCAAACTGGACATTTAGTGTAAGATCTGGGGACATGGCTTGATGTTGGATATTGATGAATGCTGAATTTATTGTTCTTGCGTTGGCCTCCTGTTCATTGACCTGTCTCTGGTTTAATACCATTTCCCACATCGTCTGTAATAAACCTTCCTATGTGCATCCCTCCTTTCTATTATTCCACCGCAGACTGGTGTCACCCATATTAGTTCCCCAGATTCTCACATTTTGTCTGAAAGTAAACTGGCTCTGGATCACAGATTCTGTAATATATAATACGCTGTTTTGGGGAATTAACCTCGAGTTTAAAGCTTGTATCTTGTGCCTTAACCTCATAGTGACCAGGCGGTTTTACTGTTTTTTGTCCAAAGTGCCCACTGCTGTTTTTACATTTCTGCGCTGTTTGGGCCAAATTACATTCTTCGCGCAAACGTTTGCGCCGGCACAAAAAAACATTAACGTGAAAAGGTAAAACCTTTTGCGCTGAACGTCGTATTACAGTGTCAGCGCAACGAACGCACGTAATCGTCTACCGCGGGTGAACCTGCGCAAATGCTGCGTGAGAGTACTGTACTGCGCGCGTCCTATACTTAACGTTGTGAGTGCAAACGCGAATGTGTGCTGGTACGCGGATGGTATTACAATCTATGCGCAGGAATGAACGCATAGACGTTGCGCGCATAATTTTAGCAACTCTTAAAAGCTGGTGTTAATGGCAAATCTGAACAACCTGACCGAACCCAAATACACCAGCCCTAAAAAAAAAATACGCAGTAAAGTATAGTTACACATTCTACTCATACCAAACCAATAAATTTGAGAAGTTGTGCGTGCATTTATTATTCCTGCAGCATATATGCTCAGATTTAATTTGATGGGCGCAAAAACTTAACGTGAGACAATTGTGTTTCTTAATTCTGAATCGCGAGATAAAAACAGTCCGCACACTGGTTTCTGCACGCAACGTTACTGCGCGAGCTTTTGTGCGCGTACGTTTAGGCTGGTGTTAGACGAGCGCATTTTGTACGGACTGTGCGTCCGTGCCGTACAGACGTATTTTCTGATGGAAGACGCAGTAGTGGCCATAGAGTCCGTTATTCTGACTGACGTTATTTTTGACGGATGTAGAAGGGAAAATAAATTAAATGAAGAACCATTTTGTCCGTTAAAAATGCTGGACGTCAAAAATGCAGTCCGTCTGACCTCGTTCATAACTCACACACAAAGCTATGCAGACGTGGTGCACTCTGTGCGCCCGTTCTAGCGGATTTACGTTCTTGCCTCCCTTGCGTTCGTTTCGGTGACATTTCCGTGCTCTCTGAATAACCCCTGTAATAAATAATGATACGTAAGGAAGAGACAACCCTGCCTGAAAGATAATTATCCTGTTAATAAAGCACCTTATAAAAGTGCTCAACCAGACGTCCCATTTGCTTACAATCTAAAGTACAAAGGTATATGAAACAAAAAGGCAGCAGGGGGTTCGTGGAGCTGGTGGCAGAAATATAGCAGGGATTGCATATGAAAGACCAGAAGCTTGATTTCTGTAAGGTAAGCAGAGAGAGAAGTGGAAGCAGCTGGAAGGGCCGTACTATAAGATTAGGACAGGGACTAGGTGGGAGGTTGGTACTGCAAAGTTGAAAATGCAGGAGATGGGAGAGAGGCTGTGAATGGCCCGATTGCTGTTTAGGGGAACAGAAACAGATTTAGCAAATGTGGGCTCTTTGGATTGAAGGTATTTATGACATAGGGAGGGATAGAGAAACAGAATGAAAGTGAGCGTTTAACAAGAAGAGAGGGAAAAATAAAACAGCTACCCAGCCAGAAATTAATAAATACAAACATAAAATTAAAAAAAAGTGATAATGGTGCAGAGCTAGTGAGGAGTATACCGACAAAAGAAAATAAGAATTTCTGATAAAGTTGGTAAATCTGGTGCAGAAGAAAATAACAAAAATTATAACATTCAAGCAAGCAAACTCATTATAAAGGTCAGAGGTAAAGGGGTCTTTCCTTTCATCATGACCCTGAAAAGTAGATGAATCTGAACAATGAGAAAGGCCGCTGTGCACCATGAAGCATGCCTTATTGCTTTTCTTTGGAGGTATCCACCAGTTTATCTTATCTTCCTGTTATCTCTGTATTGGCATGGTGGCAGCAAGGTAAATTCTGTTACATTCCATTATAAATCTGAAGAGCATATATGCAAACATATCTATTTATGCCATTTTATCCAATAACTTACAGACCTTTCATTACATCATTTTGTGGTCATAAATAAAGAATGACACATTTCATTTATACACGATGGGATAATCTGCATTTATTAAGTCTTGTTTGATCACACTTGTTTCTGCAGAATGAACCAGGTGCTTTATTTTTAACTTGTAATTTCCTAATGTCAATCATTTGGTTATTAATTAATTTATTTTTAACTGTCAACCTATTTTTTTTCAAACAAATTCTATTTAATTATTTTAGACATGTTTTGTTTATTTGTCGCATGTGCTATTCTAGCGCACAAGGTATTTTTCGAGAGCACGGAAAGACATTATGTATCATGTGTGTCCTACGAGTTTCTAAATTTCTAGTTGTTCCGTAGCATGACTGGCGAATTGACAATGAAATACGGTGCAGTCCACCGCAGGTCGCCGCAATTCGGCAGCAGCCAAATTGTCCCATAGAGAAATAATGGTTAATCTATTCAAAGAACTGCACTGAAATGTCAGGGAAATGGCGTGATTTTTGGTGATTCAGTTCGACAGGTTTAAACAGGCGAATCTCAAAGGTTTCAATGTAAAAAAATATTATCGTTTTTATTTATTCAACCGTGTATTGGTTTAATTTTCAACAATGAAATTTCGATATTTAAAATTTCACCGTGAAAAATCCTGAAAAATGGCTTAAAAAATTCGTGAAAACTAAATCGACTTTTTACTGCCCGTGAAAAAAATAAACTGTTTAAGAAATATTTAATAACACCGCAAATATTTTTTTACATTGAAACTTATTGAAAAAAAGCCTTGTTTCTTTAAAATAAATTCAGGTACTTAAAATGTCACCCAACAACTCCTGAAAAATGCCTAAAAAAATCCTAAAAAATAAATAAAGATACTTTTTGCCGCGAGTGAAAAAAATAAATGGTTTAAGAAATATTTAATAAAAATAGGATTTTTTAAAATTGAAATCTTTAGGTGAATCCTATAGGTTTCAATGTTAAAAAAATCCCCATTATTATTACTTTGAAATCATTTTGTTCCTTTTCTTTTCATTTTGGTTTATTTTCATTCCGTTTTTTTGTTGTTTGTTTTTGATAATTTTGTTCCGTTTAGGGTATTTTTCTTTCCATTTTTTTCTTGTTTTGCATAATTTTCGTTCTGTTCTGTATCATTTTGGACCTTTTTCGGATCATTATGCCTTCCAATATTTTGTTTAGTTGTTTTCATTGTGCTACCGCGATTCGTAATTTCGGCTGTTTTGTAATTTTGGACGGTCGATATTACGTATATTTGGAAACTTAAAAAATAATGAAAATGGTGATTTTCATCCGAATTTCAATTCATAACAAAACAAAAAATGCACATGTCTAGAAATAATCATTGCCCTAGTGTTTAGCAGAAAGGTACGAACATTCAAGCACATGCAATGAGAGAAAAATGTGTAAGTTGTTTTATACACGTATTACCCAGTAAATAACTAGTCAACATGAGTAACAACAGAGAAAAGTGAAACCGGTCTAATCAGATGTATATATTGAAATAAATAATCTATCTACACTGTATTATATTCTAACCCTTTTCCATGGTGCACAAAGCCTCCTATGGTGTCTTAGGTCTCCAAATCTTAACTCACTCTCTGATGTCCCTACAGGAAAGAGGTACATTCTTAATGTTTCCACGCATGGTTAATACAACATATTTTGCCCTTGAGTTTCCCATCACACTCTCACGCAACTGTCAGCATAAGAAAAAGTGATTTTATCCACAGTTTAAGAAATATAAATATATTTTAATGGTAGTGGTTCTTGAGTTTCTGGTCATCCAATGACTTTTAGAGTTTTCTACATGCACTCAATTTTGCCATTTCTACCGTCTTCGGTGATACATTTTGAATCCAGGGCAGGTGATTCCTTATGCAGTAATACCTACCCTGCACTCTACAGATTTTTGGAAATTCATTTGAAATCCATATTATTTAACACACCATGTCAGACTTTAATCGTCAGCTTCAATAGTCTCCCTTATCCGAGTTCTGCTCATGGTTTAGGGTGCATCAAGGAATTCCTTAAACACATAAAAACCAGTGGACGAGTAAGCTGAAAAGATTCTGCGTCTATGATAGAAAAGGTTGTAAGTGAATTTTTGGCCATATAATGTCATAGCAGGAGTTAGAAAAATGATTACGCCGAGGCAAGTATTGAAGCAATTTGTAATTTGGGGTGGAAATGTCACAATCTGCTAACATCTGTTTATCATGGCTGCAGAGTAATTTTTAAACAGATGCTAGAGAACGCGAAAAATAATTTCAAGCTGAAAATGTCAACTAATAATGTGACCTGGTATGCATGGAAAACAGCCTCTGTAATGATTTGAAAGAGATAAAAGACTGTTATCACGGTGGCACATGGAAAAAGAAATAAACCTGCTGATGATCAACAGGATAATCGAGCAATCTCCGGTACAAATGGCAGCCAACAGACACCTTGAACATGATGCAGAGGGCGCGAGTGACCTGTCACAACAGAAATAGATATCAGGAGAAACGGTCAAGCACATGTCTCAAATGAACAGCCTTCCTTTATTGGAGCAATAAATCACATCCATATTTTGATCTCGTAAAAGACCTTTGTCATCGGGTCTTTGTAAGGTTGAAACATCATAACTTCCCAATAAATTATCACTGTTGGCCAATACATTGCTGATGGGTAATTTTCTACTATTTTGAGATTATGACATATCACCGTCCTGATGATTTAGCAATTTGGAAATGAATATAGCTTTTTGTACTGATGGAGAGACAGTTGACAAAAAAAGGGCAGTATTACAAAGTTGCTTTTAATTTAACCAGAGCTGTTGTAAACTTACAAGAGCCATTATATTATTCTATGGGGTTGTTAAGTTTACAACAGCTCTGGTTAAGTGAGCACCAACTTTGTAATACTGCTGTGTCTGAGAATAGAGCAATCACATGGAAATCCGTAGAATCAGCAGAATTGTTCACTTTGTTTCCATCATGATTGCAACAGTTTTCGAAAGTGTGTCAACAGGAAAAAAATCAGCTCATTTGTATCAATACTGCTCTATGTTTAGAACTGTGCCAGTCGTTATTCACTACAAAACCTGGTTTTCATGAAAATAGGCAAAAGAATGACGCTATGTACGTGGATGTTTTTCTGCTGAGAAGAAAGCATTCTTTAACATCTTTTCTGCTTACAACTCTTTCCACATGTTGTCTACTTTCCCTTCTGTGTTTGTGGAAGTCACGTCTTCTCCATTACTCAACACCCGATGGATCCCATGTGATCTCCTCCTTCTCCCCTGGCTGGTCAGCCTGCACGGTGTCAGTCAAGGTTGGGATAATCCTTGGAGTACAAACACATTATATATGTTAAAAAATAGCATATCTGGGTAAAATTTAGAAGTGCTGTGGGAATGGTCTTTTTAAGCCCCTGTTTCTCTACTTCTGCAGGTTCTAGGTAGTCAAACGAAGTAGCATTCAAAAACACTTGGTCTGATTTTTCAAATGATTATGCCTATTTTTCATAACCATGTCAAATGTAAAAACACAAATTAAAAGTGTAAAGAATTTAAAAACAATTATAATGCAGTTCCATAGTCTGCTTTTAACTTACAAGGTGTACAGTGGTGCTGCCATAAGGCTGGGTTCACACCTAAGCGTTTTACAGCGCGCTCCTGCGCGCTGTAAAACGCTCAAACAGTGAAATCCCATGATTCCCTATGTGGGCATATCACACCTGGCCGTTTCTCAGCGCGAAGGAACGCGCTGAGAAACGGCCGACGCAAAAAGAAGTCCGGGAGCTTCTTTTCTGCATATAGCCGCGCGTTCGCGGCCATATCATAGCCGTGAACGCACTGCAACGCACGTTTGCGTGTTTTTTTGTATGCGCGAACGCGCGTAAAAAAAACACGCGCATTGCGCGATGCTGCGCTACGCTGTGGTGTGAACCCAGCCTAACTCATCTTCTCTTTTCCCATGTCAATATCAAGTTGCAAGGCGATGAAATAGTATGCGAGTGTGCACTGCGTCATCTAAAAGCCCTGTTGTCTATGTTATGTGAATGATTCACAATTTTTGGCACCCTTTCATAAATTTATATCAGGTGGCTCAGCGTTGGTGCCATAAATGTTTTGGAACTACATTTCTCACATGACTGTCAAACTAATGAGTGACTGAGTATCTTGGGAGATGCAGTTCCAAAACATCTAGGGCTCTATTACAATCTTCATGAAAACGCTTGCACGCGCGCAAAAACGCATTAATGCGAGGGGCAAAACCCTTTGCGTTGAACGTCGTATTACAATGTCAGCGCAACGAACGCACGTAATCTTCTACCTGCGCAGACGCTGCGCGAGCGTACTGTACTGCACGCATCCTATACTTAACATTGTGAGCGCAAATGCATTTGTGCGCTGGTCGCGGATGGTATTACAATCTAGGCGCAAAATTTAATGCACAGCATTTGCGCGCATAATTTTAACGACTTCTAAAACCTGGTGTTAACGGCAAATCTGAACGTCCTGGCCGAACCCAAATACACCAGCCCAAAAAAAAATAGGCAGCAGAGTATAGTTACACATTCTACACATAACCAAGCAATAAAATTGAGAAGTTGTGCATGTTTTTTTTTTGATGCAGCATATATGCGCAGATTGACTTTGACAGGAGCAAAAACTTAACGTGAGATAATTGTGGTTCTTAATTCTGATTGGCTGAATCGCGTGAAAAAACAGTCTGCGCAACGTTAATGTGTGCGCGTTTCTGCGTGTCTTTTTCTGGGTGTTATTTTTTGACTGATGAAATAATGCGCGAGGATTGTAATACCAGCGTTAATTTACGCGCGTTAACGTTTAACGC
Source organism: Leptobrachium leishanense (assembly GCA_009667805.1). NCBI lineage: Eukaryota > Metazoa > Chordata > Amphibia > Anura > Megophryidae > Leptobrachium > Leptobrachium leishanense. The sequence goes on along the minus strand of CM019065.1, from coordinate 361,366,106 downwards.
TTCACGCAAAAATTCACGCGTTTAGGGGCCCTAGAGAGCCAAAGTTGAGCACCCCTGGTTCACATAAGGTTTTCGTGATTGATAGGTGAATGTCACTGTCTGTGAAATAAACATCTTTACCGGAACTATTTTAAAAAAATCCATAACTATTTTATTGGGGTAACACTTGCATATTAGAAACTGTGTGTGACAAATAATTTCAATTTTGTTATCTATATCACAAATAGAAAAAATAGAGTAGACGGATGTTGAAAGTCATCTCATCTCTATTACAGCAAAATGGGATAAGTGCAACCTAGCAATAGAAGAACAAAATGCTGCAAATTACTATTAATGCTTGTTTACATTTTCTTTGACTTAACTAGATACACTTAACATCACTCCAATGGTGTCGCATAAACAGTGAGTCAGCAAGATGCACTAAATATAACATCTCTTTATATGTTCACCATAGTGTGTCAACTATAAACAACCCTTGGAGCTGCAAAAGGTCAAAATAGTTTAAGTTTAAATTGCACAGGATTAAGTAAGTTTTTAGCCTCATAACCCCCAAAATCGAGAATTTTGATTCTTGCATCGACATTGTAATGCATTGACAAGCACTCATTAACATACCAAAAGGCCATTTTCACACCTTTTTAAGCAAGATTAGCGTGTCCTCTGTGGAGAAACAAAATCCTTTGTTTTATGTTTCTCCAAACACCCTGGAGCGACATAACATCATTAGCAAATAGCAGCCCCAAACCTCACTGTAACAAAAGTTCAGATAGATTACTGCTGCATTACAGCAGCCGGAGAGAGGGCAGAATACAGGGAGAGCTCTGGGGTCACTCACTGCTGTACAGGGATAAGATTCAGGGGTTTTAATTACTGAAAGTCCCTATACAGAACAGATACAAGGTGTTACTGTAATTTCCATACACAGGCATTATGTCACAAACAGATATTATTTTTATATTCTATTGGTATTTTTTGGAAGCTGCATTGCTTATAATCTCATTATGATCAATACACATCCTCAGAAGCAGGATATTATTTATCTTTATCTCATTTCTCTATCTACCACAAAGGCCATTTCTGCCTGCATGATAATACTGCAGACTCCATTTGAAATTGTGTAAGATAAGGGATACCATCTAGAGCTCACAATCTTACAGTTAAACAATATTTCTGTAAAGGATAAACGAAAACGTGAAAAATTTAAAATGAGCAAATTACTTTATTTTATGTTTTTAACTATAGTAACAATTTTATATTGTTACTATATATTAAATAATATTAATTTATATTTAATTGTTAATATCCCGTGTTTCAAATAAATGTGATGACATTTTTTTCAACAAAAATCACTTAGTAGTAAAGGGGTTAAAACTCACAGTACCACAAGATTTATTAGCGACTTAACCAAATATGATATGTCCCAATTCACCGCAGGTTCCCCGAAGTGTGGTGAAAAACCACTGCAAAACCGCAGAACTGACCCGAAAAATCGCAGAAAGCCTGCCAAATGCATCTGATGATCCGCCTCAAAACCGCCGAATGGAAAAAAATCAGACTACCCGCAGAACAGACCGCCGACCAGCCGCTGGAAAAAGCCACCAAGCCGCCGAAAGAGGGCAAAAAAAACCCAACACTGCAACTTTCGAAAGGCGTTTGATAAACTACTGCATGGAAATAATATATAAGGTCCTATGAATAATAATAAAAGGGTCTGTTACAGAAATAAAATGCCATTTAAAAAAATCAGAAATTTTTTTTGCCGGAAAAATGCATAAAAAGTCTTTAACCCTTTTGCTGCTGAGGCATTTCCCGCCTCTGTGCTGAGCCTATTTTTACCGATTTTGCTCATCATGTTTAAACGTGTTTTGAAGGCTTATTTTAGTATATGACCAAGACATATTATATATCGTTCTTTCCGTCAGACTCAACAGATTCATAATATGTCATTATTATATGTATACGTCATGACCTGTCTGTATATTATAACAAAAAATGCAATAAAATATGAATTTTCAATAATTTACAAAGTGTAAAGTGTTTTTTTTCACATTTTAACATGCGAGCAATTGCGGTTATATTTTGTATGGGGTGCGCTTGTTAAAAAAATTAGAGATGGGGTCTCGGTACATTTTTTTTGGGGAAAATTATGCGATTTTTAACAAACGCACTGCATACAAAAATCATTAGTGCAGCATCATTGTTCACATTATAATTGAAATGGTAACAATATTGCTGCATTAACGAACCAAAAAAAAGAAAAAAAAACTTGTTTATTTTTTTTTAAATATTTTTTTATTTTTATTTTTATTTTTAATTTTTTTAACAAAACTTTTTTCATAGTCAAGTTTGGTATTGTTGGAACGGCCATGCTCTGGCCGATCCAACAATAGCAAACATTAACCCCTAACTGCCACGGATCGGGAGATAGGGGGTTCATTGGAACCCCCTATCTCCACCATTGGTGGTAGTTATGGGATAACTCCAGGACTGGCGTCATCGTGCTATGCACGATGACGCCAGTCCTCAGGGGGCATTCCCAGAAGGTTGGCCGACATCCAAGATGTTGGCCAGCTCCGGGAAAGGATCACGAACCGGCGCTTTTCGGCGCCGATTCGTGATCCAGCCCCCATGGGGTTAATTCCAGGTACCGTTAGGAAGGGCAGGCTGTGCCCTTCCAAACGGTGCCTGGATTAACCCCCGCAACGCCGGCGATCGGGAGGGAGAGAGGTCCGAAGGACCTCCCCCCCCTCCCTTTCAGGCGCCTCCTCCGCACATGCGGGGGGGCGCCTGAATTAGGTGTCATCGCGCCACCGCGATGACACCTAATTAGGCCGGCGGCGGTTCCGGGTGCTGGGCTGACATCGAGGATGTCAGCCTGCACCGGGGGGCCCAGCGATCGGCCGGAACCCGGCCGAACGCTGGCCCCAAAGGGAGGACGTGCTCAGTGCGTCCACCGCAAGGAACGTTACCTGCAGGTGGACGCGCTGAGTGCGTCCATAGCAGAGAAGGGGTTAAGAATAAAGAGACTTTTTGCTGCAAATGAAAAGAATCGGTTAAATAAATATTCAATAAAAATGTTTTTTGTTTTTTTTTACATTGAAACCTATGGGATTCGTCTGATTAAACCTGTCGAATGAAAGCACTGAAAATCAGAGCATTTCACTGACATTTCGGTGTTGTCTGGTGTTCTCTGAATAGATTAACCATTACTTCTCTATGGCGATTTCACTGCTGCCAAAAATCACTGGCAATTCGCTAACATTTGGCGAACTGCCAGCTTTTTGATTAGCCGAATGTACACAAAATTGCACCATACAGGGTAATTTCGTGGCCAATTTGGTGCTATTTGAATAACCCTGTAGCTCTCAAACAGAAATTTTCCAATCCCTATGGATCATCTAATCAATTGAAGTACCATCATTCTATCTAAATGAGAAATAAATTTGATCAAATTGTGTTTTGTACATTTCCACCGTATCTCGCATTACATTCCATGAATTAATAGAATTGAATCGAAACTCGAGTAGAATGTTGACCCATCTGCAACACAAATACATCATGTGTAAATTACTTTAAGTACGTTTGTGATGATGATAAAGCAATGGGAAAAACCTGCTCGCTCTCCAAATATAAAGAGCTTTAAAGAAAGACCGCCAAACTGTCACATCTCATCACCGGCAGCTCTGAATTATTAATCTTCCCTGACAGTGAATGTCTTGACCTACTAATGAGTCACAGATATGAGAGGAGAAATGGAGCCGTGCTAGAGTTTTGAAAGATACATGTCTGGTAGCTTCATGGTGTTGGGTTCTTATCAACTTCGTGTTTGTGTTCTAAAAGTGTCACCTTTTTCTTATTTTCATATTTTGCTAAAGTAGTTTGGCGTTCCCTTATAAGCACATGTGCCTCGCATGAATGCATGTGATAATTTGATCAAAATTTTAGCCATGTGGAGAAACAAAATCCTTTATTTTATGTCTCTCTGAGCACCCTGGAGAGACATAAAACGAGCTGCAAATAGAACCCCTGTCCTCACTGTAACAAAAAGTTCAAATAGGTTACTGCTGCCCTATCTGCCTGTATGATAATAATGCAGACCCTGTTTGAAATTGTGTAGGATAGAGGACACCTTCTAGAGTTACAAATTAACTTTATTTTGGGTTTTTAACTACCTCAGAATAACAGTTGCTGTGCAAAACATCTTTTATACAGACAAAGTGGTAGGCGCCCCTGCCTGTACCGCCACCAAATCTCCAAAGCCAGCCAGTAATCAGTGGTTTCCCCCAAACCAGTGTACAATAATAGAGAAATACGTATCTGTTGGCGCGATGGCAGTCGCTATGGATCATATGATGGTTCTCTTCAAAAATAACATCCACACGTACATGAAAGACAATAAGAGATACAATAGTGCAGAGCGACACAATTATGTTAAGTATGTTGGTGATACTATTCCCACTCACAAAGAAAGAGCCCCAACACTGGCTCTGAGCGGGTCAACGCATTCGGTCATAAATTTCTGTTTTTGAAGGAGGCGACCCACAACCTTCAAAGATGACGGTCTTCTTCTTGTACCGATATGTATGAAAACATGCAATAGAAGGAAAATTTTCCTGTGTAGGATTGTTGGCAATCAAATGTAAATATATGCAAGGGAATCACACTCACATGCGTTGGAGCTTATAGCCAAGCTCTGGGATAAAACGTCTGTGGGCTTGTTTGAGGTAAAGCCCATGGAAAACCTCTATTCTCAGCAACACATCAGGGACTGGTGCAGTAATAAAAATATTTATTTACATAAAATCAATTAAAATAAATCAAAACTGGCACAGCCAGTGTACCTAGACGCGTTTCGCCACGTAGCGTGGCTTCCTCAGTCGGTTTACAGTCAATATAGCACATCGCTATATATACCCTTTAAGTTTCAATTTTAAATGTCCCCAGGTGCTGCTTGTTGAGTCGGCGTGCGGTTCACGCCTCGAAAAAACTTTAGAGTCTGGTATTGTCCGCGGATCCGCCATTTTGCGCCTGCGCATTGTAGATGCTTGCGTTTCAAGGTAGATGTCCGCCATTTCGCGCATGCGCATTATCTATCTTCTCTCCCCGGTCGACATAAACGCACCGAAAAGGGCGCCTTCGTCTCAGGCGAAACAGGAGAAAAGACTTTCAGAACGCGGTGATGATAAAGCTTGGTATAGATGTCTCCAAGCACTTTTTCCATGGTCCTTACAATTAAAAAATACAATATGAATGAGTTTCAATTAACGATTTTATTATTGTGCCCGGGATCCTAGTTGATCCTATGAGGCCTCTCTTACTCCGCATTTACTGGACCTACACAAGTGCAATATTCATAAATAACTACCCATATGATTCTGGCAAATATCTATATATTATAGTGACTTGGTTTATCTAGGTGAATTAACGTGTGGTTTACGTATGATAAACCAATGGTGACGTGATTGTCATTTAAGAATTTCTGTGTAGAATATAAACTACAGTTATATTAATTTTTATTAAATTTAACTGTCAGTGATATTATGTGTGGTCAATATTATTATTTCCCTATTTTTGAAAAATAAGGGGGTATGGCTAAGTTGAAAAACCATCTGTATATTTAGATAGTGATATGTAGTTCCATATTATATTGTATGACCGGTTCTAATAAACCCTTGCTTTGTGTGAATTGTAATTAATTATTTTATAATAATATATTGTGACTGGTGTTGATAATCCTAATAGGCCACCTAGGTCGCCTAAAATAGTAGTGTACATAACTAGGATGTGCTAATATATAATACGCTAATGGTGGAGCTTACATACTGAATAATCTTTATAATATAGGTTTGTATATATATGGAGCATTATCTGTTATAGATCTAACAGGTCTCAAATGCGGAATTCAAGAGGTCTCTATTGTGTCTAAAGAAAGTGAATAACTTCAAAATCATCGTTAAGTCCCTTGGGCACCATAGTGCCATGTTCGAAAATATGCCTCATTTCTGCCTTCCCTAATTTGTTTGGTAGATTTTCCTCTATCTCTATTTTTTTAATCTGTTCCAATGCCCAGAATTTAATACCTACAGGTGAACTATTGTGGTGTATTTTACAATGTAGGGAGACCGAATGCTTATCATAACCATTTCTAATGTTTCTAGCATGTTCTGATATTCTAACGTTTACGCTCTTTTAGTGCGACCTATGTAGCCTAGACCACAGGGGCACTCTAACATGTATATCACATTTTTTGAACAACAATTGAGAATTCCCTTTATCCTGACTATTTTTTTCTGTTTATAATTGTAGTATGAACCAATGTAGTTTTTTTTATTTGAGGTAGACCTACAAGCCAAACACATCCCACATTGGTAGAATCCCTCTTTGAGTCCAAAGTGATTATTAGTGGTGACTCCCTTCTTCCTAGGTTTGCTACGCACCAAATTTGATTTTATATTCTCAGCCCCCCTAAACACTATTTTAGGAATAGGTCCTATGATATCGGCAAGGTCTGCATCATTCTTAAGCACTGACCAATGTTTTTTCAAGATTCTTTTTATCTTGTCTGCTTTATAGTTGTAATCACAGATAAAAAGAGGCTCCTTAACTTCTTTATTCCTAGATTTATATTCAAGATGCTTATCCCTATCTGTTTGTAGTAATTCTAAAATCGTGTTGTCTAGCTCCACACCATCGTACCCTTTATCTAAAAAATCTTGCTTGAGCACCAAGGCCTGTTCTTTATAGGTATCTCCATCTGAGCAATTCCTCCTCAATCTTGTAAATTGCCCTTTTGGGACACCCTTGAGCCAAGGGGGGTGATGACAGCTATTACAGTCGATAAAGGTATTGTTATCAACTTCTTTAAAGAAGGTTTTGGATTTTATACAGTCATCCTCAACATATATATTCAAGTCCAAGAAATTAACTTCTTTTGGGCTCCAACAGTTGTCTAATTTGATGCCCCATTCTGGGCTATCAAGACTTACAAGAAAGGGTCGTAACTGATCCTCCCCTCCAAACAAAAAACACATCATCTATATAACGCCTATAAGCATGGACACTTCCTTGCACCCAGCCATGCGACCCATACACGAACCTGGTTTCCCAGGCTGCCATGTACAGGTTGGCATAGCTGGGCGCAAATTTAGTGCCCATTGTTGTGCCCTTACGCTGGATGTACATTGTAAAATACACCACAATAGTTCACCTGTAGGTATTAAATTCTGGGCATTGGAACAGATTAAAAAAATTGAGATAGAGGAAAATCTACCAAACAAATTAGGGAAGGCAGAAATGAGGCATATTTTCGAACATGGCACTATGGTGCCCAAGGGACTTAACGATGATTTTGAAGTTATTCACTTTCTTTAGACACAATAGAGACCTCTTGAATTCCGCATTTGAGACCTGTTAGATCTATAACAGATAATGCTCCATATATATACAAACCTATATTATAAAGATTATTCAGTATGTAAGCTCCACCATTAGCGTATTATATATTAGCACATCCTAATTATGTACACTACTATTTTAGGCGACCTAGGTGGCCTATTAGGATTATCAACACCAGTCACAATATATTATTATAAAATAATTAATTACAATTTACACATAGCAAGGGTTTATTAGAACCAGTCATACAATATAATATGGAACTACATATCACTATCTAAATATACAGATGGTTTTTCAACTTAGCCATACCCCCTTATTTTTCAAAAATAGGGAAATAATAATATTGACCACACATAATATCACTGACAGTTAAATTTAATAAAAATTAATATAACTGTAGTTTATATTCTACACAGAAATTCTTAAATGACAATCACGTCACCATTGGTTTATCATACGTAAACCACACGTTAATTCACCTAGATAAACCAAGTCACTATAATATATAGATATTTGCCAGAATCATATGGGTAGTTATTTATGGATATTGCACTTGTGTAGGTCCAGTAAATGCGGAGTAAGAGAGGCCTCATAGGATCAACTAGGATCCCGGGCACAATAATAAAATCGTTAATTGAAACTCATTCATATTGCATTTTTTAATTGTAAGGACCATGGAAAAAGTGCTTGGAGACATCTATACCAAGCTTTATCATCACCGCGTTCTGAAAGTCTTTTCTCCTGTTTCGCCTGAGACGAAGGCGCCCTTTTCGGTGCGTTTATGTCGACCGGGGAGAGAAGATAGATAATGCGCATGCGCGAAATGGCGGACATCCACCTTGAAACGCAAGCATCTACAATGCGCAGGCGCAAAATGGCGGATCCGCGGATAATACCAGACTCTAAAGTTTTTTCGAGGCGTGAACCGCACGCCGACTCAACAAGCAGCACCTGGGGACATTTAAAATTGAAACTTAAAGGGTATATATAGCGATGTGCTATATTGACTGTAAACCGACTGAGGAAGCCACGCTACGTGGCGAAACGCGTCTAGGTACACTGGCTGTGCCAGTTTTGATTTATTTTAATTGATTTTATGTAAATAAATATTTTTATTACTGCACCAGTCCCTGATGTGTTGCTGAGAATAGAGGTTTTCCATGGGCTTTACCTCAAACAAGCCCACAGGCGTTTTATCCCAGAGCTTGGCTATAAGCTCCAACGCATGTGAGTGTGATTCCCTTGCATATATTTACATTTGATTGCCAACAATCCTACACAGGAAAATTTTCCTTCTATTGCATGTTTTCATACATATCGGTACAAGAAGAAGACCGTCATCTTTGAAGGTTGTGGGTCGCCTCCTTCAAAAACAGAAATTTATGACCGAATGCGTTGACCCGCTCAGAGCCAGTGTTGGGGCTCTTTCTTTGTGAGTGGGAATAGTATCACCAACATACTTAACATAACTGTGTCGCTCTGCACTATTGTATCTCTTATTGTCTTTCATGTACGTGTGGATGTTATTTTTGAAGAGAACCATCATATGAGCCATAGCGACTGCCATGGCGCCGCCAGATACGTATTTCTCCAAAACATCTTTTACCCTATATTTACTTGGTAACTTCACAACCCACATTTCAAATAAATTTTAAGATGACTTTAAAAACAAAACAAAAAAAAAATGCTTGGCAGTGAAGGGGTTAAATTGGGTCCCTGAAGTGGAAGTAAAAAAGTTACCGTTGTTTAGAATGAGCTCCTATGCCACTCCGATTCTTTTTGGAAGCAATAGCACTGCACTGAAATAATATAATCCCTAAACATTAATGTTAAAACTTTTGGCCTCGTATATTCTCATATCAGAAGCTTTCAAGGTTGCAAAACAATATCTGATAATATAATCTGTTATTATGAATCCAAATATATTTTTAACAGTTCCCTGCTGCCACTTTTCTTAGAAACCAATTGGAATATGTCACTATGTTATACGTTCAGTAAATTTATGCATTTAGGACAAGACTATCGTCTCGGGTTAACAAAATGCTGATTGTGCAACCTCAGGAGACTGCAAGCGCGTTCATGGTTCTTCAGCATTGTCAATATAATTGCCACTCTATATTAAAATTTTCTTCTTTATCCCACTGTCAACTCCAAGGAATTAAAAAGATGGCATCTTTCAAAACTTAAATATTCTCTTTTTTTGTAGCAAATGTGCTAAAATGAGCCTTTTATCACAAAATACAAAGAGGGACGTCGAACAATAAAAAATATGTTCACTTTGTTAACATAATTCGGCAAATGCTTGAAAGAGACGACATTTACAGAGTTAGTGCTATGCAATTTATCATCAAATTACTCCCATACAAACCTGGGTTTGTGTTCTATATAAAATGATATTGCTTCTGCGGAATCAGCAGCACCAGCTAAACTCCCCCAAAAAAGTAAAAATACTCACGTCTCATCCACCTGCACAAATGGTGGCACGATCCGTGACTTCTGGCTGCCGGGAGCAGATAGCCAAATAGTCCCCAGTCTCCCTCCATTAATCACTCCGCACTCAGCCCTGCACGATCTCACGAGATCTCGCAGCCCGGCAGCACCAGGGGGTGTCGCAAGGGGGGTGGCCCGCACCGGGTGACACCACCCCCTAAGGTGAAAACCTAAAAAAATATATATATATATATATTTTTTTTTTTTTACACAAAAACATTTTACCAGGAAGGATACATTGCGAATTTTCTCATTTTCAAGTATGTCCTGGGTAGGCAAGGCCTAGGCTGGCACTTTCCAGGGGGTGGCAAAAAAAATCACCACAAAGAGGATATTCACAGAGCACCGAAATGACGTAGACATTTCAGTGTTCTGTTGTTCCCCGCACTTTGGGGAATCAAATTTCCCCTGTGAATTCACCACAGGGTCCCTGAAGTGCAGGGAATCAGCCACCGAATGCTGCCGCAAACCCGTCGCCTGCTGTTTTAAAAAGAACTACTTAACGAAAATGTCTGGAATTAACATATAAGATCCTATGAATGATACTAAAAAGGTCTGTTACAGAAAAAAGAAAAAAACACTATTAGAAAAAAAATAGAATTTTTTTTGAGAAATGCCTAAAAGATACTAAAAAAATAAAATCAATAAATAAAGAGATTTCTTACTATGGATTAAAGGACTAAACGGTTTATTACATATTGTATAAAAACAGGAATATTTTTAACATTGAAACCTATGGTGTTCATTCGCCCTGAATAAACCTGCCAAATGAAAACACTGGACATCAGGACATTTCTTTGCTGTTCGGTGTCTCTGTACAGATTAACCATTACTTTTCTATGGGGACTTTCACTGCCTTCGAACAGGCACCGTACTTCCTGTCAGATTGCCAAAATTTGTGTATGAGCATATCACAGAGCTCTAGCAATAAACCTCACAGTAATGTGCGCCGTGTATTATGAGTATTCAGTATTATAGAAACATAGAAAAATGTCGGCAGATAAGAACCTTTCGGCCCATCTAATCTGCCCAATTACATGGATACTTAACCTGGATTTATCTTTTGTTTAGGATAGCCTTATGCCTATCCCATGCCTGCTTAAATTCAATTACTGTTTTGGCCTCTACCACTTCAACTGGAAGACTGTTCCATGTATCCACCACCCTCTCAGTAAAATAATGCTTCCTGATGTTACTTTTAAACCTTTGCCCCTCTAATCTAAGACTATGTCCTCTTGTTTTGCTACTTTGTTTCCTTTTAAATATACTCCCTTCCTCTACCTTGTGGATTCCCTTTACGTATTTAAATGTTTCTATCATATCTCCTCTGTCTCGTCTTTTTTCCAAGCTGTACATGTTAAGATCATTAAGCCTTTCCTGGTAACTTTTCTCCTTCAAGCCGTACACCATTTTAGTAGCCCTTCTCTGAACTCTCTCTAAGATGTCTATATCCTTCTGGAAATACGGTCTCCAGTACTGCACACAGTACTCCAAGTGAGGTCTCACCAGTGCTCTGTACAGTGGCATGAGCACTTCCCTTTTCCTACTGCTAATACCTCTCCCTACACAACCAAGCATTCTGCCAGCATTTCCTGCTGCTCTATTACATTGACTACTTACCCTTAGATCCTCTGAAATAATAACCCCTAAATCCCAACCCTCAGATGTTGAGGTTAGGACTGTATCAAATATTCTATATTCAGCCCTTGGGTTTTTACGTCCCAGGTGCATTATCTTGCACTTATCCACATTAAAACTCAATTGCCACAGCTCCGACCATTTTTTTAGTTTACCTAAATCATTTGTCATTTGGCTGATCCCTCCAGGAACGTCAACCCTGTTGCAAATTTTTGTGTCATCAGCAAAAAGACATACATTTCCATTAATACCTTCTGCAATATCACTAATAAAAATATTAAAGAGAATGGGTCCAAGTACTGACCCCTGAGGTACCCCACTGGTAACAAGACCTTGCGCCGAATAAACTCCATTTACCACAACCCTCTGTTGCCTGTCACTCAGCCACTGCCTAATCCATTCAACAATATTGGAATCCAAACTCAAAGATTGCAATTTATTGATAAGCCTTCTATGCGGAACAGTATCAAAAGCCTTACTGAAATCTAAATAAGCAATGTCTACTGCACCACCTGTGTCTATTATTTTTGTTACCCAATCAAAAAAATCAATAAGATTAGTTTGGCATGATCTCCCTGAGGTAAACCCATGTTGTTTCTGATCCTGTAATCTATGTGTTTTTAGATGTTCAACAATCCTTTCCTTTAACATGGTTTCCATTAATTTCCCCACTACTGACGTAAGACTAACTGGCCTATAGTTCCCCGATTCCTCCCTACTACCCTTCTTGTAAATGGGCACAACATTTGCTAATTTCCAGTCTTCTGGGACGACTCCCATTAGCAAGGATTGGTTAAATAAATCTGTTAACGGTTTTGCTATTACATCACTGAGCTCTCTTAATAATTTAGGGTGGATCCCATCAGGCCCCGTTATATGGGAGTACTGATTTAGGAGTAAAAGTAGTTAAAAAAAACTCGTAAAACTCGGCGGGGGGTGACACCATAGGTTACTGCCCCAGGTGACACCAACCCTAGTGACGCCACTGGGCAGCACAACCCTCCATTAAGTCCTATGGACTCCTGGAGGTGATACTTCGGTGGTGCATTAGTGCTGCCGCGAGTCTCGATGGGTTTAATGCTGCGTTACGGGGTAGGCTGCTGAATCAGCCCCTCCCGTTATATGGTGCTAAAACAGGGATGCTAAGGGGAAACCTGCAGGTCTTCCCTGTCAGCGTCCGTGTTTCAGTGACAAGTTTCTAACAGGGCCCAAGAAGTACAAATCAAGCACTGTGCAAGGATAGTATTTTTTCATTTCTATCTCATATGAGATTGCTTCATCAATACAAGTGGAGGTTTCTGGTAGATTGAAAGAGTAATGTGCTGCCATCATATCCTCCCAATCTCTGGCTATAATCTTGGCTTTAATTACCACCTCTACGCTGATGACACTCAGATCTACCTCTCTACCCCTGATCTCTCTCCCCCTGTCCTTTCAAAAGTCAGTGACTGTTTATCTGGCATCTCCTCCTGGATGGCCTCCCACCACCTAAAGATCAACATGTCAAAGACTGAACTCCTACTTATTCCTCCCTCCAATGCCTCCCCACCTCCTGACTTCTCTATCACGGTGGAGGGTATCACCATCTCCCCATCAAACCAAGTTCGCTGTCTCGGAGTTACACTGGACTCTGCTCTTTCCTTCATCCCCCACATCAAGTCTCTTTCCTCCTCCTGCCGATACCAACTGCGTAATATTTCCAGAATTCGGCCATTTCTTACAGCTGTCACCACAAAACAACTCATACACGCCCTGGTAATCTCCCGACTCGACTATTGCAATAATCTCTTATCTGGCCTCCCTCTGTCCCGCCTCTCCCCCCTACAATCCATCCTGAACGCCTCCGCCAGGCTAATTCACCTCACCCGCCGCTCTGTCTCTGCCGCTCCCCTCTGCGAGTCCCTTCACTGGCTCCCCATCCACTGCAGAATTAAGTTCAAAATCCTTATCCTTATCTACAAAACCCTCACTAACTCAGCGCCCCACTACCTGTCCTCACTAATTACCAAATACACCCCAGCCCGCTCCCTAAGGTCAAACAGTGACCTGCGCCTAGCTTCTCCCCGCATCACCTCTTCCCATGATAGACTGCAGGATTTCTCACGCGCAGCCCCCACTCTCTGGAACGCTCTCCCTCGTACTGTCAGACTTTCCCCTAACTTCTCTTCCTTGAAATGCTCCCTTAAAACGTTCCTATTTAGGGAAGCCTACCACCCAACTCACTGACACAACCATCAATCACTCTCACCTTACAGTCCTCTCCTCCTGTTTCCAACCCCAACCCTCCCAGATTGTGAGTTCCTACGGGAATAGGGCCCTCATCTCCTCCTGTACTGTTTGTCAAATGTTGTTCAATGTATTGTAACCCTGTCTATACTGTGCTTATTGTACAGCGCTGCGGAATATGCTGGCGCTTTATAAATAAATAATAATAATAATAATAATAGGTCATGGTATTTGGTAAATTTTACACTTGACTCCAAATATAGCCCTGGTATTGTCCTTCTAATTCCAATTATTTTAAAAGTGTAGTAATTTCGTTCTTCCTGTTCCATCTATTAGGGATTGCCTGAACTTAAAGTAACACATTCAGGGTTATTCAAAGAGAATCGAAAAGCCACTGCACGTTCGGTGACTTTTAATTCTCTTCAATTCGGTGCGATTTGGCGATCCCATTTCGGCGACCCTGCGGCGTATTCAGCAAGCACCACAGGGCCGCCGTAATGCAGGGAAAAGTTGCCGCAAACCCGCCAAAAACTCACCTCGAAACGAGGGCGAACGCACACCGAAACCGCAAAAACATCTGGATTAACCCGCCGAAGACGCTGGAGAAACCCGAGCAGGAGCCGATCACAGCACAGAGCAGCCGCCGGAAAAACCCGACAACCGCAAACGAATGGAGTGAAAAAAAAAACAGTACGCTTGAATGTTTGAAAAGTGAAACGCAGTTTGCAAACAAACTACTGAGCGAAAATGTCTGAAATTTACATATAAGATCCAATGAATGATAATAAAAAGAGCTGTTACAGAAAAAAGAAAAAACGTTCACAAAAAAAAAAAAAAAAAATCTATAATTAAAGAGACTTTTTACTGCAGAATGTTATAATCAATGGTTTATTAGATATTGAATTAAAACGGGAATATTTTTAACATGGAAGCCTATGGGATTCGCCTGAATAAACCTGTCAAATGAAGCAACCGAACAGCAGGGCATTTCGGCAACTTTTCACTGATGGTTTTTGTTCTCTGAACAGACGAAGCTATGGGGATTTCACGGCCCTCGAACAGGAACCGAACAGGCACCGTATGTGCAGGCAATTTGCCAACATTTGGCGAACTGCCTGCTCTCTGGATAGCCGAATTTTCAGCCTGATTTTCAGCCTTCGGTTACCTTTCGGCAGCCATTCGGATCTCTTTGAATAACCCGGATTATTTAATGCTAAGTCAACATAGTAATTGGAAAGTGCCTACATTACAATCAGGGTTATTCAGAGAAAAGTGAAAACCAGGAGAACGGGCAGGAAAAGAGAACAAGCTAGACCAAATAGCCAATTTGGAAAGTAAGATAAATGGGAGACTTTTTTCTGGTTTGACTATTTTAACCTCGAATTTTCACTTCTCCAGTCAATCTCCTGTTTTTCACAATTTCTTTGAATAGACCTGAACGTGTACGTGTTACCCGTCTCAGAACAGGGAGATCTGAGCGGGCAGGAAAAAAGTTAAAATTCTGATTCTCCGTAAACCCATTAATTAGTTTATTTGAAATAAGTAAAATGTATCACTGATTTCAGTGTTGCAAATAAATAAGTAAATACAGGACTTTTTTTTTTTTCTCCATACTCCAGTCCACTACATACACGACGTTGAATGTTCTACATTTAGATCCAATGTTGTATTCCAACACGGAAAACAAGAAAAGCTTTTCATTTTAATTGCTGTTGATAAACAGAGTAATTGCCTGGACAGGTACTACAGAGACATGCTTTTTAAGTACTGGTGCTATCAGATTCAAAATGAATGTATAACGACGCCCTTAATGTCTCATAACCATACACTGTACATTCCGAAGATCTTTCGGCTTTCCTTTTCAAAACACAAATAAAAAGGTTCGTCTCTCCAGCTCTTGCATTAGCTTGCATTTCAATTTTTTACTGTTGTATTTCAAAACGGTAATTGAAATCAATAAAAAAAGGAAAAAAACCATTTTCCGCATTTACAGGGCAGCGTTTCAATTAACTGATATTATGTGCGCTTTTTACGACAGATGCTGCAGCTCGAAGTGAGCAAGGTTACACTCTTAAATTAGTCAGGGAGCAATGGAAAACATTTAGAGGCAGCTTTTTATACATAATACATTGGGTTGCTGCTGCCTTGTTTTATTTTAGAAGGATTTAACAAGAAGTTCCAAGAATTAGCAAGAACTTCCAGTATATTACTGGCAAATCATGTACTGTACGTCACCGTGCCGCCAGTACCTCCAGCGCATTGGGATTCAGATCACATACACAATTCCGAGCATCCTTTATTAAAATAGTTTTACTGATTTAAAAATCACCTGATTTTGGAAAAAATATGTAGATTAGGTTAGAAAACCCGATAACACAGTGATACGCCTGACAAAAATGAAACGTCGCTCCCTCTAATATTTCATCGGGCCACCTTTTGTTGTGATTCTGGCACACATTCGCCGTGACAACGTTTCGATAAGCTCATGCAGTGTCACAACATTTACCTCTGTCCGGAGTTGCATTAATTTGTGGCCAAGATCTTGTATTGATGATGGGAGAGTCGCGGCGCTGTGTAAAGTCTTCTCCAGCACATTATCCCAAAGATTCTCAAAGGGGTTAAGGTCTGGGCTGTGTGGTGGCCAATTCATGTGGGAAAATGATGTCTCATGCTCCCTGAACCACTCTTGCACAATTTGAGACCGATGAATCTTGGCATTGCCATCTTGGAATATGCCCGCTGTGCCATCAGGGGAGAAAAAACCCATTGATGGAAAAACCTGCTCGTTCAGTATATTCAGGGAGTCACATGACCTCATTTTCTGCCAACCGAAACATATTATTCATTGCAGTAATTATCCAATGGAAGGCTCACACCTATCTGCTTAGTTACATCCAGGTGGTTACTTTTTCTTGGCCAGGCAGTATATGGTGCATAAACCTGCCTCAATGTCACTGTACTTCACCACTGCAGGTCCAGTCCTCTCTAACCTACTGACTACTCTTATCTAAACCTCACTTAGTTGGGAATCAGGAATCAAATTATTTTACGATTAAAAGTCCACATTAAGTGAATGTCAGTTGTCTTAACTACATATTAACAGTTGCAGTTACAAGTTTTTATAAAGCGCTAACAAGTTCCGTAGTGCTGTACAATGGGAGGCAGAACAACAAATATACATACAAGTTAAACACACAGAACAGTAGGAGAGAGGACCATGCTCAAGAGCTTACAATCTAAGAGGAGAGGGTTGACACACTAGGTGAGGGTTAATAGAGAATATGAAGTATCAGGGTGCATGTGGGCTTTGTGGGACGATGAACAGAGGGGGATTAGGGAGTGAGCCGATAGGCTTCTCTAAAGTAATGTGTTTTCAGAGACTTCTTGAAGGACTGGAGAGATGGGGAGAGTCTGACATTGCAGTGGAGGGAGTTCCAAAGAAAGGGGGCAGCTCAGGAGTTAAATACATTGATCCTTGAAGTGCGTACAGAAGCAGAGCAGTACAAAGGTCATGTCAACCAAGGACAGGAAAGCCAGGACAAGGGGATTTCAGGGCATCAAGATTGGGCAAAGCATTGGCTCAACTCATAATTTTAGACAGGCAGTAAAGTGTACAGACAGTGGCGACCCACACCCTGCAGGATATTAACTCAAACTCCTTAGAGACATGCACACAATCTCACAATGCTTCAGGGAAGGAGGTGGTGGATAAGGGACAAGAGGAAAGTAAATATTTTTAAAGCCATTTTTTCTTCCGTTTTAAGAGATTTTACAGATGCATAAGCAATTAACCCCTTCACTATCAAGTGATTTTCCATATAACCACTGTGATTAAGCAGTATTTTTTCTTATATTAATTTTACAGTAAATAATCTTTCCAAATATTCTCAACATATTTATTTTTACTGTAGTAGCCCTATTTGACAGGTAGATTGCGCCATCTGTTCGCCAAAAAGCATTACTGCAGCTGGTGCTCTGTGCTGGATTAGCCGAAGAACACTGTTTCAGTCTCAAGTCCCAGTTGCTCAAACTGTTTCAGCACCTTGGCTGTTATGCCTGAGGTGCTAAAATGTTTGAGGCACAACCTGGAGTCTGTTTGTAAACAAATTAAATTTTCAAGAAAAAGAAATACCTTTGCATTGCTTTAGAATTAGACCAAATCAAGTTTACTCGATATTGGTGCACCAGCAGGTACATTGAGATTGAGTCTACTCGGTCTTGGTAGTAAAGGGGACACCACCCATTTTTGCTATCTCATAACCGTATTTTACTTCTAGCTGCAACAGAGGAGAGCTGGAATAAGACGGAGCTATTAGGATTAATGAGTGAGGGCATTATGCTTAACCCCTTCACTACAAAGTGATTTTTCAAAAATCCACTGTCAGGAAACGGTGGGGTTTTTTCTTTTAAATAATTTTTAATTATACATATTTGGGCATATTCCAAATGTATTTATTACTTTAATAACATCTACTGCAAAACTGAGTTACAGCCGTTACAGTTGCAGCTTGTGTTCCATGCATCAGCTCCTGAATGTCCGATGTCAGGACATTCATTTAGCCGATTTTACACAGTTTTAGCTCTTTGGGCATTATGCCCACAGGGCTAAAATTTTGGGGGCACCTTCTGCAGCCCAAAAACAAATGAAACTCATTTGCAGCAAACAAATGTAATTTGTTTTTGGGCTGCAGAGCTGCAGATCGAGATATCTCGATATCGGGGCACCGGATGGTGCCTTTGAAGCCTGAGATATCTAGATCTCAGTAGTGAAGGGGTTAAAAATGCATTCATATACTAAATTGTAAAGAAACATAGACTCAATATCAAATATAAGCAGAGCACCCTGATCACAAATTAGAAGCCAAATCAGATTACCTGTGACTGAAGCAGGGCCGGCAAGACCATGGACCGGTTTGGAGCAACCGCTTCAAGCAGCAAATTCTGGGGTGGCATATTTTGACATGAGCCCCTGCACTATTTTTTTAACCACGCCGCTGCACAGCATCTCTTAGAGGCCAGCCCTGTAACTGCTCCCAGCCTCAGTCAGTCACATGAGGGAGCTTGGACGACGTCACCAGAAGTGCGCTGGTCTCACGTTTTGAGCAGTCCCCTCATGTGCCAGAACTCTGGTGTCCACCCGTCCAGCAGGCTGGTGCCCAGCTAGGCCCGGAGCACAGCATCGACCAGGCCTGGCGCCCAACCAGCCCTCAACACGGTGCCATGTTCTTTTCTATCCTGCTCCCGGGCACGGACCATGCAGCAGCCCTGAGGCGGTACTCGACCAGGCCTGGACCTGGGCTGTGTAGGTAAATTTATGTGTGTGTGACTACAAGTGTGTGTGTGACTATATGTGGATTTGTGTGTGTGTCTGTGACGGCATGTGGATATGGTGTGTGTGACTGTATGTGGGGGGGGGTGTATGCATGGCTGAATATGTGTGTGACAGTGGGCTGGGATATGTGTAATACGCTCATACACACCGCACATTACTGTGAGTTTTATTTCTGTGTAGCTCTATGATACGCTCATACACACCGCACATTACTGTGAGTTTTATTTCTGTGTAGCTCTATGATACGCTCATACACACCGCACATTACTGTGAGTTTTATTTCTGTGTAGCTCTATGATACGCTCATACACACCGCACATTACTGTGAGTTTTATTTCTGTGTAGCTCTATGATACGCTCATACACACCGCACATTACTGTGAGTTTTATTTCTGTGTAGCTCTATGATACGCTCATACACACCGCACATTACTGTGAGTTTTATTTCTGTGGAACTGTGATATGCTCAAACACTCCGCACATTGCTGTGAGTTTTATTGCTGAGGAGCTCTGTGATATGCTCACACACACCGCACATTACTGTGAGTTTTATTGCTGAGGAGCTCTGTGATTCGCTCAAACACACCGCACATTACTGTGAGTTTTATTGCTGTGGAGCTCTATGATATGCTCATACACACGGCACATTGTTGTGAGTTTTATTGCTGAGGAGCTCTGTGATACGCTCACACACACCGCACATTACTGTGAGTTTTATTGCTGTGGAGCTCTGTGACACGCTCACACACACCGCACATTGCTGTGAATTTTATTGCAGAGGAGCTCTGTGATACGCTCATACACGTCATGCGTCTTTTTTTTGGAGGGGGCAGCATTTTATCCATCACTCCAAACAGCACAGTGGCTTGGGCCGGCCCTGAAATGAAGCATGAATAAACCTACTCTGAGGCATTCACAAGCAGTCAGTGTTAGCGCTGCTCAGGGATCTCTGTTCTGGCGCGATCACATAAAATAAAAAATAGGTTGTTTTGTATAATTTGTAAATCATCTCCAATAATTTGTCTGTCATGAAAATGAAGAGCTGTGTTTCTTACTCATTTGCATATACTTAGAATTGCCTAAATAGCTTAATCTAATCACACAGACAGATTTAGAGTCAGAAGCCGACGGTGCTAGAAGTTAGTCATCTCATTTGAATACACTTTCCAGCGTGATGCAGGACACTTACTGTTATATACAGGCTTGGATAACTACAGGAACACAGGATCATGCATCTGCCTTCATAACTGCATCACACTAACTAACCCTGAAGATGGCTGCTGTGCCCTCTGACCTGTGTCAATTTCTCCCTCATATAAGCTCAAGAAATGTATTATCCAGACTTTCCTTTCCATTTACTTCCAGCTTTATTGATCCTTACATCCTCAAAACTGACGTCTGTCTCCAATTCCTTGATGGATTTAATTTAAGGGGACTTTTTGAATTGCTGAGCAGTGGCTGCAGTATATTATATTTCCAATATGGTTTTCAAATGTTAGAAGAATTTTATTTCACGCAGGGGGTTATTCAAAGAGTGCCGGGGTTTGCTGAAGTTGCAAAAAATCGTTGTAAGAAGGAAATCTTCACTCCACAGTCATCAGTTTCAAATTTCCTTCAAGGAAAATACTGTTGTTAGGGGTTATTCAGACAGCACAGAAATGTTGCCGACATTCCGGTGTTCTCTCGTTCCCCGCACTTCGAGGAATCAAAGTTCTCCACCCTGCGGAGTATTCAGCATTCATCGCAGGGTCCCCGGAGTGCAGGGAAAATCCACCGAAATCCGACCAAAAAAAACGCAAAAAACACGTCGGAAATAGCAGACAAGCCACCGATCACAGCACAGACCAGCCACCGGAAAAAGACGACAAGCCGACAAACAGGGTAAAAAAAAAAAGCAATACGATTGAATGTATCAAAATTGAAACGCTGCTTGCAAAAAAACTAGTGAATGAAAATGCCTGGAATTTACATATAAGATCCTATGAATGATAATAAAAAAGTATGTTACATAAAAAAGAATAAAAACGCTTTAAAAAAAAAAGGAAAGAAACAAAATTCACAAAAAAATCTTGAAAAATGCCTTAAAGATCCTAAAAAATCTATAAATAATGAGACTTTTACTGCAGATTAAAATAATTAGCGGTTTATTAGATATTGAATAAAAACAGGAATATTTTTAACATTGAAGCCTATGGGATACGCCTGAATAAACCTGCGAATGAAACCACCGAACAGCAGGGCATTTTGGCAACTTTTCACTGCTATTTGGTGTCCAGTGAATAGATTAACCATTGCTTCTCCATGGGGGATTTCACTGCCGCCAAACAGGCACCGTACTTGCTGGCAGTTTGCCAAAATTCGGCGAACTGCCTACTCTCTGAATACCCGATTGGCCCCGAAATGTCACCGTACCGGCTGCCGGTGTAGCACTGGAGGGATGTCATTTGCAACCTGTGTAGCGGGAGCTGTGGGATCGGCAGTAGCCGGTAAAGTGTCCTACATCCCCAAGAAAAAGTTTGACTAGACATGAAGGAGCACAAGTCCCATGTTTTCTAAATGGCTTGCGTCCCAGCAATAAACATCATTGGCGCTTCCTCCTTCACAATGAAGAAGAAAAACTCTGAAAACTCTAACAGAACCCTCAGTTATTACTAGAGTTAAAAAATGGGCATTCTTATTTTGTGCTCCTAATGCATTGTAGATTCCAAACGTGCCTTCATAGAGCAGGTGGTTTTAGATTTATTGGATTTCTTTTTCAGCTATTTATAATTAAACTCATTTTTCACTGCATTTTTTTCCAGAATTCAACAGTTAATATCTGGCAAGGAAACCCATTATTTGCTAGGGCTGTCTACATTAACAGAGTATTTCACGCTTGTAACTTTGCATCTATAATCCAATATTTGCTAGTGGCATCCAATATTTTAATCTAGTTAAAGAACATTGTGTTTTTGTCTAAGTTAAAAGATGGGTTGGGGATGTGGTTATTAGTAATAATCTATGTGTATTAGTCTAGTATCCACATTGTTTAGTCTTTACAAAATGATTTAACAAATCTCGAATTACAAATAAATTAAAAGTCACATTTCTTGCTGTCCTTCACATCCAATACATGGGCAAAGGAAAAAAATCTATATATATATATGCTGTATACATATATATATATATATATATATATATATATATAGTGGCAAGAAAAAGTATGTGAACCCTTTGGGATTACGTGGAGTTTTGCATGAAATGGTCATAAAATGTGCTCTGATCTTCATCTAAGTCACAACATTTTGAAAAACACAGTCTGCTTAAAATAATACAACACAAACATTATATGTTTTCATGTTTTTATTGAACAGAACATGTAAACATTCACAGTGCAGGGTGGAAAAAGTATGTGAACCTTTGGATTTAATAACTGGTTGTCCCTCCTTTGGCAGCAATAACCTCAACCAAACGTTTCCTGTAGTTGCAGATCAGACCTGCACAACGATCTGGAGTAATTTTGGACCACTCCTCTTCACAAAACTGTTTCAGTGTAGCAATATTCTTGGGATGCCTGGTGTGAATCTCTCTCTTAAGCTCATGCCACAGCATTTCAATCGGGCTGAGGTCAGGACTCTGACTGGGCCACTCCAGAAGGCGTATTTTGTTTTGTTGAAGCCAGTCTTTTGTTGAATTACTTGTATGCTTTGGGTCATTGTCCTGTTGCATCACCCATCCTCTGCGGAGCTTTAGTTGGCGAACAGATGGTCTTACGTTTTCCTGCAAAATGTCTTGATAAACTCTGGAATTCATTTTTCCATCAATGACAACAATCCGTCCAGGCACATACAGGGTTATTCAAAGAGATCCGAATTGCTTGAGAAAGGTAACTGAACGCTGAAAATTAGCGTTCGGTTACCTTTCTTGGCCATTCGGCTATCCAGAGAGCAGGCAATTCGCCAAATCCTGGCGAATTGCCTGAACATACGGTGCCTGTTCGGTGCCTGTTCGAGGACAGTGAAAACACCATGAAAAAGCACTGCTTCAGCCATTCAGAGAACACAAACCAGCAGTGAAAGGTTCCCGAAATGCCCTGCCATTCGGTGGTTTAATTCGGCAAATTTATTCAAGAGAATCCCATAGGTTTCAAGGTTAAAAATATTCCGGTTTTAATTCAATATCTAATAAACCATTCATTATAAAATTCTGCAGTAAAAAGTCTCTTTATTTATAGATTTTTTTGGATATTTTAAGCATTTTTCTGGATTTTTTTTTTTTTTAAAAGTCCGATTTTTTTTTTGATTTTTTTTAAGTTTACTTATTTTTTCTGTAACAGCCCTCTTTATTATCATTCCCTGGACCTTATATGTAAATTTCAGACATTTTCGCTCAGTAGTTTCTTTGCAAACAGCGTTTCACTTTTCAATCATTCATGCAAACTGTTTTCCTAATTTATTCACTTCACTCTGTCTGGGGTCTCGGCTTTTTCCGGCAGCTTCCCTGTGTGCGATCGGCTCCTGCTCGGGTTTTTCCGTGGTTTTCGGCAGGTTAATCCAGATGTTTTTGAGGGTTTTCAGTGTGCATTCGCTGGGTTTTACGGTTCGTTTTCGTCGGGTTTGCGGCAGCTTTTCCCTGCATTTCGGGGACCCTGTGGTGTTTGCTGAATACACCGCAGGGTCACCGAAATGGGATCGGCAAAAGGAACCGAATTGAAGAGAACGAAAAGTCACCGAACGTGCGGCGACTTCTCGAATCTCTTTGAATTACCCTGAATGTGTTGTGCGTTTTTTCCAAACAACTAAATTTCATCTGTCCACAGAATATTTTGCCAGTAGTGCTGTGGAACATCCAGGTGCTCTTTTGCAAACGTCAAACGTGCTGCAATATTCTTTTTGGACAGCAATGGCTTCCTCCGTGGTGTCCTCCCATGTACTCCATTCTTGTTTAATGTTTTCCTTATTGTAGATGTGTCAACAAAAATGTTAGCATATGCCAGAGATTTCTGTAAGTCTTTAGCTGACACTCTAGGATTCTCCTTTACCTCATTAAGCATTCTGCGCTGTGCTCTTGCAGTCATCTTTACAGGATGGCCATGCCTAGGGAGAGTAGCAACAGTGCTGAACTTTCTCCATTTGTAGACAGTCTGTCTTACTGTGGACACATGAACATCAAGGCTTTTGGAGATACTTTTGTAACCCTTTCCAGCTTCATGCAAGTCAACAATTCTTGATCGTAGGTCTTCTGAGAGCTCTTTTCTACGAGGCATGGTTCACATCAGGCAGTGCTTCTTGAAACCAGTAAACCCAAAACTGGTGTGTGTTTTTAAAGGGCAGGACAGCTTTCAGCAACACATCCAATAATATCACACTGATTGGACTCAAGGTTGGCTCACTCCTGGCTCCAATTAGTTCTTGGAGAAGTCATTAGGCTAGGGGTTCACATACTTTTCCCACCCTGCACTGTGAATGTTTACATGTTATGTTCAATAAACACATGAAAACATATAATGTTTGTGTTGTATTATTTTAAGCAGACTGTTTTTCAAATTGTTGTGACTTAGATGAAGATCAGAGCACATTTTATGACCAATTCATGCAAAACTCCACGTAATCCCAAAGGGTTCACATACTTTTTCTTGCCACTGTATTCGGTTATATATATAGGCTTACCATGGCACTTTTATAACCCCTTCAATACTTGAGTATTGAATGACTCAAAGACTGGGTATTGATCTATAGTCTTCAACAGCTTCTGCAGGAGTCATACATCATGTAACCTTGATATGATCATATTGTGGCACAATGCAAAGGAATGTTATTAATTGGAAATTCCAAATTCATTTGCCAATGGGCTCCAGATTGAGGTGCTTAAAATTTAAGGACACAAACATGTCAGCAGACGTGCTGAAGCTGTTTTCAAAGTTTGGAGATCTGTTTTTCTTTTACAGCAACACGGATCTCCAGCTGTATTATTAATCATGTTGTACTGCTGTTTAGCCACCTACATGTCAAATACACTTACCTTTTCTAAAATGTATTTTATTAAAGGAATACCTATTGAAAATAGAGATCCCCTTTTTTAACTTAACCCCTTAACCCTTTCGCTGCTGAGGCTTTTCCCGCCTCTGTGCTGAGGTCATTTTTACCGGTTTTGCTCATCATGTTTAAACGTGTTTTGAAGGCTTATTTTAGTATATTACCCAGACATATTATATATCGTTCTTTCCGTCAGACTTGGTAGATTCATAATATGTCATTATTATATGTATACGTTATGTCATGTCTGTATATTATAACAAAAAATGCAATAAAATATGTATTTTCAACAATTTACAACGTGTAAAGTTTTTTTTCACATTTTAACATGCGAGCAATTGCAGTTATATTTTGTATGGGGTGCGCTTGTTAAAAAAATTAGAGATGGGGACTCGTTACATTTTCTTTGGGGGAAAATTACGCAATTGTTAACAAACGCACCGCATACAAAAATCGTTAGTGCAGCATCATTGTTCACATTATAATTGAAATGGGAACAATATTGCTACACTAACAAACCAAAAAAAAGAAAAAAAAATGTTTATTTTTTTTTTTTTTAAATATATTTTTATTTTTAATTTTAATTTTAATTTTTTTAAAAAAACTTTTTTCACATTCGTGTTTGATATCGTTGGAACGGCCATGCTCTGGCCGATCCAACCATACCAAACATTAACCCCTAGCTGCCACGGATCGGGAGATAGGGGATTCATTGGAATCCCCTATCTCCACCGTTGGTGGCAGCTAGGGGTTAACTCTAGGACTGGCGTCATCGTGCTACGCACGATGATGCCAGTCCTCAGGGGGAGTTCCCGGAGGCTTGGCCGACATCCAAGATGTCGGCCAGCTCCGGGAAAGGATCACGATTCAGCGCTTTTTGGTGCCGAATCGTGATCCGGCACCCAAAGGGTTAAAGACAGGCACGGTTTGGAAGGGCAGGCTGGAATCCCCTATCTCCACCGTTGGTGGCAGCTAGGGGTTAACTCTAGGACTGGCGTCATCGTGCTACGCACGATGATGCCAGTCCTCAGGGGGAGTTCCCGGAGGCTTGGCCGACATCCAAGATGTCGGCCAGCTCCGGGAAAGGATTGCGAACCGGCGCTTTTCAGGGCCGATTCGCGATCCAGCTCCCCAGGGGTTAATGCCAGGCACCATTTGGAAGGGCAGGCTGTGCCCTTCCAAATGGTGCCTGGGTTAACCCCCGCAATGCCACCGATCGGGAGGGAGAGAGGTCCGAAGGACCTCCCCCCCTCCCTTTCAGGCGCCTCCTCCGCACATGCGGGGGGGGGGGCGCCTGAATTAGGTGTCATCGCGCTGCCGCGATGACACCTAATTCCAGCGGCTGCGGTTCCGGATGCGCGGTTGACATGGAGGATGTCAGCCCGCACCGGGGGGGCCAGCGATCGGCCGGAACCCGGCCGAACGCTGACCCCAATGGGAGGACGCGCTCAGCGCATCCTCCGCACAGCAGCGGTAATGTGGAGGACACGCTGAGCGCGTCCTCCGCATTGAAGTGGTTAAGGACGGGTGGGCATTGCCCATCGGGGATGGCTAAATGCAGGCGAGGCGTACAGGTACTCCTCGCCGACAGCTGCCGTGTGGGCCGCTGATTTTGGCCCGCCTTGGCAGCCGACGTGCGGCGTGCATAATTGGTTGCAGGGGAATGGCTTGAGTTCATGCCGTCCCACTGCAGCCAATAGTGCGCGGCAGGCGCCGGCTGCGTGGAGGGGCTGAGGCGGCCGATAGAAGTTAACGGGTTGTACCAGTACGTCCTGCATCTTCAAGGCCCTCCCGCTGCCAGGACGGCATAGAACGTTCTGGGGCGGTAAGGGGTTAAGTAATAGGGCCGATGCAATGTGCAATTTGGTTCAGACAGATTCAGAAATTGGCTGAAATATCAGAAATTTGGAGTTAGCCGAATCGCCAATGCCCAAACTGGGTTTTCGATTACAAAACAAACAATAAATAAAAGCCATCTGAATTTTTCCTGATTATAATCTGGGGTAAGAAATGTAACCCCATCACTATAACACACTGTAATCCTAACCAATCGTTTTAATTACATGACATGTAATGTGCACTTTCCATTCTTACATTTAGTTTGATTTCTCTTTTCATTTTGAACCTTTTTTTCTTTTTACTATTTATACATAGAAGTTCAGAATATTGGAACCTGATGAATATATTGAAAATAGTCTGTCTATTAACCACTGATGAAGCGCCAGTGCGGCGTGAAACGCGTTTGGCCTACTGTTTTATTTCATTTATATTTATCTTGTACTATTATTATATTATTATTTTTTTAGATTTACTATTAAATAATTTTTCTCTGCACCATCCACCGGACCAGTCCCCCTGCTACTTCCAGATTCTCCCTCAAGCCTAGAATATATCTGGTGAGTGGGTGATTCCACCACTTCTCTACATATAAAAGAATTTGCCACACCAATTGGTGTATGCTATTTATGTTTTGGAGGAGACACGCACCTGTTCGGAAGGATTGTGGCAGACAGGTCAGCCCAAGTAACAACCTGTGATTCGCTCATGGTTGCTCTCACAAAGTGTAAGACCGCTACCATTTTTTTAGATGCACTAGTATACCCTAAAGAAAAACCCAATATCACCTATCTCTGTACAAGTAAATGGAACGCTCATTAGCCTGAGGACTCAAGCTCGCTGCCTCGGTGTCACTTTCGATTCTGACCTAACGTTCTCTCCCCACATCCAGATAGTGACCAAATCCTGTTACTTTCAACTCAAAAACATTACCTCGTCCACCCCTTTCTGACCACTGGTTCATGCTCTTGTCATTTCACAACTTGATTACCGCAACTTGTTCCTTATTGGCCTCCCCAACTCATGTATCGCCCCTTTGCAATCTGTAATGAATGCAGGCACCAGGCTTATTTTTCTCACCAGACGCACCTCGCGTACCTCCCCTCTCTGCTGATCCCTACATTGGCTTCCTCTACGTTTCAGGATACAGTTTAAAATACTGATGCTCACGTTCAAATCGCTCAATAACTCAACCCCTCCCTACATGTCTTCATTACTCCGCAAGCATGTCCCATCTAGACAACTCCATTCAGCAGGTGATCTCCACCTGTCATCTGTCTACACTCACATGGCCAACTCTCGCCTCCAAGACTTCTCAAGGGCAGTACCGGTCCTGTGGAATGACTTGCCTCGCCCTATCAAACTCTCCCTTAATCTTCAGGCTTTCAAGAAATCCCCCAAAACCCATCTCTTCAGATTAGTGTATCACATCACTGACACAACTCATCCCTCTGCTCACCTACTCACTCAGGATTGAAACTGCTTTAATGGCTCCACCATTCCTGAACCACTAGCATTAATGATCCTGCCGTCCAGTAAAACTCCCCTTGTCTTCCTCAACCCCAATCCCTCTAGATTGTAAGCTCCTATGAGCAGGGCCCTCTACACTCATTGTTTCCATCATATGTCCCTTTATCTGTATCTCATTCCCTTTGGTTATTGTAAAGCGCTGCGGAAACTGTTGGTGCTATATATATCATGACAATAATACCATACAATATTGCTCTATTGGAAATGTTTTATCTTTTTGAGGACTCAAAGATTAGGTCGCCTGAAGACATTATATAAAGACTGAACAGGGCGCTACACCTCTCCACGGATCCAACAATATAGAAAAAAGTGAGGTTTCGCTGTGAAGTCTCTGCTTGAGACTTGTTTTGTTTGTAATCATACCTGTATCTTATATACCTTTTATAAGATTCCTTTTTTTTCTGGGAAGCGCTGTTAGTTTCTATGTGTAGCTTAGAATTTTCATAAAGCTGGTCAGTGCTTTCCTGACATAAACCTGGTTTTGAAAGCACTGTGTATTGATTGAGAGTTTTTATCTTTTATTACAAGACTTTCATTATTACCTACCAATTTTATACTCTGTGGATCAATATCTTCTTTGTTCTTAGTACCAAGATGAACACTTGCCACCAACATAGGCACCATCTGTGTAAGCCTCAATGGAGGACAATTCAGTTAAGGAAGAGTTCATCAAATAGCTTTCTCTGTTATAGCCATTATATATATATATATATATATATTATTGTCCTTTTATAAACTCTCCAGAAAACAGTTTTTAAGTGTAAGTGCAACCTTTATATATCTGTCAATCATATTTTCAGCTAACCATTTTCGTTTCTATTTTCAGAATACCAGTGCAACCTTTTCATTTCCATAGTAACGTCTAGTAAATTGGTGTCCAAACTTCGAAAGATGTCTTGCCATTCAGGAAAAGCCGAAATAAGAACCCCTTCCTGTAAGCTATATATGTGAGGCTCTGCAAATCCCAAATACATCTGATTTCTTGTTTCCTATAACTAGTACCATTTGGAATTCAATTTTCCTTTTATTCCAAATGCGTAACCCAGCATTTGTTTACATTGAAACGCACCTTCTGCTTTGCCAGCAGCATCCATTTATTTATCCTCTCACCAGATTCCCCATCATTGGCAAACGCTGAAAACTTAAGTTAACCCCTTAGTGACCGGGCGGTTTTACACAAATCCGTCCTTTAGTGACCGCTGCTGTTTTTACGTTTCTGCGCTGTTCAAATTTTCCTCTTACTCGTTTATTCAACCCACACATATTATACACCGTTTTTCCCGCAATTAAATGGATTTTGTAGAAATACCATTATTTCCATCATATCGAATAATTTACTATAAAAAAAATATGAAATATGATGAAAAAATGGTAAAAACACAGTTTTTCGTAATTTAATCCCCAAAATCTACAACCACCAAAAAAGACCCTGGCTAAATAGTTTCAAAATTTTGTCCCGAGACTAGAAATACCCAATTTTTACATGTTTTTGCTTTTTAACCCCTTTCACTGCTGAGCCAGTTCACCTATGTGCGCTGCGCTCATTCTGACCATTTTGTGCTAATTATTTTTAGATGACAGCCTAGGTCCTATTTAACTAAACCCCCCCAGACAAAAATAACTTAAAAAAACAAAAAACATGTTGTTTTTTTTAAATTTTATTTTTAAACCAAAACTGATCATGATCAGGCCTTTCCAATGATGTCAAACATGACCATCTAGCTGCCACGGATCGGGAGATAAGGGGATCCAAAGGATTCCCCTATCTCTACATGGCAGCTAGAGGGTTAACTGGCCCATTGACATCCTCACACATATGGTGAGGTTGTCAGTGGGTGGGGGGACCTGGAGGCTTGGCTGACATCCAAGATGTCAGCCCCCCTCCAGGTTCGAATCGTGTTTTGGCGCCAATTAGCGCCGAATCGCGATCCGGCAGCGAAACTGTTAATGCAGTACACTGCTGAAAAGGGGAGACTCTCCTCTTTCCAGTGGTGTAACTTGCATCCGTCTAGCTTCAATGGTTGGGGAGATAGAGGGCTCCGAAAGAGCCCCCCCTCCCCTCCATTGATTTCAATGGGGGAGACTGCTGATGACGTTACCACGCAGCGTGGTGACGTCATCAAGCTCGCCGGCCCATGTAAATCACATGGGCAGGCTTCCTCCCTGCCAGATCTGCGAGGGTTCCAGCGAGGGAGGTAAGTACCGGGCGGGAGGGGGGTTAGGCGCCACTGACGTACCATGTACGTCCGCGGGTCTAAGGGAGACCCGTGGGCATGACGTACATGGTACGTCAGCGGTCCTTAAGGGGTTAAATACTAACATTATAGGGAATCTGGGTAACCAAGAGCTGAAAAATTGAGCCACAGACAATCCAGAGAGCACCAAAATGTCACAGACATTTCGGTGTGCTCTCGTTTCCCGCACTTCGGGGAATCAAATTCCCCGACCATACGGTGAAATCAGCATTCACCACAAGATCCCCGAAGTGCAGGGAATGCCGCAGAACACATCCAAAAAAATCACTGAAGATCCGCCGAAAGTCGGCCAATAATCCGCTGATATGATCCGAAAATATTGGATGACTTTGAAACGCCACAGAAAACCCGCCGAACATAACTGATGATCCACCGCAAACCTGCCGAATGCATCAGGAAAAAGCAGACGATCGGCCAAACACCCCGCCGACCAGCAGCCAGAAAAAGCCAAGAAGCCGACGAATGGGGTAATACAAAAAAAGCAGCGATTGATTGCTTCTGCGGTTTTGCGCCAGTTTTCCAATTCGATTCGGCGGTTTTTCGATTCCTTCTGCGGTTTTGCGACAGTTTTCCAGTTCGATTTGGTGGTTTTTGGATTCCTTCTGCGGTTTTGTGCCACTTTTCCATTCGATTCAGCAGTTTTTAGATTCGTTCTGCGGTTTTGCGCCAGTTTCCAATGCGATTCGGCGGTTTTGGGGCGGTTTGTGGATGTGCTTGCTTGGCAGGTCAATTCGCTGCACTTCGGAGACCCTGCAGTGAATGCTCAATTCACCACAGGGTCGGCAAATTTAACTCGCCTAAGTGCAGCGAACAGGAGAGGACCAAAATGTTGGTGACAATTCGGAGCTCTCTGAATAACCCCTTTAGTATAGTGTTACTATAATATTGATTCAAATGCCTGTCTGTTTCCACAGAGTAAATCCAATGCTATATGCTCGAAGCAAGTTCTGACGTGCGTTTGTGCACCTGCTGCCTGTCGATACAGTAGAGACATCAGAATAAATCTGCGGTCAGGGAATGAATATATTAGCTTTGAATTCAATACTAAAATATATTTAAAGTCCTTTGTGAGGTCCATCTGAGGTGATCTGAAAGTCTGGATAATATTCCCAAGAGAGGGGATTATTTAATGATTACTTTATTCTAAAATAAAGAGCTTTAGAGGTATTTAAAAACAAATTTGATTAATAGACTTTAAAGAGACGGTGGAAATCCTTGATGAATTAACTGTGTCTAAAATAAGTTATGAAATGAAAACTCCATTATGCAATCAGAGTGACCTTTAAAGGTTTGTTTTTACTCCGCGCCGCGTAACCCCTAAAGATATTTACTAAAATATACCGGCATGAGAAGCAAAAAAAATAGAGAAATTGGAATGACCTTTTCGAGGAAAACTGTGCAACGTAGATGCCATTTTTCTCCGTAGACGGGACTTCATTTGGCATGCAAAAACACAAACGATGACACGTCATTAATTGTGCGCGTCCACATACAGCAAATAAAACATTTAATATTAATCAGTTGGCGGCTTTCTTTGCCGATACAATGATCTCATCCTGATCACTTCATTGTTTTAAAATGGTCAGGGTGTGAGGTGTGGCCCCCTTCCCTGCTGTCCCGAATGGGTGTAACCTCTAGGAGGTGAAGCAGAGGAGTTTCCTCCACCCCACCCAGCCAGGATTTTTTAATTTCCCAGCTGCCTGCCACCAGATCGGTCGCTAGTGACGTCAGCATGCATAGAGCATGCCGATATCATCTTCTCTGTAACCATCCGTGATAGCGAGTGGTCTCAGAGAGGAAGACAATCGAATGGTTCTGCACATGAGTGTACAGCTCCGATCCATCACCCTGCGTAGGCACAATGAAACTTGGGTATGTAGAGTGCAGAGCGTATTTTGTGGTTCCTTCCTACGCTACGCAAGCTGTGTCAGAGCGCAAACTGTATAACAAATCTTCAGGGACTTCTGAGTTAGGGAGCCCCTGTGCTGAATGGGAGGGAGAGTGTGCAGCGAGGGACTAAGGTTGTGTAAAATCACCCAAAATCATAACAATACATAAATAATATTATTTATTATTATTAATTGGGAAGCGGCTGTCAGCAGCATCGGCCCAATTATTTAAGGGCAATTAAAACGGGGCTGCATTTTTATTTATTCCTTTTAACCAGGGCCAGATTAACATAGGAGCTATTGGAGCAGCAGCACCAGGCCCATGCCCCATAATAGGCCCAGAGAAAGGATAACTATGTCTGCATTGATGGGCATTTGGACCCCTGTATTACTGACTGCATGCAGCTACAGGTTCATGTGAGGTATCACTGGAAAGGCCAGAACATGATATTTCCAATGATATCACACATGACCAGGTTTTATGTAAAAATAAAAAACATAGTTTTTTTTTCTTTTCTAACACAGCCGTATTGTTCACTTTTCAATTATAAAGTGAACAGTGATGCTGCACTAACTCACCATCTCATTTCTCATGTCACCAACAAGTGTGGAGGTTATTTTGTGTGGACGGTTATTTTGCATTGCTCCATCAAATACCTAAACCGCCACACAGCATCGAGGAGCACTGGGGCAGACTTTGGAACCCTCGGTCTCTAATATTTACACGGCACAAGGTCATGTGTGGCATCACTGGACAGGTCAGAGTCTGGCCTTTGCAATGATGCCAAACGTGACCATGTAAAATATAAAAGAAGAAATCCCTCCAAAAGCATTTTTATTTATTGTTCCAAAGCAATGACGGTGTCCATTGTCACGTTTCAAATGAGCAATACCACTGCCGTTACCTTCTCATTCCCCACGCTGGGAGCAAGTACAGTGGTTTATACATACAGGGTTATTCAGAGAGAGTCAATCTAGCCCCGAAATGTAATCGGACATTGAATTTCAGCGAACGGGGACATTTTGGGGCCATTCGGCTATTCAGAGAGCAGGCAATTCGCCAAATCTTGGCGAATTGCCTGCACATACGGTGCCTGTTCGAGGGCAGTGAAATCCTCCATAAAGTAGCAATGGTTTGTCTATTCAGAGAACACCTAACACCTGAGGAATATCAGTGAAATGCCCTGTTTTCGGTGGTTTCATTCGACAGGTTTATTCAGGAGAATCCCATAGGCTTCAATGTTAAAAATATTCCAGTTTTAATTCAATATCTAATAAACCGTTTATCATTTTATACTGCAGTAAAAAGTCTCTTTATTTATAGATTTTTGAGGATCTTTTAGGCATTTTTGGGGATTTTTTTTCAAATATGTTTTCATTTTTCTGTAACAGACCTTTTTATTATCATTCATTGGATCTTATGTGTAAAGTCCAGGCATTT
The DNA here is from genome assembly GCA_009667805.1 of Leptobrachium leishanense. NCBI lineage: Eukaryota > Metazoa > Chordata > Amphibia > Anura > Megophryidae > Leptobrachium > Leptobrachium leishanense. The sequence goes on along the minus strand of CM019065.1, from coordinate 361,332,057 downwards.
TCGTTTAGTAGTTTTTATACAAATCACGTTTCAAATGTCAAACTTTCAAGCGAACAGTTTTTTTTTTTTCACTCCGTTCGTCTGCGTGTCGGCTTTTTCTGGCAGCTGCTCTGCGCTGTGATTGCCGGCTGCTTGGATTTTTCCGGCGTGTTCGGCTTGATTACTTGCGGTGGTTTCTGCTGGTATTCTATGAGTGTTCGGTGAGTATTTGGTGAGTGTTCGGTGAGTGTTCTGCGGGTTTGCGGCGAGAATTCCCTGCACTAATGGGGCCCTGCGGTGCTTGTTGAATACACCTCAGGGTCTGCGAACTAGGAAATGCCGAATTGCCCCCGAAGTGCGGGGAACAAAAAGTTAATGTGCGGTGACTTTCCGGATCTCTTTGAATAACCCTGATAGTCATATTATTCATAAAACACCATCGACTGAAACACAAGCAAAAATTTTCATTTTTTTCAGTTTTGGTCTAAATTCTGTATTTTCTCATAAAAATGCAGTAACAGGTTCTCATTTCAATTATAACAAGAATGCCCTATACAATATATAACCACAAAAGGTTTGGATGATAAAATTTGAAAAATAATATTACACACTGTGAATGATTGAGATCTGAAAGGAAATTTCCTCACACAGTATCTGCCTGGTTAAACATACCCGTATCTGCACTATTAAATAACCTAAAATATACAGGGTTATTCAGAGAGAGGTGAAAACCTTGAGAATTGGCAGGAGAATGAACAATCTAGACCAAATAGCCAATTTGGAAAGTAAGATAAATGGGAGAATTTTTCTGGTTTGACTATTTTGCTCTAGAATTTTCACTTGTCCACTCATTCTCAAGGTTGTCACCTCTTTCTGAATAGCCCTGATACTCTTAAGATTTTGCTACGTGCATATACGCACGTATTTTTGGGATTATGGGTGCAGGTGTTTACTGATATGCACATATAAATGTTTGTTTGTTTTTTAATTAAAAGATTGAAAAGGGAAGAGAATTAAGAGAGGGGAAAAAATATATATATATATTTTTTTTTTAATTTCTCCTTTTTATAGCAATAAAGCTGGTTTGAGGCATTGAGGGATAGTTAGGTCTGGCAGTAGAGAAGGGAGAAACCTGGGGAGAATGGAATCTTTAAATTGAGAAGCCGATAAAGAAGTAGAATGATTTTGGGGAGAAATTTAAAAAGAAAAAAAAAACCGCTAAAGTCTGGAAGAGATGACGGTTTTACGTACCATAGTTAGTGTGTAAAGTGTGTTTATATGTTTCTGTTTTATGTATTTGAAACTGAAGAAATTGATAATAGAGGAGGAAATTACGAAATAATGTGTAATTTGCATAGTCTTTACTTGTATATGTTTTATGTTTGAATATTATTTTGAAAATTTCTAATAAAAAAAAGAAAGAAAAAAAATAATAAATCGAAAATATGTTGTCCTTTCAATAAATTAAAATAAAAGCCCACCAAAATCTTCAGCTCCTGGAGCTGCCCCATAGAGATATTAATCCGGCCCTGCTTTTAACTACGCATCCCACATTAAAAAAACAATCTTAACATATTTTTTTCGGCCTACACGGGTTCAGACAATGTAAAATAAAAAAAAAATAATAATAATAAACTTAATATTAAAATACCTCCAAAATTCACAAAATGTCGTGATACCTTAAAACTCTTGAAATGTTTTAAAAGGTCTCTTCACATTCAGACCATGGGGATATTCTGTAAACACGTATCAATGCGTTGCACATACCTTAAGAAATTCATTTCAAGAAGTTAGTGGCTGTATAAAAAATAATTGTTACCATAGAAATCAGATTGCACTTGATTAACGTGGCATAATATGATTATGCTATATTGGCTGCTGTTTGCAATCAAACTTAAATAAGGGAAAACATATGTATATAAACGCAGGGGATATAAGGACTTACATACAACCAAGCGTATAGGAAAGCGATACCAAACCAGTAGGAATGGAGAAAATAGAAAGTCTTCTAAGGGTTCTATCACCTCTTTCAAGTTAATGTGAGCGGTCACGGTAGCGCTAACTTAAAGGAGGTGATAGCGTTCTGCACAGATCACCTCTGATTCGCTATCGGGTTAAAAAACCTGTTAGCGAATCAGTATTAGCGGTTTATATCGCCAGTTTACTGTACTTTGCGCTCCCTATACTTAACATGTGGAGCGCAAAGTGAAAGACGAGATTAACTAGCGTTAGGATCACCTGGTCCTAAGAGCTGGCACTAAAGAAAAAAGTTACCACCAGCTCAAAGGTGTTGGATTGCACTGCTGCAGAATCCGTTATCTGCAGCTCAAAACCCCCAAATATCAGATACTCACCTCTTATCCTGCAGCAAGAACGGTGGACGGTCTGCTGCTTCTGGCAGCCGGGAGCAGAGTGAGACTGGGGGAAAAACATCCCCAGTCTCCCTCTGCGATCACTCTGCCGACCAGCAGGATCTCACTAGAGGCAAGATCCTGACGGTCTTGTGACCCCTCAGGAGAAGCCTCCATCCTAAGGACTCCATAGAGCGGATGCTTGGGACGGTGCGTTAGCGCTGTCCCCAGCATCCGCAAGCCTAGCAGCCGCTACAGGTCAGGCTGCAGGACTCAGTGCCTGCCCCATGATCTGCTGGTGAAACTGGGACGCAAAGGAGAAATTAGCAATCGATAATGCTTTTGAGCTGCAGAAGGTGCCCCTAAAGTTTTAGTCATGCGGGCATAATGCCCAAAGAGTTAAAACTGTGTAAAATCATCTGATGATGCCTTTACGTCGGGCTTTCAGCAGCCGATGCCGGGAAAAAAAGGAAGGAAATAGACCAGCAGCTCAAACTGCAGTAACTCAATTTGGCGGTAGATGGCGCCATCTACTGGCCAAATAGGTTATTTACAGTAAGAAATACAATGGGTATAAGCTCAAATATTTCTTAATGTATAATTAATTTAAAATGATTTTACAAAAAAACACTGGTTTCTGACAATGTTTTTTTTTGCGAATCACTTGCTAGTGAAGGGGTTTAATTATATTACACTGCATGATGGGATTCAGAGTTTGGTGAGTGCTGGCGACAGGTGTTTGTTATTTAAATGTGGTTAAAAGGTGGCGCTGGTATATCGCTTTACAATTATACTAAAATAAGTACATTTAATATGAAGCAAAAAAAGTAAAAGAAGAGCTTGCACATTGCTAAGGATGTAGCGCAGGTTTTACGTGGTACGAGAGCACAAAAAAAAGGATGAGTCATTTGTAGAAGGATTTCCAATAACTAGCTCACAGTATTGTCTTGAGGGGATTGCTGATGTATAAGGGTATTACACGAATCTGAACCAAAGCAGCTCAGCTGGAAGCACAATAAGATTGGCAAGGTGTTGGCCGAGATAAATCATTTCTTATAGTTTTTAGCAGTACAAATGATGCACAGTGGGCGGACGTCTTCAGAGAATGTCACAACCGTAACTGTATCTAATGAAAGCAATGTTCTTGTCTGAACAAGATTGTAATGTAGATTCCATATATTAGCCAGACACGTTTTATCCCTTATACATCATCTAGTACCAAAGCCATTACAGGCTAATAAAACCAGAAATCAGTTGGAGGCAGAAAAAAAAAAACACTTTTCTATTATTTATTTATTTATAAAGGATTTTACCAGGAAGGATACATTGAGATTTCTCTCGTTTTTCAAGTATGTCCTTTGCTTTAATAAAATGAGCTTATTTCACTTTTTAAATGAAACTAAAAAAAGATGTGTATGTAGTGACTGACCACTTCACATAAACGTCTGTTCAAGCAGAAACCAGATTAGAGGGTTTATTGAAATTGTCATTCGGGTTTTAACCCCTTTGATACTAAAGGGATTATTCAGAGAGCACAGAAATTTCACCAAATGTCCCTGAAGTGGACCAAAGAGATCCGCCAAATGCTGCCGTTCGACCAGCCGACTGCCAAACAGCTCACCGAACACAGCCGACGATCCACCGAACAGACCGCCGAACGCGGTTGCAAACCGTTGAACAGATTGCCACCTATTTGGCGAATGCGGCCGAACTAGGGGTAAAAAAAACCTGCAATTTTTTTAAAAGGCATTTAAAAGAATAAAAATGGAAATATGCATGGAAATAATGAAAAAGGTCATATATATATATAATAATAAAAAGGTCTGTTACAGAATAAAAAAAAAAACCTGCCATGTAAAAAAAATGTGAATCAAAAATTTTGCCTAAAAAATCCAGAAAAATGCTTAAAAATTAACTAAAAAAAAAATACTTTTTTGCTGCAAATGAAAAGAATAAACGGATGAATAATGAATAAAAAATTTGTAAAAACAGTACAGTATTTCATTTTTACATTGAAACCTATGGGATTCACCTATTTAAACCTGTCGAACTGAAGCACCGAAAATTATCTGGACATTTCGTCAACATTTAGGTGCAGTTTCGGTGTTCTCTGAATAGATTAACCATTACTTCTCTATGGGGCCTTTCACTGCCATCGAACAGCACCGTACTTGCTGGCAGTTCCTTCCTGTATCCTTCCTGGTAAAATACTTTATAAATAAATAAGTTCGGCAAAATTTGGCAAACTGTCTGGTCTCTGAATAGTCGAATGGCCCTGAAATTTATTTATTTATTTATTTATAAAGTATTTTACCAGGAAGGCTATATTGAGATTTCTCTAGTTTTCAAGTATGTCCTGGGTTCAAGAACATTGAATTGTGACAGTCGTTACAGAAATACAAAGTAATAAATGCAAGATATTTAAAAAAAAAACAGCACAGATATACAGATTAACAGAAAATAAATATATTCACTATGTTACATGTTTACAGGTGCATTCTGTATATAGTCACTATGTTACATGTTTACAGGTGCATTCTGTATATAGTCACTATGTTACATGTTTACAGGTGCATTCTGTATATAGTCACTATGTTACGTGTTTACAGGTGCATTCTGTATATAGTCATTATGTTACATGTTTACAGGTGCATTCTGTATATAGTCACTATGTTACGTGTTTACAGGTGCATTCTGTATATAGTCACTATGTTACGTGTTTACAGGTGCATTCCGTGTTGAGGTATGTTAATAGGGAGCTTTTGAGTGACTTTAGACTGGGGGAAGATTTGTTGGCGTCTGGGAGGTTATTCCATATTAACGGTGCTCTGTAGGAAAATGAGCATCGAGACACTTTCTTTTTGTATTGTGGTATTGCAAGTAAGGTGCAGGTCCTGGATTGGAGGTTATAGGAGGAGGGAACTGCTGGGGGAAGCAGTCTATTCAGGTAGGGTGGTAGCTTCCCAGAAAACCTCTTAAACACCAGGTTGGAAAGGTGAAGGGTGAGTCTGGATTCCAGCGACGGCCAGTTTAGCTCTCTTAACATGGCACAATGGTGGGTCATCTAGTTACATTGTGGTACAAAGCGACAGAATGAGTTATACAATGTAGTAAGTTTCTGGAGGTGCGTTTGCGTCACCATACAGGGGAAAATTTCACTGTTTGATGACATTTCGGGGCCAGATCGTCGCTCTCTGAATAACCCTGTAAGCCTTGCTGTATCCCTTGCTGACACCTTTGTGTTTCCTGTCATTCCCATCTGACGTGTGCTTCCATGTATGTATTACCACTTGCTGTGTATCATCTGACTGATGTAAATAAAGCACCGGTTTTATGTCTGCAGCCTGCTGTATGTTCCCTGCAACGGGGCTCTGCCAACATACCCTGCTACTATGGGTGTTAGAATATGTATTGAACTACTTCTGACCTTTGGATGCTTCACTGAATCAAGACAAGCGTCTCAAAGGACCAGTAAAAGATGTTATCTGTCATATTCCTTGAAGCTTTTGATGAGCATTTCCTAAAAGTACATCAAAAAGCTTCAAGTAATTGCAGTCAGAATTGTGAGCGACAGTACAGAGATGGAAGTTTCCACGTTACCCAATCTCTGTCACTTCCTGTAAACGGGTTCTATACGGATTCCCAGCGACAGTTTACGACCGATGACAATCTCCAGACTATTTCAGTCTGACTGAATAGCAGCATCCTAATTCCATTAAGGTGATAAACATATGAAAAGGTACAGGAAATGGCGAATAACGCAGAACTGAAATTAATTCATTGGTCTGCAAATATCTCCCTGACTGAATTTTTTTATTTTTTTTATTTGTACTTTTTTTTTTAAACTGGTAAAAATAGAATTTCCTTTTTTACCCTTAAATAATTAGGCAGATGCTACTGACAGCCTCAACCCAATTAGTATAATTTTCTTTCTTTCGTTTGGAGTGCATTTACTCACCTTCTCTCCCTCACCAGATGCAGCTTCTCCTCTTCGGCTCAGGGACTACCGAACCCAGAAGCCCCTGAAGCTATTCTGCGCGATTTGCACTCCTACCCAACTAGGGTAGCGTAGGAACCGTAAATTGTGTAATGCTACGTGACTTGCGCACTTTACGTACTGTGATTAGGGGCAGGGTGATAGTACACCGTTTTGTCAGCAGGCGGATGGAGGAAGCCCTTTCCCCTATAGGGTTAATTCCCAGCTGTCTGCTGATTAAAGACTGCCCTGTGTTTATAGGTACTGTGGTTCCCCCTGGGACAGCAGTCTTTTTGCTGGGAGCAGCAGAGGAGGAGACAAGCCCCGAAATAGCTAATGAGGAGTAAACTTTTGATTTACTTGCTTGTTTATTTGGATATACAGCCTGTACTGTGGCTGCAAAATAAAGCGAAGCCTTGATCACTGAATGGTCTGTCCAGTGACTATATCACAGTATGCAAGTTCCATAGCACCTGCGCAGATCGATGGATCGGATATGCTCACACGCACAGATTTTATCTATTGGCTGTCTCTAAGACCAATCGTAGTAGTGACATCAGTGCAGTCTCCGCCTACTAATGTCCGTGGTGACCGGCAGCCGGGAAATTAAAAAAATCTGCTGCTGCTGGCACTGTATGGGATTTCCTCCACCACTTCAACCCAATCAGGGCAGCAGAGGGCGCGCACTTCTCACATCCTGACCACTTTAAAAGGATAAAGAGGTCATGGTGAGTATGATCTTTTACCTCTATTGGGATCTGTTCACTAAAGTTTTTGGCAAAATGCTAAACAAAATTCTAAAAAGAATTAGCAGCAGATACCTGAATTTACAAACTCTCAAACACATCTTATAGAAATGTTTTCCAGCTCTGATATGTTGCACTAAGTTTACACGATATTACTGTCACCTTGATCCCACCGTGTATTTGACATGCCAGACAAGTAATAAGACGGGATATTTTTGGCGTTTCATCTTATGATTCTATCGGTGGAGGGAGTTTATCTTTGTCGTGGCAGGTGTGACAAGGTGATTTTGCAATGAAACCTATAGAAGCATCATGAAATGAAGCATACTTCATCTGGAAAGGGTTCAAGGCCAGCGGATTTACAGCTAATGCTTTAACTGGGAAACTTTCAACTTGTGTATTTAACTTTGAGTTACTTTAAACCCGGGATTTCCTTCTTGTTAGTGAGAGAAAGGAGGGTTTTGTGAGGGTCCTGATCGTCGGGGGTTGCTGCACCTCTCGTGCAGGGATGACGTCCTTGGCAATCAGTACTGGCCACCCTCATTGGGTGAGAGCAGACTGATTTGCATATGGAGCATTCATCCCTGTAATGGCACAAGCTAAAACCTTGTGAGACCTGAGCGGGCCCCACCGTAGAGCAGGCCACTAGTGCCATTGCTCGTCCTCAGGATTCTCACCCCCCTTCTCTCACTATAAGTTTACAGGGTCATCCAGACGTGGACCCCTTGCTTGATGTGCCTAGAGGGGTGTCAGCTATACCCTCCTGACGAGGCCCAAGAAGGCCGAAACGATCGTCGGGGGTTGCTGCACCTCTCGTGCAGGGATGACGTCATTGGCAGTCAGTACTGGCCACCCTCATTGGGTGAGAGCAGGCTGATTTGCATATGGAAAATTCATCCCTGTAATGGCACAATCAAGCTAAAACCTTATGAGACCTGAGCGGGACCCATCGTAGAGCAGGCCACTAGTACTTTTGCTCGTCCTAAGGACCCTCGCACCTCCTTTCTTTCCCTCTTGTTAACACTTTCTTTACCAGACACATTTTTACATGATTTTACTAAAAATAATTTTTTTTTTACGTAAAACCTCATTTGCATAAATTTTTAACCACCCAGGGCTCGATTTAATTCAGCCCGACAGCCAAAATCAGTACCTTTTTCCATCCTTTTTTCAGTTTGGGAAATTCAAACTCAAGTTTACCTGCATCTCAATCTCAGATAAAATTTAGGCTTAGATATCAGCTCTCGCAGCTCTACCTTTCAATGTAAATAGTGACTTTAGAGACTCAAATCCAATCTATCAGTATGTTGATTTCTAAGAAAAAAATGATAATGATGAGCGGTGTGGATAAAGTGGATTTTAAGGCAGAGAAGTGCAGGTTAGACTGAAATATTTTTTTAAGAGGTTTTTTTTTAAGTCACGTTTAACCCCTTCACTATCAAGTGGTTTTTGTTGCAAAAAAATGCTATCAATAAACCATGGAATGTGAAGTTAACAATCAAATATGGGGTAAAATAGAAGGTTTTTTTTCACAGAAATTGTAATTCTGAAATAGTTAAAAATTTTAAATAATGTTAATTTGCTCATTTTAAATTTTTTATGTATTCATTTATCCTTTACAGACATCTTGTTGAAATGTAAGATTCTGAACTCTAGATGGTGTCCTCTATCTTACACAATTTCAAATGGGGTCTGCATTATTGTCATACAGGCAGAAAAGGCCTTTAGGTTAGATACAATAACTGTGATAAAGATAAATAACAAATGATCAGGTCTCCTGCTTCTGAGGATGTGTATTGATCATAATGAGATTATTAGCAATGCAGCTTCCACAAATACCATTAGAATATAAAAATAATATCTGTATGTGGCATAATGCCTGTGTATGGAAATTACAGTAACACCTTGTATCTGTGCTGTATCTGTACTGGACAGGGATTTTCAGCAATTATAACTCCCTGAATCTTATCCTTGTACAGCAGTGAGTGACCCCACAGCTCTCCCTGTATTCTGCCCTCTCCCTGGCTGCTGTAATGCCACAGTAATCTATTTGAACTTTTTGTTACAGTGAGGATTGGGACTGCTATTTGCACCTGGTTTTATGTCTCTCCAGGGTGCTTGGAGAGACATAAAACAAAGGATTTAGTTTCTCTACAGGGGACACACTAATCCTGCTTTAAAAAGGTGTGGAAATGGTTTTTCATATTAGCAAATTAGTGCTTTTCAATGCATTACAATGCAAAATCGAGATGTGAAGCATCTGTATGATGCTGGCGGAAGAGAAGCTTTTTATTTTGGACATTTTTTTCATCCAGTTTTGTTTTTTTTGGTTATGGACCAGCAGCATTTTTCAGAATTCTGCATTGGACAAATTTCAATTGATTCAGCCAATATTTTAAATAAATATTGTCTGAAAGCTGATATTTCTTCTCAAAAATTCGGCTGAGAGAATTTAATTGAAGTTAGGATTATTGGTCATTAAAAATAAAATAAATAAAACAGACAGCATTCTATAAATAAACTAATTGAAACACTCACTTAAAGAAATGTGTTCATTAGGTAAAGCTTTGTCTAAAAATTCAACCCACTAGAAAATAAATAAATGAACCCCACATAAATAAATCCAGCATCCTCTTGAGCATATATAGTTTTTCTAAAATAGGCACTAATGGATTGTGCAGATATAAGGTGGAAGAACCGTGCACATTATTTAAGTCAAGTGGTACAAAGACCTCTAAGACTGGGGTCAGACTAACGTATTTTTAACGTGCGTTTAGGCGCACTTAATCACGGCCGTAGTAACAGCAAATGAAAGGCAATGATGGGCAATATACGAAGTACGGCCGCACATAAGTTCGGCCGCGCAACGCAAGCAGCAAACAAACGCATTTTTTCGAGAAAGTAGAACCACTAGTACTGACGTACAGAGTGCGCTGCATCGGCATAGCGGCGTGTGCGTGATTAGGAGACGTCAGACGCTGATAATGTCCAGCCTACATAACGTCCAGACGCAAAAAGTGTTTTATTGACGATCCGTAAAAGAACACACACGAAAATGCGTATTGTTTGAGCGCTTTCGCGTCCACCGACAAAAAAAATACGTCAATGCGTTCGGACGCACTTTTTTGACGGTCGATGCAAATAATGCGTTCGTTTGACCCTAGCCTAAAAGAACAAAACACTGAGGTTGGATACAGAAGCCATAGAACAGGAGAAATATTTGTGTTATGAGAGGTTGTCTACATGAGAATCTTTCTTCAGGAGCAAAATAGCGAACATAATGGGGAGAAACAGACTTGCAGCCTATGCACATAATGCTGTTAAACAATTCTATAACGACTGGACCGTTTGATTGATATTTTTCTGGGTGCGCTTAACCCCTTCACTACAAAACGACTTTTGTTGAAAAAATTTAGATCCTAACGTTTATTTAAAACCATGGGATGCAAAGTTAGCAGTTATTTATAAAGTAATATAGATGTTTTGCACAGGAATTGTTGTTCTAAGAAAAATAAAAATGTATTTGTTTATCCTGTGAAGAAATATTGCTGGGATGAGAGGTTCTAAACTCTAGACAGCGTTCCTTATCTTACAATGCCCCACAGTGTCTGCATTATTTGCATACAGACAGAAACGGTCTCTGTTTCAGATCCAGTAAATCTAATAAAGATGGATAATAATAACGGCCAGATCTCCTGCTTATGGAGATTTGTATTGATCATAATGAGATTATTATCAATGCAGCTTCCAAAAAAATACCAATAGAATATAAAACTATTATCTGTATGTGGCATAATGCCTGTGTATGGAAATTACAGTAACACCTTGTATCTGTACTGTACAGGGATTTTCAGTCATTATAACCCCCTGAATCTTATCCCTGTACAGCAGTGACTGATCCTAGGGCTCTCCCTGTATTCTGCCCCCTCCATGGCTGTTGGAATGCAGCAGCCAAGTGTTTGAACCTTTTGCTACAGTGAAGACTGGGGCTGCTATTTGCAGCTTGTTTTAGCTCTCTCCATTGTGACCAGAGAGAAATAAAACAAAGGATTTTGTTTCTCCACACACTAATCTTGCTTTGAAAAGGTATGCAAATGGGGTTTTGACATGGTAACGATTGCGTTTCACTGTGTTACAATGCAAAAACGATTTAACACGATTTTGGTAGAGAAAGGGTTAAAAACAAAAGTATTCGGAATGTGGTGACTCATTTTATGAGAGCTTTCCTTCTTGTTCCCTCTTTCTTTACTTGCAATTTTCATTGTGTTATTTAATTATCATATTTTACAGTAATGTTTGAGTATTATCTTATTACAGATTTTGTTTTTTAATTGTTTCTTAATGTTAATCAATGTCAGCCCAAGAATAATCAGCAACTTGATCCAACCCCATGCATTTCAAAATCTGAAAATACGTTACATCTTTCAAAAGACAGGTGATCCGAGGGACATCTCAGGATGTGTTAACCAGGTTCATAGTTGCTGATATACCCAGTGACAGCATTGATATATATTATATATTATTAAAGATATAAATACATCAGTGTTGCACCTCAATGCCTTAATGAGATACTGAGTCTGAGGATTCCTGTGTCAGCCAAGACTGTCTGTGGACAAGATACGCATGGACTTTATCAAGAAGGTATTGCTTAGCTCCAAGGAACATATCTGCAACTTCCAACATGATGCCGATTCCCCTGGAATAAATGCCAGAACGTCATAATTCACATGGGAGAAAGGGAGCAAGAGATCTTCCTGTAGGACAGCTCTTATGCTTTGTACTATATATAAACATCAAGATATCAGCCAGGAGGTTTTCGACTGACAGGTGTGTGTGGGTTATTTTGTTTCTAGTGGTTAAAATAACATCTACGTACGACGTAGACACATATCGATTAATCTAAAAGGAATCTACCCATGACTAGTTCATCCAAAACAAAACTATTGATAATCAGTTCTTAAGGTGTTAAAATACTAAAGAAGGATGTTTTAAAGTGTGCAAAAAAGTAAAATATAAAAAATAAGTACCGTAGATACGCGAGTATAGCGCGACCCGAATATAACGCGATGGATAGAGATTTATTATGGAAATGAGAGAATACTCAAGACTCGAATATAACGTCAGGAACAAAATTTTACTGTACTGATAAACAATTAAAATCCTTCCAGGTTCTCTTAACACAGTCAGGCTCCCCCTCAAGCCAGGGTGCTCTGCTCTAGAATGATTGCAGCTGTTACTAAGTATGACATCGCCGGCCACCTGTCTTCTTTACTAGCAATTAGATGGCTGGCGGAGGTGAGCGAAGTGAATGATTGGCTTAAACCGAGAGTGATGGATCCCACCACTCCCGAATCCAGGAGTTCCTCAAGTGTTTGCAAGCATCAGGGAGCCCGCATTCACTTCAGCGAGACTACGGAACTACCGGGAGACTTGAGATCCAGAGCAAGGCAAGTTTTTTTTTTTTTTCTTACGCGCGATGCAGATGTCTCAAATATAAAGCGACCCCTACAATTTTAAGGTAAACTTTTGTCGCCGAAATCTACCGGTATACTTGAGTATCTACAGGTATTCATTAAGATCACTAAAGAACAGGCTGAGTATCATCTCTTATCGGAAATGCTTGGGATCAGAAGTGTTTTGGATTTTGGAATATTTGCATATAATAATGAGTTATCTTGGGGATGGGACCCAAGTCTAAATACCGAGTCAATTTATGCAGCCTGGAGGTCATTTTATGCTTTTTAGTAATTTTGTCTCGTGTCACTTGAGGTCAGGTGTGGAATGCTACATTTTTGGAGTCACGTTGACACACAAAAATGTTGATTTCAGAACTTTGGATATGGGATATGTAAACTGCAGTAGATAAATATAGAATACTAAGAACGTTTAATTATTAGTTAATTAAAAGGTGACTAAGTTTCCACAGTATGGATTTTGCTCGTCCATTAGTCATCTGTTACTTAAGAGGTTATTCAGAGAGCACCAAAATGTCACCGACATTTCGGTGCTCTCTCATTTGGTGCACTTCGAGAGTTCAATTCGCCGACCCAGCGGTGAATTCAGCATTCAACGCAGGATCCGCGAAGTATGCCGAATCGATTAGATAAACTACCGAATCAACCAGATAAACCGACGAAAAATCGTCGAATCGATCTAATAAACTGCCTAACGCAGTCTATGATTCGCTAAACACACCGCCGAATGACTCTGTGTCACGGATCCCTCTGATTATCAAAAAGTGTGGTCCCTTTACGCAGACCGCTCTCTACCCTTCCGATCCTTGAATGGTCGGCAAAACTAGAAAGACAATTAACCAGACAACAGATAAACAAGGGGTAACACCAGACAGAGGTATGGAATAGAGTATAGTCACGAATCCTTCTGACTACCAAGATATTGATCTCTTTATGTAGCTCACTTTCTACTCTTCCGATCCTTGAATGGTCGGCAAAGCTATATAGACAATTAAGCAGGTAACAGATAAAGAAAGGGAAATACCAGACAGGGGTACAGAACAGATCACAAGTCCTCCCTAGGACTTTAGTAATAGCAGAGGTAATCTGATGTGTGCTTAGGGTGCCACATAGACTGACCTCGTACCAACGTTAAGGGCAGAACCTAGAGCAGAGTGAATGCCAATACCTGGGGTTATACACAGAAGGGTTCGTTTGCCAATGCCAAGAGTCATACACAGGAGGGTTCGTTTGCCAATGCCAAGGGTCATACACAGGAGGGTACGTTTGCCAATGCCAAGGGTCATACACAGGAGGGTTCGTTTGCCAATGCCAAGGGTCATACACAGGAGGGTTCGTTTGCCAATGCCAAGGGTCATACACAGGAGGGTTCGTTTGCCAATGCCAAGAGTCATACACAGGTAATTGCCAAAATTCACAAGAGCTCTGCGGGAGGTGAATACCACGTCAGGGCACCGGTGTATTGGTGAGACTGGGTTTTAAACCCGGCGGGTCCGCGTCATAACGCCAGGCCCCGCCCCTCGGCGTCCCACGTGAGCGCACCCGGAAGCGTTTACATTCGGCGCCTGGCCAGCGAGCAGCGAGGAAGCTGCTGCCAGGCGCCCCATCCCCTGACCCACCGTGACAGAACCCCCCCCTCCAGGGGCGGCCACTGGACGACCCCCAGGGGCACGGGGGTGCGCCAAATAGAAGGCCTTCACTAGCCTAGGAGCATGGACTTCCGCAGCCGGTACCCAAGAACGATCCTCCGGACCGTAACCCACCCAATCGACCAAGTACTGCAAAGACCCCCTAGACATCCTGGCACCAGAATGGCCTTAACTTCGAACTCCTCCTCGCCTCCACAGAGACAGGAGGCGGTGGAGCATGGACTTTGGTGTACCGGTTACATAACAACGGCTTCAAAAGGTTTACATGGAATACATTGTGTATCTTAAAATGGGGGGTAACGCCAAAGCATAGGAGACAGGGTTGAGTCGCCGTAGAATCTTATAGGGGCCGATATACCTAGGAGCCAACTTCATGGAAGGCACTAAGAGCTTGATGTTACGTGAAGACAGCCAAACCCTGTCCCCAACTTGATACACGGGTGCCTGCCTCCTGTGTCTGTCGGCCTTAGTTTTCTGGATGGCACTACTCTCCTCCAGTGCCCGTCTCACTCTCCCCCAAGTCTCTTTCAATGATGCCAGTTGCTCATCTAAAGCAGGAATCGTGGTATCAGGAAACGTGGCGGGGAGCACGGGAGGATCAAAACCATAAACAGCGAAGAAAGGAGAATGTCCTGTGGATTCACTCACTGCGCTGTTCAAAGCATATTCTGCCCATGGTAGCAGGTCTGACCAGTTATCTTGTTGTTCTGAGATAAAGCACCTGAGATATTTCTCTATATTTTGGTTTGCTCGTTCTGCTGCTCCGTTGGTCTGGGGGTGATAAGCCGAAAGAAAAGAGAGGTCTATCCCCACGTTCTTACAAAACCCTCTCCAGAATCCGGAGATGAATTGGGTCCCCCTATCAGAGACAATCTCCAGAGGGACACCGTGTATGCGGACCACGTTGGCAATGAAAATGGGCACCAGTTCAGCTGCCGAAGGTAGTTTTCGAAGAGGAACATAGTGGCCCATCTTGGAAAATCGATCTATAATCGTAAGTATCACTGTATTCCCTCTTGACTCAGGTAACTCTACTATAAAATCCATGGCTACATGTGACCAGGGTCGTTCGGGGATCGGCAAAGGCTGGAGTAAGCCAATGGGTGCTGTTTTGGGACTTTTCTGCCTTGTGCACACTTCGCACACGGCAATGTAATCTTTGACATCTCGGCGCAACGTGGGCCACCAGAGGAGTTTACTGATACTGGACACAGTCTTGGTGATACCCATATGCCCGGAAGTTTTATTTCATGATAGATGTTAAGTACTTCCTCTCTTTCGTTCTCAGGTACAAAGAGTCTCGCAGGAGGTTTTCCCCCAGGAGCTGCACCCTGGACGGTCTGCAACCTTTTCATTAGAGGAGACGAGACACTAATCGTGGTAGCGGCTATGATCCTTTCCTGGGGTACAATGGGATGCTGATCTTGGATATTATGTTCATAGGACTCATACTGTCTCGACAATGCATCTGCTTTAATGTTTCTGGACCCAGGTCTATAGGTAAGCACGTAATTAAAACTCGAAAGAAACAATGACCATCTCGCTTGTCTGGAATTTAAACGTTTGGCATCTCCAATGTACGGGAGATTCTTATGGTCGGTTATGATAACGATGGGGTCCTTAGACCCCTCTAATAAGTATCTCCATTCGGCCAAGGCCGCGATGACTGCTAACAATTCTCTATTTCCAATGTCATAGTTCTTCTCTGCCGGGGACAACTTCCGAGAATAGAAGCCGCATGGATGCAAGGGTTTGTCAGGAGCCTCCCTTTGGGACAAGACTGCACCAAGACCTAGTTCGGAGGCGTCAACTTCTACTTGGAAAGGCAGAGCCGGATCTGGATGTCGGAGAACAGGGGCAGTAGTGAACGCTTGCTTTAGTGCCTCAAAGGCTTGAGTGGCTTGAGGTGTCCATTTCTGATTTCCCACCCCTTTCTTTGTCATAGCCGTGAGGGGGGCCACCAAGGCCGAAAAATCTTTAATGAACCTTCGGTAATAGTTCGTAAACCCCAGAAACCTCTGAATGGCTTTAAGTCCTTGGGGTAGAGGCCAGTCAAGAATAGCTGAGAGCTTCTTAGGATCCATTTGAAAACCCCCAGGGGTTATTATATAACCAAGGAATTGCACAGTTACTATGTCGAATAGACATTTTTCTAGCTTACAGTACAATCCAGCCTTCAATAGTTTTTTCAAGACTTGTTTCACGTGGACATGATGAGTGTCCACATCAGGAGAGTATATCAGGATATCATCCAGATATACTATGACGAATTCTTGCAGAAATTCCCTTAGAGTGTCGTTTATAAGGTCCTGAAAGACGGCTGGCGCATTACACAACCCAAAAGGCATCACCAGGTATTCATAATGCCCGCTACGTGTATTAAAAGCCGTTTTCCATTCGTCTCCCTTTTTAACCCTGACCAGGTTGTACGCTCCGCGTAAATCAAGCTTCGTATAGACACGGGCCCCTTTTAATCGATCGAACAATTCTGTTATGAGAGGTATGGGATATGCATTTCTTATAGTGATCCTATTCAAACCCCTATAATCGATGCAAGGTCGCAGATCTCCCTCTTTCTTGGAAACAAAAAAGAAACCTGCTCCTGCTGGAGAGGAGGACCGTCTAATGAATCCTCGTTCCAGATTCTCCCTTATGTATTCCTCCATAATGTCGTTCTCTCTTTGTGATAAAGGATATACGTGACCCCTAGGAGGCATGTACCGGGGAGTAAATCAATGGCACAGTCATATGGACGATGTGGTGGTAGGACCTCAGTCCTGGCTTTAGAGAACACCTCCTTTAATGCCAGGTAACATTCAGGGACCTCTGTGGACAAAGGAGGGGCTGTGGCAATATTGAGGCTACCAATCACATTGACTCTGCCTAGGCACCTAGACTGACAAGTCTGACCCCAACATTTTATGTCTCTCTGGACCCAATCGACAACTGGGTTGTGCTCTGTTAGCCATGGAAACCCAAGAACGACAGGACATGAGGGTGATTCAATAATTTGAAATCTTATTGTTTCCTGGTGCAAAACTCCTGTTTTCATACATTCATCGACTGTGTCGTGAGTGATATGGGACATGACAGGGGTTTACCATCTATGGCCTCCACCATTAGAGGTCTTTCCTTGAGAACCAGAGGTAGGAGGTTTTTGGCAGCAAAATTCTTATCCATAAAATTGCCTGAGGCCCCAGAGTCTAAGAACGCCTCAGTCTTGAGGTGAACCCCCTCCCAGGTTAGGGAGATCGGTAACAGAATCCTGGATTTCTTTTTTCTCATTATCCACAAAGGAGGCATACAGAGAACCGATAACCTGGGTGTTTCCTGTTCTGAATCCTTTTTTGCTATGTTCAGCCCTGCTAACCCTGGGTCTCTGAGGACATTGAAGGCGGAAGTGATCTGCCCCTGCACAATAGAAGCAGAGCCCCTTTTCTCTTCTGTGCGCTCTTTCTGCTTCTGAAATACCTGTCTTCCCTATTTGCATGGGTTCAACGACTGGCAACTCTATTTTCACATTCTCCGAACCACCTGACGTACTGGTGTGTCTGGGTAACGAGGGTAAAGGAGGCAAGACCCTTCTGGGTCTATCTCTGGGGTGTCTCCTTTCCCTGATTTGATCGTCCATGGCTATACAGAAATCTATCAGGTGGTCCAGACTTTCTGGTAATTTTAAGGGAGCCAGCTCAAACATAAAAGCCTCGTTCAAGCCTTCGGTAAAGGCTAAGGTTAAAACGTCGTTCGGCCAAAGTACCTCAGAAGTCAAAGTCTTAAACTCTATGGCATAGTCGGCGACCCTCTTATTACCTTGTTTGATGTGAAACAAGGACCTACCCGCATTGGTAGCCCTTCTAGAGGGATCAAAGGTACGTTTTAACTCAAAGGTAAAACCCTCATAGTCATAAATGATGGGTTTCTTATTTTCCCATAACGGCGTAGCCCACAATAAAGCTTTTTCTGTTAAATGATTAATCAGATATCCTACTTTGGCTTTATCAGACATACAAGAACCTGGATTGTTCTCAAACAAGATCTCGAGTTGAGTCAAAAAACCCCGACATAGGCTTGGTGTACCATCATAGCGTAGGGGTGCCTTCATACTAAGCCTATGTCCTTCAGGGGGACGGAACTGACCCTAGGTAATACTGGATCTGGAGGGTTTGTGGTACCTGTATTGGACCGATTTAACAGGTTTTGCAGAGCGAGAGAAATCTGGTCCATCATATGGTCCTGTTCCTCTTGTCTGGCTGCGATACGTGCCAGCTGGTTAGAGAGGTCTGCGGGATCCATTGGCCCTGACGTAATGTCACGGATCCCTCTGATTACCAAAAGTGTGGTCCCTTTACGCAGACCGCTCTCTACCCTTCCGATCCTTGAATGGTCGGCAAAACTAGAAAGACAATTAACCAGACAACAGATAAACAAGGGGTAACACCAGACAGAGGTATGGAATAGAGTATAGTCACGAATCCTTCTGACTACCAAGATATTGATCTCTTTATGTAGCTCACTTTCTACTCTTCCGATCCTTGAATGGTCGGCAAAGCTATATAGACAATTAAGCAGGTAACAGATAAAGAAAGGGAAATACCAGACAGGGGTACAGAACAGATCACAAGTCCTCCCTAGGACTTTAGTAATAGCAGAGGTAATCTGATGTGTGCTTAGGGTGCCACATAGACTGACCTCGGTACCAACGTTAAGGGCAGAACCTAGAGCAGAGTGAATGCCAATACCTGGGGTTATACACAGAAGGGTTCGTTTGCCAATGCCAAGAGTCATACACAGGAGGGTTCGTTTGCCAATGCCAAGGGTCATACACAGGAGGGTTCGTTTGCCAATGCCAAGGGTCATACACAGGAGGGTTCGTTTGCCAATGCCAGGGTCATACACAGGAGGGTTCGTTTGCCAATGCCAAGAGTCATACACAGGTAATTGCCAAAATTCACAAGAGCTCTGCGGGAGGTGAATACCACGTCAGGGCACCGGTGTATGGTGAGACTGGGTTTAAACCCGGCGGTCGGCCGCGTCATAACGCCAGGCCCCGCCCCTCGGCGTCCCACGTGAGCGCACCCGGAAGCGTTTACATTCGGCGCCTGGCCAGCGAGCAGCGAGGAAGCTGCTGCCAGGCGCCCCATCCCCTGACCCACCGTGACACTCTGACCACATGCCGAACACCTCTGGAAAAAGCTGGCAAGCCGCCAAACGGGTAAATAAAATAAAAAAAAAAAAAAACAAAGCAAAAAAGCTTTTAACACTTCAATGCTAAGGACGCGCTCAGCGCGTCCTCAGCATTGCCCCTGGTATGCGGAGGACGCGCTGAGCGCGTCCTCGCATTGGGGTCAGCGTTCGGCCGGTTCCGGCCGATCGCTGGCCCCTCCGGTGCGGCTGACATCCTGGATGTCAGCCCGGCATCCGGAGCAGTGGCCGCCATTATTATGTGTCATCGCGCCCCCGCGATGACACATAATTCAGGCGCCCCCCCGCATGTGCGGAGGAGGCGCCTGAAAGGGAGGGGGGGAGGTCCTTCGGACCTCTCTCCCTCCCGATCGGCGGCTCACAGGGGCTTAACCCAGGCATCATTTGGAAGGGCACAGCCTGCCCTTCCAAATGATGCCTGGCATTAACCCCTGGGGAGCTGGATCGCAAATCGGCGCTGAAAAGCGCCGATTTGCGATCCTTCCCGGGAGCTGGCCGACATCTTGGATGTCGGCCAAGCTTCCGGGAACTCCCCCAGAGGACTGGCGTCATCGTGCGCAGCACGATGACGCCAGTCCTAGCATTAACCCCTAACTGCCACGAACTGTGGAGATAGGGAGTTCATTGGAACTCCCTATCTCCCGATCCGTGGCAGTTAGGGGTTAAATTTTGATATCGTTGGATCGGCCAGAGCATGGCCGTTCCAACGATACCAAACATGAAAGTAAAAAAAATGTAAAAAAAAAAATAAAAATAAAAATAAAAATAAAAAAAATAAAAAAAAAAATTAAAAAAAAAAAATAAACACTTTTTTTTTTTTTTTTTTTGTTTTGTTAATGCAGCAATATTGTTCCCATTTCAATTATAATGTGAACAATGATGCTGCATTAACGATTTTTGTATGCGGTGCGTTTGTTAAAAATGGTGTCATTTTCCCCAAAAAAAAATGTAACGAGACCCCATCTCTAATTTTTTTAACAAGCGCACCCCATACAAAATATAACCGCAATTGCTCGCATGTTAAAATGTGGAAAAAAACACTTTACACGCTGTAAATTATTGAAAATACATATTTTATTGCATTTTTTGTTATAATATACAAACATGACATAACGTATACATATAATAATGACATATTATGAATCTACCGAGTCTGACGGAAAGAACGATATATAATATGTCGATGTCATATACTAAAATAAGCCTTCAAAACAGGTTTAAACATGATGCGCAAAACAGGTAAAAAATGACCTCAGCACAGGGGCGGGAAAAGCCTCAGCAGCGAAAGGGTTAAAGGGCATTCTAAAAAAAATTGCATATGAAAATGCATGGAAATAATAAGAAGGTATTTTACAGAATTAAAAAAAAAATATTTCAAAAAAAAAATCGGAATCAGAAATTTTGCAAAAAAAATGCCAACAAATTGCTAAAAACAATCTAAAAAATTAATTAATAAAGATTTGTGCTGCTAATGAAAATAATAAACTGATGAATAAAAAATTTATAAAACCAGTGAGTTTTTTTTACATTGAAACCTATGGGATTCGCCTGTTTAAACATGTTGAACGAAAGCACCGAAAATCTGGGCATTTCACCAACTTTTTGGGGCTGTTCGACATTCTCTGAATAGATTAACCATTAATTCTCTATGGGGATTTAGCTGCTGCCGAATTGCACCTTATTTCGCTAGCAATTTTGCCAATGTTTGAATCTCTAGCTTTGTGAATAGCCGAATTGGTGGCAAGTTCGGCTCTCTTTGAATAACGCCTTTAGGTTAAATAAATACATTTTTAAAATAAAATTACAAAATTACATTGTCATTTAAAAAGTTCATGTGGCGGTTTAACATTTGCAGTAATTGTAATCCCGGACGAAAATATTATCCGTGGCAATTAATTAGCTCTACATACACCTTTTTTAAACCTCTGTCAATGCCGACATGAAACGTGAGAATATACAATCTTCAGGGCTCTGTATAAATAGCATGACACGGGAAGAAATCGGGAAGACAGCACCGTTTCATTACTTGTTAGCATTGTCACTTTCCCTTTTATACTTTTTGACAATTGTTTTCATATAAAGGTCACGTAGAGAAGCTTCATCAGGAATCACATTTTGCCGTAGCATTATCTGATCTGCAGTGTTTTCTTGGTACCAGATATATAGATATATTTTAATATTGCTGAAAATCATATCAACATGTTAACGGCCTTTATAACTTTAATTAACATTACATAACAATTTTTTGCAATCAAATTGATTGTTCTGCCTCAAAAGGACACTCACTGAGGAAGCCTATACAGCGAAAACGCGTTCTGGTGATCCTTTTAAAGCTTTTGTATTATTTTATGCCATAAAAAAATAAAAATACATTTTTTTAGATTTATTCCTGCCTTATGGCTTTTTTAATTTAAATAAAAGTCTATATTTTTTATTTTTATAGATGTCTTGCTGCCTGGTCTTTTTCATCGATGCACATTTTTTCCTGAGCCCACTTATTCGTCCTTCCCACCCTGGAACCTGGATTACATCGCCGGAACCAAGGAAAAATGAAGAAACCAACTAAATATAAGTATTCCAATCTTACAGTACTTTCATCCTCTGTGTGAATTATTCAGTACATATTTCATTTTCTCTCGCAAACTGCTTTTATTACATATATACATATATATGTAAGATGCTGTTTTAGTACATAACCACTAGGGTGCGCCGGAACCCTTTCTCTTGCTTAATCAAATTGATGCCAAATAATAAATTTATATAAAATCATTATGTTAGACATACAGATCCAAAACCTCTGCATCCACAGTCACTTATCATTTCAGATTCCATTCATTCTTTTGGGACAGAAGATAAATGGAGGATCTAAACTACATTTGGTATTTTGGATTCTGTGTAGTTTCGAAAATTCTGTAATGGAAAAACTGGTGTAAAAATCAGGAATGGGGCAGAGATTAGAGCAAAGATGATGTCATATGACACATTTTCTTTTTTAAACACAAAAATTAGATCCCCCCTCCCTGTTATTAGGATGAAGGAGTCATTGGGGACCCTTAGTCGAGGGGGTTGCACCAGGTCTTAAATATACTCTTCATTGCAAATGGGAAAGGGGTGGTGGAGAAACAATGGCTTTGTCCCAATTTTAAGAATAGCCCCCACCTGTCACTTATGGGTGGGGGTAGACATTTAACAATATGGAAGAGGACTCAGTGTTTGTAGGTTAATATCCTAAGTGAAGGCTTGCTAAACACTTGTTTGGAAGTTTGACGTTAATACTTAGGGGCCTAGGAGACCGGCCCCTTATCTCATTCTACTGGGACCCAGTTCCAGTTGTTGTTGCTTTAAGTTTGACGAGTAGTTAAAGACGGCATTCTTGTTTTGATTTGATACCCATATGTACTGATGTTGCTCTAAAGTCCAATCAATGTTTTAGGGAGAATTTATTGCGGTAAAAACACACAGGGCTAGATTACACTAATCGCGCTAAAACGCGTGCGCAAAGGAGAAAAACCTGTGCCCGCAGTTTTCTTCTTGGCGCCCCCGTTTTAGCACGATATTACAATGCAGGCACTTAAAAAGCTGCCTGCATTGCTACCGGGCTCTAAGCGCCGCCGCACGCATGCACTCGTTGGAGTCCATAGGACTCCATTGAAGCAGACAGCGCCGGTCACATGAACCTGCCGGATCTCGTGAGGCCCAGCAGGTCGGCATAGTGATCCACAGGGGGAGACTGGGGGACTTTTTTCCCCCCAGTCTCTCCCTGCTCCCACCGGACGGAGGAGGTGGACGGAGCTGCGGTCCTCGCCGCGGGATAGGAGGTGAGTATATGATCGATTTTGGTGGGTTTCTGCCTGGTACTAACAGATTCTGCACCAGCGGAATCTGTTAGCACCAAGTCCTGGCTGTGGTTAACTTTTTGCTAACCGCAGCCGGACGTTAATCAGCGTTAGGACTTTGTAGCCCACAAGCTTTTATTATAAATCTGCATAGTGTGGTTTTTGAGCAAATATATCCCAGGACTTCTGAAATATGAAATACAAGCTGACATGATATTCTACTCATTTGTGAGCATTACATGTAAACTTAATGTCCGTGGATAAATGAGTAGAATTTATAATGTGCGCGCAGCGAAACCCCATGGCAGAACAAAGGGAAGAAATGATTAAGTAGCAGTGTAATCCGTAAAGCAGGGATAATTTGCTCGGATCTATCTTGTCTTCCAATTGTTTTGAGTACAAATAGGAAATCCTCCTGGCAGGAGCAATAAGGAATAATAAACTAGCTCTTGGCTTGAAATAGATGCTTTAGCGCTTCCAGAAGACATTAAAGACACGCTTTATAAATGATCCAGTAATTCAGTTATCGTAACAGTGAGCTAATTCACTAATATAAAAATATCATTAAAAAGGGACACGCAGCTCATCCTGACCACAATAATGATATACAGTGGTCAGAAAGTGAAGAGTGCCTCCCTCCACCAATCTGGCAGAACCCTGGGGTGAAGTGGAGGAGTTTCCTCCACCCAGCGTCACCAGCATCCAGGATTTTTTAACCTGCTGGCTGCCGGTCACTAGTGACATCAGCGCACAGAGAGCGGGTTGACATCACCCTCTCCGAGGTCAATTGCTGTAACGATCTGTCTCAGAGTCAGCAATCAATCTGTGCATGCGCGCAGCTGTGATCCATCGTTCATTCTGTGCGGGTGGTACGGAATGTGTACATAGAGTGCACAAGTTCCATAGAGGTGCGCAATTTGCGTCTCCTGCGCTACGCAAGTTGCATAGGGGTGAAAATTGTGCAGAAAAAGCTTCAGGGACTACAGGTTCAGGAGTCCCTGAGCTGAAATGGAGGAGCAGCGCGCGAGGGACATAAGGTGAGTAAAATCATCAGAAAAAAAAAAGTAGTTGTTCAGAGGCTGTCAGCAGCATCCGCCGAACTGTTTAAAGGAAAAACACAGGGGACGGTATTTTTTAATAGAGTATCCCTTTAAAAATATATATATATATATGTAAATATGAACATATTGTATGCCTTAGAAATAGGGGGATTTAAAAGGAGTGCTGGTGTTCAGTGAAGGTGCAAACACCAGTTTGAGTCGCCACGGTTGAAATGGCGAGAAACTCTGGCACTTCAGAAATGAGAAATCGAAACGAAGGCAGGAGAAGTTTCACAATGCCCCACTCGCCCCATCTTTATACCCCTGTATTTCTGACTCTGTACATCCCACAAAATCATGTGAGGTGTCATTGGAAAAGTCAGTGTCTGGCCATTCCAATGAAATCCAAAACAACCATGGGGGTTATTCAGAGAGCATCGAAATGTCAAAGATATTTCGGTGCTCTCTTGTTCCACGCACTTCAGTGAATCAAATTTCCCCACTGTGCAATGAATTCAGCATTCACCGCAAGGTCCCTGAAGTTAAGGGAATCGGCCGCCGAATGCCGCTGCCAACCCACTGGCTGCCCCCGCAAACCCGTCACCCGCTGCTGCCAACCCGCCAAACATCAACCGCAAACCCGATGAAGGGCCACCAAACATAGCTGACAAGACGCCGATTGGGGAAAAAAAGAAAAAAAGCAATACGATTGAAAGTGTCAAAATTGAAACACTGTTTGCAAAAAAACTACTTAATGAAAATGACTGGAATTTACATATGAGATCCTATGACTGATAATAAATGCTCTGTTACAGAAAAAAGAAAAAACACTTTTAAAAAAAAAAAAAATGGGAAAATTATTTGCCAAAAAAAATCCCAAAAAACGTCTAAAAGATCCTAAAAAAAATCAATACATAAAGAGACGTTTTACTGCAGATTAAAATAATAAATGGTTTATTAGATATTGTATTAAAACGGGAATATTTTTAACATTGAAGCCTATGGGATTCGCCTGAATAAACCTGTCGAATGAAATCACTGAACAGCAGGGCATTTCGGCAACTTTTTGCTGCTATTATTATTTTATTATTATTCTTTATTTATAAAGCGCCAGCATATTCTGCAGCGCTGTACAGTAGGCACAGTATAGACAGGGTTACAATACATTGAACAACATTTGACAAACAGTACAGGAGGAGATGAGGGCCCTATTCCCGTAGGAACTCACAATCTAGGAGGGTTGGGGTTGGAAACAGGAGGAGAGGACTGTAAGGTGAGAGTGATTGATGGTTGCGTCAGTGAGTTGGGTGGTAGGCTTCCCTAAATAGGAATGTTTTAAGGGAGCGTTTGAAGGAAGAGAAATTAGGGGAAAGTCTGACCGTGCAAGGGAGAGCGTTCCAGAGAGTGGGGGATGCGTGTGAGAAATCCTGCAGTCTATCATGGGAAGAGGTGATGCGGGGAGAAGCTAGGCGCAGGTCACTGTTTGACCTTAGGGAGCGGGCTGGGGTGTATTTGGTGATTAGTGAGGACAGGTAGTGAGGAGTAGGGATGAGCTGTTCGGTTCGATCTGTTCGGAGCTCGCATCGAACATCGGCCGTTCAACAGTTTGCGAACTTCGAACTTTTTGGGACGTTCGGCAAAAGTTCGATTTTTAAAAAAAAAAAGTATAAAAAATGCTTAAAAAATACTAAAAAATCTAGAAATAAGGAGGCTCTTTACTGCAGAATATTATAAGCAACGGTTTATTAGATATTGAATTAAAGCGGGAATATTTTTAACATTGAAGCCTTTGGGATAAAATATTCTTGTTACTAAAACATCAGGCAGACACGGCCCTCTAATCAGGCACTGTAGAGGACAGCCTGCAGGGGCCTCCCTAGGATCCCCTTGAGGAGCATGCGGCCACCGGATGACAGAGCTGCGACTGTGTGGGCTAGCCGCCCGGGTGCATGTGACAGAGACAGGCAGCGCAGGGTGGGAGCCACTGCACCTGCGGCCACGGCAGAACCCCCCCCCCCCACAACCAGGATCCAGGGAGCCCCCACTGACCACCAGGCTAAGTTAAGGCGACACATTTCTAAAAAAAATAAAATCCGAGGACATTTTTAAATGTCCCGGGAACATAAAATATACAGTTGTGTTCAAAATTATTCAACCCCCACTGAAATGTGTTTTGGCCAGTTTGACATTGATTTTGATCATTCAGTCATCTTGCTTACAATTAAATCAAAGAAGCACGTGTAGGTCAGACAAATATAACATAACATTTATAATGAAATAACCACAAATGTCTTTTCTGTGCTCACATCATTATCAGTTTTATTCAACCCCCAAGTGACATTCAATCTTAGTACTTAGTACAACATCCTTTTACAGTTATAACAGCTTTTAAACGTGAAGCATAGCTTGACACAAGTGTCTTGCAGCGATCTACGGGTATCTTCGCCCATTCGTCATGGGCAAAAGCCTCCAGTTCAGTCACATTCTTAGGCTTGCGCACTGCAACTGCTTTCTTTAAGTCCCACCAGAGGTTCTCAATCGGATTTAAGTCAGGTGACTGCGATGGCCACTCCAAAATGTTCCAGCCTTTAATCTGCAACCATGCTCTAGTGGACTTGGAGGTATGCTTGGGATCATTATCCTGTTGAAAGGTCCAACGTCTCCCAAGCCTCAGGTTTGTGACGGACTGCATCACATTGTCATCCGATATCTCCTGGTACTGAAGAGAATTCATGGTACCTTGCACACGCTGAAGCTTCCCTGTACCTGCAGAACCAAAACAGCCCCAAAGCATGATTGACCCCCCGCCATGCTTCACAGTAGGCAAGGTGTTCTTTTCTTCATAGGTCTTGTTCTTCCTCCTCCAAACATAGCGTTGATCCATGGGCCCAAACAGTTCTAATTTTGTTTCATCAGTCCACAGAACACTATCCCAAAACTTCTGTGGTTTGTCCACATGACTTTTGGCATACTGCAGTCGACTCTTCTTATTCTTTGGAGACAGCAAGGGGGTGCGCCTGGGAGTTCTGGCATGGAGGCCTTCATTACGCAGTGTGCGCCGTATTGTCTGAGCTGAAACTTCAGTACCCACATCTGACAAATATTTTCTCAGTTCCTCAGCAGTCACACGGGGACTTTTCTCCACTCTACGCTTCAGGTAGTGCACAGCAGTCGAAGTCAGCATCTTCTTTCTGCCACGACCAGGTAGCGTTTCAACAGTGCCCTTTGCCTTGAATTTGCGAATGATGCTTCCTATGGTCTCTCTTGGTATGTTTAACATCTTTGCAATCTTCTTATAGCCATTGCCCTTCCTGTGAAGAGTAATCACCTCTTCTCTTGTCTTCCTGGACCATTCTCTTGACTTCACCATGTTTGTAACCACACCAGTAAATGTCTAGAAGGGGCCGAGTATCACAGTAATTTTAAAGCTGCCTAATTGGTGCTTATTATGCTTTATTGCTGCTCCGTGACATCCACAGGTGTTTTCAATACCTGATTGAAAACACTTGAATGAACCTCTGTTCTTCAGAGTGGTAGTCTTTAAGGGGTTGAATAATTGTGTCAATGAAGAATTCACAAAAGAAACATTTACTACTGTATTACAAAACCAATTGATGTCATTTTAGTTGCATATGGTTCTTTAAAAAGTCCTTGTAGGATTTCATTCTGAATACAATTACAAATGTACACTAAATTCCCTAAAACCCTTTACCGCATTGGGGCTTGAATAATTTTGAACACAACTGTATATGATCAGGGGTTACCTTTTTTTATATTTTTATACTATTCCTATTAAATTAACAGTCATTTTTGATGTATTTTATTCAGTAGAAACTTTTTTGCCTATATAACATGTGCTTTGTGAAAATAAAATGGTTTTGTGTGTACATTTTAATTTAGTTAGTGGATTCCTGTCCAGTGCTGTGAGAAGCAAACGTAATGCAATGTAGACACACTGCGAGGCGGAGCGGAGTGAAGTCAAGCCTGCAAAATGTTTGCTTCTCTTCGCTTCGCTACGCTGTGCGTTGCGATACGCTCAATGTGTCTCAGCCTTTATTCCCGCATCGCTAGCTTACTGAATCAGTTTGTATACTTGTTACTGACCCTGCTTGTTCTGAGGACCCGACCTGTTGCCGACTTTGCCTGCCATTTGACTATTATCTCTGTGTATTCCCTGCCTGTTCTGTTTGCTTCCTGTTGCTACTAGTGTGCGCCGATTCTCACCATATACAGTAGCGCAGTACAAGTGCCTAAACATTGCTGACCCGGTTTTGTTATAGCTGCTGATGTAACTGAATAGATCGGGGATCTCTTCTGCATTACCAAAACCTCCACCACTGCACTCTTTCACAATACCTCAGAGGGGTTACGGTGTGAAGGCACTTGCTGCCACCAAAGGCAAAATATTTGGGTGCACTGACGCCTGTACCAGATTCATATTATTTTAATATTGGACCACAGGGTCCAACCCTGCACTCTTTCACAATACCACAGAGGGGTTACGGTGTGACGGCACTGTTGCCGGCACTAAAGGCCCAATTTTAAAGCACCGATTGTTAGTTTCATCCAAAACCTGCATAAGTTTCACCATAATTTAGCCAAAAAAAATCACTAAACTTGTTCTGCGTGTCCTAAAATGTCTCCTCTTTTCAAACAGACTGCCACCCCAAGCAGTTGTTTATGAATAGATTAAAGGAAAACCGTTTACCGTCATTTGAAATGTAATTTTTTGGTTTTTAAATGTTTCTATACATCCTACAAATCCGCCACTTCACGGGCAGGTTATGGGGACCTCCTAGGCACGATATTTGAAGGAATTTTTCATTTTTATTCTTAATCTTTATGTCGTGGAAACCTCACTGTTCATTTAAAAACTTTTTTTTTTTACTTTTTGTCCTTGTTTCCTGTCCCCCAGGGCACTACCCGAACCCCATACACCTGTTATGACAAATATCTTGCATATATGCCCTCTTGGAGGGCACTCTAAAATGCAAACTTTCGAGTCCCATTGACTTGCATTGAGTTGGGTTCGTGTTCGAGTTTGAACTCGAACTTTTGAAATTGTTCGAGTTCGAATGCGAACCGAACACGGGGGTGTTCGGCTCATCACTAGTGAGGAGCTGAGTTAGTGAGTGTTTTGGAGGTCAGGGTAATTATTTTAAATTTAATTCTGCAGTGGATGGGGAGCCAGTGAAGGGACTCGCAGAGGGGAGCGGCAGAGACAGAGCGGCGGGTGAGGTGGATTAGCCTGGTGGAGGCATTCAGGATGGATTGTAAGGGGGAGAGGCGCGAGAGGGGGAGGCCGGATAAGAGATTATTGCAATAATCAAGTCGGGAGATTACCAGGGCATGGTTTAGTTGTTTTGTGGTGACAGCGGTAATAAATGGCCGAATTCTGGAAATATTATGTAGTTGGTAACGGCAGGAGGAGGAAAGAGACTGGATGTGGGGGATGAAGGAAAGAGCAGAGTCAAGTGTAACTCCAAGTCAGCGAACTTGGTTTGATGGGGAGATAGTGATACCCTCCACCGTGATGGAAAAGTCAGGAGGTGGAGAGGCATTAGAAGGAGGAATTAGTAGGAGCTCAGTCTTAGACATGTTGATCTTTAGGTGGTGGGAGGCCATCCAGGAGGAGATGCCAGATAAACAGTCACTGACTTTTGAAAGGACAGGGGGAGAGAGATCAGGGGTAGAGAGGCAGATCTGAGTGTCATCAGCATAGAGGTGGTAATTGAAGCCAAAGCTATTAATGATTTTGCCCAGGGAGGAGGTGTAGATGGAAAAGAGCCTTGAGGTATACCAACAGATAGAGGCAATGAAGAGGAGGAGTTACCAGCAAAGGAGACAGAGAAGGACCTGTTGGATAAATAGGAGTCAACCCAAGCGAGTGCAGTGTCACAGAGACCAAGAGAGCTGAGGGTCTGCAGAAGGAGGGGGTGGTCAACAGTGTTAAAAGCAGCCAAAAGGTCAAGCAGGATGAGGATAGAATAGTGTCCGTGTTTTTTAGCAGTTAGGAGGTCGTTGGTGACTTTGGTGAGGGCAGTTTCAGTTGAGTGTAGGGGACCGAAACCCGATTGCAGTGGGTCGAGTAGGGAATTGGAGGACAGGAAGAGGGAGAGGCGGTTGAAAACTAGTTTTTCTAAGAGCTTAGATGTGAAGGGAAGCAGGGATACAGGGCGGTAGTTGGATGGAGAGTTGGGATCGAGGGATGGTTTCGTAAAGGGGTAACTAGCGCGTGTTTGAAAGCAGATGGGAAGGAGCCAGTGGGGAGAGATAGGTTGAAGATGGAAGGGGTGAGGGAGGAGGAGAGGGGAGGAATTAGATGTGAGGGAATGGGGTCAAGCGGGCACGTGGTGAGATGTGAGGAGGACAGTAAGGAATTGACTTCCTCCTCAGTGGCTGGGAGGAAGTGGCAGAGGGTAGCAGATGGGGCTTCTGGAAGTGGAGGTGGCAGATAACTATCTTGTGATGGGATGCTGCTTCTGATAGTTAGAGTTTTATTGAGGAAGAAATCTGCCAGGTCTTGAGCGCTGAAGACAGATGAGGGGGGAGGTGCGGGTGGGTAGAGGAGGGTGTTGAAGGTGGACCAGAGTCGTTTAGGGTTGGAGGACAGTGTAGATATAAGAGATGAGAAGAAGGATTGTTTGGTCAAGTGAAGGGCAGAGATGTATGACCGGAGAATAAACTTTAAGTGAACAAAATCAGCCTCAGAGCAGGATTTCTTCCATGCACACTCTGCAGTGCGGGAGCATCTTTGCAGGTAGCGCGTCTGGAGGGTGTGCCAGAGCTGAAGCTAGCGGCGTGGGGCCTTACAGAGTCGAAGAGGAGCAATCGTGTCTAAAGCAGAGATAAGTGTGGTGTTGTAGTGGTTAGTGGCAGCATCAGGGCAGGTGAAGGATGAGATGTGAGGGAGGTGGTGAAGTAGATTGGAGAATTGATGGGGATCCACAGCATGTAGATTTCTGCGAGTGTGTGTGTGGGGTGGGGGAGCAGGGTGTTTAGGAAGTCCAGATTGGTTGAGAGAAGGTGGTGGTCAGAGATGGGTAAGGGGTGACAGGTGAACTTAGAAATGGAGCAGAGGTTGGAAACGACAAGGTCAATAGAGTGACCATCGCGGTGGGTAGGGAGGAGGGAGGATTGCATGAGTCCAAGGGAGGACATCAGTGAAAGAAGTTTGGAGGCAGCAGGGGCAGAAGGATCATCAATGGGAATGTTGAAGTCCCCAAGAATTAGGCATGGAAGATTAGAAGACAGGAAGTGAGAAAGCCAGGTAGCAAAGTGGTCAAAGAACTGGGAGGTTGGTCCCGGTGGGCGGTAGATGACTGCCACCCTGAGAGCCAGGGGAGAGAACCGGCGGATGCAGTGTGTCTCGAAGGAGGAGAAGGAAAGGGATGGGGGTGGCGGGAGATGCTGGTAGGTGCAGGTGGGAGAGAGCAGGATTCCGACCCCGCCACCATTTCTCTCACCCGTCTGGGGGTATGGCTCAAGTGTAGACCACCATGTGAGAGAGCAGCAATGGAGGCCGTGTCAGAGGGAGTTAGCCAGGTTTCAGTTAAAGCTAGGAGGTTGAAGGAGTTTGAAAGGAAGGAAGAGGTCATGGATTGCTCTGAGTTTGTTGCACACAGACCGAGCGTTCCAGATAGCGCAGGAGAAAGAGGACAGGCGCTGAGGGTTTATGGGAATGAGGTTGCTGGGCTTGCAGGGAGGTGATTTATGTGCGATGGAGATAGGATGAGAGGGAAGTATTGGATGTGTTGTGGGGCCAGGGTTAGGGGATATGTCACCTGCATAGAGTAACAGCAGGAGGGTGAGAAAGAGAAGGTGGGAATGGGATTTGTGGGAGTGGGAGTGATTGGCAGCACGAGAGTTAGAGGGAGACCATGTTCTGAGGAAACAAAGGAGCTCATGTGAGGCCATCATGTGGGAAAAGAGGAGGGAGGGAGAGATGCAGATAGTGTAGGAGTCGGTGGTAGAGGGGCAGGAGTTCCATTTAAGGAGAATGGTAGAAGTAAAGAGTAGAAGCGTGAGAGAAAGCATAATCCTGCTCTTTTGTGTTCTCTGAATAGGCGAAGCATTGCTTCTCTATGGGGGATTTCACTGCCACCGAACAGGCACCGTACTTGCTGGCAGTTCGCCAAAATGTAGTGAACTGCCTGTAAAACCCAACAACATAGAAAAAATAAAAATAACCTCTTTTGCTCTAAAACCAGCAGCTTTGTCCGCTTTCTACTTTTCATTTTTAACAATGAATCCCATGAGTTTCGAAGTACCCGTTTATTTATTTTTAAACACTGAAAGAAAAAATGAATGTGATGTTTAACCCCTTAAGGACGCAGGGGTGGCGCCCTTAAGGGGTCGATTTCGCCGGCGAGGTGTACAGGTACGCCTCGCCGACAGGTGCCGTCGAGCGGCACTGATTCGGAGCCCTCCCCGCAGCCCGCGCGCAGTGCGCGTCATTGGCTGCAGGGGACGGCTTGATTTCAGGCTGTCCCTATGCAGCCAATGACGCGCGCAGGCTGCGGGGAGGGGCCGAGGTGGCCCCATTGAAGATAGCGGGGCGTACAGGTACACCCCGCGTCTTCAAAGCCCGCCCGCCGCCAGGACGTCATGGAACGTCCTGCGGCGTTAAAGGGTTAATATTTTTGAATACTGCTTTGAGATCTATCATGGCCATCTATAGGCGAAATTCTGTCCGTGGAAGTAACGGTATAGTTCAGCAGTTTGAGGTGCTGACAGTAGCTGGCGAATGCAGAGCTGAACATATTCAAGTGATTGCTTCGCAGAAGACGAAGATGAATAATTGAGAAATGTGAATGTTACATAAAGGTGCCTGTAAATAAAGACAGCGTTAGTACAGTCTATGTGGCTCTTATGAATAAATTAAATTATGCTATCAGTACAAACGTGAGTGCAAACATTACGTCCTTTGCAATATTATGATGTTGGTCCAATTAGCATTTTTTCATATTTTTCTCTCTATTTCAGAATAAATATGTGAGAAGATACATTGTTACCGGCAGGATTTGCTGCTCTGCTCCTTGGCATGGCAACGATATAT
This sequence comes from Leptobrachium leishanense, assembly GCA_009667805.1. Lineage (NCBI taxonomy): Eukaryota > Metazoa > Chordata > Amphibia > Anura > Megophryidae > Leptobrachium > Leptobrachium leishanense. Next base: position 361,298,746 of record CM019065.1, on the reverse strand, counting down.
GCATAAATATATAATACGCAAGAACATTATTTAAAAACAGCATGGAAATGGATAAATATGGCAGATTCCCAGTTTACGGTTAACGGGAGCAGCAGTCGAGCCGAAGAGGCTGGGCTGTTGTAGGACGGGAGCCGGCAGTGCTGTCATACATAACAGCTCACTCGGTAGTGACAACGATTCAGCTGGAATACGGCCTCAAATCATGTGTAAACGTAACCAGAGCTGATGTACATTTACCAACTTCATATACTGGACATGTGCACGGTCAACGATTCCGGCTCAGTTTCAGAAATTTCCTTTTCAGACTGATCTGAAAATATCATACTGTCCAGGGCTGGTACCAGGGTGGCACCAGATTGTGGTGATGGTGATGATGGCCCAAGATGCCATTGTTTTTCCCCCCCGCAGACAGGAGCCAAGGTGGAGGAGGGTGAAATAAATATGATACTAACCAGGATGGTAACCCTAATTTATAACCAACAAACATTACTGTTAGCCTGGGTTCAATCTGCACATTTTTTACGCGTGGCAATACGCACGTTTTTTGTGGCGCGTATCGCGCAACCGTATAAAACCGCAGGACCGCGCATTGCAGCGCGTTCACGGCCATAGACTGCTGAGTGAACACACTGCAAATACGCCCCAAAGAAGCTCCCGTACTTCTTTGGGCCTAGGACGTTTTACAGCGCGTTCCTGCGCGCTGTAAAACGCCCAGATGTGAACCGGTCCCATAGGAAATCATGGGATTTACGTGTCACGGCGTTTTATAGCGCGCAGGAATGCGTTGTAAAAAGCTGAGGTGTGAACCCAGCCTGAGTTTTATTGCTGTGGAGCTCTGTGATACGCTCATACACACTGCACATTACTGTGAGTTTTATTGCTGTGGAGCTCTGTGATACGCTCATACACACTACACATTACTGTGAGTTTTATTGCTGTGGAGCTCTGTGATACGCTCATACACACTGCACATTAGTGTGCGAGTTTTATTGCTGCGGAGCTGTCATACGCTCATACACACTGTACATTGCTGTGAGTTTTGTTGCTGTGGAGCTTTGTCATACGTTCATACACACTGCACATTACTGTGAGTTTTATTGCTGTGAAGCTCTATGATATGTTCATACACACTACAGATTTCTGTATCAATAATACCTAGTTTTTTATAAACCTGGAAAGTGATTGGCAGCCAACCTTAGTTTGCTACCAGAACCTTGTGTGCTGCAGCACATTCTTAGGTGCAATGAGTCGTTGATGGCTGCTGCAGCACAGCGTTGGCAGAGTGGTAGCCATCTCTAGGGGTCTGGAGGGGGCATGGAAGCTTATTAGCATGTGGGTCTAAGTGGATTTTGCCTTATTAAAACATTTACTTAGAAAATAGTTTTAAGAAATAAATTCTGTACACGTCTGTGTTGCATTATGTGGATGGTGTTTATGTGGTCATGACCTTCAGTGGGCAGAGTACAAGAGGGCCCCATGATCTTCTATTGCCCCACTTGTTGTCAGTTCACCCCTGCTTATAGGTAACACATTTAAAAAAGGCATTGGCAGTGTTTTCTGATATCAGGACGTGGTTCAGCTAGTCCTGAACAAATTAGTCTTTGCCATTGAGACTGCCAACTTGCGGTGTGATTCCAAGCCAAGAGGTAATTATAATGAGAAATTATGGTAATCTGTGCCACTGGCGCCAAATAGGATTAAACAAAGTAATGTGACATTTACAGTCTCATCCTGTATACTCCAGGTTGTAAAAGTCTTAATGATTGTGAAAGTCTTAATAATTGGTGCAGGGAGGAATAAAAAATAAAAGTCATACAGTATCTCGTATTTGTGGAGTCAGCTGCCTCTCCAGACCACTTGGTGGTATATCCCTTTTCCACCTTGTAAGTCAGTATAAAAGGAAGATGTGCAGGAGTTGGCGCTTCTTGTCCTGTTAGTGGTTCCTTCTGCTGCACCACGTGGCTCAGAAGTGTGGTTTCCTTATAGCGTTACCATCTTCCGTGTCCCTCAAAATATAAAATGACTCAAATAGAGCAATATTATATAAAATGGAGTGCAAACAAAGGAGAAGAATGTCGTATTCACATTTGCTGGTGTCTTATCAATCAGACACCAGATTTGCAGGCAGCCGGTGACTTCAGAAGTTGCATCGGATCACATATCAGCCTCAGCCACCTCCTCAGTGAATATAAGCATCCAGGACCTGGGATAGGTGAAAATAAGGTGAATTTTGTTACTAATAAAATATACAGTATACCAAAACGCGTTTCGCATAAAAAGCTTCATCAATTGGTGCTACTGTACTGAAGCGCCAGCTCCAGCACATCTTTTATAGTAATTATAATGAGGCTTGTTCTGCTTCAAGCCACCTAACCTTAATCTGTACCAAGTCAAAGTGTAACCTATGCAAGCAGACATAGACAAAAACATATTCAATGATACGAAGGGGCTAAAATGGGCTTCAATGTTAAAAATATTCCTGTTTTTATTCAATATCCAATAAACCGTTTATTCTTTTAATCTACGGTAAAAGTGTCTTTATTTAATATTTTTAGGATCTTTTAGGCATTTTGAGTTTTTTTAGACAAAATTCTTTTCCCTTTTTTAAAAAAAAAGTTTCCTTTTTTCTGTATCAGCCTTTATTATCATTCATAGGATCTTACGTGTAAATTACAGACATTTTCGTACAGTAGTGTTTTTTTTTGCAAACAGTGTTTCAAATTTAATACTTTCAATGGTTTAGTTTTTTGCTTTATTTCGCTGTCCAATGGCTTGTCGGCTTTTTTGTGCGGCTGGTCGGCGCTGAGTTTGGCGGCTCGGCAGCTGCTTGCGCTTGGCAGTGGTCCGGCAGGTTTGAATCGGCTGTCCGGCAGGTTTGCAGCGGGTCGGCAGCGGCGCCTGGCGGGTTTGTGGCTGCGTTCAGCAGCCGATTCGCCGCACTTTGAGGACCGTGCGGTGAATGCTAAATTCTCGCAGGGTCAGCGAATCGGACTCGCTGAAGTGCGGCGAATTAGAGAGCACCGAAATGATGGTGACATTTCGATGCTCTCTGAATAACCCTGCATATGTGCAATTCAGGGGTGAAAATAGAAATGAATTTCCCTCTCTGCAGTCACCCTGGCATCTAAACAGTTACAGCTACTTTTTGTTACTTTTGTTACGTATACAGCATAGAACGGGTGTTTTGTTAATCCCTGTCTCTTTGCAGCACACGGCGTTTGATTTGTTGCACATATCTATCCTTCCTCTATCTCTGTATTTGAAGAAGGGCTCTTGCTCGTTTTTTTGACATATGTTATCATTTAGCTTCGTCTCATCTGGCCACTTCGTATTGGCTTTAAGATTACCGCTTCCATGGATACCAATATGATCCAATAACCTTTCATTAAATTATGCAGCGTAGCTCGGCGACACGGCCTACGGGGGATTATCGGTGAAGATTAGAAAGAGAGAGAAAAAAAACAGCAATATCGGACGACTATTAGCATTAATAATTAAAATATTACATAATGAAGCAGCTTTTTAAAGCTGACGCTGTTCAGCTAAATATCTTATATTGAAAAACTAGATATCACTGAAAAATGAGGTCATGATGCTGCCACCTGCTGGATCGCAGAATTTGTACAGCTCCTGTTCTAACGTAAAGGCACACTACCACTAACCTAAGCCGTGTCTAAATTCCAAATTAATGATTTTTAAAAAGAAATCTTATTCTGAGGAGTGCAAATCTTATTTTTTTATGGGTGCCAAATAAAGCAATTTGGGAGGGCAAATAAAGTTAAAAAAAACAACAAAATTTGCCCTCTGCCCATAGAGCGAATTCCAGAGCCCCGCAGCAATAAACCTCAAAGGAATGTGCGGTGTCCATAAACGTATCACAGAGATTCACAGCGCTAAAACTCACGCTCATGCTGTGAGTTTTATTGCTGTGGCACTCTGTGATACGCTCATACACCCCGCACATTGCTGTGAGTTTTATTGCTGTGGAGCTCTGTGATACACTCAAACACACCGCACATTGCTGTGAATTTTATTGCTGTGTAGCTCTGTCATAACATCATACGCACCACACATTGCTGTGAGTTTTAATGCTGTGGAGCCCTGTGATACGTTCATACACACCGCACATTACTGTGAGTTTTATTGCTGTGGAGCTCTGATTCGCTCATACACCGCACATTACTGTGAGTTTTATTGCTGTGGAGCTCTGATTCTCTCATACACCATGCATTACTGTGAGTTTTATTGCTGTGGAGCTCTGTGATACGCTCATACACACCGCACATTACTGTGAAGATTATGGCTAAGGGGCTCTGTAATATGCTCAAACACACTGCACATTAATGTATCACGGAGCTCCACACCTCACTGTAACAAACAGAGTGCATGAGCTTATCACAAAGGGAGAGGTATTAGCAGTAGGAAAAGGGAAGTGCTCATGCCACTGTACAGAGCACTGGTGAGACCTCACTTGGTGTACTGTGTGCAGTACTGGAGACCGTATCTCCAGAAGGATATAGACATCTTAGAGAGAGTTCAGAGAAGGGCTACTAAAATGGTGTACGGCTTGAAGGAGAAAAGTTACCAGGAAAGGCTTAATGATCTTAACATGTACAGCTTGGAAAAAAGACGAGACAGAGGAGATATGATAGAAACATTTACATACGTAAAGGGAATCCACAAGGTACAGGAAGGGAGTATATTTAAAAGGAAACAAAGTAGCAAAACAAGAGGACATAGTCTTAGATTAGAGGGGCAAAGGTTTAAAAGTAACATCAGGAAGCATTATTTTACTGAGAGGGGGGATACATGGAACAGTCTTCCAGTTGAAGTGGTAGAGGCCAAAAGAGTAATTGAATTTAAGCAAGCATGGGATAGGCATAAGGCTATCCTAAACAAAAGATAAATCCAGGTAAAGTATCCATGTAATTGGGCAGACTAGATGGGCCGAAAGGTTCTTATCTGCCGACATTTTTCTATGTTTCTATGTTTCTAAAGCCTTGCAGCAATAAACCTCAATGGTATGCACGCTGTGTATGAATGCATCGCAGAGCTCCACAGCAATAAAACTCACAGTAATGTGCAGTGTGTATGTGTGTATCAGAGCTCCACAGCAATAAACCTATGCAATTTGTTTTGAAAGTTTTTTGCATTTAAGGTTTGTGTTTTAATATTCTTTGATTGCTAAGTATTGTCGTTAATTGCAGAATTTTATTTTTATTTATTTATTTTTTTACAAAAAAAAAGCCCCCAATATTCCACACACAGACACTTTTTCCGGGCAGCGCTCAGCCCCGTGATGCAATAATAGTAACATACAGCTCCCCCGTGGGGCACCAAGTGACAACCTCTAGGTGATGACACCAACCCTAGTGATGCCACTGATTTGAACCAGGAGTTGTTTATCACAAGTGATTTTCTATCTAAAACCACTACTGGGACCCGGTGGCTTTAAGGTAAATTACTTTTCTTTTTTTTTTCAATTTAAAGTTTATTCAAGATTTTTTGCAAACAAGAGGGATACAAAAAAGAGAAAAGGGAAACGAGAAATAATAAAACAACCAACGAAACAAAATAAGGGGGGAACATTTGCTCAAAGCATCATCTGAGACTATTACATAGAGAGTGTACTTTTCCAATAATCACATTCCATTAAAAGGTTCAAATTAAACTCTAGGGGGAAGTAGTCGCCGCCGCCACCTCCCACAGATACCATGGGTCTCTTTTAGTGCATAAGCGACCCTCCACTGAATATGCTATACCGTCCAGCCCCTTGATATCTTGAAGGCGGTCAGTAATTTCCTTTATCCCCGGAACCTCCGAAGATCGCCATCTGGACGCCAGGCGAGTGGTCGCCACCGTCAATATATGGGCCAATAACTTCCGAAGGGGGACCGAAAGATTGGAGGGAAACATTTGAATCAAACACAGTTCTGGAGTGATCTCCACCGTCCTGGGGGCCACTCTGTATATAATGTTACCCACATCTCTCCAAAACGTCCGGAGAAGTGGACAAGTCCACCATATGTGAAAGAAGGTGCCTCTCTGTGATTCACATCGCCAACACATATCTGAGGAGCCTGGTGTCACATGTCGACCTCTATCTGGTGTGATGTACCAGCGATAGAGTAGCTTCTTCCTCGCCTCCATAAGGGAGGCACATCTAAATTTGCCTCTATCAAAACCGAGACATCGCGTCCACTCCTCGGAGGACAGTTCCCTTCCTATGTCTCTCTCCCACATTTTCTGGAATTTCTCCCTATGCTGTAGAGTGGGCCTAATCAGTAACTGATAACAGGACGCCAATATATGAGAATTAGTGGTATAGTCCACACAGTAGGATTCAAATGTGGACATATTCGGTCTAGGGTCAGGTAGCGCACCCACCATGCCTGAAGCAGAGAGGTAAGATCGGATTTGTCTATATGGAAATCGAAAATCTCTCTGTGCGGAGAATTGAGCCTGAAGCTGTTCATAAGACAAGATGTCTTTTGGGGAGAACAGCTGACCCAGTCGAGAGACTGAGAAGGAACTCCAGACATGGGGATTAAATGTTGGGATTAACTCTTTAAAGACCCTAATTGGCGTGGCCATGGAGAAGGGGTGTGTGGTCGTCAGGTGCCGTCGCCACCTGTCCCAAGTCTGTATTAGTAGGGTAGCACTTGGCATCAATTGTGGTCTATGGAGGCGGCGCGCCCTTGCGAGCCAAAAGAAAACATCAGCGCTATACGGGAGGAACTGGGGCCCCAGGAGGTTTGCCCAACTCGGGAGCGCATCCCCCGACAGCAGTCTAGCCACCAGCGACAATATCGCAGCCGAATAGTATAATTTAAAATGTGGGAGGCCTACTCCCCCCATCTCCTGCGGCAGGTACAACGTAGACATCCCCACTCTGGGTCTCCTATTCCGCCACACAAACTTCGATACGATTGACTGAAGGGTGTTAAAGAAGGATGGTGGTGTCGCTATCGGGAGCGCTCGAAATATATACAACAACTTAGGAAGAAGCATCATCTTAACCGAGGCCATTCTACCCCACCATGATATCTCAGTCTTTGACCATTGGGAACACAGAGCTCTAGTTCGAGCAATAAGTGGTTGATAATTAAGGAGGAATAGGTCTTGTTTATTAAAAGCAATTTTTATCCCCAGATAGGTCAGATACTGAGATCGCCACTCATAGTCATATGTCACCTGTAGTGTGTCAAGGTCAGCCTGTGGGACTGCGTAAGTGAGAGCCTGCGTTTTCCCCATGTTTATTTTGTGGTATGATACTCTAGCATATTCATTTAGTATCTGATGGAGGCGCGGGAGAGACTCAATCGGGTTAGTCAACGTCAATAGGATATCATCTGCAAACAAACTTATGGTACTTGACGAGGGGCCAATGGGAACTCCAGTAATACTCGAGTCCTGTCGTAGCGCCTGAGCCAATGGCTCCAGAGCCAAGGCATACAAGAGCGGCGACAAGGGGCAGCCCTGTCTCGTCCCATTCGAAATCGGGACGGGCCGAGACATAAAGCCAGCATTCAGCACTCTCGCCACAGGAGCAGAATAAAGAGCCAATATCGCCGTTATAAAGTCAGGGGGAAATTGAAATTTTTGGAGAACATGTCTCATATATAGCCAATTAATGCGGTCAAACGCTTTCTCCGCGTCCAAAGACAATATCAAAGTCGGTGTGGAGAGGTTCGTTACCCCCTCTATTAAGTTCAAAAGTCGAAAAGTGTTATCAGTTCCCTGTCTATTAGTGATAAAGCCTACCTGGTCGTCACATATGAGGCGTGGGAGGATGCGCGACACCCGACAGGCCAAGACCTTCGCATATAATTTCGCGTCTATATTCAGTAGAGATATAGGTCGATATTTATCGCAGGAAGACGCCGGAGGAGTGGATTTCGGAATGGTGACTATCGTGGCAGCTAGCCACTCCGGTGGCGTCTGTCCCGAGGAAAACACAGATCGGAACAACGTCAACACATGGGGACTTAATATATTCGTAAAGGATTTATAATATCGGGCTGTAAAGCCATCTGGGCCCGGAGCCTTCCCCTCGGGCAGGGCCTTAATCGCTTCAGATATCTCCGTGGGGGATATCGGGGAAGAGAGGGACGTCCGGTGTTCCTCAGTAAGGGACGGTAGACCTATCTTTTGGAGGAATGGTACTATGTCCCGTATGGTGGGTTGATGTGTTGTTTCATCATCTTTCAAGTTGTACAATTTAAGATAATACTCCGCGAAGCAATCCGCAATATGTTGCGGCTGATGGTGAGATCTACCCGCTGCATCCACTATGGTCCCAATCCTTGACGCCGCCGCTCGCGTTCGCAGTCGATTCGCTAGCATCTTACTAGGTTTATTGCCATAGATATAATATTTGGCCCTGAGTCGGCGCGCCGCCCACACGTAATCCCGCTTATCTAAATCCATCAGCTGTGTGCGCAAGTCCACCAATTCAGACAATCGCTGATCAGTAGGCTGCAGTTTATGTTCGGTAGCCCTCTGATCTATTCTCTGTAACAGGTCTAATCTTTGGGAGTGATACAGGCGTTTAAAGTGGGACCCCATTTAATTAACCCCCCTAACTACCGCTTTATGCGCTTGCCATAGAATGGGGGGGCTTATCTCCGGTGTGAGATTTTCAGCAAAATAGTTATTTAGGGTGTGTCTCACATCCTCCACCACCTCGGGACGCGCCAGCAGGGAGTCGTTCAGCCGCCAAGTCGAATTACCTCTAGTGGAGTAAGAGTCCGTCAACTGTAAAGTCACCGGGGCGTGATCCGACCAGGATATCGGTCCTATACTACAGTCCTGAATTCCGCGCAACCCCTCACCCTTTGTCAGAAAGTAATCCAGCCGGGAGTATGTCTTATAAACTTGAGAAAAAAAAGAATAGTCAGTCTCACCCGGATGGAACATCCGCCACACATCATAAAGCCCAAATTCCGAGAGCAATTTGGTCCGGGCTCGTAGCTGCGCCCTCTGTCGGTTGGTGGCAGAAGAGGAAGGATTAACACAATATTGAGGTCCCCGCAAATCACTAGATTACCCACTTGAGTCTCTGTCAATTTGATCAACAAGCGTCTAAGAAACTGGGTCTGGTTAGTGTTGGGACAATAAACATTCACTAACGTGTAGAGTTGATGGTTAATGTCACAAATCAATATTACATATCTCCCATTGCTATCTAAAATCACGCGGCGCAATAAGAATGAAACCCCATCATGTATTAATACAGATACTCCTCTTGATTTTGTTGGGGACGTGGCATGAAATTGGGTCTTATAGTGAGGGACATTCAGTCGTGGATGGTCAAGCCTCCGAAAGTGGGTCTCCTGGAGACAGAGTACATCGGGTGTCTCCTTTTTAATATCTGCGTATAGGGAATGTCGTTTATGGGGGGCATTCAGCCCTTTAACATTTAGGGAAATTATTTTCATGAAAGGGAAAACCCCTCTCCACACTAGGGAAGCGTGTCTTCGTAATGGCGTTAATACTCCCAGGGCTCATCGACCGCGCCCCGCCATCCAAAGCTCTAGAAGGGAAGGAATGAGCAGCACACTCTCCACTGCTGATATGGGGGAAGAGAGCCAAATGCAAGTTAAACCAAGTCAACAGGACCTGTAACAGGGAAAAAACATAAAAACAACCAAAAATATATACATTAAATCTCCTGGACCGTACTAGAACCGTACGGTCAACCCCTTTGGGTAGGGGGGAGAAAGGGGGAGTCTTCATACACATGTCCGGTGCAGCACGTGGGGCCCATCTAGCGGTCCCAAACATGTTCCAAAGTATTTGCTCAGTGAAAAAAAAAAAATTCGTCACGGCGCCCAGCCGTCTAATAAACCACAAACCTCTAGTAGACCTCCAGAATGAGAGTTTGAAGAAGGCAAGTCTCCATTAGTATCTCACTTTAATTCCATCTCCGGCTTCACTTAACTCTGTGCCACTCTGGGGAGACTTTAGACGGAGATGAGGTCTCTTTCTCCGGCGGGGTATATTTCTCCAGCAGGTTCCACTCGACCAACTGTTTCATCCCCTCCGCGGCCGTGTACATGACTTGAAGAGTTCCTTGATGCCAGATCAGAAGTTTTACCGGAAAGCCCCAGCGATATTGTATTTGGCGATTCCTCAATATTTTCGTAACCGGGAGAAATTCCTTGCGTTGGGCCATGGTATAGGCCGAAAGATCGGCGAAAAATAGCAGCTCGGTATATGGTGCTGGCAGGGGGGACATTTTGCGGGTCGCAGCCATCAATGCGTCTTTTACGTGGTAAAAGTGTATACGTAGGATGGTATCTCTAGGTGTCGTGTTTGGCAGGGATTGTGGTTTGGGAAGTCGATGTGCTCTATCGAGCTGGAGTTGTTCACGAGACATATTAGGCAGTAGCACATGAAATAGCTCGTACAGATAATCTGTTAGGGCGTCTTGACGCACTGTTTCCGGGATACCCCTTATTCTAATGTTATTGCGTCGTGATCTGTCCTCAATATCTGCTACCTTAATTAGAAGCTTTTCATGGGATTGTTTCAAGGACGTATGTGCGTCCACCAGCTCGTTGTGAGCTAGGCACATCTCATCTGTTTTAGTCTCTACCTGCTCCACGCGGTCTCCCAGATCCCTTATGTCCTTGTGAATCTCAGCTGTGATGGCTCTGAAGTCTGCTTGAATCGTTGTTCTAAGATCCTGCAGGAGCACTTGTATTTGTTTCTCCGTGGCCGGGGTAGAGTAAGAGCTGTCCCGCTGCTGCAAGTCCTCTGCATCTCCCATGTGGTCTGAGGAGGATCCCGGGGAGCCGCCATCTTGGATCTCGCGGCGTTTCAGTTTTTGGGCCGATCTACCTTGGTCCGGTACTCTTGGAGCCTTAGGAGGTGGCATCTTGATCCCTCTTGATCCTCTGATGGTTCTGCGGTGTCCGATGCCTCCAACGCGTGAGTTAAAGTTGCAGGATTGTGATTTCGGCCGGGCGCCGCTGCGGAGCTCAGCTCACTTGCGTCCGCTCGTAATGGCCGCCGGACACGCCCCCCAGGAAATTACTTTTCATTACCTACACAGTAAACATATACAGAGGTTTCCCAAGGGTCAAGACCTGGGGAAAAAAGTGAGGTAACTCACCCAAGAATTCCACAACCCCCCATTACCTGAAGAAAAAAATGTATATATACACCCGCCCCCCGAGAATCATGTATAACCAGGTACAGACCCCCTGGAATTTTATATATATATCCAGCACAGACCCCAGAATTATATGTACCAGACACAGACCCCAGAATTATATATACAGCACAGACCCCAGAATTACAGTTGTGTTCAAAATTATTCAACCCCCACTGAAATTGAGTATTTTGGCAAGTTTGACATTGATTTTGATCATTCAGTCATCTTGCTTACAATTAAATCAAAAAGGCACGTGTAGGTCAGACAAATATAACAACATTTATAATGAAATAACCACAAAATGTCTTTTCTGTGCTCACATCATTATCAGTTTTATTCAACCCCCAAGTGACATTCAATCTTAGTACTTAGTACAACATCCTTTTACAGTTATAACCGCTTTTAAACGTGAAGCATAGCTTGACACAAGTGTCTTGCAGCGATCTACGGGTATCTTCGCCCACTCGTCATGGGCAAAAGCCTCCAGTTCAGTCACATTCTTAGGCTTGCGCACTGCAATTGCTTTCTTTAAGTCCCACCAGAGGTTCTCAATCGGATATAAGTCAGGTGACTGCGATGGCCACTCCAAAATGTTCCAGCCTTTAATCTGCAACCATGCTCTAGTGGACTTGGAGGTATGCTTGGGATCATTGTCCTGTTGAAAGGTCCAACGTCTCCCAAGCCTCAGGTTTGTTACGGACTGCATCACATTGTCATCTGATATCTCCTGGTACTAAAGAGAATTCATGGTACCTTGCACACGCTGAAGCTTCCCTGTACCTGCAGAACCAAAACAGCCCCAAAGCATGATTGACCCACCGCCATGCTTCACAGTAGGCAAGGTGTTCTTTTCTTCATAGGTCTTGTTCTTCCTCCTCCAAACATAGCGTTGATCCATGGGCCCAAACAGTTCTAATTTTGTTTCATCAGTCCACAGAACACTATCCCAAAACTTCTGTGGTTTGTCCACATGACTTTTGGCATACTGCAGTCGACTCTTCTTATTCTTTGGAGACAGCAAGGGGGTGCGCCTGGGAGTTCTGGCATGGCCTTCATTACGCAGTGTGCGCCGTATTGTCTGAGCTGAAACTTCAGTATCCAAATCTGACAAATCTTTTCTCAGTTCCTCAGCAGTCACACGGGGACTTTTTTGCACTCTACGCTTCAGGTAGCGCACAGCAGTCGAAGTCAGCATCTTATTTCTGCCACGACCAGGTAGCGTTTCAACAGTGCCCTTTGCCTTGAATTTGCGAATGATGCTTCCTATGGTCTCTCTTGGTATGTTTAACATCTTTGCAATCTTATAGCCATTGCCCTTCCTGTGAAGAGTAATCACCTCTTCTCTTGTCTTCCTGGACCATTCTCTTGACTTCACCATGTTTGTAACCACACCAGTAAATGTCTAGAAGGAGCTGAGTATCACAGTCATTTTAAAGCTGCCTAATTGGTGCTTATTATGCTTTATTGCTGCTCCTTGACATCCACAGGTGTTTTCAATACCTGATTGAAAACACTTGAATGAACCTCTGTTCTTCAGAGTGGTAGTCTTTAAGGGGTTGAATAATTGTGTCAATGAAGAATTAACAAAAGAAACATTTACTACTGTATTACAAAACCAATTGATGTCATTTCAGTTGCATATGGTTCTTTAAAAAGTCCTTGTAGGATTTCATTCTGAATACAATTACAAATGTACACTAAATTCCCTAAAACCCTTTACAGCATTGGGGGTTGAATAATTTTGAACACAACTGTATATGTATTAGGGATGTGCGTTTCGGGTTTCGGAATTTTCACGAAATTTCCCGATTCGTGTCTTCGGATGCGGCCGAATTTCCGAAATTTTTTAGATCCGAAAAAGTCAAATCCGAAAAGTTTTCCGAGCTGAATCGAAAATTTTTCGAATGGACTTGAAATGTATCAAATCGAAATTTATTTTCCCTCTATTCATGATTTCGGTTCCATTCGGGATTTCGTTTCCATTTCGGTAATTCTGAACATCGTATATTTAACTATTATCGGTTATATCGCTGATTCTGTAAATTTTGTATTTGTAAATGTGCTGGGGCAAATCAATGTGCTGGAGCAAATCCATGAGCTGGGGCAAATCCATGTGCTGGGGCAAATCCATGAGCTGGGGCAAATCCATGAGCTGGGGCAAATCCATGTGCGAGCTGGGGCAAATCCATGTGCGAGCTGGGGCAATATCCTATGAGCTGGGGCAAATCCATGTGCTGGGGCAAATCCATGTGCTGGGGCAATATCCTATGAGCTGGGGCAAATCAATGTGCTGGACTGCTGGGGCAATAGAGTTAGACAGCTTTGAAACGAGGAGCACAGATGTTCCTAAAAAAACGAAAATTTCCGAAATAACGAAAAGCCGATACAAAAAACGAGCAAAGTGACACGAAAATACGAAAAATGGTCGATATTCCGAAAAATAAATGTACCCGGAAAACGAATCGAGCCGAACCGAATCGAAACAGAAAGCGGTCGAAACGAGCCGAAAAGTTTAAAAATTCAAAAAATCGAACCGAAAAAAAAAAAAAAAAAAAAAGAAGTGCACATCCCTAATATGTATCCAGCAGACCCCAGAATTATATGTACCAGACACAGACCCAAGAATTATATATATCCAGCACAGACCCCAGAATTATATGTATCCAGCAGACCTCGAAATTCTGGGGTCTGCTGGTACATATAATTCTATGTCCCAGCATATCCCAGAATTATATGTACCCAGCAGACCCTAGAATTATAAGTACCAGCAGACCCCAGAATTTCATGTCAAAGCATATCCCAGAATTATATGTACCCAGCCGACCCCAGAATTATATATACAGCAGACCTCAGCATTATATGTACCAGCAGACCTCAGAATTTCATGTCCCAGCATATCCCAGAATTATATGTACCCAGCAGACCCCAGAATTATAAGTACCAGCAGACCCAGTGGCAGAAGTACCAGGGTCGCAGCGGTCACAGTTGCGACTGGCCCTGGCATTCTGCCACTGGAGGGGGGCCCAGCGCCGCCACCAGATTCTGGCAATCAGCGCCGGAATCTGGCAGCCGTGCCACCCCTCTCCTTGCAAGCGGCAGCTGGCTTGCAGCTTGGCCACTCGCATGGGATGGGAACCACGTGACCGGCGCACGAGATCCTCTCTCGAGAACTCTGCACTGGTCAGGTGGTTCCCGGCGAGCGGCCAAGCTGCATGCTGCCAGCGGCCGCTCACAGGAAGAAGAAGAACGCCGGGCTCAGAGGTAAAAGCCTGGGGGCAAATATACCCTTGAGAGCTGGGTACAATATATACCCATGAGAGCTGGGGGCACTATATACCCATGAGAGCTGGGGGCACTATATACCCTTGAAAGCTGGGGGCACATTATACCCTTGAGAGCTGGGGGCACATTATACCCTTGAGAGCTGGGGGCACATTATACCCATGAGAGCTGGGGGCACTATATACCCATGAGAGATGGGGCAATATATATATCTATGTGAGCTGGTGGAAATATATATCCATGTGAGCTGGGGGGCAATATATATATCCATGTGAGCTGGGGGGCAATTATATCCATGTGAGCTGGGGCAAAATATATATCCATGTGCAGACTCCAGAATTATTTATACCCAGCAGACCCCAGAATTATACTTATTATTATTCTTTATTTATAAAGCGCCAGCATATTCCGCAGCGCTGTACAATAAACACAGTATAGACAGGGTTACAATACATTGAACAACATTTGACAAACAGTACAGGAGGAGATGAGGGCCCTATTCCCGTAGGAACTCACAATCTAGGAGGGTTGGGGTTGGAAACAGGAGGAGAGGACTGTAAGGTGAGAGTGATTGATGGTTGTGTCAGTGAGTTGGGTGGTAGGCTTCCCTAAATAGGAACGTTTTAAGGGAGCGTTTGAAGGAAGAGAAGTTAGGGGAAAGTCTGACAGTATGAGGGAGAGCGTTCCAGAGAGTGGGGGCTGCGCGTGAGAAATCCTGCAGTCTATCATGGGAAGAGGTGATGCGGGGAGAAGCTAGGCGCAGGTCACTGTTTGACCTTAGGGAACGGGCTGGGGTGTATTTGGTGATTAGTGAGGACAGGTAGTGGGGCGCTGAGTTAGTGAGGGTTTTGTAGGTAAGGATAAGGATTTTGAACTTAATTCTGCAGTGGATGGGGAGCCAGTGAAGGGACTCGCAGAGGGGAGCGGCAGAGACAGAGCGGCGGGTGAGGTGAATTAGCCTGGCGGAGGCGATCAGGATGGATTGTAGGGGGGAGAGGCGGGACAGAGGGAGGCCAGATAAGAGATTATTGCAATAGTCGAGTCGGGAGATTACCAGGGCGTGTATGAGTTGTTTTGTGGTGACAGCGGTAAGAAATGGCCGAATTCTGGAAATATTACGCAGTTGGTATCGGCAGGAGGAGGAAAGAGACTGGATGTGGGGGATGAAGGAAAGAGCAGAGTCAAGTGTAACTCCAAGACAGCGAACTTGGTTTGATGGGGAGATGGTGATACCCTCCACCATGATAGAGAAGTCAGGAGGTGGGGAGGCATTGGAGGGAGGAATAAGTAGGAGTTCAGTCTTTGACATGTTGATCTTTAGGTGGTGGGAGGCCATCCAGGAGGAGATGCCAGATAAACAGTCACTGACTTTTGAGAGGACAGGGGGAGAGAGATCAGGGGTAGAGAGGTAGATCTGAGTGTCATCAGCGTAGAGGTGGTAATTAAAGCCAAAGCTGTTGATGATTTTGCCCAGGGAGGAGGTGTAGATGGAAAAGAGCAGAGGACCAAGGACAGAGCCTTGAGGTACACCAACAGAGGCAATGAAGAAGAGGAGTTACCAGCAAAGGACACACAGAAGGACCTGTTGGATAAATAGGAGTCAACCCAAGCAAGTGCAGTGTCACCGAGACCCAGAGAGTTGAGGGTCTGTAGAAGGAGGGGGTGGTCAACAGTGTCAAAAGCAGCCGAGAGGTCAAGCAGGATGAGAATAGAATAGTGGCCGTGTATTTTAGCAGTTAGGAGGTCATTAGTGACTTTGGTGAGGGCAGTTTCTGTTGAGTGTAGCGGACGGAAGCCAGATTGCAGGGGGTCAAGTAGGGAATTGGAGGACAGGAAGAGGGAGAGGCGGTTGAAGACTAGTTTTTCTAAGAGCTTTGATGTGAAGGGAAGCAGGGATACAGGGCGGGAGTTGGATGGAGAGTTGGGGTCTAGGGATAGTTTCTTTAGTAAAGGGGTAACTAGCGCGTGTTTGAAGGCGGATGGAATGGAGCCAGTGGAGAGAGATAGGTTGAAGATGTGTGTGAGAGCAGGGGTGAGGGAGGAGGAGGGGGGAGGAATTAGATGTGAGGGAATGGGGTCGAGCGGGCACTTGGTGAGATGTGAGGAGGACAATAAGGAATTGACTTCCTCCTCAGTGGCTGGGAGGAAGCGGCAGAGGGTGGCAGAGGGGACCTGTGGGAGTGGAGGTGGCAGATAACTGTCTTGTGTTGGGATGTTGCTTCTGATAGTTAGAGTTTTACTGAGGAAGTAGTCTGCCAGGTCTTGAGCGCTGAAGGTAGCTGAGGGGGGAGGTGCAGGTGGGTAGAGGAGGGTGTTGAAGGTGGACCAGAGCTGTTTAGGGTTGGAGGACAGCGTAGATATAAGAGATGAGAAGAAGGATTGTTTGGCCAAGTGGAGGGCAGAGGTGTATGACCGGAGAATAAACTTGAAGTGAACAAAATCAACTTCAGAGCGGGATTTCCTCCAGGCACGCTCTGCAGTACGGGAGCATCTTTGCAGGTAGCTCGTCTGGAGGGTGTGCCAGGGCTGAAGCTGGCGGCGTGGGGCCTTACAGAGTCGAAGAGGAGCAAGAGTGTCTAGAGCAGAGATAAGCGTAGTGTTGTAGTGATTAGTGGCAGCATCAGGGCAGGTGAAGGATGAGGGAGGTGGTGAAGTAGGTTGGAGAATTGATGGGGGTCCACAGCATGTAGATTTCTGCGAGTGTGTGTGCGGGGTGGGGGAGCAGGGTGTTTAGGAAGTCCAGATAGGTTGAAAGAGAGAAGGTGGTGGTCAGAGATGGGGAAAGGGTGACATTTGAACTCAGAAATGGAGCAGAGGTTGGAAAAGACCAGGTCAATAACGTGACAATAACGTGACTTATCCAGACAGACCTTCTCCCGCGTGTTCCTCCGAGCTCCAGCTTGCTCCAGCTTGCTCCTGCATGCGGCCGCCGGCTTCTTCTGACCTGAAGACTGTGACGCGAACTCGCAAGATCTCAAAAGTAGGCCGCATCACAGCCTTCACAAGGCTGAAGACAGCGTCTGCGCGAGGGAGCAGGCAGCCAGTGCTCGGGGAACACGGGTCAGTCGAGGGGGCTGCTAGCGGAATGCTGTTAATGCATTCCACTAGCAGCCCCAGTGACAAACTAAATCGGCCCACAGCAGGAATCTGCGTTCCCGCAACATTCCCACTGCGGGAGAAGTGCGGGAACGCCGTTCCCACGCCCTGAGGTTTCCCTTGCATATGTTCACTGTAGGTAAACCCTGTTTGACCAACAGAAGGTATCCTCCCTTTGCTGGTCACAAAGTGCTACTAAATTTAACCTATAGCATGGGCTCATTGGATCCGTGCAGGGAAAATGGAACTCAAAGTTTTTTAATAATTTCAACATGTCGGCTGTCATGAACTTCCTTTGCAATAAATTAGATTCCTTTGCTTTGCTCCAGAATTAGTCCACATTGAATATATTCAATATCAGGGCACCAGCAGGGGCTTTTGAAGATCCAGTATACCCTATCTTGGACGTGGAGGGGTTAAAGTATTGGTTTCAGTGCTGGAATATTTATACATTTTCATACTCGGGCTAAAAAAGTCAAACAAAGTTGTCAAGTTTTACAAAAAGACAGCCGACGTCCTCCAGCTAACTGACAATCGATGAACTAAAAAGCAAGAAAGAAAACTCACAATATGTTTGTTACACAAAATCAAAACACGCACTTTGTTTATTCACTTGTGTTATCTGTTTTTCCTTTTTATTTCTCTGCCATCCAGCTCCCCAAATACCCCTGATTTCTATTTAGAAAATTTACATATTGTGAGCATTTCCATTCTGCCCTTAGCCAGTTTATCTTGGCACACACAGGCGCACACAGAGCAACTCAATATTGCCAAAAAGTAAACTGGCTTTGTGCACGATGGCAGCTTGTGTCCCTTTTCCCTTGAAGAATTGCAATGCATAGTCTAATTTAATTACTTCTGAAGTACATTTTAGGATTTCTTTTTCTATTTTCTTAAAATTTTTATATTTTTTTAATTTAATATTTAGTTATATATATATATATATATACATACACACACACACATCTTAGAGCCATTTAATTGTTGAAATAATATTTTGTTTTGTTTGTATTTTAACAGGTTATGCGGTTCTTATTATACCGTCATGTTCACTATACTGTGCTGCTCCTGCCATACGTGTTCATTATCAGGTCAATTCAAGGAAAGGTGAAAATCAGGAGAATTGGCAGGAGAAGAGAACAATCTAGACTAAATAGCCGATTTGGAGAGTGAGATAAAAGGGAGAATTTTTCACCTAGAATTTTCACTTCTCCAGTCATTTTCCTGAGTTTCACATTTCTTTGAATAGACCTGTATGTCATACACTTCCTATTATAACATTTCTCTAGAATATATTTACCCTTAGATTGTGCAGTCGAGGATGAGAATAAATTAGCAAGATTCGATGAAGAGATGAATTTTCACTCCAGATAGAGCACGGTCTACAAATTATGTTAACCCCTTAGACTAGCATCAGATGAACGCAATCATCGCGTCCGTGTCGCCGCACAGTTTAACGTCCGTAGTAGCATTGATTTGTGATCAATAAAGACCAACACGCGAAGTACGTGCGCACAGAAGTGCACACGCACCATGCAGGTGGCAACGGACGCCATTTAGGCCTCGACGTAAAAGCGCGACGACGTCTGCGTAACGGCCTGTGTGCGTGATGATGTGACATCAGACGCAGCGCACTTGCGACGTCCATCACGTTGACGCTCAGAAGTGTTTTGGTCTGGCTGACTGTACATGTCATTTAATTTTAATTAATTTTGTTTCCCATAGTTCCCTTTTTTTCTACATCCGTCAAAGAAAACAGACCGTGTGGTGTCTACAGTATCTTCCGTCAGTACGTTCGTCCGTTATGCACGCACGCAGAGTGCGCTCAGACTACGTTCGTCTGACATTAGCCTTAACTACCGAGATCAAGATATCTTGATCTTCTGATCTGCAGCCCAAAAGCAAAATTAATTTGTTTGCTGCAAATGAATTTAATTTGCTTTTGGGCTGCAGATGGTGCCCCCAAAGCTTTAGCCCTGTGGGCATAATGCCCAAAGAGCTAACACTGTGTAAAATCGTCTGATGATGCCCTGACATTCAGGAGCCTTTGCAGGGAACACAAGCTGCAACTGTAACGTTTGTAACTCAATTTGGTAGTAGATGGCAAATAGGTTATTACAGTAAGAAATACACTTTAATATGCCCAAATATTTCTTATTGTTTAATTAATTAAAAATGATTTTCCAAAAAAACCTGATTTCTGACAATGTTTTTTTTTATTTTATTTTTAAAAATCACTTGGTAGTGAAGGGGTTAAGAACAGGAACAATTATCGAAGTTCTCATCAAAACAAATCTTAGGATTTGAGCTTTATGTCTGCTCAGCTATAACTTAGCTCTTTCATATTAATTGCACCAACACTTATTATATATCATTTTGTTCAGGAGAAACAGGGCTTTCATTTCACAAAGATTTAATTTTTAAAAAAAAAGTAAAATGTGAGAAAATAAAAAGCCTGCATGCCGCTAGACAGCATAGTATGCCCGTCGTCGGTAAGGGGTTAAAACATTGAATACGCATATTTGCACAACCCCAAAAAAAAAATTGCAAAATTGTCACCAATAATATTACTTTCAAGTTATAAGGGAAATATTTTCCCTCGATGGTCATGGGGAAATCGGTAACATGGGTTCAACTGCTGCTGACAGTCCAGGTATCGCTAAGGGTACTGAGCGATTTTCTCATTACTGGTTCGTACCCTTGCATAGATCTATTATTTTTTTTTGCTCTATATTGTAGCATTTTGTAAGATGTGGGTAAAAAACGTTTACTCTTACATTTTTCTTTGTGTGAACGGGGTTAAACTTGTGAGAATTGTGAGTGTTTAATCCTGTAAGAATTAAAGAGAAGATGGTAGGAAGAATTTGAATTTGTGTTAGGGCTTAGATTGAGATCGTTATAGGTTAAAGGTTAACCTGCCCCGTATCAGTGTCATATCCCTTTGTACAATGGCTACTGCACTGTGGAGTAGACCCGTTAGCACCACTATTCATTAACAGGACACGAGGTCACCCATTTAGACTGGACGGAAGGAAATTCAGCCTAAAGCATAGGAAGGGTTATTTTACGGTGAGAACAATAAAGCTGTGGAATTCTCTGCCTGTTGAGGTGGTTGGGTCAGAGACTGTACAGACTTTTAAACAACGACTGGATGACTTCCTGCAGACACAGAATATTAAGGGATCTAATATTTAATATGTGGGTAAAAGCTGCTTGATCCAAGAAGAAATCTGACGCCATCTGGGGTCAAGAAGGAATTTTTTCCCAGTATGTTGTATATTGGCGAGCGCTTCAGACTGGGGTTTTTGCCTTCTTTTGGATCAACAGCAGTAGGTAATGTGTGAAAGGCTGAACCCGATGGATGCACGTCTTTTTTTCATCTTAGGTAACTATGATGCTTCTGTTGTGGAACATTTCCCATGATCAGGCAGTCATCAAATGTAGATTAGAAAATGTGTATACGGATATACACTATACAGTGTGGGCGCTTGTTGATTTAAGGAATTAATTAAAGTGCTATGTGGATCACTAATAAATAGTTAAGTGCAGCCTAAAGTATGGTAAAAACACATAAAAAACAACCAAAATATGTGTCAAGACTAAGACAAAGAGATAAACAACACCATACGGCGCATGAATTGGTATAGCAATAGTGAACAGTTGATTAATAGACAACTGGTTAATATTGAATAAAATGTAAGTTATGAATGAATAAAAGTGTCCTTTAAAAATACCAAATAGAAAAAGAGTAAAAATGTGAAAAAAATACGAATATGAAGATGAGTCAATTAGTGCAAATGAGTGTTCAAAAGTGCAGCAATTCAATACTCAAAAGAGTGTTGTTGATTGAAGACAAGTGTATCAATCCTCTCTGTGGTATGTATACCAGATCTTCTCTTTAAGGTGTCCCTCAAAAGGAATAAAACATAAAGGCAATAATAGTGCAGATGGTCGTACTGAACATGGAGTAATTCAATAGAATCGATGTATGTACCACTCACATTTATTGGAGCCTAAGGGAAATCCAGGCTCAAGGAAGATAGCTTACGGCCAAATATAGGGTGGCACGTCCCTCCTTTCGTCTATGGTGGTTACTAGATGAAACAGAGAATCGGGAGACGGCACTCCCATGGCGTAACTCTGTGCGTATATTTGGAAAATTGAAATAAAATTGGTCACACTCACCGAGTATAGAGCCTCTCAATACCAGGCTCAAGGAATACCGCCTTGGGCTCTCTTGAGGTGGAGGCCCAAACCCCTTTGGTGTGGCAGCAGTTGATCCAGATGTCCAAAAAAGTAGGGAGATGGAGAAAAAGTGGCGAATGCAAGATATAAAATAATAAATTTATTGGAAATAATAAAATCCTGGACAAGTTATACCGAGACGCGTTTCGGCTAAAAAGCCTTCCTCAGTCGGTGTATTTAGTGTCCATAAAGTGCAATAAAAAAGTGGAAGTGAAAGTGAAAGTGTCCTCTTATATAGTATAACATACTAATAGCATTTCCTGCCACATTGGGATTGTTAACTCCCTATTTCCTGTTGGTCGATTTCCGTTCGTTCGGATTTACCCAGAGATGCTTTGCGGTCGTTTCGGAATAAAAACGAAAATAAATGCAATGCATGGGCGATCGCGGCAATTACGAATCTTTAGAACAATTATTTTATGGGGAAGATTTAAAACGAAGCTTAAAACCAAATTATAACTTATATGAAGTACAGGGATTCGAAAAACGAACAACTTTTCGCATCGGAAGTAAACAAAAGGATCGACCAATAGAATTATACGCATATTCGTAAAAGTTATATCGAAATCGGAATGCACACATAGTTCTTACATGTTGAGATTAGGTAAAATGCAGGTCAAATAATTTATATATGATGCGAAAAAATAAAGCAATAGAAATTTCTTTCTTTAATTTTCACCGTACATGAACCGGAAAAAGGCACTTTTTACCCAGAAGTGCATTGCGAAAATTCTCTTAGTTTCATTTTCGTTCGTATCCATAGTCTGGGGTTTTACCCAGAGAGACCTTGCGAAAACTTAATAGTTCCGTTTTCGTTCGTATATGGAACTTAGCTGTTTACCTAAAGCTTATTCGGTTTTGGGACTTGGTGGTTAATAGCGTTTCTCTTTCGTATATAAGAAACGAAAAGGTGTATGTAGCGTTTTTCTTTCGTATAAGGAAAACGAAAAAACGAAAAAATGTATATGAACCAAAAAGCAGGGATATATTGTTGGATACATGTTTCTTTAGTTTTCACCGTACATGAACCGAAAAAGGTTCATGTACGGTGAAAACTAAAGAAAACATGTATCCAACAATATATCCCTGCTTTTTGGTTCATATACATTTTTTCGTTTTTTCGTTTTCCTTATACGAAAGAAAAACGCTACATACACCTTTTCGTTTCTTATATACGAAAGAGAAACGCTATTAACCACCAAGTCCCAAAACCGAATAAGCTTTAGGTAAACAGCTAAGTTCCATATACGAACGAAAACGGAACTACAGTAATCCCCCGAAATTCGCGGGGGTTACGTTCCAACAACCCCCGCGAATTTTGAAAAACCGCGAATTGTGGCTGTGCTAAAAAAAAGCACAGCCATGCGGCATTAGGACCCAGGAGCCGCCGTCCTCCTGGCAGAATGGCTGCTCCTGTGCATCTCCAGACCTTTAGACCCCGCAGAGAAGCTGCTCCTGTGCGTCTCCGGGCTCACGATCATGGCCAGGGCATTCTCCTCTCTCGGCATCGTTCAGAGATGCCGAGAGTCTTGTGCACCCCTGCAAGCGTGGTCCGGGGTCCAGGAGGCTCGGCATCTCCTCTCTCGTAATGATGCTGAGAGAAGGGAATGCCCTGGCCATGATCGTGAGCCCGGAGACGCACAGGAGCAGCTTCTCTGCCGGGGTGTTGTGTCATCTATGGTTCCTTATCGAATACTGTTCAAAGGAGCCCCCGGCAAAGAACGGAACTCCACCTCCCCAGGCTCCAACACATCAGGGGGCTGCACAAAGGCGTGTGTTTGGGAGGCGCTGATGTGTTGGAGCCTGGGGAGGTGGAGTTCCGTTCTTTGCCGAGGGCTCCTTGGAACAATATTCAATAAGGAACCATAGATGACACACCGGGATGCTGCTACCACGTGGTAAGCGGCAAAATCCGCGAATGACTGAGTCCGCGATTACCGAACCGCGAATATGCGGGGGAATACTGTATTAAGTTTTCGCAAGGTCTCTCTGGGTAAAACCCCAGACTATGGATACGAACGAAAATGAAACTAAGAGAATTTTCGCAAAGCACTTCTGGGTAAAAAGTGCCTTTTTCCGGTTCATGTACGGTGAAAATTAAAGAAAGAAATTTCTATTGCTTTATTTTTTCGCATCATATATAAATTATTTGACCTGCATTTTACCTAATCTCAACATGTAAGAACTATGTGTGCATTCCGATTACGATATAACTTTTACGAATATGCGTATAATTCTATTGGTCGATCCTTTTGTTTACTTCCGATGCGAAAAGTTGTTCGTTTTTCGAATCCCTGTACTTCATATAAGTTATAAATTTGGTTTTAAGCTTCGTTTTAAATCTTCCCCATAAAATAATTGTTCTAAAGATTCGTAATTGCCGCGATCGCCCATGCATTGCATTTATTTTCGTTTTTATTCCGAAACGACCGCAAAGCATCTCTGGGTAAATCCGAACGAACGGAAATCGACCAACAGGAAATAGGGAGTTAACAATCCCAATGTGGCAGGAAATGCTATTAGTATGTTATACTATATAAGAGGACACTTTCACTTTCACTTCCACTTTTTTATTGCACTTTATGGACACTAAATACACCGACTGAGGAAGGCTTTTTAGCCGAAACGCGTCTCGGTATAACTTGTCCAGGATTTTATTATTTCCAATAAATTTATTATTTTATATCTTGCATTCGCCACTTTTTCTCCATCTCCCTACTTTTTTGGACATCTGGATCAACTGCTGCCACACCAAAGGGGTTTGGGCCTCCACCTCAAGAGAGCCCAAGGCGGTATTCCTTGAGCCTGGTATTGAGAGGCTCTATACTCGGTGAGTGTGACCAATTTTATTTCAATTTTCCAAATATACGCACAGAGTTACGCCATGGGAGTGCCGTCTCCCGATTCTCTCTGTTTCATCTAGTAACCACCATAGACGAAAGGAGGGACGTGCCACCCTATATTTGGCCGTAAGCTATCTTCCTTGAGCCTGGATTTCCCTTAGGCTCCAATAAATGTGAGTGGTACATACATCGATTCTATTGAATTACTCCATGTTCAGTACGACCATCTGCACTATTATTGCCTTTATGTTTTATTCCTTTTGAGGGACACCTTAAAGAGAAGATCTGGTATACATACCACAGAGAGGATTGATACACTTGTCTTCAATCAACAACACTCTTTTGAGTATTGAATTGCTGCACTTTTGAACACTCATTTGCACTAATTGACTCATCTTCATATTCGTATTTTTTTTCACATTTTTACTCTTTTTCTATTTGGTATTTTTAAAGGACACTTTTATTCATTCATAACTTTACATTTTATTCAATATTAACCAGTTGTCTATTAATCAACTGTTCACTATTGCTATACCAATTCATGCGCCGTATGGTGTTGTTTATCTCTTTGTCTTAGTCATCAAATGTAGCACTGGAGAATTTGGGGGAGGTTGTTGATACCTGGCGTTGTGGGTTAGCTTGGTTGTAGCCCAAAATGCAAATATGATATTTAAGAAGGTATTACGAGCATACAGTTCCTGAGGAACAGACCCAAAAAGCATGGGTAAAAGGAAATCAAAGGGTTGACCCTTGGTGGTATGTACAAGGGAACCTAAGGATGTAATTCCAGAATTCTAAACAGTATAGGTTTATTGCAACTTGTCAGACTCTGCAACCCTGGACAAACCAAGAGGCAACCTTTCCAACCATCACAGGCGTCCAGGTGGAGCATAGAAAGTCCTGACACCTGGTACAGACTTTGCTTGTAGATTTGGATATAGAAGACGCCAAAGAAAAGGCAAATACAGTCAGTTTGCATCACTTGCAACTGGGATCAACTACCTGCCTGGCTCAAACTCTTATGCATTGCCAGAGCTATTAAAATATGAAGAATCTCTGGGTTCGCTTAGAAACATAGAAACATAGAAAAATGTCGGCAGATAAGAACCTTTCGGCCCATCTAGTCTGCCCAATTACATGGATACTTTACCTGGATTTATCTTTTGTTTAGGATAGCCTTATGCCTATCCCATGCCTGCTTAAATTCAATTACTGTTTTGGCCTCTACCACTTCAACTGGAAGACTGTTCCATGTATCCACCACCCTCTCAGTAAAATAATGCTTCCTGATGTTACTTTTAAACCTTTGCCCCTCTAATCGAAGACTATGTCCTCTTGTTTTGCTACTTTGTTTCCTTTTAAATATACTCCCTTCCTCTACCTTGTGGATTCCCTTTACGTATTTAAATGTTTCTATCATAGAATGTTTCTTCATACTGACTCAGCCAAGTAGCCAAGAGCTATTTCGGTCTCAAACATGGCAGCTGTGCATAATCTCTACAATAAAGACATCCAAGTCATTCCATGGAGAAAAAAAAATACAAATCTGTTAAAACTGCTTAAAAAGGTTTATAAGTGACAAACAGCTACTTGCACAAATAACACGGCTTTAACGTACTCACCCTGTATCTTCAAAGGACCATGGCTTGGGTTATCCTTGGTCTGATGTAGAAGATTATTCTGTGTTTGTTTCAATATTCGAGAAATTGTATTCCTTCTAAGGGCAGTTAATCTACATACTAATACTTTCCAATAATTTAAATTCACCAACAAATAAATGATAAAAGTGTCCCCTTAATAATGAGACTTGTGCCGTATCCATTGATATGTAAACTAGGAGAAGCATGTCCCTTAATTACAGCGTTGGAGTTGCTCGGCTACCTAGAATTATTCAGCTGCTCCTTGCAAATCATGAATTTGCAGAGATTGCTTCCTTTCAACTCGGCTGTCTAGGCAAATTATTTTCTAGACGGTTTTTAACTCGTTGCTTAAAGGATTATTCAGAAAGCACCAAAATTTCAGTGAAATTTTGGTGCTTTCTTGTACGGAGCTCTTCGGTGCGATTCCAGTTCGCCAACCATGCGATAAATTCACTATTAACCGCAGGGTCCCTGAAATGCACCGAACGCGGAGCCGTCCAAGACCACCGCCGAACATCGAAGTCCGCTGATCAGCCTGCCAAAGACCGCCGAGCAGACTGCTGAATACCACCGTAGAGAGCAGATCTGTCCACCGAGCGCCGCCGAACTGTAGGGGGAAAAAAAATGTAACTCTAATCTTTAAAAAGTTGTTAAAAACAATAATGCGGTCCGTTATTGGGAAGACATCAGGGCCTTGTTACAGCAGGTCTTTCAGGTTACGATCCCGCTGGACCCATGGGTCTACCTCTTTGCTAAACCAGTGGAGGTCCTGTCCCCAGCTCAGAATCGCCAAAATCCTATTGGCAGCAAGGAAAGTGGTCACTGAACAATGGCGCTCGCTCACTCTTCCTCATAAGTCGCATATGCTACAGATAATGGACTATATCCGACTCATGGATGAACTGTCGGCCACTAGTCTCCACCACTCTATGTCCTTTCATATGTCACTCTATGTCCATTCAGGAAAATATGGGACTCCTTCAACGGATGAGAGTCCGTGTGATGAGGGATATGGGACGTTGTGCTTGGGTGGCGGCACTTCACTGGGGATGATGATGATACTGTTTGGTCTACGGTCTTTCTGAGATTGGTCCTTCTGGTATATACTCGGCCGGACTGCCTGTCCGGGTACGCCCGTGGAGATTCCCTCCCCCCCCCCCACACTTTCTCGTCCCCATTTCCTTTTCTGTTTTGTTCTTTCTTTTTTCTCTTATGATCCTCTTTCCCTTAGCTCCCTCTTTCTGGGAGATGTTCTTTCCTCTCATAAAATTTAGTTATCATGGGGTCTGTGGGCTTACAAAGGATGTCTGCATTTGATTCTGTATTACCCTGCCTTACCTTAAAGTCTTTAAAAAAAAAAACAATAAGGCATGAAAATGTGTGGAAATTATAAAAAAAGGTCCTATAAAAAAAATAATATAAAAGGTGTTACAGAATAAAAAAAAAAACACCTTTTAAAAAAATGGGAATCAAAAATTTCACCCAAAAAAATTTCAAAAAAATGCAATATATAAAAGGAAAAAAGACAGTTTGCTAAAATGAAAATAAATAAATAGTTTAATAAAAACAAATTAAAATTGATAATTTTTAAACATTGAATTTGAATCCTATGGGATTTATTCTGCCTCGCTAGCAAAGCTGTGAGGCATGGGTGCTTGAGACTAGCTAAGGCTGGGGTCAGACGAGCGTAGTGTTCACGTCCGTGATTGCGCCTAAAAGTACGTCCGTGATAGCATGAAAGTAAGTCCATTGGAGCCTGACACATGAAGTACGTCCGCACTGAACTGCGGACGCACAACGGCCGCGGCAAACGGACGCAGGTTAGGCAAGAACGTAATACTGCTAGAACGGACGTGCGGAGTGTGCCACGTCCACAACGTCCGCATAGCTTTGTGTGTGAGTGATGGAGCGTGGTCAGACGGACTGCATTTATACGTCCAGCATTTTTGACGGACAGAATGTTTTTTCATTGTAATTTATTTTCCCCTCCTACATCCGTCAAAAAATAACTTCAGTGAAAAAACGGACTGTGTGACCACTACTGCGTCATCCGTACTGACGATGTCCGTACTGCACGCACGTACAGTCCGTAGAAATCACGCTCGTCTGACCCCAGCCTAAGTCTGTATACTATTGACCAGTACTCACATGATGAAAGTTCAGCAAAACTGACACGTAAAAAGATGAATCCAGTTGAAAACTTTAATGATCAGACTGACAATGTTTGTAATAGTGTACAGCAATGCAGGTGTAAAGACATTAGTTCTGTCCAGCATGGAGCAAAGATGGCTGCTAGGTGACCAGTAGTACCTCAGAACTAGACTGAACAAAAGGGGTGGAGCTAGCTGGATACAGCAAGGCTAAGAACCCAGCAGGATCAAAATAACCACGAAACAATAGCATGTAAGCAGCAAAAGACAAATGCAACACATAACATTAAAATATACAAATAAACCCTGAGTCATGGGGCATGACAGGATTCACCTGTTTAAACCTGTCGAAACTATATCACCGAAAATCAGGGAATTTCGGTGCAGTTCGGCGATCAGTGAAAAGATTAACCATTGATTCTCTATGGGACAATTTCACCATACGGTGTCAATTGTCAATACGGTACAGTTCCTGCAGGTCACCGTAATTCAGAGATCTTCGGCGGCAGCGAAATTGTCCTATAGAGAAGTGATCGTTAATCTGTTCAGAGAATGCCAAACTGCACCAAAGTGTCAGCGGAAAGGTCTTTTCTTAAATGAGGGAGATACAGGATGGCAGTCCAGTTATTACATTTACAGTATTTAAAACATGGGATGCTTAGCAGTTAAATATAGGGTCAAATAGCAATTTTGCAGAGATTATTCTTTTGAGATAAAAAGATTAAAATTATGTACATTAGCATTTTTAGATTTTCATGTATTCTGTCATCATTGACAGAAATATTGATGGGATGAAAGATTCTGAACTCTAGATGGTATCTCATATCTTGCACAGTTTCAAACAGGGTCTGCAGTAATAGCTTCCAGAGAATTATGGCTTTTGTGTCAATAATAGAAAATGTGATACAGGTAATACAAATAGTCAGATCTCCTTCTTATGGAGATATGTAGGGATTTATATAGAGGTTATTAGCAATGCAGCCTTGTATCTGTACTGTACAGGGATTTTCAGTCATTATGCCCCCCCCCCGAATCTTATCCCTGCACAGAGTGACCCCAGAGCTCTCCCTGACTGTTATAAGGCAACAGTAAAGTTTGTTGGGCTTTTTGTTACGGTGAGGGTGGGGGCTGCTCCTTATTGCATTTTTAAGGTAATGCAGGAGGACAGGAAAGAAGTCTGAGAGAACACTAATCCGAGGGAATTTTTCTCTGCTAATCCTCATGTTTCCTTGTGCTTTTGGTAGTGAAAGTGTTAATATATGAATATGCCATGTTATAATCTAGCATAGCAGATGTGAAATTGCACTTTTAGCTTATGAATTATTCAGTAGAGCAAAATGTGTGCAAACAGAGCACAGAAACATTCCTTTACATCTGCTTACGTCCTCAAACCGAATCGGAGTTTCATTTGCCGGTGGAATCAAATTAATACTTATTAGTTTGGCAGCCGTCCCACAGTAAAAGACCAATTAAAAATATATTTCACATCTGCTGTACATCTGGAGCGCGAATTAAAACCAAAAAGAAGTAGAAAATCAATCAACGTTTAATTAAAAACTTTGGGAATTGTTGCTTCATTCGGCTGCTGTTTTACTTGTACTCATTGTAACATGACAAGACCATTTGCCGACCCACATGTAAACGGGCGCGGAAAGGAGTTTAATCAGATTCCTACGGAGGAAGCTCAGCGTGTAATGGCTTGATTCGTCCTTCTGAGATGTTAACCGAACGATCACAGCGCTACAGAACATTTAGGGCTTTATCAAATAAACATTAGAGCGCCAGTGGATGAATCGGGCAATTAGCGACATTACAATGGTCGCAC
Source organism: Leptobrachium leishanense (assembly GCA_009667805.1). Lineage (NCBI taxonomy): Eukaryota > Metazoa > Chordata > Amphibia > Anura > Megophryidae > Leptobrachium > Leptobrachium leishanense. The sequence goes on along the minus strand of CM019065.1, from coordinate 361,268,504 downwards.
TGAAATAGGGAAGCTAGGGAAAAAAACCTGTGCCTGCAGGTTTCTCCTTTGCGTCCCCGTTTTTGCGTGATATTACAATGCAGGCGCTTAAAAAGCTGCCTGCATTGTTATCGGGCGCTAAGCCCAGAGTTGCGTGCGGCGGTGCTAATCGCCGCCGCACTCATCCTCTCCATGGAGTCCACAGGACTCCATTGAGGCAGACGGCGCTGTTCACATGACCTGACAGATCTCGCCTCGCGAGATCCGGCAGGTCAGCGTAGTGATCCGCAGGGGGAGACTGGGGGACTCTTTTCCCCCAGTCTCTCCCTGCTCCAGCCAGAAAGACGAGGTGGTTGGAGCCGCGGTCCTCGCCGTGGGATAGGAGGTGAGTATCTGATTTTTGGGGGAGTGGACGTTACCGCAGCCAGACGTTAATTAGCATTAGGACTTTGTAATCATAACATTGATTAACACTTTGCGCTCCCCATGTTAAGCATAGGGAGTGCAAAGTACAGTAACCTCACGCAGAAAAGCGCAAGATACCAAACGGTAACGGGTTTTTCAACCCGTTAGCGTTTGGATGGTAATATGGGTGGCCCGCGTTAGGGCCACCAGGGCTAACGTTAATGGTCACGCACGTGAGCGCTAACGTTAGCACCAAGATTGTAATGTGACCCATAGTTGTGAAACAGGGTAGGACTAGGATGCAAATGAGATGATCCAATGCAAAAAGAGGGACCCGGCACTCCAGCCTGGTACAAGTACCACTTCTTTCTGCACTTGGCAGCAGCAAGGCTGGCCAAGTGGGCTGCACAAACAACGGTTCTGCTGGCCGTCTTGAGCCGCCATGACACCATCGCCACTAGGCCCACTAAAGCATTCCATCCTCGGCAGCGTACCTGGGACCATAACCACCGGGGAATCAGGTGATGCCAGTCTCAGCGCAGCTTGACCATAAAGAAGACTTAGGCTGAAAAAAGACATGCATCCATCGGGTTCAGCCTCTCCCACATCACCTACTGCTGTTGATCCAAAAGAAGGCAAAAAACCCAGTCTGAAATGCTCACCAATATGCAACATACTGGGGAAAAATTCCTTCTTGACCCCAGAATGGCAGTCACATTTCTCCTTGGATCAAGAAGCTTTTACCAACATATACCCACTTGGACTTAGATGCACTGGAGGTCTAGAAGGCTGCTCTTTCCTCCACAAGCACCTGCCATCCACAGGTGAGGACTCACAGCTCACCTCGGATGTGTCTGTCAGCAGGTCCAAACCAGTGACACCTTGCGACTCCGCATGCGCCCACAATTGCGCCAGCAATGTTTGCACATCCGGATCCGCCCTACTCCAAAAATGTCTTTGCCGTTGTATCTCCAGGCTGTCTAGGTGGAAAGTGGTAAGACCTTCCCCTCCCTTACCTTAAATAACGTTAGGTGCAACAGTGTTGCACTTGTTCCAATGAATACCCAGCTTTCAGACCTGACTGTCCGGCCCATGCCAGCAGTCATAAACCCCTTCCCAATTGGTCCAGGGAAACTTTTTTTGCACTCAGGAGCAGCAACGTGTCGGCTGCCCTAGCCTTTTTCAAGCTTGCCGAGTGCAGAATAAAGTGGCCAGGATGAGTGCAGTGCCCCTTTAACACTAACAGGGTTATTCAGAGAAAGGTGAAACTCTGGAGAACTTTTGTAGAAGTGAAAATTCTAGGTCAAAGTAGCCGATTTGGAAAGTGAGATAAATGGGAGAATTTTTCTGGTTTGGCTATTTTGACCTAGAATTTTCACTTCTCCAAAAGTCCCCCAGAGTTTCGCCTTTCTCTGAATAACTCTGTATATGAGGGCATTCTCCTTTCCCTCAGGGCTGCAAATGCCATGATGGCCTAAACAAAGAAAAACGATGCACTTAGAAAAAGGTGTAAAGGTGTAAACAATTGATACAAAGTAGACAGAAAAGGGGTTTTGTCCTTTGAAAGACAGTTTAGTCCTGTGGTAGCTCTTTAAAAACTGCAATACATATAGACCTAGAATTAAAGTGAGCCCATACACAGTATGAAGCACCTGCAATAAACATATTCCCGATACAGAAGTTTGTAAAACATTGTAATAATATACAGGCGTGCGAGCGATTCATTAAAATATTATCATAGCAAATTAGCAAATAATTACAGGTATAAGGGTATGCTAAAGGCAGGAGCTGGAGAGCTATGCTTCTGTGCACAAGAGAGAACTGACCTATGCCCTACAGGAGAGGTCAGCAGCCTCGGCCCTCCAGAGGTTTTGAAACTAGACATGTGCACAGCACAAAATTTCGTTTTGAACTAATGGATTAGTCCTAAAATGCAATTTATTTAGTTGCTAAAGAAATTCGTTTTCAGTTCTTTAGTATGAAAACTAATTTCGTTCATCCGAAAACCGGTGGATACAATTACTATTGTAGTGGCTCCTCAGAGTGCTGAGATCGTTGCTTGTTACAGTATCTCTCACTCTCAGCACAATGTGTGCCATATTACATAGCTGGTACTCACTAAGGCTAGGGTCAGACTAACGCATTTTTATGTTGTCTGTGAAAAAGTGCGTTCGAACGAATGGACGCATTTTTTCCCGGAATATGTGATAGCGGTCATACGATGCGCATTTTCGTCCGTGATTTTGTACGGATCATCAATAAAACTCTTTTTGTGTCTGGACGTTATGTTGGCCGGACATTAGCAGCGTCTGACATCTCCAATTCACGCACACACGCTGCTATGCGGACGCAGCGCACTCTGTACGTCAGTACCTGCGGTTTCACGTTCTCGAAAAAATGCGTTCATTTTCCACTTGCGTTGCGCAGCCGGACTTTTGTGCGACCGTACTTCGTATATTGGCTGTCATTGCCCGGCATCTGCTGCTAGCACGGCCGTGATTAAGTGCGCCAGAACGCGCGTTCGCACTGCCTCAGTCTGACCCTAGCCTTAGCCAGAGCTGTTGTAAACTTCCCAGAGCCATTATAGCCTATGGAGGTTTTCAGTTTACAACAGCTCTGGTTAAATTAGCACCAACATTGTAATACTGCCCCGTGTCAGGCAAAGCTGTTACAGTAACTGACTGCTGCTCATCACAGCGCTCAGAGTTTCAGTAAAACTAATAAATAATATTTTTATATATAAGAGGTTAGAACAATATTATTTCCTTGTTTTACTGAAACTCTGAGCGCTGTTACAGTCAGTTACTGTAACAGCTGAGCCTGATACATTGTACTGAGAGATAATGTAACAAGCAGCCAATCTCAGCGCTCACAGTCACTGGATTTAAAGGGCTAAAAAAAAGGCTCTTCTCTGTATAATGTTTAGAACATTCTCCTGCATTAATTAATACCCCTCTCTGTATAATGTATACAACATCCACCTGCATTAATTAATACCCCTCTCTGTATAATATATAGAACATCCTCCTGAATTAATTAATGTCCCTCTCTATATAGAACATCCTCCCCAATTTATACCTTTCTCTGTATAATGTATATAACATCCTCCTGTATTAATACCCCTCTCTGTATAATGTATAGAACATCCTCCTGCATTAATTAATGTCCCTCTCTGTATAGAACATCCTACTGCATTGGCATGTGGAGGGTGCAGAACTTCGAATGTTGCGATGTTGCGCTCTTCATTGCTGGTCTCCTTCACTCAATGTAATATCACATAAAGGACTGAAACTAAAATGTAGTGCATTTTATTTTAGTTTCTTTCATTTTTTGTACTGAGCAGTTTCGTTTCTCTTGAGTCATACGAAAACTAAATTATCCCAAAATTCGGACTAAATCGTTTTAGTACTAAAACGAATGCACATGTCTATTTGAAACTACTTTTCCCATGAGGCTCAGACAATCCAATGAGTAGCTGAGCATCAAGGGAGATGTTGTCCCAAAACATATGGAGGGTCAAGGTTGCTGACCTCTGCCCTACAGGTTGCTGAATATGCATCCGGATGGAAAATAAGCTGTAAAGTAACCTCCTCCATGGCATAGGCTGCATGTACAATAAAACACCACTAGATGGGGTGTAAACACAATAACTGTATGAAGAATAGAAAGACAGCACCTTCGGCCTTACTTACATTTTGTAGCAAAACTTGAGCAATTTGTGCTTTGCCGTGGGGCTACGGAGCCCTCGAAGCTGCTATCCATGGTGCAGAAGAGGTTTCAGCACGAAGAATAGCTGCTGTCCTTGGTGTTGAATAGACATGTGCATTCGTTTTAGTACTAAAATGATTTAGTCCGAATTTTGGGAAAATTTAGTTTTAGTATGACTCAAGAGAAACGAAACTGCTCAGTCCAAAAAACGAAAGAAACTACAATAAAATGCACTACATTTTAGTTTCAGTCATTTTTGTGATATTACATTGATGAGTGAAGGAGACCAGCAATGAAGAGCGCAACATCCGAAGTTCTGCACTCTCCACATGCCAATGCAGTAGGATGTTCTATACAGAGAGGGACATTAATTAATTAAGGAAGATGTTCTATACATTATACGGAGAGGGGTATTAATTAATGCAGGAGGATGTTCTAAACATTATACAGAGAGGAGCCTTTTTTTTTGTAGCCCTTTAAATCCAGTGGCTGTGAGCACTGAGATCGGCTGCTTGTTACATTCTCTCTCAGTACAATGTATCAGGCTCAGTTGTTACAGTAACTGACTGTAACAGTGCTCAGAGTTTCAGTAAAACAAGGAAATAATATTGTTATAACCTCTTATATATAAAAATATTATTTACTAGTTTTACTGAAACTCTGAGCGCTGTGATGAGCAGCAGACCGTTACTGTAACAGCTTTGCCTGACACGGGGCAATATTACAATGTTGGTGCTAACTTAACCAGAGCTGTTGTAAACTTAAAACCTCCATAGGCTATAATGGCTCTGTGAAGTTTACAACAGCTCTGGTTAAGTTAGCACCAACTATGTAATATGGCCCACATTGTGCTGAGAGTAAGTGATACTGTAACAAGCAGCGATCTCAGCCCTCTGAGGAGCCACTACAATAGTAATTGTATCCACTGGTTTTCGGATGAATGAAATTCGTTTTCATACTAAAGAACTGAAAACGAATTTCTTTAGCAACTAAATAAATTGCATTTTAGGACTAATCCATTAGTTCAAAACGAAATTTTGTGCTGTGCACATGTCTAGTGTTGAATAGGTTTCAGCACCATAGACAGCTCCCGCCGAACACAGCCAGAATAAAGGAAAGGAAAAAAAAAACCCTACGTTCGGCAAAGAAAAAAAGCCTCGTTTTAAAATAAATTAGGAATCCAAAAATTTCACCCTAAAAATCCAGAAAAATGTCTAAAAAAAATAAATAAAGAGACTTTTTGCTGCGAATAAAAAGTTGAATAAATATTTAATAAAAACTGAATATTTTTTACATTGAAACCTATGGGATTCACCTGTTTAAAGCTGTCGAACGAACCACCGAAAATCACTGACATTTTGGTGCGGATATTTCAGTTCTGTTCGGCGTTCTCTGAATAGATTATCCATTACTTCTCTATGGGGAATTTCACTGCCGCCGAATCGCACCGAACGACACCATGGCGCTGTCCAGGCCTGTGGCACTGAATACAACAGATTCAGCACCACAGCCAATGGGCAGGGACGCGGTGCGGCGTTTAAGTGAAACAGTATAACAAATTGATCCGTAACAACAAAATCAATTTGTTTGATACCGTTTCATTTTTGTTCCGTTTCGGTCCGAATCGATTTATATTTGTTTTGTTTTCGGACCATTTCAGATGGAACCGATTCATATTTCAGAAGCAATTTTGAAATACCGATCAGGTAAATTTCGTCTGAATTTTGATTCGTAACAAAACTAAAAGCACATCTCTATTAATTGCCGAATAACACCAGGCGCAGGACGAGCTAGCTTGGAATAGCTTGTTATTCATCTTCAGGCTCCGAATTACTGTCTCCCAGTAAGGAACCAACGTGATGTCCGACAGGCAAGCACACCTTTTGTTTGGGATGGAATAGGACGTGATGAAAATATTTGCAGAGCACTCGAGCTGTTCTATTGTACAACTCGAACGCTCAGCTCAACAACAACATTGGAATTGGGCAGGGGGTCAAGTCCTAAAAAAAGAAGTGAGGGAACTCACATGATTCTGTCCCCCACTTAGCACTTATCGTCTGGCAGTTAACACAAAAACATATAATATTTTTATATATGTTGAGGTTTGTGAAAATATTTGATAACTCCTATATTTATTATGGCTTAACAAGCAAAGATCTGATTGAGCACCTGATTTCAAGCTTTATACTGTATGGAACCAATGGGAACGCAGTTCCTTCTGCAAAAATAGTGCGGGAACTGAGTTCCTATAAGTTGCCCCTGGACCAGACCTGACCCCTGGAATTGGGCCCCAGAAGTTTACAACCTGATTAGAAAGAAAGAATTCTGGCTTTAGCAAAGCCCTCAAGTTACAGTCTATTTATTGTCCACTAGATGGCAACAGAGTTGCAAAAAAAATTGGAAAGTGTGAAAGCAGAATAAGAGGAATTTAAACTTATTAGAATTCCCTCCCTTTGTGCCCAGATCCGAAAAGCGTGCAGCACAAATTGTTGTTATTGTTGTCATCATTTTATAGCGCCAACAGTTTCTGCAGCGCTTTAAAATAACCAAAGGGAACGAGATACAGATAAACAGACATAGGATGGAAACAAGAGGCGTTATATTACAATCTTCGCGTAAAAACCCTTGCGCAAAGCGTGAATTTTTGCACCAGCTGTTAACCGTTTGAGCACGCAAATCACTGCTGGTATTAGAAACATAGAAAAATGTCGGCAGATAAGAACCTTTCGGCCCATCTAGTCTGCCCAATTACATGGATACTTTACCTGGATTTATCTTTTGTTTAGGATAGCCTTATGCCTATCCCATGCTTGCTTAAATTCAATTACTGTTTTGGCCTCTACCACTTCTACTGGAAGACTGTTCCATGTATCCACCACCCTCTCAGTAAAATAATGCTTCCTGATGTTACTTTTAAACCTTTGCCCCTCTAATCTAAGACTATGTCCTCTTGTTTTGCTATTTTGTTTCCTTTTAAATATACTCCCTTCCTCTACCTTGTGGATTCCCTTTACGTATTTAAATGTTTCTATCATATCTCTTCTGTCTCGTCTTTTTTCCAAGCTGTACATGTTAAGATCATTAAGCCTTTCCTGGTAACTTTTCTCCTTCAAGCCGTACACCATTTTAGTAGCCCTTCTCTGAACTCTCTCTAAGATGTCTATATCCTTCTGGAGATACGGTCTCCAGTACTGCACACAGTACTCCAAGTGAGGTCTCACCAGTGCTCTGTACAGTGGCATGAGCACTTCCCTTTTCCTACTGCTAATACCTCTCCCTACACAACCAAGCATTCTGCCAGCATTTCCTGCTGCTCTATTACATTGACTACTTACCCTTAGATCCTCTGAAATAATGTCCCCTAAATCCCTTTCCTCAGATGTTGAGGTTAGGACTGTATCAAATATTCTATATTCAGCCCTTGGGTTTTTACGTCCCAGGTGCATTATCTTGCACTTATCCACGTTAAAACTCAATTGCCACAACTCCGACCATTTTTTTAGTTTACCTAAATCATTTGTCATTTGGCTGATCCCTCCAGGAACGTCAACCCTGTTGCAAATCTTTGTGTCATCAGCAAAAAGACATACTTTACCATTAATACCTTCTGCAATATCACTAATAAAAATATTAAAGAGAATGGGTCCAAGTACTGACCCCTGAGGTACCCCACTGGTAACAAGACCTTGCGCCGAATAAACTCCATTTACCACAACCCTCTGTTGCCTGTCACTCAGCCACTGCCTAATCCATTCAACAATATTGGAATCCAAGTTCAAAGATTTGCAATTTATTGATAAGCCTTCTATGCGGAACAGTATCAAAAGCCTTACTGAAATCTAAATAAGCAATGTCTACTGCACCACCTGTGTCGTCTATTTTTGTTACCCAATCAAAAAAATCAATAAGATTAGTTTGGCATGATCTCCCTGAGGTAAACCCATGTTGTTTCTGATCCTGTAATCTATGTGTTTTTAGATGTTCAACAATCCTTTCCTTTAACATGGTTTCCATTAATTTCCCCACTACTGACGTAAGACTAACTGGCCTATAGTTCCCAGATTCCAATCGCGCAATCCTCGCGCGTCTTTTCATCCGCCGATCAATAACGCGCGCAAACAGGACGCGCCCAGATGCTCGCGCAGTACCGTTGCATGAAAAAAATCAGTGTGCGCACTGTTTTTTTCTCGCGATTCAACCAATCAGAATTAAGAACCACAATTATCTCAGGTTAAGAAATTGCGCCTGCCAAAGTCAATCTGAGCATATATGCTGCAGCAATAATACATGCACACACAACGTCTCCATTTTATTGTTTGGGTATGTGTACCTATACTTTGCTGCATTATTTTTTTTTGGGCTGGTGTATTTGGTTTCGGCCAGGTTGATAGAATTTGCCATTAACACCAACTTTTAGGAGTTGCTAAAATTATGTGTGCAAAGGCTATGCGGTAATTGCCGCAAAACAGATTGTAAAACTGTCCGCGTACCAGCGCACAAACGCATTTGCGCTCACAATGTTAAGTATAGGACGCGCGCAGTACAGTAAGCTTGCGCAGGGTTCGCGCAGGTTCACCCGCGGTAGACGATTGCGCGGTTGTTGCGCTGACTATGTAATACAGGATTCGGCGCAAATGGTCTTACCCCTCACGTTAATGTTTTTTTGCGCCGGTGGATCCGCTGGTGTGTGCAGGCGCTATGGAACGTGCATATGTAAAGTTTGCAAGTCCTGCTGCGGTGCGCAATTTGCGTTTCCTATGCTACATAAGCAGCGTAAATTGCGCAAAAAAGCCTCAGGGACTTCCGAGATCGGGAGTCCCTGAGCAAAAGAGGAGGAGCAGGGCGTGGCGAGGGACAAAAAGGTCAGTAAAATCACCTGAAAATAAGGGAAATAAAATAATAATTGGGCAGAGGCTCTCAGAGTGTTTTATAAGTTGGTTGTGCTTGTAATGCACACATTTATGTTAGTGGTACTGTCCCTTTAACAGCTCCTGCTGAGCATTTATATAGCGCCAACAGTTTCTGCAGCGCTTTACAATAACCAAAGGGAACAAGATAAACGGACATAGGATAGTTACAAGAGGTGTAGAGGGCCCTGCTCATAGGAGCTTACAGTCTAGAGGGATTGGGGCTGAGGAAGACAAGGGGAGTTTTAAGGGATATCATGATCATTAGTGCCAGTGGTTCAGGAATGGTGGGGAAAGCAGGAGAGAGGTCAGGGGAGGGGAGGCATATTTGAGTGTTGTCAGCCTATAAATGGTACTGGAATCCAAAGGAGCTCTTCAGTCTGTCTAGAGAGGCCGGGTAGACTGAAAAAAGTAGAGGGCCCAGTGCTAAATCTTGGGCACCCCAACAGAGACAGGCTGCCGGGAGGAGGTACTTCCAGCAAATGAGACACTAAATGATTGTTGGGACAGGTAGGAAGAGAACCATGAAAGAACAGAACCTTGAAGGCCTATATCACTAAGAGTTTGAAGGAGGAGCGAGTGGTCAACTGTATCAAAGGAGGCAGAGAGGTCAAGAAGGATCAGCAGTGAGTAGCACCCATTACATTTAGCGGTTGCAAGGTCATTGGTCAGTTTCACAAAAGAGCTGTTTCTGTTAGCAGTGAGTGAAAGCCAGATTGCAGAGGGTCAAGGAGAGAGTGGGTGTTGAGGTAGTCAATCAGAAGGGCATACGCAAGCTTTGTGAGGAGTTTGGAGGCAAAAGGGAGCAGGGACACTGGGACGGTAGATGAGGGAGCAGTCGGATACAGAGACTAGGGATGTGCGTTTCGGGTTTCGGAATTTCGGAATTTTCACGAAATTTCCCGATTCGTGTTTTCGGATGCAGCCGATTTTCCGAAAATTTTTAGATCCGAAAATGGCAGATCCGAAAAGTTTTCCGAGCCGAAACGAAATATTTTCGGAATTTTCGAATGTATTTGAAATGTGTCAAATCGAAATTTATTGCTTTGAAACGAGGAGAACAGACGTTCCGAAAAAACGAAAATTTCCGAAAGCACGAAAAGTCGATACAAAAAACGAGCAAAGTGACACAAAAATACGAAAAATGGTCGATATTCCGAAAAAAAAATGTACACGAAAAACGAGTCGAGCCGAACCGAATCGAAACAGAAATCGGTCGAAACGAGCCGAATCGAAAAGTTTAAACATCCGAAAAATCGAACCGAATCGAACCTAAAAAAAAGTCGGTGCACAAGCCTAACAGAGACGGCTTTTATAGGATCGGGGCTACTGTAGCATGTTACAGGGGAGCAGCAAGATAAGAACAGATTAAAGGTGGGGATCAAGGACGGTACAAGAGAAACAGAAAGTGTTTTGGTAATATATGAGGGAACGGGGACGAGGGGGCAGGTAATGGGATGAGAGGATCGTAATAACTTGAAGACCTCTTGTTCAGTCACAGAAGGGAACGGGTTAAACATGTGAGGATAGACATGATGAAGATCTTCCTGAACGGGTGATAACGGCATTGACAATGACTAAGTTCCTTCACTCGCAATGCCTTTTTAAGCACACTCTGCATTTCAATAAACACACTTTGGAAAGCATACACAATGATCAAAGAATGAAGTTAATATTTAAGAAAACACTCTGAGATTGATAGAGTATCCAATAAAATGCAAGATGTCAGTTAAAAATGCATCAATACCCGAAAGGTTATTCACCCAGAAAGATAAACAGGCGACAAAACTATGCAACATCGAGGAATGATTATGCTTTAAATGTCATCTCTATTCATTTTCATTTAGACTTTGTACCAATCCAATCATTTAAAATACTTTGATACATTATATTTACACTAATTTCTGCTTCACCTGTAAACGAGTCTTTGATTGTTACATGTTTTAGCTCTGTAGAATCTATAAGATATACAACAATTTGAGCCCAAAGCACCTTTATCACCTTTGCTTATACTGTCACGATCATATTTTACACACTTTTTACATACCATTCTTCAAGTCAGGGCAGAGAAAAAACATGCTTCATATTAGTAGCCACTGATTCACTCCCATTCCTTTTAATAACGCACATTTCTCATGCCACAGACAGCCCCGCAATCACTCGCAGTCCTCCCAAACAGCAATGCACATGCACATCACATGCATCACATACATACCATCTACGTACAACTCCCATCATGCAATATAGTTGAGTTGCGGCAAAAATGTCTCTTTGTGCACCCAAAAACTCTTGAACTTCCCTGGGTAAGTCTATATACCATTTGTACGTCTATCTAATAATTTTGTTTAGTAAAGGCAGAGCCACCTCTAGTATTTACATGGCCCAAACCGAGAAAATTTAGGTGGCCCCTAGCCAAGCTTTCAACGCCACACCTCTATACTCTAAACCCTCTTGACCCCAGCCTGCTCCCTAAGGTCAAACAGTGACCTGAGCCTAGCTTCTCCCCTTATCACCTCTTCCCATGATAGACGGCAGGATTTCTCACGCGCAGCACCCACTCTCTGGAACGCTCTCCCTCGTACAGTCAGACTTTCCCCTAACTTCTCTTCCTTCAAACGCTCCCTTAAAACATTCCTATTTAGGGAAGCCTACCACCCAACTCACTGACGCAACCATCAATCACTCTCACCTTACAGTCCATCAGCTCATTTTTACCGGTTTCGCTCATCATGTTTAAACGCGGTTTGAAGCCATATTTTAGTATATGACCCAGACATATTATGTATCATTCTTTCCGGCAGACTCGGCAGATTCATAATATATCTTTATTATATGTATACGTCATGTCCTGCCTGAATATTATAACATAAAATGCAATAAAATTAGAATTTTCAATAATTTACAATGTGTAAAGTGTTTTTTTCCCATTTTAACATGCAAGCGTTCGTGGTTATATTTTCTGAGTTGCGCTTGGTAAAAAAATTAGAAATGAGGGACTCGTTAAATTTTTTTGGGGGAAAATTACACGATTTTTAACAAACGCACCCCATACAAAAATCAGTAGTGCAACATCATTGATCACATTATAATTGAAATGGAAACTATATTGCTGCATTAATAAAACAAAACAAAAAAAACTGTTTATTTTTTTTATTTAATTTTTTTAAATATTTTTTTATTTTCATTTTTTTTTTCTTAACTTGTTACCTAGTCATGTTTGGTATCGTTGGAAAGGCCATGCTTTGGCCGATCCATCGATATCAAACATTAAACCCTAGCTGCCACGGATCAGGAGATAGGGGGTTCATTAGCTAGGACTCATGGCACGCAAGATGAGCTTACACTTTAATGGCCATTCAAGTAAACGAATACCTCTGATTTACATAAATACAGAAAAAATGGTGTCACGCCCATACTCACCGGAGCGGCAGCAACTGCCAGGAGTAACAGCCCAGTTAATGTATAGAACATAACAAGGAAAAAAGGTGTCATCTGCGCTCGTTTCTATGTGTTCCATGTACAACAAAACTGAGGTTTTTGTTTGTTTCAATGGCTATTGCAACGTAAGCTCACTCGCCACTTCACGGCACCTCTTTACAGAGTGAGTACCTACCTAACATGTACCAAAAGGCCGCTCTACTGAGCAGCTCCAAGCCCCTCCTGCTGCTTTTCAGCCAAGGAGAGGCAAAGATGGTGGGTTTTATTTATACACGCACCAAACAGAATACCTCTGATTGCATGGAGCCACAGGGGTGAGCGCAAATGACAACTTTTTTTCTTGTTATGTTTTATACATGTGTAGCACTGCTTTAAAAAAACACTGTATTCTGGTGCATTGAACTATTGCTACCACCAGAGGGAGACAGAGACATTGTGGACTATGCTGGACAAAACCGAACTACACCTACCATCATCCTTTGCGTGAGGACAGGAAGGGGGTGGTACAAGGAAGAGGAAAGAGATCAGCAGCCTCGTGCAAGGCAGAAGCAGTGCGAGCAGAGCGACAAGAGACGTAGGACACACGCTGGGGCTGTTAGGGTTTGAAACCAGGCCGGAGTGTGGAAGTTGCTACAGTCCTGTTAAAGATCGTGCTGTTCCCTGAGCGTTGAGAGTACAGTGCGAGCAGAGAGAGAGAGCAGTCGCAGGTGACATTTCTGGGATCCTGGCAGAGTTGGAGCGCAGAGAGACGGCGGCATCCATTGCTGCAGTGATCAGAGAGAGAGTGTGCATCGGCCGGCTGTGAACTACGCTGAATGAATCGTTTTTGATAAAGTGCGGTTTGGGAGAAGAGGGACATCGTGTGAGGAGAGCTGCAACCTGGAGGGGAGTGCTGGCAGCCTATGTGTTCGTGTTCTGGCGGAGGAGAACCCGATCGGCAGCGCAGGCGTTAACAGCATCGAGTTCCAAGTGGCAGCGAGGACAGATCCTCTAGAAAGAGATCCCTTTTCTCCAGCGTTCATCGGTCCAGGACAAGCGGTTACACAGGATGGGTGAGAAGGTTTCGGCCTGGTGAAACGCAGAACATTGCGCACTTGTTTATTGTTCCTTTAAGGGCCCCAACGGTGACTAGTCGAAGATTGTTTTGTTTTCATTCACTGGCCAGTTGAATACAGTACCTGGGTACCCTAGACAACACACATATATATTTTTGAGCTATTATTCACGGGACTTACACTCCAGAACTGAGGGGGTTAACCGTTCCTTTTACCGCCGTGTGTTTTTCCCGCGTTACGAATTCTTGTCATTCAAATACCGTATATGCGTAATATATGCTGCTTTATTGGGATCAGTAAAGTATATAAAAATCCACAACAGTGCTGGTGTATAGTTATTTCCTAGTGCGGTGAGACTAACCCGAGGTTTATTCAGCGGCTCCTCCGGGGGTGAGCGCTATACATGGAACATCCAGCGATAAATAAATTAATCTGGCACTCTTCAGTATTAACAATGGAATTTATTCCTCAGCATAAGAAAAATGACATTTCGACCCTGACGGGTCTTTGTCAAGTCTGAAGTGAAGGTCAACTTACAACATAAAACTAGCATTAGTTATATGTCAGTGACATCACTAATTGGTTACATGTGAGCACACTTAAGGTAGAACACTATTAAAAACAATATCACATATGTAAAGCATGTATTACATTTCCTATTTATGAAAGAGACACAAATTTTCATTATACAATCACTATAATAATTATATCTTTATATGCTTACATAGCTAGAAAACATTTGTCTATGATGAGACAGAGGCATCAGCATATTAGTAATTACCAGGATTAACCTCCCTGGCGGTCTGATTTTTAAATTTTCTAGTCCAACAGTGGTCAATTTTTTTTTTTTGCCCCCCTAGCGGTATTCCCGAATGTGTGGCTCAGGGTTAAATTCCTTTGTTGGAAGCGGTAACCCCGAGCAACACTCGGGATGCTGGAAGCGGTAACCCCGAGCAACACTCGGGATGCTGGAAGCGGTAACCCCGAGCAACACTCGGGATGCTGGAAGCGGTAACCCCGAGCAACATTTGGGATGCTGGAAGCGGTAACCCCGAGCAACACTCGGGATGCCGCTGGATACATCACCTCTCCCTGCGCTCCCTCGCTGTCCCCCGTAGTCTCCTCCGGCGATCGTGACCCTCATACTTCCGGGTTCCCTCCTCGCGAGAAGGAATCCAGGAAGTAAAACGCAGCGATCGCCAGAGGAGACTGCAGTGATCAGCGAGGGAGCGCAAGGAGAGGTGATGTATCCAGCCCGAGTGTGTCTCAGGGTTACCGCTCTCAGCAGAGAAATTTAACCCCGAGACACACTCGGGAACACCGTCAGGGGGGGGTTAAAGAAATGGGGAGAGGTTGAATTCACTCTTAAGGCTAGGGTCAGACGAAAGCAGTTTTAACGTGCGTTTAGACGCACGAAATCACGGCCGTGCTAGCAGCAAATGATGTCCAATGTTGGGGAACATACGACGAACGGCCGCACGAAAGTTCGTCCACGCAACGCAAGTGGCAAACGAACGCATTTTTTCTAGAACGTCAAACCTCTACTACTGATGTACAGAGTGCGCTGCGTCCGCTAGAGGCGTGTGTGCGTGATTGGGAGACGTCAGACGCTGCTAATGTCCGGCCAACATAACGTCCAGACACAAAAAGTGTTTTATTGATGATCCGTACAAAATCACGGACGAAAAGGCGCATCGTATGACCGCTATCGCGTACTCCGTGAAAAAATGCGTCCATTCGTTCGAACGCACTTTTTCACAGACAACGCGAAAATGCGTTCGTCTGACCCTAGCCTAAGGCCTAATGGCTCAATGGTTTTCAAGTGATGGATCCAGTAAAGTTCTTTCTTTTTCAAACGTTTCTCTCTGTCGCCCCCTCTGGATAGTTTTGGCACAGTATCAATCACTTGAAACCTTAACTGTGAAACAGTATGGCCTGTTTTACAAAAATGTGAACTGGTAACTCTTCTCGCGCTAAGTGAATGTCAGATTTATCTTTGGTGATTCTGTTCTTTAATTTTTGTGTTGTCTCCCCAATATAGATCCACCCACAAGGGCATCTCAGGAGGTAAACAACAAAGCTGGAATTACATGTAAACTGCTAATCATACAGGGTTATTCAGAGAGAGGTGAAAAGCAGGAGAATGACTGGAGAATGAAAAATTCTAGGTCAAAATAGCCAAACCAGAAAAATTCTCCCTTTCATCTCACTTTCCAAATCGACTATTTTGGCCTAGAATTTTTCATTCTCCAGTCATTCTCCTGCTTTTCACCTCTCTCTGAATAAGCCTGATACTGTCTGATCATATACTTCTGTCCAGAGTGGGGATGAACAAAAAAGTCACCTCTTATAATCGCATTGCAGCAGCAGCAATTAAGACAGGGGAACGTGCTATTCTTAGGATCACCAAAAAATTGTCAAGTATCTTTTTTCTAGTAAATTCAGCTTTCACTAAGGACTCTCTCAAAGACGGGCCTCTTTTAACCCCTTCGCTGCTGAGCCATTTCACCACTGTGTGCTGAGCTAATTTTTACCGCTTTCGTTCATCATGTTTAAGGCTGGGGTCAGACTAGCGCACTTTTAACGTGCGTTCTGGCGCACATAATCACGGCCGCACTAGCAGCAAATGACGGGCAATGACGGCCAATATACGAAGTACGGTCGCACAAAAGTCCGGCCGCGCAACGCAAATGGAAAATGAACGCATTTTTTCGAGAACGCAGAACCGCTAGTACGGACGTACAGAGTGCGCTGCGCCCGCTAGCGGTGTGTGTGTGTGATTTGGAGACGTCAGACCCTGCTCATGTCCGGCCAACATAACGTCCAGACACCCAAAGTTTCCTGGTTTGGATCCGTAAAAAATCACGCACGAAAATGCGCATCGTATGACCGTTTTCTCGTATTCCGTGAAAAAATCCGTCAATGCGTTCGGACGCACTTTTTTACATTCGCGTGTAAAAATGCTTTCGTTTGACCCTGGCCTAAAACGCGATTTGAAGCCACGTTTTAGTATATGACCCAGACATATTATATATCGTTCTTTCCGGCAGACTCGGCAGATTCGTAATATATCATTATTATATGTATACGTCATGTCCTGTCTGTACATTATAACAAAAATGCAATAAAATTTGTGTTTATATTTTCTATGGGGTGCGCTTGTTAAAAAAATTTGAAATGGGGACATTTTTTGGGGGGGAATTACGTGATTTTTAGCAAAAGCATCCCATAGAAAAAAATAATTAGTGCAGCATCATTGTTCACATTATAATTGAAATGGGAACAATATTGCTGCATTAATAAAAAACACACACAAAAATTAAAAAAAATTCTTCTTTTTTTTAAAAAAATATATATATATATTTTTTTTTATTTATTTTAATTTTGTGTTATTTGTAACATGGTCATGTTTAGCGGCATTTGAAAGGCCATGTTCTGGCCTTTCAAATGACTCCTGCATGAACCTCTATCTGCCACAGTTCTGTAGATATGGGGGTTCAAAGGGACCCCTTTGATTTCCTTGGGAAATCCTCAGGCAGCTAGGGGTTCCCCAGCTAACTGACATCATCACGCCATGCGTGCGCAATGACATCCGGTGCCGAGGGGGGACCTGGAGGTGGAGCCACCATCCAAGATGGTGGCGCCCACTGGAACTAGATTGCGATACCGTGCCGAATGGCGCCGGTGTGACGTTCCCCAGGACAGAACTGGTAGGATCCCTGGTGACAGACCTCTAAACCTCCGATCCTTAGGATGGTCGGGACCAGTAAGCCTAATGTCTAGCAGCCACACAGGCCAGGGAAACAGCACCAGCAATATACACCACCGACCGAGATCTATATAAGTTCCTACTGCGCTACAGTATATGGCAAGATGAAAGTGCACCAGAACAACACTAGATGGCAGACACAGCAGGCAGGGGTACAGAGAGGGAATAGTCGTAATAACTAACTGGGTCAGCAATGGTTAGACACTTGTACTGCGCTACTATATGTGGCAGGATCTGTAGCACACACCAGCAGCAGATACACCAAACAGGGGCAGAGAGAGAGAGAATTGTCGTATAGGCAAGCAAATTCGGCAACAGATCGGGTCCTTAGAACAAAGCAGGGTCAGTAACGAGTATACACAGTATGATAACAAAGCAGCGATGCGGGAAAGAAACTCCACGGCAAGGCGAGGGCTCATTGCGCACGCTCCTGGTTTAAAGGCCGGCGGCGCTGCATCACCACACCGTGCCCCACCCCCTGAGCAGTTGCATTTACGCCAGGTGCTGCCGGAGTACTTGGCACCCGGCCAGCTGGTAGAATCATGTGTCCAGGGTCCCCCTGTGAGCCCCCTGGGACCCTGGATGTCACAGTCAGATCGCGATCCAACATTTAAGGGGTTAAAGACAGGCATCGCTTTGAAGGGCAGACACTTAGCCAGGTGGGGTCGCCTGAAAATGACGTCATTGCGTCCAATGCGATGATGTCATTACGACGGGGGGGGGGTCTATAAAAGCGGCGTCTGACTTCGAAGTGAGTATCTCTCTGGCCCCCCGCCGAGCGGAAGACGTGTGGTGAACGTCCTCCGCATACAGCAGGGGTCAATGAGGACGTTCCCCAAACGTCTTCCGCAGTGAAAGGGTTAAAAGGTGGTGACTGGAATTCCACCACCGTAGGGTAAACATCTCTCAGAATATGCCAATACTTGGGAGGGTTTTACGCAATGCGTCTGAATGGGTACCAAATCTAGAAACAAATGGGATTCTATGTGTTTTCTCCTTGTTTTTTTGTATTTATTTATCGCTGGATGTTACTGGATTTGGGAGTGGATTCATTCTGGCACAAAACAAGTGGTGAGCAGTATCCAGAACTATTGCTTGATTATTGATTATACAGGGAACAGGCTGAATGCTTCTTGTCCACGCAGCCCCCCTGATAGAAATAACGTTTTTGTGCCTACTCCCTATCACACATTGAGGCTGCCCAGAGGCTCCAGAATGTGCCACGGTCTGCAGCAGTGCTCTGCAGCTGGGGTCCTGAGCGGCAGCACCGCTCGGAGCGCCCCAATACAGAATTACTAAAATCCAGATTGCTCTGTAAATTATCTTTTGGAGTCTTCAAGAACTCTGGATAAGACTTGCCCGACCTGTATAATTGCAGTGTTTTGAATATTCATGTACAAGCTAGATAGTGTTACCAAGCTACCAACTGTTACATGAAAGCTGGCACTCGCGCAGCTACTAAGGAATAAGTCACCTTTTCATTGCTATGGATTTTCTAAAATGTCTGGAGAATCACTTTGTGCCCAGATATAAACATCACCTCCTGCAAAGCTATAGTAGAATACAACGCTCTGGGAGAGGCATTCAATATATTCATTTAATTTAACATTAAACAAGTAGACAAAAATAGAACCTGACGTGTTGTATATTTATTTTACACCTACAAATGGTACATGTGGGTACGAGTGTCTTGAGATCTGATGGGAACTCATTGACGCTACAGATCTTCCAAGCTGCTGTTCATTCTGCGCGATTTCTTCAATTTTGCTGTGTCGCATTTACATATACATAAGATTTTACTTAATTTAAGGATTAATCTTGATGTAGAATTCTTTGCACATTATTCTTATAGATGTATCAACTACAACTAACTGACTAGGCCCAAATAAGAACAAAATAAATTTCAGGGGTTACAATACCTCTCATAGAGAGGAGACTCACTGGAGTAGCGGCTGGGTGGAGTAGAGGTAATGTCACTGCTCTGCATGGAGAGAGCCTGTGGAGTCATGGGTTCAATCCCAGCGAGCAACCTCTCCAGTAAGTGTCCTTGGCAAGACACCTAACGGTACATACTCGCCACCCAGGACATACTTGAAAACGAGAGAAATCTCAATGTATCCTTCCTGGTAAAATCCTTTCACAATTTAGGCACTGGACCTTTTTTCTGGGAGGACAATATCAGATTGATATGTAAAAGGTGTAGGCTAGGGTCAGACTAACGCATTTTTCGCGTTGTCTGTGAAAAAGTGCGTTCGAACGAATGAACGCATTTTTTCACGGAATACGCAATAGCGGTCATACGATGTGCCTTTTCGTCCGTGATTTTGTACAGATCACCAATAAAACACTTTTTGTGTCTGGACGTTATGTTGGCCGGACATTAGCAGCGTCTGACGTCTCCCAATCACGCACACACGCCTCTAGCGGACGCAGCGCACTCTGTACGTCCGTACTAGCAGTTTGACGTTCTAGAAAAAATGCGTTCGTTTGCCACTTGCGTTGCGCGGACGCACTTTCGTGCGGCCGTACTTCGTGTGTTCCCCGGCATTGGACGTCATTTGCTGCTAGCACGGCCGTGATTTCGTGCGTCTAAACGCACGTTAAAACTGCTTTCGTCTGACCCTAGCCTTAGATGGATAACATGATTAATTACCCCATTGACTACCATGATAGAGTATACCTGATCTCCAAAAGTTGCTGCAGGAGCCCACGATCAAGGGGGTTATTCAAAGAGGTCCCCTCTCGTTTGGCGCACTTCGGCGAGTTCAATTCACCAATAGGGATGAGCCGAACAGTCCCCGAGTTCGGTTCGGAGCCGAACCCGAACTTTCCAAATGTTCGGATCCGAACCAGAACCCGAACTCGAACTCGAACTCAATGCAAGTCAAAAAGTAAAAAAAAAACGTTTTTAAAGGGACAGTGAGTTTTCCATGAAATAAGGGTTAAAAATAAAAACGAAAAATTCCTTCAAATATCGTGCCTAGGAGGTCCCATAACCTGCCCGTGAAGTGGCGGATTTCTAGGATGTATAGAAATATGTAAAAACCAAAAAATGACATTTCAAATGACGGTAAATGCTTTTCCTTTAATCTATCCATAAACAACTGCTTGGGGCGGCAGTCTGTATGAAAAGAGGAGACATTTTCGGACACGCAGAAAAAGTTTACTGATTTCTTGGCGGTGAAAAGCAGGAGAATGACTGGAGAATGGAAAATTCTAGACCAAATAGCCGATTTGGAAAGTGAGAAAAATGGGAGAATTTTTCTGGTTCGGCTATTTTGACCTAGAATTTTCTCTTCAGTCATTCTCCTGAGTTTCACCTTTCTCTGAATAACCCTGTCAGGGTTATTCAGAGAGCGGTGAAGAGCAGGAGAATGACTGGAGAATGGAAAATTCTAGGTCAAAATAGCCAAACCAGAAAAATTCTCCCATTTAGGCTAGGGTCAGACTAGCGAATTTTTAACGTGCGTTTAGGCGCACTTAATCACGGCCGCACTAGCAGCAAATGACGGCCAATATACGAAGTACGGTCGCACGAAAGTCCGGCTGTCCAAAGCAAGTGGAAAATAAACACATTTTTTCGAGAACGCGGGACCGCTAGTACGGACGTACAGAGTGCGCTGCGTCCACTAGTGGCGTGTGTGCGTGATTTGAAGACGTCAGACCCTGCTCATGTCCGGCCAACATAACGTCCAGACACCCAAAGTTTCCTGGTTTGGATCCGTAAAAAATCACGCACAAAAATGCGCATCGTATGACCGTTTTCACGCATTCCGTGAAAAAATACGGCAATGCGTTCGGACGCACTTTCGGTCGCTGTGAAAAATGCGTTAGTCTGACCCTAGCCTTATCTCACTTTCCAAATCGGCTATTTGGTCCAGATTGTACTCTTTTCCTGCCATTCTCCTGGTTTTCACCTTTCTCTGAACAACCCTGAGAGAGAGGTGAAAGCCAGGAGAACTGGCAGGAGAAGAGAACAATCTAGACCAAATAGCCAATTTGGAAAGTGAGTTAAATGGGAGAATTTTTCTGGTTTGACTACTTTGACCTAGAATTTTCACTTCTCCAGTTATTCTCCTGCTTTTCACCGCTCTCTGAATAACCCTGTGAATGTTTAATCACGAGGTGAAAAATAACATTGCTTTAGATGTTATTTTGAATTTTTTTCAAACACCAGTTAACCACTTGGCTGCTATGGATGCGCTCAGCGCGTCCAGTCAAGTGGTTCTCCTGTGCTATGGACGCGCTGAGCGCGTCCAAGCACAGGAGGCAGCAATCCGCCGGATTCTGGGGGATTGCTGCACCCCCCCGGTGCGTGCTGACATCTTGGATGTCAGCCCAGCACTCCGGGGCCCCGGCGGAGCAATTAGATGTCATCGCGGCGGCGCGATGACATCTAATTCAGGCGCCCCCCCCCCCGCATGTGCGGAGGAAGCACCTGAAAGGGAGGGGGGAGGTCCTTCGATCACCGGGGGGCAGAGAGTTAATCCAGGCACCGTTTGGAAGGGCACAGCCTGCCCTTCCAAACGGTGGCTGTGATTAACCCCTGGGGAGCCGGATCACGAATCGGCGCTGAAAAGCGCCGGATCGTGATCCTCTCCTGGAGCTCCCCCTGGAACTCCAGGAACTCCCCCTGAGGACTGGCGTCATCGTGCATAGCACGATGACGCCAGTCCTGGAGTTAACCCCTAGCTGCCACCAATGGTGGAGATAGGGGGTTCCAATGAACCCCCTATCTCCCGATCCGTGGCAGCTAGGGGTTAATGTTTGATATCGTTGGATCGGCCAGAGCATGGCCTTTCCAAGGATACCAAACATGAGCATGAATAATGTTTTTTTTTAAAAAAATATATATATATTTTTTAAAAATTCTAAAAAAAAAATACGTTTTTTTTTGTTTTTGCTTTGTTAATGCAGCAATATTGTTCCCATTTCAATTATAATGTGAACAATAATGCTGCACTAACGATTTTTGTATGCGGTGCGTTTGTTAAAAAAAGCGAAATTTTCCCCAAAAAAAAATGTAACGAGACCCCATTTCAAATTTTTTTAACACCCCATACAAAATATAACCGCAAACGATCGCATGTTAAAATGTGGAAAAAAAACACTTTACACATAATAAATTATTGAAAATTCAAATTTTATTGCATTTTTTGTTATAATATACAGACATGACATAACGTATACATATAATAATGACATATTATGAATCTGCCAAGTCTGCCGGAAAGAACGATATATAATATGTCTGGGTCATATATCAAAATATGGCTACAAAACGCGGTTAAACATGATGAGCGAAAGCGGTAAAAATGACCTCAGCACAGAGGTGTGAAAAGCCTCAGCCGGGAAAGGGTTAAATGCAGCATATTAGGATGTTTTAGGAGGGAAATTAATTCTCAAATCTCAATCAAAAGCAGACACCACCCCACCCCCTCAGTATAGTGTACAATGTATCAAATTGATTACCAGACTAAAAACACCTGGTGTTATGCCCGTTTGTGAACAGAGGTGATTTAGAGTTGATAATCTTTCCACGTACACATTAGTTTTTAATTCAATATCTAATAAACCGTTGCTTATAATATTCTCTTTATTTCTAGATTTTTTTAGTATTTTTTTAAGCATTTTCTATACTTTTTTCAAAATTTCTTATTTTTTTCGAACTCGAACCGAACACACCCACAAAGTTCGAAGTTCGTGAACTTTCGAACTGCCAAATTTCGGGTCGAACTCCGAACCGTCCGAACCCGAACAGCTCATCCCTATTCACCAACCCTGCAGTGAATTCAACATTCACCGCACGGTCCCCGAAGTGCGTCAAATGGATCCGCCAAACGCTGTTGATTAAACCCGCCAGACGCAGCCGCAAACTGCCGAACGCAGCCGATAAACCCGACAAGCACAGCCGCAAACCACTGAACGCAGCCGACCCATACGCCAAACAGACCTATGAACGCAGCAGCATACCATCGAATGCAGCCGATAATCCTTTGAAAGCCTCCGATCAGCCGCGGAATGCCGCTGAAAAGAGCCGATCAGCCGCCGAACAGGGTAAAAAAACCAACAACAAAAAAAACTATTTTAAAAAGGCGTTAAAAACAAAGCATATACAGGAAAATGCATGGAAATAATAAGGTGCTATGAATAATAATAAAAAGGTCTGTTACAGAATAAAAAAAAATGCCATTTAAAAAAAAATCAGAATTAAAAGTTTTGAAGAAAAAGTCCAGGAAAAAATTTCGAAAAATTTAATAAATAAAGAGACTTTTTGCTGCAAATGAAAAGAATAAACATTTGAATAAAAAAAATAATAAAGAATTTATTTTTACATTGAAACCTATGGGATTCACCTTGTTTAACCTCTCTGGTGGTATTCCCGAGTGTGACTCAGGGTTAAATTTCACTACCACGAACGGTAACCCCGAGCCACACTCGGACTGTATACTTACCGCATCCTGCGCTCCCTCGCTGTCCCCTGCAGTGTGATCGCAGTGACTTGCTTCCTGGTAACGCTCCCTGCGAGTCACGAGATGCAGGGGGCGGGACCAGGCAGCAAAATGTACAGTGAAATAAAAAAAAAATTAAAGTCCCTAACATGCAGTTCACATTAACGGCCACTAGGTGGCACTAACAGATCAGAAACAGACCATACACATGAAGATCTCTATGAAAATATAATTATTGATAGACTGTATGCATTATAAATGTTGCTGTATAAATAAGAGTGTACATAATTGAAATACTATATCATACCAAGGAGGGTTACACTGAGGCAATATGCGGAGACTAATATTGCACCCTTGTTTTCTGAAAGATTTCAGTGTTGTTGGTTTGATTTTATTATTGAATATAATTTATTTGCATTATTTTGGATAATTATTTTTGGGATAATAAATTATTATTTCGTGTTTCAAACTTTATCTGACTCCGTGTGTTTATTTGACGCTTGCTTGCACGGATTTCAGTGAGTTATTCCTACGGAATACAGGCTTACTATATAAAACAACAAATTTCCTTTCCAAAAAAATTTAAATGCTTTAAGGCTAGGGTCAGACGAACGCATTTTCGCGTTGTCTGTGAAAAAGTGCGTTCGAACGAATGGACGCATTTTTTCACGGAGTACGCGATAGCGGTCATACTATGCGCATTTGCGTTCGTGATTTTGTACGGATCATCAATAAAACACTTTGTGCATCTGGACGTTATGTTGGCCGGACATTAGCAGTGTCTGACATCTCCAATTCACGCACACACGCCGCTATGCGGACGCAGCGCACTCTGTACAACCGTACTAGAGGTTTTACGTTCTCGACAAAATGCGTTTGTTTGCCACTTGCGTTGCGCAGCCGGACTTTTGTGCGACCGTACTTCGTATATTGGCCGTCATTGCCCGGCATTTGCTGCTACTACGGCCGTGATTAAGTGCGCCTGCACGCGCGTTCGCACTGCCTCAGTCTGACCCTAGCCTTAGACACAAAATTTTGAAAAAATTAGACCTCCAGGGAGGTTAAACCTGTCGAACTAAAGCACCGAAAATCTGGGCATTTCACCAACATTTCTCTGCTGTTCAGAGTTCTCTGAATAGATTAACCATTACTTCTCTATGGGGAATTTCACTGCCGTCGAAGGACACGGAGTTGCGGCGAATTGCACCATATTTTGCTGGCGCTTCACCAATTGCCAGCTTTCTGAATAGCCAAATTGCCCAGCTGATCCTGCATGGAACCGTGAGATGCAGTAACTCATTTAGGTCAGCAGATGGCAACATCTGCCTGCAAAATGTATTTATTTACAAAGGATTTTACCAGGAAGGATACATTGAGATTTCTCTCGTTTTCAAGTATGTCCTGTAGGTTATTACAGTAAGGGATACATTGGGAATATCCCTAAATATATCTACCTGTATAATATTAAAAAATAAAGTTTTGACTGATTTTTTTTTGAGCTTTCAGCTGATTCAATTAAAAAATTCACAGCCAAAAATTTAAAAATGATATGGTAGCGAAACAAGTAGGTTGGAAAACCCCCCAAAAAGCATCATGTTTAGCTTTGAAAAATCACGCCTTTTTGATAATCCAAGGTTTCAATGAGAGATTTAGTCTGATTCACTGCCTGAAAATATTTTTATCAACCCCTTTCAGCACTTTAACTTTTTTTAAAAATTGTCTTACCGATAAATTTTAAATGGAATTGCTAAAGCCGAAATGTCCACTTATTATCCCCTTCACTACCAAGATCGAGATATCTCTAGCTTCAAAGGCTCCATCCGGTGTCCGGATATCGAGACATCTCGATCTGCAGCTCTGCAGTCCAAAAGCAAATGAAATTTGTTTGCTGCAAACAAATTTTGTTTACTTTCTGCTGCAGAAGGTGCCCGCAAAGTTTTAGTCCTGTGGGCATAATGCCCAAAGAGCTAAAACTGTGTAAAATCGGCTGATGATGCCCTGACATCGGACATTCAGCAGCTGATGCAGGGGGGAAAAAATCAAGCTGCTGCTGCAACAGCTGTAACTCAAGTTGGCAGTAGATGGCGCCATCTACTGGCCAAATAGTTTATTTATAGTAAGAAATTAAATGGGAATATGCCCAAATATTTCTTACTGTATAATTAAAAATGATTTTACTAAAAAACACTGGTTTCTGACAATGTTTTTTTTTTTTTTAAAGAAAAAATCCCTTGGTAGTGAAGGGGTTAAGTATCGGTGCAACTGCAGATTTTTGTCAGGAATCAAAATGACTAATTAGTAATTAAATTTCCCAAAATGACAAATGGCCACAGTGTGTGCAAACATGAACTAAATTTTCCACAATCGTGCCGAATTAAATCGAGTCCTAAATTTGGAATTTTCTTAGTTTCTTATAATAGAAACATAGAACATAGAAAAATGTCGGCAGATAAGAACCTTTCGGCCCATCTAGTCTGCCCAATTATATGGATACTTTACCTGGATTTATCTTTTGTTTAGGATAGCCTTATGCCTATCCCATGCTTGCTTAAATTCAATTACTGTTTTGGCCTCTACCACTTCAACTGGAAGACTGTTCCATGTATCCACCACCCTCTCAGTAAAATAATGCTTTCTGATGTTACTTTTAAACCTTTGCCCCTCTAATCTAAGACTATGTCCTCTTGTTTTGCTACTTTGTTTCCGTTTAAATATACTCCCTTCCTCTACCTTGTGGATTCCCTTGTGGATTCCTATTTAAATACGATAATATTATCTGATAATCTTGATTGTTGATTTATTTTGTCTTATTTCCTAAGCAATTCAAATAAAATAAATTAGATATCTGTACGTGTATCTCTTGTTTTGTTTACACAAATTGCAATTACATTAAATCAGTAACACTCGTCGGCTGCTATTTTTAACACCCAGTTCTCCACTTACAATGTCTATTTTATTTAATCCCGCTGTTCATAAAATATCACTACTCTGCCTAGATGGTGCCAAGATTCCTCTCTAGGGAGATACCTTTAGAAGGAAATGACCTTGAACGCTCCAGTCAGTGTATCATTTTTTCAAGAATTTGCCCTCTAAATCCTGCTAAGCAACAAAAATGTATTTATACTGAATTATTCCTCAGATATAAAACGAAAGCCTGTGTGACCCAATTCTTGCCATTCAATGTAAAGAAATATGTATTAAAGGAATAGAACGAGATACATTCTTACACATGTCGAGCAGTAAGCTTTAACATGAAACGACAGTGAACATTGAATTTCAAAATGATACTGTTTATGCAACTTG
Source organism: Leptobrachium leishanense (assembly GCA_009667805.1). Lineage (NCBI taxonomy): Eukaryota > Metazoa > Chordata > Amphibia > Anura > Megophryidae > Leptobrachium > Leptobrachium leishanense. The sequence goes on along the minus strand of CM019065.1, from coordinate 361,241,488 downwards.
TAAAAATAAAAAAGGATCCATTTGGAATAAATTTGTTATGTATTTTATTGTTATAAAAAAGTAAACATTTTCCGACAATTGCTTTTAAACCTTTTCAGTACAAAGTGCAGTTTGTTGAAAACAATATACTGTATATTATCATAAACATTTGTTTAAGGCTAGGGTCAGAGTGGGGCAGTCGGAACGCGCGTGCAGGCGCACTAAATCACGGCGGCAGTAGCAGCACATAACGGCCAATGACGGCCAATATACGCAGTACGTGCGTACGAAAGTGCGCCGACACCACGCAACCAGCAAATGAACGCATTTTTATCAGAACGTGAAACCGCTGCTACTGACGTACAAAGTGCGCTGCGGCCGCATAGCAGCGTGTGTGCGTGATTAGGAGACGTCAGACGCTGCTAGTGTGCGGCCAACATAACGTTCAAACAGCCGGATTTCCCTAGACTTCTTTTTACCCCACCGTCATGAAATACGTCCAGAATTGCGCATCGTCTGACCACTTAAGCGTATTCCGTGAAAAAATGCGTGCGCACGCATCGACGTACATTTTGACGGTGGCTGCAGAAAATGCGCTCATCTGTCCCTAGCCTTAGACATAGGATCAGTAGTTAATATATAAATATAGGTTAAAATACACATTTTAGATAATGATTGATATACTCTGTGATAAATTAAAATAATGTAAATTTGCCCCTTTTTTAAGAGCTTTACGAGATGATGTCTCTTTAAATTGAAGATAAAAATCTAGATATACAGGAAAGGTCAGGTCTTCTGACAATGGGGATTTGTAGTGATCATAATGAGGTAATTAGCAATGCAGCTTCCAAAAAATACCAATAGAATATAAAGATAATATCTGTATGTGACATAATGCCTGTATATGGAAATTACAGTAACCCCTTGTATCTGTACTGTACAGAGATTTTCAGTCGTTATGACCCTCTGAATCTTATCCCTGTACAGCAGTGACTGACCCCAGAGCTCTCTCCGTATTCTGCCCTCTCCATGGCTGCTGTAATGAAGCAGTAAAGTTTTTGACCTTTTTTGTTACAGTGAGGAGGATGAGAGCTGGGGCCAGCTCTAGTGTTTGTGGAGAAAATGTAAGGCAAAATGTGGGACTGCTTCTTTTTCCTTTGTTTGAACAACATTTTTAATACCAATTTCAGGAAACAAGTATTACATTTAAGTTCACTGAGTGGGATTGCAGTGTGCATGTGGCTGGCTGCGAGAGGGGCGAGCATTTGGTTCATTGAGTGGAATGAGAATGGGTATTTTTAAGTTGACAGAGTGAGGTAGGAGTGAGAGCGTTCAGCTGTGTGTGGTTTGAGTGAGCATGAGAGTGGGTGACTGGCTCAGTGACCGGAGAGAGTGTGCAATTGTGTGATTGGCAAAGTGCAAAGTGAGGTGGGTGTGTGAGCGTTCAGCTGTGTGTGGTATGAGTGAGCATGAGAGTGGGTGACTGGCTTAGTTAGCGTGCTGTAGATTCAGTTCACACTGCACATACAGGTATATTTATACACTGTACACAGGGCCGGCCCGACAATGGTGCAGAGCGGAGCAGCGGCGCCAGGCGGCAGAAATTCGGGGGCGGCAAATTTCAGCCACCGGCGTCGCTGCTCCGCACTGCACTATTTTTTTATCGGCACAGCGGCAGATCCTACGGCCACCGCGTTCGTTCCTTCAATGAGTGGCAGCCAGCATGAGAATCTGCCGCTCGCCTGAGATCCCTCCTCCAGCCTGCCGCAATCGAGATCACGTGAACTCCGCGATCGAGCGAGATCGTGGCAGGCTGGAGGGTGGATCCCAGGCGAGCGGCAGATACTCATGCAGGAATACTCGATACTCATTGAAGGAACGAATGCGGCGGCCACACGATCTGCCCCTCGGAGCCTGGGCCTGGGGGCAATCTATCCTTGAGTGAACCTGGGGACAAATATATCCATGAGTGAGCCTGGGGCAAATATATCCATGAGTGAGCCTGGGGCAAATATATCCATGAGTGAGCCTGGGGGCAATATATCCATGAGTGAGCCTGGGGACAAATATATCCATGAGTGAGCCTGGGGCAAATATATCCATGAGTGAGCCTGGGGACAAATATATCCATGAGTGAGCCTGGGGACAAATATATCCATGAGTGAGCCTGGGGACAAATATATCCATGAGTGAGCCTGGGGACAAATATATCCATGAGTGAGCCTGGGGACAAATATATCCATGAGTGAGCCTGGGGCAAATATATCCATGAGTGAGCCTGGGGACAATATATCCATGAGTGAGCCTGAGTATGTGACGCTGGGCACTGCTGGGTATGTGACGCTGGACTCTGCTGGGCATGTGAAGCTGGGAACTGCTGGGTATGTGACACTGGGCACTGCTGGGTATGTGATGCTGGGCACTGCTGGGTATGTGACGCTGGGCTCTGCTGGGCATGTGACACTGGGCACTGCTGGGTATGTGATGCTGGGCACTGCTGGGTATGTGACACTGGGCACTGCTGGGTATGTGACGCTGGGCTCGGTTATATACACCTCACATTACTGTATCACAGAGCTCCACAGCAATAAAATTCTAATGTACGGTGTGTATGAGTGTTTGAATTTTATTGCTGTGGCACACTGTGATACGCTCATACACACTGCGTGTTTTTTTGTTTTTTTTGGGGGGGGGGCAGCATTTCATCCTTCGCTCCAGGCAGCACAATGTCTTGGGCCGCCCCTGACTGTACATCAGGGGCGGATCCAGGGGGGGCAACGGGGCAATTGCCCCCCCCCCCCGAGATTCTGAAAAAATTCGTGAATGAATAAAAGGAGGGCTTGTTGATAACTGTGTAGGCCTCTCACTTATAACGTCCGTATACGAGGATCCTCCAAATGGGGAAGAAATGGATCTTATCCTTGTTGTCCTAGTGGATTCTTCGTTCTAGTAGATTCCACGTTCTCGTAATACGGGGAAGGGGAAAAAAGAGAGAGAAAGAGAAAAAATAGTGCAATATTGTCTAGATATATTAGTCGTGGAAGGATGCAAGAAAATGCACACTTACACTTTCCAGAGCCTATATGGTCCAGGCTCTGGTTCGAAATGCACTGGGCCAAATATAGAGTGGCCTCTTCCCTTCTTTTAAAATTATTGTTCACCTCGGATATAGAAAAACAAGGTATTCATAGCGCAACTTGAATGGTGACTAGGTACATTGGTAGAAATAGAGTTGGTCTCACTCACCGATGGTGGAGCCTTGTTCCAGGCTCAACTTAATGGCATGCAGTGCTCCTTTGCTCGGTGGGCACCGTCACCTCTTTAGCTGCACCTCTTTAGCGGTCTTCTACTGGCTCAGGAGGGTAAATAAAGTAAATAGACCAAAAAAACAGCAGCAAGACCACGAATTGATAAGTTAAAATAACGTGGTTTATTGAGAAAATCTAAAATAAAGGGGGGAGAGGAAGGGAAAAAAGAAAAATGGTAATGATGGAGGATACGCGTTTCGGCAGCTCACGTGCCTTCATCAGTCCATAAGAGAAAAAAAAGGGCAATCAGAGGCATTCCACAGGTCTTTCTTTATATAGATACAATAGATTTTCAATTAGGGTGTGTCTAATCGTTTACTTCCGGGTTCAAGGGTAGCCTAATCACATAGTGAGTGTATCCAATGTGGTGATGTATTTAAACGAATAAGATATACATTCCGATCGTATGTTACAATGCATAAAATAAATTTCGTATTTTTAATCTTTCGTTCGGTTATTTCCGACCTCGCAGGTCTATTTTCGTAAATCAGAAGGACTTCCGGGTTCGTAGGTCTCCTATTCTCTGGGTCAAATTAAGAACATGGCGTTGCGTTCCAGCGCCTAGCGCTTGCGTTCCATCTATATGATACGATTGGCGTGCAAAGTTCGGTATTTCGATCAAACTTCACAAGTGAATAAACATACGAAAAACATACGATAAAATATACATACGATAGGAAATGGGTAGAGTGATAAAACGAACTCTATACAAAAGAATATATAAAAAAGAAAATATAAATAAGAAAAAGAAAAACATAGGGTTGCGTTCCAATATCTGGCACTTTTCTAGTGTACACTTAAGATAGCACTTTACCATTGGTCTGTTCCTAGACTGTGCTCCTACAGTTGACTTCAAACTGTTTTTTTAGAATATTTCCGTTTCGCTTTTACACGGAGTTTCAACGCAAATTACCTCCCTCTGCGCCACTGGAGTAACTCCCACTTCTTTATGGAACATACAAGAACCTGAAGTATCTATTCAATGTCAGTGCCCCTCCCGAGACTAGGCTCTGGATCCGCCCCTGCTGTACATACTGTGTACACAAAAAGCACACACAGTATTTTTCACCCTTCTACACATACGCAACACACACGTACAAACACACTGCGCAGCCGCACACTAGTGATGAGCCGAACACCCCCGTGTTCGGTTCGCATTCGAACTCGAACAATTTCAAAAGTTCGAGTTCGAACTCGAACACGAACCGAACTCAATGCAAGTCATGGGGACTCGGATGTTTGATTTTTAAAGTGCCCTCCAAGAGGGCATATATGCAAGATATTTGCCATAAAAGGTGTATGGGGGTCCGGGTAGTGCCCTGGGGGACAGGAAACAAGGACAAAAAGTTTTTAAAAAAAATGTTTTTAAAGGACCAGTGAGTTTTCCATGAAATAAAGGTTAAGAATAAAAACGAAAAAGTGGCAGTGCACTCAAATATTGTGCCTTTGGTGGCAGCAAGTGCCTTCACACCGTAAGTAACCCTTCTATGGTATTGTGGAAGAGTGCAGGGTTGGACCCTGCGGTCCAATATTAAAATGATATGAATCTGGTACAGGCGTCAGTGCACCCAAATATTGTGCCTTTGGTGGCAGCAAGTGCCTTCACAACGTAACCCCTCTGAGGTATTGTGGAAGAGTGCAGGGGTGGAAGTTTTGGTAATGCAGAAGAGATCCCCGATCTATTCAGTTACGTCAGAATCAGGGGATTGATAACTGCTGATCCAGGACTGATTCATTTTTATAAATGTCAGCCGGTCTACAGAGTCGGTGGACAGACGCACTCTTTTGTCTGTGACAAAACCTCCAGCGGCACTGAACGTCCTTTCAGAAAGAACGCTGGATGAAGGGCAACCTACAGGGTTATCCAAAGAGATCCGAATTGCTTGAGAAAGGTAACCGAACGCTGAAAATCAGCGTTCGGTTACCTTTCCTGGCCATTCGGCCAACCAGAGAGCAGGCAATTCGCCAAATCCTGGCGAATTGCCTGCACATACGGTGCCTGTTCGGTGCCTGTTCGAGGGCAGTGAAATCCCCATGAAAAAGCACTGCTTCGTCTATTCAGAGAACACAAACCAGCAGTGAAAGGTTCCCCTAATGCCCTGCCATTCGGTGGTTTAATTCGGCAAGTTTATTCAGGAGAATCCCATAGACTTCAATGTTAAAAATATTCCCGTTTTAATTCAATATCTAATAAACTGTTCATTATAAAATTCTGCAGCAAAAAGTCTCTTTATTTATAGATTTTTTTAGGATACATTAAGCATTTTTTTTTTTTTTTTAAGTTTACTTATTTTTTCTGTAACAGCCCTCTTTATTATCATTCCCTGGACCTCCTGTGTAAATTTCAGACATTTTCACTCAGTAGTAGTTTCTTTGCAAACAGCGTTTCATTTTCACACAATCACACAAACTATTTTGCTAATTTATTCACCTCCCTCGTCTGTGGTCTCGGCTGCTTCAGCTGTGTGTGATCGGCTCCTGCTCGGGCTTTTTCCGTGGTTTTTGCAGGTTAATCCAGATGTTTTTGGGGGGTTTCGGCGTGCATTCGGTGGGTTTTGCGGTTAGTTTTCGTCAGGTTTGCGGCAGCTTTTCCCTGCAATTCGGGGACCCTGTGGTGCTTGCTGAATACACCGCAGGGTCACAGAAATGGGTTCGGCAAAAGGAACCGAATTGAAGAGAACGAAAAGTCACCGAACGTGCAGTGACTTTTTGAATCTCTTTGAATAACCCTGACAGTAGCTGCATAGCATATTGGCTAAATTCTGGCCAGTGATCCAATCTCAACACCCAGTAAGTCAGTGGATCATCTGCTGTAAAGGTATCCAGGTCTGCCCTTGCCCCTAGGTAGTCCTGCACCATATGTGACGTAAAGCTTTTTAAGACACAGGTTATAATTCCCAGATATCTGCTACAAGTCTACAAATTACAATTCCCAAAAACCTCCTATAAATCAGTGAGACCCCCTGATGGGTGGCAGTGACAAGACACAGATTACAATTCCCAGATATCTGCTAGAAGTGAGACCCTCCCACCAATAGCTGCTGGCAGTGAGAACACACAGATTACAACAATTCCCAGATATCTTGTAGAAGTGAGACCCCCCAATAGCTGCTGGCACTCTCAATCTCCTCTCAAAAAACACGTGTGTGAAGCCTTATATAGTGTGCTGCGGGACTTAGCTCTGTGAGCCCATGATTGGGCCAAATTTGCCCAATCAGGACTCTGAGCCGTGATTGGCATAGTCTTGCACCTGTCTTGCACCTGACCTGCGGTCAGGTGCAAGGCTGTAGCCAATTAAAAGTTTCAGGCCAGTGGAAAAAGTGCATTGTGGTGCATTGTGGGCGAACTCGAACCGAACACGCGGAAATGTTCGGAGTTTGACAAACAGCCGAACGACCGATGTTCGATGCGAACTCCGAACAGATCGAACCGAACAGCTCATCCCTACCGCACACAACATACCCATGACACAGCACACACAGGGAGCTCCAGGAAGGATTTTTGTCGCCACTAAGTGAGTTGATCCCATTAGGTTTAGTTTAAGAACGGTCGGCGATGGGATACATTGACATTGTGACACACTAAAAAGATGGTCATATCTTGCTTAACTAAATGCCCATCATTTATTATCTAAGCCTAGGTGGTTACAAATCTTTTAAAATCTGGATATTGTGTGATTTTGAACATGGTGTGATCTGTGTATTGGAGTTACCTCCCCGGTGCGCCAATATGAGAGGGATCAATGAATGAAAGGGGGGGAACTTCTACACTGGTCATCCACACTCCATTATTATTCTGGTTTTCTGCAATTAACTAGTCAATGCAATTTATATAATCCCATTTTTAAACAATGTGTTAACCCCTTCACTAACGTGATAATGTGCACACAACCACTGTAACAGACACAGCAGCTCGAAATTGGGTTAACACGACTTGGGGCTGTGCTGTGTGATTGCAAATTAAATTAGTTTGTTGCAATCGGGTGTCGTTTGCTTTTGGACTCCAGAAGGTGCCCCTAAAGTTTTAGCCCTGTGGACATAATGCCTGATGTGTTAAAATTGTTTAACCCCTTTAAGGACCAAGGGTCTTTAAAGTCAATGCATTTATGACGTAAATATTACGTCATAGGTCCTTAACCTTTTCACTGTTGAGGACGTGTGAGGAACGTCCTCATTGACTCCTAAGGAAAGATAGGGGTGGAGATAAGGGTTCATTTGAACCCAGATATCTCCTGTCTGTTTTCAGCTAGCAGGTTCATGTTTGGTGTCATTAGAAAGGCCAACGCATGGCCTTTTCAATGATACCAAACATGACCATGTTTAAAGTAAAGAAGAAAAATAATAACAATAATAATACAAAAATTCAGCAGTTAAGGGGTTAAAAGCCGCTATGTAATATCCTTTTTGGTTGTTCTTAAGCCGATACAGAGTCTTCAAAAGCTGTTCCATCTGCAGTAACTCCATTTGGCCAGCAGATGGAGCCATCTGCTAGCCAAATAGTTTATTACATTAAGAAATACATCAGGAATATTCCCAAATATTTATTACAGTATAATTAATTAAAAACGAATTTCCAAAAAAAACACCGGTTCCTGAAAGTGTATTTTTGGAAAATCACTCGGTAGTGAAAGGGTTAATCAACAGTGAATAACACAGGATGTTTTTGAAGAGGGAGCTCTCTTTAAAAGGATACCCCTTACAGGGTTATTCAGAACAGGGGCGGATCCAGGGGGGCCAACGGGGCAATTCCCCCCCCCCCGGAGAAAATCACCGCAGGCATTCTTCTCCACCCCACGAGGCGAGCGGCCGCTGGCATGCAGCTTGGCCGCTCGCATGCAGCTTGGCCGCTCGCCTGGTATGGGAACCACCTGACCAGTGTGCGATCTCGCGAGAACGTGGCTGCGCTGGTCAGTTGGTTCCTGCCCGGTGAGAGGCCAAGCTGCATGCCAGCGGCCTCGCCTCGTAGGGAGAAGAACGCCAGCGGAGACTAGGGCCTGGCCGCAGAGGAGCAGGTGTGAGCTGGGGTAAATATACCCATGTGTGAGCTGGGGCCATATATCCATGTGTGAGCTGGGGGGCAGTATATCCACGTGTGAGCTGGGGGCATTATATCCATGTATGAGCTGGGGCAATATATCCATGTGAGCTGGGGCAATATATCCACGTGAGCTGGGGCAATATATCCATATGAGCTGAGGGCAATATATCCATGTGTGAGCTGGGGCAATATATCCATGTGTGAGCAGCGGGCAGTATATCCACATATGAGCTGGGGGCAATATATCCATATGAGCTGGGGGCAATATATCCATGTGTGAGCTGGGGGCAATATATTCATGTGTGAGCTGGGGGCAATATATCCATGTGAGCTGGGGCAAATATATCCATGTGTGAGCTGGGGGCAATATATCCATGCGTGAGTTGGGGGCAGTATATCCATGTGTGAGCTGTGGGCAATATATCCATATGAGCTGGGGGCAATATATCCATGTGTGCTGGGGCAAATATATCCATGTGTGAGCTAGGGGTAATATATCCATGTGAGCTGGGGGCAATATATCCATGTGAGCTGGGGCAATATATCCATGTGTGAGCTGGGGCAATATATCCATGTGAGCTGGGGGCAATATATCCATGAGCTAGGGGCATATATATCCATGTGTGAGCTGGGGCAATATATCCATGTCTGAGCTTGGGGCACTATAGTATATCCATGTGAGCTGGGGGGCAATATATCCATGTGAGCTGGGTGGGCAATATATCCATGTGAGCTGGGGCCAATATATACAGTGGCAAGAAAAAGTATGTGAACCCTTTGGGATTACGTGAAGTTTTGCATGAATTGGTCATAAAATGTGCTCTGATCTTCATCTAAGTTACAACAATTTGAAAAACACAGTCTGCTTAAAATAATACAACACAAACATATGTTTTCATGTTTTTATTGAACAGAACATGTAAACATTCACAGTGCAGGGTGGAAAAAGTATGTGAACCTTCGGACTTAATAACTGGTTGACCCTCCTTTGGCAGCAATAACCTCAACCGAACGTTTCCTGTAGTTGCAGATCAGACCTGCACAACGATCTGGAGTAATTTTGGACCACTCCTCTTCACAAAACTGTTTCAGTGTAGCAATATTCTTGGGATGTCTGGTGTGAATCGCTCTCTTAAGCTCATGCCACAGCATTTCAATCGGGTTGAGGTCAGGACTCTGACTGGACCACTCCAGAAGGCGTATTTTGTTTTGTTGAAGCCATTCTTTTATTGAATTACTTGTATGCTTTGGGTCATTGTCCTGTTGCAACACCCATCCTCTGCGGAGCTTCAGTTGGCGAACAGATGGTCTTACGTTTTCCTGCAAAATGTCTTGATAAACTCTGGAATTCATTTTTCCATCAATGACAACAATTCGTCCAGGCCCTGAGGCAGCAAAGCAGCCCCAAACCATGATGCTTCTTCCGCCATGCTTTACAGTGGGGATGAGGTTTTGATGTTGGTGTGGTGTGCCTTTTTACTCCACACATAGTGTTGTGTGTTTTTTCCAAACAACTCAATTTTGGTTTCATCTGTCCACAGAATATTTTGCCAGTAGTGCTGTGGAACATCCAGGTGCTCTTTTGCAAACTTCAAACGTGCTGCAATATTCTTTTTGAACAGCAATGGCTTCCTCTGTGGTGTCCTCCCATGTACTCCATTCTTGTTTAATGTTTTCCTTATTGTAGATGTGTCAACAAAAATGTTAGCATGTGCCAGAGATTTCTGTAAGTCTTTAGCTGACACTTTAGGATTCTTCTTTACCTCATTAAGCATTCTGCGCTGTGCTCTTGCAGTCATCTTTACAGGACGACCACGCCTAGGGAGAGTAGCAACAGTGCTGAACTTTCTCCATTTGTAGACAGTCTGTCTTACCGTGGACACATGAACATCAAGGCTTTTGGAGATGTGTAATTTTGTTGCCATTCGGCTATTCAAAAAGCTGGCAATTCGCAAAATATTGGCGAATTGCCAGTGTAATACAGTGCCTGTTTGACAGCAGTGAAATCCCTCATGGAGAAGCAACGGTTTATCTATTCAGAGACACCGAACAGCAGTGAAATGTCAGTGAAATCCCCTGCTGTTCGCTGGTTTAATTTGTCAGGTTTATTCAGGCGAATCCTATAGGCTTCAATGTTTATTATTTTAATCTGCAGCAAAAAGTCTCTATATTTGTTTTTAGGATTTTATAGGCATTTTTTGGGAGTTTTTCGGCAAATTTGTTTTACCCCATTTTTAAATAGCGTTTTCTTTTTTTGTTACAGACCTTTTTATTATTATTCATAGGATCTTCTATGTAAATTCCAGACATTTTCTCCAGTAGTTGTTTTGCAAACAGCTTTTGTAATTTTTTGAGTTTCAATTGGTAATTTCTTTTTATTTTCCCCCATTTGTCGGCTTGGCGGCTTTTTCCGGCTGCTGGTTGGCGTTGTGTTCGGCAGATTGTCGGCTTTTTCAGACGTGTTTGGCAGGTTTGCAGTGGATCGTTGGGTACTTTCGGTGGATTTTCTGCAGCGTTTCGGATCGATCCGATGTTTTCGGATCCGGTTATCGTTGGATTTTTAGTGATTTTTCAGCGATGTTTTGCATCCGTTCGGCCTCTTTTTCCTGTACTTCAGGGACCCTGCGTTGAATGCTGAATTCACTGCAGGGTCGGGGAATTCGATTCCCTGATGTGTGGGGAATGAGAGAACACCAAAATGCAGGTGACATTTCAATGCACTCTGAATAATCCCTTTAGTGACTCAACAATGTTCATACATTTCTAACACACAGGGGGCTGCGCAAGAGTGCCGGGGTTTGTTGAAGCAGCAAACAGCAACAATTGCTGGCCTTTCACAAAAAGGAAATCCAAACAGCGGCAGAAGATTCACAGTGATTTCGGCTGGGGTCAGACGAACGTATTTGAAGAGCGGAAGGAACGTCCGTGAGATTGGACATTCCTTACACTCGACGCCCAACTGGCCACCTCGCTGAGTGCACTTAGTGCGCTCAGCACTGCAAGGCTCGATCCTCCTATAGAGAATCGCGCATTGCAGCTCCGTCAATGCGCGTCCTAGCGCTTTGACGGAGAGGGCTGCTGCGTGTGGCTGGCCCCGTCGCAGCGTCTCAAGTAGGGATGGGCTGCCGGTTCGAATCAGTTCGAAGTTCGATTTGAACATCGGCTGTTCGAAAATTTGCGGACTTCGAACTTTTAAGGGGGTTCGAGGAAAGTTCGAAAAAAAAATTCAAAAATGCTTAAAAATCTAAAAATAAAAAGACTTTTTTACTGCAGAATATTATAAGCAACGGTTTATTAGATATTGAATTGAAACGGGATTATTTTTAACATTGAAGTCTATGGGATTCAACATTTCCCACTAATTGTTGGAGAAACATTTCCCACACCTTTTTTTAACATTGAAGCCTATGGGATTCAACATTTCCTACTGATTGTTGGTGAAACATTTCCCACACCTTTTTTAACATTGAAGCCTATGGGATTCAACATTTCCCACTGATTGTTGGTGAAACATTTCCTACACCTTTTTTAACATTGAAGCCTAAGGGATTCAACATTTCCCACACCTTGTTGCTCAAACATTTCCCACACCATTTTTAACATTGAAGCCTATGGGATTCAACATTTCCCACACCTTGTTGCTCAAACATTTCCCACACTTTGTTGCTCAAACATTTTCCATGGCTTCAAATTGCATTTAAACATGAGCAAAAGCGGTAAAAATGAGCTCAGCACACAGCAGTGAAATGTCTCAGCACTCAGCAGTGAAAGGGTTAAAAATGTTTTTTTAACTTTTTTTTCATTGTATCCTGTCCCCAGGGCAGTACCCGGACCCCCATACACCCTTTATGGCTAATATCTTGCAGATATGCCCTCTTGTAGGGCACTTTAATTTTCCAACTTTTGAGCCCCATTGACTTGCATTGTGTTCGAATTATGTTCGAATTCAAACTTTTTTGGATGTTAGAGTTCGAATTCGAACCAAACACGGAGGTGTTCGGCCCATCACTAGTCTCAATGCTGCGACGGACGCCAGAAGGCACATCAGTATGGGCGCACATAGTGCACTCATCTGACGCCAGCCTTAGCTGTTGTTTGCAAATTCCACAAATACCAGTGCTCTTTGAATAACCCCTACAGTCTTTCATAAACCCATCATCACAAGCAAGAGGTTATTCACTAACCGCCAAATTGGCCTTGAATTGCACCGGACGGCGAATTTCACTGTTCGGTGCAATTTTGAGCCAATTCATCTATCTCAAGCTGTCAAATTGCTAAATACTGGCAAATTGACAGCAAAATACAGTTCCAGTCGGCGCAATTCAGCAGCACCGAAATTACTCCATAGAAGCCTATTGTGTCTTCTGTTCACAGAACGCTGAACTTAAATTCCAGCAAAGTGCAGAATGTTTCAGTTTGACAGGTTTAAACAGGTGAATCCCATAGCATTCAATGTAAAACATAATATCTTATAAAAATTCTTTATTTATTCTTTTAATTTTTTTGCATAAACCCTTTTTATTTATTAAAATACCTTTTTGTATATTTTATCTATCTATATATCTATCCATCCATCTATCCCATATCTATCCATCCATCTATCGCGTATCTATCTATCAATCTATCCCATATATAGATATGGGATAGATTGATAGATAGATACGCGATAGATGGATGGATATCTGTCCCATATCTATCTATCCCATATCTATGTATCTATCTATCTATGTATCTATATATTAATCTATCCCATATCTATCTATCTATCTATCTATCTATTAATCTATCCCATATCTATCTATCTATATGTCCCATATCTATCTATGTATCTGTATCTATCTATCTATCCCATATCTATCTATCTATTAATCTATCCCATATCTATCTATCTATCTATCCCATATCTATGTATCTATCTATGTATCTATCTATCTATGTATCTATATATTAATCTATCCCATATCTATCTATCTATATGTCCCATATCTATCTATGTATCTGTATCTATCTATCTATCCCATATCTATCTATCTATTAATCTATCCCATATCTATCTATCAGGGTTATCCAAAGAGATCCGAATTGCTTGAGAGAGGTAACCGAACGCTGAAAATCAGCATTCGGTTACCTTTCCTGACCATTCGGCTATCCAGAGAGCAGGCAATTCGCCAAATCCTGGCGAATTGCCTGAACATACGGTGCCTGTTCGGTGCCTGTTCGAGGGCAGTGAAATCCCCATGTAACAGCACTGCTTCGGCTATTCAGAGAACACAAACCAGCAGTGAAAGGTTCCCCTAATGCCCTGCCATTCGGTGGTTTAATTCGGCAAGTTAATTCAGGAGAATCCCATAGACTTCAATGTTAAAAATATTCCCATTTTAATTCAATATCTAATAAACCGTTCATTATAAAATTCTGCATTAAAGAGTCTCTTTATTTATAGATTTTTTAGGATACTTTAAGCATTTTTCTGATTTTTTTTTTTTTCAGTTTACTTATTTTTTTTGTAACAGCCCTCTTTATTATCATTCCCTGGACCTCCTGTGAAAATTTCAGACATTTTCGCTCAGTAGTTTCTTTGCAAACAGCGTTTCATTTCCACAGATTCATACAAATGGTTTTGCTAATTTATTCACTGCCTCCTCTGTGTCACAGCTGCTTCGGCTCTGTGTGATTCGGCTCCTGTTCGGCTCCTGCTTGGGTTTTTCGAAGGTTAATCCAGATGTTTTTGCTTGTTTTCTGCGTGCATTCGGTGGGTTTTGCGGTTCGTTTTCGTCAGGTTTGCGGCAGCTTTTCCCTGCAATTCGGGGGCCCTGTGCTGTTTGCTGAATACACCGCAGGGTCACCGAAATGCAATCGGCAAAAGGAACTGAATTGAAGAGAACGAAAAGTCACCGAACGTGCGGTGACTTTTCGAATCTCTTTGGATAACCCTGTATGTATCTATGTATCTATCTATCTATTAATCTTTCCCATATCTATCTATCCCATATCTATCTATCCCATATCTATCTATCCCATATCTATCTATCTATGTATCTATCTATCTATCCCATATCTATCCATATATTGCATATCTATCTATCCATCTATCTTTTAATCTATCCCATATCTATCTGTCCCATATCTATCTATCCCATATCTATCTATGTATCTATCTATTAGACATGTGCATTCGTTTTAGTACTAAAACGATTTAGTCCGAATTTTGGGATAATTTAGTTTTCGTATGACTCAAGAGATACGAAACTGCTCAGTACAAAAAAACGAAAGAAACTAAAATAAAATGCACTACATTTTAGTTTCAGTCCTTTTTGTGATATTACATTGATGAGTGAAGGAGACCAGCAATGAAAGCTAATGACAGAGGAGGGCTGGATAGCAAAAAACCCTTTATAACAAGCAGCGCTGGGAGAAGAGAGGGACTCCCCTCCCGCTCTGCATAATAAGGGCTTAGGTCTGATACATTTTATATTATCCAGGAGCACTATCCCCCTTTCCTCATCTATAATACACGTTTTATATAAAGTCCCTCTCCTCTCCCAGTGCTGCTTGTTATAAATGTTTTTTTATGTCTGATACATTTAATATCCAGCTCTCACAGTTACTCTGTCATTATGAGCCTTCAGTGTGATTTATTTGAATGTTTTCCCTGGATTTAAAGTGCTTTATTTTATTATAAAAATAAATTTGCACCAGTCATCTCTTCTCTGAGATTTCAGACCGATTTACGTTAATATTTTCCTTCTCCCCTGCTTTTATATTCCTGTCTGTCTCCCCCACAGAGAAACAAAGTTTAAGTAAAAGTTCCCTCTCCTGTGCTGGATAAGCATTGCATTCCGAAGTTCTGCACTCTCCACATGCCAATGCAGTAGGATGTTCTATACAGAGAGGGGCATTAATTAATGCAGGAGGATGTTCTATATATTATACAGAGAGGGGTATTAATGCAGGAGGATGTTATACATTATACAGAGAAAGGTATAAATTGAGGAGGATGTTCTATACAGAGAGGGACATTAATTCAGGAGGATGTTCTATACATTATACAGAGAGGGGTATTAATTAATGCAGGTGGATGTTGTATACATTATACAGAGAGGGGTATTAATTAATGCAGGAGGATGTTCTATACATTATACAGAGAGGAGCCTTTTTATAAGCCCTTTAAATCCAGTGGCTGTGAGCGCTGAGATCAGCTGCTTGCTATATTATCTCTCAGTACAATGTATCAGGCTCAGCTGTTACAGTAACTGACTATAACAGCGCTCAGAGTTTCAGTAAAACAAGGAAATAATATTGTTCTAACTCTAAGCGCTGTGATGAGCAGCAGTCAGTTACTGAAACAGCTTTGCCTGACACATTGTGCTGAGAGTGAGAGATACTGTAACAAGCAGCAATCTCAGCCCTCTGAGGAGACACTACAATAGTAATTGTATCCACTGGTTTGCGGATGAATGAAATTAGTTTTCATACTAAAGAACTGAAAACGAATTTCTTTAGCAACTAAATAAATTGCATTTTAGGACTAATCCATTAGTTCAAAACAAAATTTTGTGTTGTGCACATGTCTACTATCTATCTATGTATCTATCTATGTATGTATCTATCTATCTATCTATCTATCTATCTATCTATATATCAATCTATCCCATATCTATCTATCTATCCCATATCTATCTATCTATCTATATGTCCCATATATATCTATGTATCTATGTATCTATCTATCTATGTATCTATATATTAATCTATCCCATATCTATCTATCCCATATCTATATATGTATCTATCTATCTATCTATTAATTTATCCCATATCTATCTATCCCATATCTACAGTTGTGTTCAAAATTATTCAACCCCCAATGCTGTAAAGGGTTTTAGGGAATTTAGTGTACATTTGTAATTGTATTCAGAATGAATGGATAGATAGATAGATAGATAGATAGATATGGGACAGATAGATACAGTTGTGTTCAAAATTATTCAACCCCCACTGAAATTGAGTGTTTTGGCCAGTTTGACATTGATTTTGATTATTCAGTCATCTTGCTTACAATTAAATTAAAGAGGCACGTGTAGGTCAGACAAATATAACATAACATTTATAATGAAATAACCACAAATGTCTTTTCTGTGCTCACATCATTATCAGTTTTATTCAACCCCCAAGTGACATTCAATCTTAGTACTTAGTACAACATCCTTTTACAGTTATAACAGCTTTTAAACGTGAAGCATAGCTTGACACAAGTGTCTTGCAGTGATCTACGGGTATCTTCGCCCATTCGTCATGGGCAAAAGCCTCCAGTTCAGTCACATTCTTAGGCTTGCGCACTGCAACTGCTTTCTTTAAGTCCCACCAGAGGTTCTCAATCGGATTTAAGTCAGGTGACTGCGATGGCCACTCCAAAATGTTCCAGCCTTTAATCTGCAACCATGCTCTAGTGGACTTGGAGGTATGCTTGGGATCATTGTCCTGTTGAAAGGTCCAACGTCTCCCAAGCCTCAGGTTTGTGACGGACTGCATCACATTGTCATCCAATATCTCCTGGTACTGAAGAGAATTCATGGTACCTTGCACACGCTGAAGCTTCCCTGTACCTGCAGAAGCAAAACAGCCCCAAAGCATGATTGACCCCCCGCCATGCTTCACAGTAGGCAAGGTGTTCTTTTCTTCATAGGCCTTGTTCTTCCTTCTCCAAACATAGCGTTGATCCATGGGCCCAAACAGTTCTAATTTTGTTTCATCAGTCCACAGAACACTATCCCAAAACTTCTGTGGTTTGTCCACATGACTTTTGGCATACTGCAGTCGACTCTTCTTATTCTTTGGAGACAGCAAGGGGGTGCGCCTGGGAGTTCTGGCATGGAGGCCTTCATTACGCAGTGTGCGCTGTATTGTCTGAGCTGAAACTTCAGTACCCACATCTGACAAATCTTTTCTCAGTTCCTCAGCAGTCACACAGGGACTTTTCTCCACTCTACGCTTCAGGTAGCGCACAGCAGTCGAAGTCAGCATCTTCTTTCTGCCACGACCAGGTAGCGTTTCAACAGTGCCCTTTGCCTTGAATTTGCGAATGATGCTTCCTATGGTCTCTCTTGGTATGTTTAACATCTTTGCAATCTTCTTATAGCCATTGCCCTTCCTGTGAAGAGTAATCACCTCTTCTCTTGTCTTCCTGGACCATTCTCTTGACTTCACCATGTTTGTAACCACACCAGTAAATGTCTAGAAGGAGCTGAATATCACAGTCATTTTAAAGCTGCCTAATTGGTGCTTATTATGCTTTATTGCTGCTCCGTGACATCCACAGGTGTTTTCAATACCTGATTGAAAACACTTGAATGAACCTCTGTTCTTCAGAGTGGTAGTCTTTAAGGGGTTGAATAATTGTGTCAATGAAGAATTCACAAAAGAAACATTTACTACTGTATTACAAAACCAATTGATGTCATTTTAGTTGCATATGGTTCTTTAAAAGGTCCTTGTAGGATTTCATTCTGAATACAATTACAAATGTACACTAAATTCCCTAAAATCCGTTACAGCATTGGGGGTTGAATAATTTTGAACACAACTGTATCTATTAATCTATCCCATATCTATCTATCCCATCTATCTACCTATCTATGTATCTATGTATCTATCCCATATCAATCTATCCATCTATTGCATATCTATCTATCTTTCAGAAGACACTGTGTAAGGGGTTTATTCACTAAGCAGAGACATGGTGGAAAATAGTAATTTTTAACCCTAAAATCCAAAATTGTCTAGAGATGGAATACAGGAGCTTAGAAAAACATTTGAATTCTGTTAGTTTAGTCTAAACGTTGCAACTCGCCACCAAATTCATACCTCTTCACCTGTCTGTCTGTCTGTCTGTCTTTCTGTCTGTATTTCTAACATAAAATAGGTCATGTGCTGCCTGGATACCTCTCAGAATACACTATAGAAGGGGTTTGTTCGCTAAGCGGTGATTTGGTGGAGAATTGTAAACTTTTGCCCCAAAATAGTGGTAGAGAATGAGATGGGAAGGATACTGGAGATGAAAAAACTGTTAATTTCTATCCTGTTAGCCAAACATTTGCAATTCTCCTCCAGATTCCTGCCTCTCCAGGTGACAGCGCTGCCGGCTTGTCTGTCTGTCTACACATGAGTTTTTTTACATAAAACATGTCATATGCTGCCTGGCCGTACCTGTCAGAATACACTATCGAAGGGGTTTATTCGCTAAGCGGTGATCTGGAGGAGAATTGTAAATTTTAGCTCCAAAATAGTGGTAGAGATAATGAGCTGAGAAAACCATTGGAATGGCATTATTTTAGCCTAAAATTTACCAATCTCCTCCAAATTCATGCCTCTCCACCTGCCAGCCCCCCACCTATAGAGCCCTGCTGGGGGTTCTTTAATGGAATGTTGAGGTATGGGAAAGGTTCTAACCCCCTCTCTCCCCCCAGCCAGGTGTGCAGGGTGCAGGTCTCGTGCTGTCACCTGTCGTCAGTCTGATCAGAGGGATGATGATGATGATGATGATGATGATGTGCATTATTGTCATGATGCTGTCTGATGGCAGCAGGCAGCCTCCCACAGGCAGAGCCCGAGCAGGCGGCAGCAGCAGAGGCAGCACTCCCCATCTTCCACGCCTGCCTGCGGGGCTGGGGATACTGGATCGTTACAGGTATGGCATTGGTAGCCAGATGCCGAGGGGGACGTGTGATGTGAAGGGTCCTCCTTCAGGTGAGGGGATGCTCCCGTGCACGGCCGCTCTCGGCTGGTGGAGCGGCGGGGAGGTGAGGAGGAGAGGGAGAGCCCCGCATCCCTGGATGAGCGCAGCCCCTGCAGTCACCGTGCTGGGAGGGATGGAGCCTCTGCAGGCGCTCGACGCAGCCCTGAACGCCAGCACCGACAACATCTCCTCCTCCATCCCCCTGCTGGAGGCTCCCGACCAGGCGCTGCACCACACAGACCCCTTGCACCGCTATGCAGGCATCTTCTTCCTGCTCCTGCTGGACCTGGTGGCCTTAGTGGCCAACGTTGCGGTGGCCGTGGTCATTCTCAAGGCCCCCAAGCTCAGGAAATTCCTCTTCGTCGTGCACCTGTGCATCATAGACACCTTGGCTGCCATCACGGTGATGCCCCTGGGCATTGTGGAGAGCAGCGGGCTGGTGGCTTTTGGTGGCCCCCTGTGCCAAGCCTATGTCTCCTTGGAGGTCTGCTTCAGCAGCGCCTCCATCCTCACCGTGTCTGCCATCAACATAGAGCGCTACTACTACATAGTGCACCCCATGAGGTACGAGGTGAAGATGACCCTGGGCCTGGCTGTCTCAGTCATGGTCTTCATCTGGTTCCAGTCGTCCCTGACCTCCATCCTGCCTTTCTTCAGCTTCACACCACAGGTGGGTGATGGGATGGAGCCTGGCAATGACAGCCTGGTCAACGAGACACGTTGCTCCTTGCAGAGGAATGCAGGAGGCCACAGGAAGGTCTTTGTGGCCTTCTTTGTCCTCCTGTACTTTGTGGTGCCCCTCCTGATCATACTGACTGTCTACTGCAATGTCTTCAAAGTGGCCAGGATAGCAGCTCTGCAGCATGGACCTCTGCCCTCCTGGACAGCGAGCCCAAGGCAAAGGTCCAACTCCAATGGAAGCCAGGCCAACATCATGGCAGGAGACACATCCCACAGAGTATCTCCAGAGAGGACACTGGGTGGCGTGAAGGCCGCATTCACCCTTATGATAATAGGGGGGCAGTTTGTCATGTGTTGGTTGCCTTATTTCTTTTATCACATGCACAACGCCTTGGAGGGCAACCCACACAAGATATCGGGCAAGTGGGAGAACATAGTAAGGTGGTTCGCTTACACGTCGTTTACGGTCAACCCCTTCTTTTACGGTTGCCTAAACAGGCAGATAAGAGACGAGCTCACCAGGATACCCAAATGCT
The DNA here is from genome assembly GCA_009667805.1 of Leptobrachium leishanense. NCBI lineage: Eukaryota > Metazoa > Chordata > Amphibia > Anura > Megophryidae > Leptobrachium > Leptobrachium leishanense. Next base: position 361,221,212 of record CM019065.1, on the reverse strand, counting down.
TCCTCAAACAGTCCCTGGACGAGCAGCTTGGCCTCTCTAGTCAAGAGGGCTCAGTGGAGGAGAACTTCCTCCAGTTCCTACAGAGGACAAGTTGCGTGGTGGAACGGAGGAACAGTTTTCCCATTTCCTCCGGAGCTAAGCTGCTGGTCAATCAGAGCACACTGAGTTTCAGGATCCCCGGTCAGATTTCGGAGGAAACCCCGGAGTTGACCCAACAAGACTACGCGGTGGGTTTCCGAAGTTTACAGACATGTACTGAGCAAGAGAACTTCCTAGGAGTGACAAAGTGACTGGGTTTTTGGTTTCCAGTGTTAGTTTTCATTGGTTGAAATGTTTTTTATTACGATTTTTTTTAAAAAAAAACTCACGGTAGACCAAATAATTGACACGTTGGCAATACAAACGCAATGGAAGATCGCAGAGGTGAGGACGGGACGGGTGATGTTTGTTTAGAATGAAAATATGGATGTTTTCTTTCTCTAGTCGCAAGGGTTGACCATCTAATTCTCTTTCGTGGGGCGGCTTATCACTCTGTAATACATCCAAAAGTCTTGGAGAGTGTAGACGAAGACACGCCGGTTAAACGTGTTGTCTCTACAACGGCATGTTCTTCTGTTTTCAATGCTGGACAGCACAGAGGCCGTATGTTGCACTGACTATGTATCTACATATTTTGTTTTCTGCCATCTTTGTTTGGGAACATGCCACTTACTAGGATGTTCGGCGGGTGCACCATGTAACCAAATTGTACGCCATGGCTACGCAATTTACAGTTTGTAGCAAAAAAAAACATTTTTTAAAGCTTTGGCGAGCCAACATGTAATGGAAATGTCCCTTTGTTGGTTTATATATATATATATTTCAGATATTCCCTTTCCTTGTCTATTAGGGTTAACTTGGTTTAAAGCCATTCATTTAATTTTCTTTGTTATCTTGTGCAACGCCTTCAGGACAGAGTTGCCGAACCATTGCTTGAAGTTGATTCTGAGAGGTGTATCCTTAGCCAGAGATCTGTGAACAAAACATTCCAGCTTCTAGACCAGGGCTGTCAAACTCACGGCCCGCCAGGTGTCGATGCCTACAATTCCCAGAATTCCTTCAATGCAATAGATGGCTAATGAATCGAGGGAGTTGTAGTTCAGAAACCTCTGGGTGGGGGCAGAGTTTGACAGCCCCATTTTAGACTTTAACGACTGGTTTTAGGAATTTTACAACAGCTCTTGTTAAGTTTACGCTTGGTATCATCTAGACCCCAGGGTTTCATTATCAGATCTAATACAGAGTATATAGATTTAATATAGAGTGTGTGCCTCTAGATATAAAACAAGAGAACCAAAGCAGAAAGTGGCACCAAAGGAGGGTTTCTTAAATGAAAGGAAAGCCATACATATTCATTTGTTGGTGACTGGGCACCGGGAAAGAGTTGCAACATGGTTTTTGGCTTCCGACACCAAAAATAAGTGTACTACGTCATGCCCCTTAATCCTTTCACTACCAAAACCAAGATAACTCGATTTCACATTGTAATATATTGAAAAGCAATCCTTAGCATATCAAGACCGCATTTGCATATCATTGTAAAGCGAGATTAGCGTGTCCCCTGTGTAGAAATCAGAAATAAATAGTTACCGACTCCTTAATGTGGTAATGAGGATTTTATTCCACAGTGAGCAGCAAAGGCCATCGTTTCGACACAGTGGTCTTTGACAAAGACCACTGTGTCAAAACGTTGTCCTTTGCTGCTCATTGTGGAATAAAATCCTCATTACTTTACCGCATTAAGGAGTCGGTAACTATTTATTTCTGAAGTATTCTGGAATTGGAAGCGTGTCCACGTCGACTGGTGGATTTTTTGCTGGGTGCAACATATACTTGATCCCTGTGAAGAAATGACAGTTTTAGTTTTACGTCTCTTCAGTGACCCTGTGTAAACAAGCTGCAAATTGCAGCCAAAAACATAAAAAAAAAAGCTTGACAACTTTTCTGCTGCATTGCAACAGCCAGGGATTTGGTAGAATACAGGGAGAGCTCTAGGGTCACTCACTGCTGTAGAGGGATAAGATTCAGGGGGTTATAATGACTGAAACTCCCTGTACAGTACAGATACAAGGTGTTACTGTAATTTCCATACACAGGTATTATGCAGCACATACAGATATTATTTTTAGGATTTTTTGGAAGCTGCATTGCTAATAATCTCATTATGATCACTACAAACCCCCATAAGCAGGAGAGCTTGACCATTTTTATTATCTAGCCTCCTCATTCTTACAGTTTTTGACGCAAAGGCTATTACGGCCTGCATGCTGATAATATAGACCCCGTGTGACATTGCGTAAGATAAGGGACTCCTTCTAGATTTAGCACCTTCCATTCCAATAATATTTCTCTAAAGGATAAGCAATTACATGAAAAATCAAAAATGAGCAAATTTACATTATTTTAACTTTCGTTTCAACCATCTCAGAATGATTTCTGCACAAAATTTCCATTTAACCCTATGTTTAAGGCTGGCGTCAGACGAGCGTTTTGCAGAGCGGAAGAAACGTCCGTGAGAGTGGATGTTCCTTCCACTCTGACGCCCCTCTGGCCACCTCGCTCAGCGCAGTTAGTGTGCTCAGCGCTGCAAGGCTCAATTCTCCTATAGCAGGGGTCAGAAAACTTGGCTCCCTGATGTTTTGGGAACTACATTTCCCATGTGGCTCATTCAGCCTAATGAGTGACTGAGCATCTTGGGAGATGTAGTTCCCATATCAGGGAGCCAAGGTTGCTGACCCCTGTCCTATAGCGTTTCGACAGGGAGGCTTTCAGAACGTCTACAGCACGCCCCCTGTAGTGTGCGTAATTCATGCGCACGCTGCAGCGTGTGGCCGGCCCCATCGAAGCATCTCAACGCTGCGTCGGGCGCCCGTAAGCACGTCAGTACGGGCGCACATAGTGTGCTCGTCTGACCCGGCCTAAGTGTTAAATTCGCGTTTCAAATAAATGTTTCGAAGAAAAAAAAAAAAAATTGTTCCAAAAAAAGTGTTTGGTAGCGAAGGGGTTAAAGGCGAACATGTCCAGATAGACCAGTGATGGTGAACCTTGGCATCCCAGATGTTTCTGAACTACACGTCCCATGATGCTCAGTCTTGAAGTTAGTGGAGCATCATGGGACGTGTAGTTCATAAACATCTGGGGTGCCAAGGTTCGCTCTGACCGAGATAGACATTTGCAGATGGATCTTCTGTAACTGAAGCTGTAGGACTTCAAGTTGAAGGAGGACATCAGGACAGGTTTGCTAAATGTGTATGTAAACATGATAAAGGACCGGAAAGGAAACAAATACGTAATTCAGCAATCCTGTATTTTTTTTTATTTTTATGCCCTAATATGTGCCATATAAACAAACCCTGAAAGCAGCAACAAGCTAATAACAGCGTGCAAGAGGTTTCAAGAATTCTATGTATGCCATGGCTGGCACGGTATCATGGGAAATGTAGTTCTGAACCAACTTGGGTACCAAGATTAAGCTTCAAAGCCCTGGGGGGATGCGCTCTTGCCAGTCACCAAAATGTGCATGCTCCGGGTTAACATACTGTATTTTTATTTTAGAGGATTATGTAATAGTGAGGCCCGTCGCTACCCTCTCTCTTCCCCTTCTTTTTCTAGAAAGTGTCAGATGCCAAATATTTTTAAAATAACTCACATTTCTAAAAAAAAAAAAAAAAAAAAAGTATATGTAAAAACGATTAGTAAGGTGTTGATCCAACCCAAGTATTAAAAAGAAACATGCGCAAGCCTGTACTCTTCTGTTATGTGCGACGGAATCTTATTCAACAAATAGATGTTTCGGGGTTTTTCTTATTATTATTTTGAAATTTGTCTTTTGCCAACTGTAAATAAGCTTCGGCTCCTCCCCTTCCCCTCCCCTCTGCATGCTTTGGGTAGATATCAAAGCACAAACAAGCAATAAAAACAACAAAAAAAAGTAAGAAATATTTCCAAAACACAACTGTGCGGCTGGTAAATTGTATAGATATTTTATGTGTACGTTTACATGAATAAATTTTCATAGTGGTGTACAATCAAATCTTCTGATGATTCAAGCTTCACGGAATACGGTTGATAAAGAACGTTGCGTTTGTTTTCACAGAAAATAAAACACCTTTACAAACCTTGCAGTAAGAGTAGTGTGGCTGTGTATTTCCCAGAATATTAAGAAAATATTTAGGCGGTGGTAACGCTGCTCACCTTAAAATGACTGGGGGAAGGGAATGGTAAAAAATAAATAAAGAAATTTGATTTAAAAAAAAATGTTATGTAGATATTACTCATAATCCAACATTCCATGGTTTTAATAGCCAGGACATACTTGAAAACGAGAGAAATCTCAATGAATCCGTCCTGGTAAGATACTTTATAAATTGTTGGCTGCTGCTTTTGAATATTCCATTAGGAATTAACCGTCCTTGAAATTACTTACAGTTTAAACATTGCTTTCAGAAGATGAAAAAAAATATATAACTTCATTTGCATGTCCTACCCAGAGTTCTTTGCTGCATATGGGGAATGTAGTACATGAGCTCTGTAAGCGGTTCTCTGAATAGCTGGGATTTGTAAATGTCCTCTGCAACTATAAACGTTATTATTTGCTGTGTGGTGGCTTTTAATCACACTTTTTTGCCCTCCACCACAACTTTTATTTATTATATATTTTATTATTAGTTATGGACTTTGTATTAAAAAAAATAAAAATTGACCATTCCCATTTTTTGTCCTTAACCTCCCTGGTGTTCCAATTTACAGATTTTATATGCCAGAATCAGAACAATTTTTTTTACCCCCCCTAGCGGTTTTTCCGAGTGTGGCTGGGGGTTAAATTCACTGCCGAAAGCGGTAACCCCAAGCCACACTCAGGCTGATACATACCTTTACCTGCGCTCCCTCGCTGTCCCCGCGCGGTCACCTCCGTGCGATCGCGGTGTCCTGCTTCCCTTCTCTCAAGAAGGGAACCAGGAAGCCATAATCACTCGGAGAATGAGATTGCAGGTCAGCGAGGGAGCGCAGCAAAGGTATGCATCCAGCCCGAGTGTGGCTTGGGGATTACCGCTTTCAGCAGTGAAATTTAACCCCGAGCCACAGTCTGAGCAGTTGCTGCTGGCAGCATTTATTTTTGCTGTAAGGCTGCTGTCAGACGAGCGTAGTGTTCACGTCCGTGATTGCGCCTAAAAGTACGTCCATGATAGCATGACAGGAAGCTCATTGGAGCCTGACACATGAAGTACGTCCGCACTGAACTGCGGAGGCATGACGGACGCTGCAAACGGACGCAGGTTAGGCAAGAACGTAATACTGCTAGAACGGACGTGCAGAGTGCGCCACGTCCACAACATCCGCATAGCTTTGTGTGTGAGTGATGGAGCATGGTCAGACGGACTGCATTTATACGTCCAGCATTTTTGACGGACAGAATGTTTTTTCATTGTAATTTATTTTTCCCTCCTACATCCATCAAAAAATAACTTCAGTGAAAAAACGGACTGTGTGACCACTACTGCGTCATCCGTACTGACGATGTCCGTACTGCACGGACGTACAGTCCGTAGAAATCACGCTCGTCTGACCCTAGCCTAAGTCTTTTATCCCTCAGCACGTGCTGCTCCTCCCCTTGAGCTTTAGGCTTCCGAAATGCAGAAGTTCCTGCAGTTATCGAACACAATTTGTGTATGTACGTAACTTGGCATGTGCTGTGCAAATTGCACGTCGCTTGGAACTTGTCTGCAAGTCCCATAGTGCCTGCGCAGAACCAACCCATCGTCGGTCTCACAGAGCGAGTGTTCAGAAACAGGAGGTTTCCATGCTACTTGTTTTGAATAACAATATTCTACGCTTTGATGGTTCCTAAGCTTGAAACGTTATGGCAACACCTGTATAAAAACATCCCTCAAGTCTGCGTCCAACAGGTCGTTTAGAAATTAAACATTTTAATAGCGGTCAGTTTATTTTGCTGATGCAACATCATTAGGATACAAAATACAAGCTGCGTGCCTGCATTTTGTAATACACAGCGGGTATGTTGTATCATAATGACGTTTCATCAGCAAAATAAACTGACCGCTATTAAAAGGTTTAATTTCTAAACGACCTGTTGTACGCAGACTTGTGGGATGTTGCTATACAGGTGTGATGGCAACACCTTATGCCACAAGTTTTCAAATTTAGGAACTATCAAAGCAGAATATTGTTATTATCCACGGTACTTGTTTTGAATATCACGTTGATTGTCAATGTCCAAAGATATATTGGTTAATATTTAGATTGGTATGAACGTCCGGAGTGGCCATGATTAGGTCTTCTTGTCACTTGTTATCTTGAGAAAAACAACTTGGTTTTCTCGAAATAACGTTCCGTATTTTTAACCCCAGACATTGTCAAAAAAGGGCGCCTGTCATTTTTTCAGGTTCGTGTTCGGGTTAAGGCTAGGATTATAAACCCCTAAGAAACCAAATAGATATTTTCATTTTTATGAAAGACATGAATGAAATATGGATGAAAAGTAACAGCTGAAATTTGTTCCGTGTTATCGTATAACAAAAAAATGGTTATTTTGAGATTATAAATAAAGAATAATAATAATAAAGTGCCGGCATATTCGGCAGATAACAAGGGACAAATATACAGTATACACACAAAGAATAACTTCAAGCCTGCACAGAGCCACCGTAGGAAAAAGTGATGCCCAGGTGCACAATTCCAGAAAATATTAAATCGAATCACGCATGAATGGAAACACTCAGGTGATGCTTTATTTAAATCATTAAAAAATACCTTGAGAAAGGCTCTAAGGAGGTCGAAACGTCAGTATTTGGATACAACTATTTTTTAATGATTTAAATGAACTATCACCTTTTATTTTTTGATTTAAGCCCGAGTGTGTCCATTCATGCGTGTAATTAATTATGTATGTATAAAATTTATATATATAATAATCCAAGGAACCCCGCACTCAGTATATCAAAAGATAAATTATACCTGCTTCGGTGTAATCGTGCTGCACAAAACCATACATTGAAAAAATCCAGATGCTCTTTGAGTTCTTGAGAAAAGTCCTGGTGGGGTCTGAAACGTCGATCCATGCACCCAGAAATATTTTATTTTGCACTTCAAGTCTTCGTGTGCATCTGGATTTTTTTTTGATATATATATATATATATATATATTTTATATTACACAGGTGCTCCGGATATCAGTGTATTTGACATGCGATACAGATATTCAAAAGGTATGGAATAGGTTTACAATTAGGTTTAGAAACGCTACATTTATGGGGGATTAGTGACCTTCCAGACAAGCACATCTGATAAAACATGGATTCGATCCATCGGCTGCTTCACTGAGAACGCTCGCTACAGCAGGTTGTCTCAGAGAGGGTGACGTTGGCATGCTGACAACTCCTCCACTTCACCCCGCGGTAACACAAGATCGGGGCAGAAGGGAGAAGGGGGGGGGGGCGGGAAAGACACTCTTCACATCTTGACCACTTTAAATGACGATGAGTAGAGCGTCCCTTTAACATCATGGGAGATGCAGTTCCAAGACATCTGGAGAGCCAAGGCTGCTGACCTCTGCCCTAAACATACTTTACGTGATTGGGTTTTTTCTGCTTTATGAACTTAAGATTTTTTTTTTGCGCACTAAACTTTTCTATAAAATTTAGGTCATTTCGGCATCCCCTCCGCTAAAAAAAAAGTCTATTCTCGGAGATGCGCTACCCAAATCCTTATTTTTCTGCGTGACGTTTCGTGTATCACCTCAGGACAGTAACACATTCCCAGAGGAACCTCGATGCCAGCTGCCACACAAAGGCAGACATTAAAAAAGAAAAATTAGACCGGGCACTCAAGAAGAGCTAGATTTTGAGCTCTTTATTCAAGTCACCTGTCGTTATGGCGCCAACGTGGAGACTTTCTCAAGACAAGGTCTCCAGATTGGATCTGAATCGTCGTGTCAGACGACGAGCCCTGAATGCAAACACTGCTTCCAATTTACCTCTGCTTGAGTGCCCGGCCTAATAGTAGACAAATAATTCAAGAAAATTACGGAATTAGGAGATGCCGTAAAATTTCTCAATATCCAACTGCTCTACTGGAAGCCATTTTTTTCATGGGGTTTCCATTAAGGTAGCATTTTTTGTTAGGTTGTTTTTTCCTGGTTCCATTTTCCGAAATTACTTCACAAGGAAACTTACTTTTGGGTCAGATGACACAGAATTAAAAAAAAATATATAAGTTTTTCATTTATGTCAGGAAGTGCTTTGTTTGATGAAAAACCCGCTCTGCACGAGCGAACAACCAAGATAAACAAAACTAAAAAATAAATGAAATGGAAGCACTAAACCGGATAAATGCTGCTTCTGCTACGGATCTCCTCAACTCTGGAACAGCAGCGCCTGTATGGGTAAACCCCAAAGCCAACACATGCAAAACACTCAAATTCAGGAACTCTTTCTCGAAAATTTATTATAAAAAGAATTCCTGTTTGCGATTAGACACAGATCTTTGATTTTTTTCTGTTTTTTTTTTTTTGATAAAAATCTTCAAAGGCCGAACTTCTTCTTCAGAGCCGGCAAGGAGTCACTTGTGTTCTGTGACTGCTCTATGTAAGCAAATAATGCTCGAACATCTAGAGAGAAAACAAAAACAAAGCACGTTTATTACACATGCACAAACACATACTACATATACATATATACATATATATATATATATATATATAATACATACATTTATTACACTCAGGGCCCCATCACCTCCATAACGCTAGTGCACACATAAGGCTAGGGTCAGACGAACGCAGTTTTAATGTGCGTTTACCCACACTTAATCACAGCCGTGCTAGCAGCAAATGACGTCCAATGCCGGGCAACATACGAAGAACGGCCGCACGAAAGTTCGTCCGCGCAATGCAAGCGGCAAATAAATGCATTTTTTCGAGAACGTCAAACTGCTAGTACTGACGTACAGAGTGCGCTGCGGCCGCATAGCGGCGTGTGTGCGTGATTAGGAGACGTCAGACGCTGCTCATGTCCGGCCAACATAACGTCCAGACACCCAAAGTTTCCTGGTTTGAATCCGTACAAAATCACGACCGTAATTGCGCATATTATGACCGCTATCGCGTATTCCGTGAAAAAAATACATTCGTTCGGACGCACTTTTTCACGGACGACGCAAAAAATGCGTTTGACACTAGCCTAAATAAGCGTTAGCGTGACGCACAGATCTGCCTCTTCTCGCCGGAGGGAGCCGAGTGAAACTGGGGGAAAATGTCCTCAGTCCCCCTCCGCAGCCCTGCAGGATCTCACGAGAGGTGAGATCCTGCAGGTCATGTGACCCCAGTGGCGGAAGTACCAGGGTCGCAGCAGTCGGACTTGCGACCGGGCCCTGGCATTCTGCCACTGGTGGGGGGCCCAGCGTCGCTGCCTAGATTCCGGCAATCAGCGCCGGAATCTGGCAGTAGCGCCGCTTGCCGTTCCTATCCCTACGAGCGGCCGCTGGCTTGCAGCACAGCCGCTCGTGTGGGATAGGAACCACCTGACCATCACACGAGATCCTCTCACAAGAACTCGGCTCTGCTGGTCAGGTGGTTCCCAGCGAGCGGCCAAGCTGCATCATGCCAGCGGCCGCTCGCAGGAAGAAAAAGAAAGGCCGCACGCAGAAAATACTGGAAAGGTTCTTTTAACTCCGTCAGCTACACTGCATGGGATCTCAAACTGTGCCCCCTCCCCCCAACATTGCCTACAAACCCCAGAATCCTTTGAATGCAATGGCCAGAGAATCATGGGAGGTGTAGTTCAGAAACATCAGGGAGGGGTGGAGCAGAGTTTGAGATCCCTGAGCTCCAGACATCCCTAAATGTAACGTGCAGACTTTCCAGCAGTAAAGATGTCACTTACGGTCTTTTTCTGGTGCCGACAAAAAGAGTACAGCCATGTCAAACCGCCTGAGCTGGGAAAGGCTCTGGAGTATCTCAACAATCAGAGAGGTGTCCTCACTCCTACAAGAAGAAAAAAGTCAATTTTATAAACAAATCTTAAAAGGGTCTCCCTGAGCATTTTTAAGCCAAGCTGAAATTATAATGATCAGAGTAAAAAATAAGCATTTTTAGCAATGGAAACTTAACAGCCTATACAGAGTTAATCCTATTCTATAGAAGCCTTCTGTGTCCTAATATCTGCAGCTCTAGTCTTCAATTATGAGAGAATGCTTGCGGGAGAGTCTGCAGAGGGTCTATGGTGGAACGGGGGATGCAGATCAGTTTACAGGGAGATAGAGGAAGACAAGAAGCTCTGATGTGGAATATAGAGGCAGCAGCTGCACTAAAAGAAATAGAGGTCACTTCTTAATGTATGATGTAATTGGATGTTGGATATATATATATTTGCAATTGAATTCTGCAAGATTAGAAGGATAATATTAAAAGACCTATCGGTTTAACGCATTCAGATCCCTCTGTACAAAGAACATGCAAGTCTTCACAGCGGCATTGTATTTTGGTGAAAGAAGTGGAGACCTAAAGAGTCAGTCATAACAAAAAAATTAAAAAGATATAATTTCTTGATTAAAAATTCTAACTATTGCTACAAAAAATAAATAATATAAAATATATATTTTTGGTTTGCTCAGTTTTATATTTCTCTATGTGCATCAACAGGATAGATAATTGTAAAACAAATGACATAATTATATAAAAATTCTATAAAAGATACTAAATTTGAAAATTATTGATTCTTCCGGCAAAATGCTTGACAGGTGTCAATCAAAATATAGTACTGAGCAGTGCACATTGCCCAGTGTTTGCAAGAAGGCAGTTTAAAGGGTTAAAACTGGAGGGGGGGGGGCTGAGCATTAAAGTCAACTCCTCTCCTGATCCCTTTCCATTTTAACCCTTTAGAAACCTCACCATCATTCCAGCGCTGGGCTCCCTCGCTGCTGCTCCAGATGTGACGTGCTGCTGGCCTCTGACAAGCTGCAGTCGACACCTTAACGCAGGGAAGCTGGATGCTTGCGTTCAGCCAGTCCAAATGGCCATCAATTTCAAGCGCATCGAGAGCAATTTGTGGGAGCTGAGCGCCGAAGGAAGTCCTGTATCCAGAGACTTCTCAGAAGCGGAGATCAATGCTCGCTGATCTGAGCTTCTAGGCAGGAATAAAGCCCCACCCCCCAATCAGTGCTCTCAAATCACAGGGGTGGGTGCACTCCGGTCACGTTGTCCACTCAAACGGTTTTGTCCCTTTAAAATATTAATATAGGTCATCACTCACCCGATGTAACTGACACGCAGAATCGACAGGATTTCATTAAACAGATCTGGATCCAAAGCTTTCTGGAACAATTTTGGGTACAGCGAGGGTTCAATTTGCTGTCAAAACAAAACAGGAGATTAAAAGTGCTTTAATTGAATGTGGAGTGCTGTCTGATGGGGGCAGGATTCCCTATTTATTTATAAAGGATTTTACCAGGAAGGATACATTGAGATTTCTCTCGTTTTCAAGTATGTCCTGGGTTCAAGAACATTGAAGTGTTACAGTCGTTACAGGAAAAAAGTAATAAATGCAAGATATTAAAAATAAAAAACACAAATATACAGATTAACACAGAAAATAACTATGTAAGTAATATAGTTACTATGTAACATGTTTACAGGTACATTCTGTATTGAGGTATGCTAGTAAGGAGCTCGAGTGACTTAAGACTGGGGGAAGATTTGATGGCTTCTGGGAGGTTATTCCATATTTGCGGTGCTCTGTAGGAAAATGAGGATCGAGCCACTGTCTTTTTGTATTGTGGTATTGCAAGTAAGGTGCAGGTCCTGGATCGGAGGTTATAGGATGAGGGAACTGCTAGGGGAAGCAGTCTATTCAGGTAGGGTGGCAGCTTCCCAGAAAAGCTCTTAAACACCAGGTTGGAAAGGTGAAGGGTGCGTCTAGATTCAGGCGATGGCCAGTTTAGCTCTTTTAACATGTCACAATGGTGGGTCATGTAGTTACATTGTAGCACAAAGCGGCAGAATGAGTTATACAATGTAGTAAGTTTCTGAAGGTGTGTTTGTGGGGCCTATGCTGTATATATGTGAAGGAAACAAAGCTAAATCCAAAAGGGAACCAATTTTTTCACCTCTATTCTCCATTATTATTTTTTTCTGACACAAGATGTGGTCTAGGTTCTCCTTCATGCACGTGTTTGATTAGTAACTAATTGCTTCTTATTGGCCTCCACTGCGTCTGCATTGTAATCCAGAATGAATGTGGCCACCTGTCCCTACATGGGAGGTCCACTACCCTTCATGTTAAATTTTTTTATTTTATCGCTACTCCTCCGCACACCTATTCCCAGTCCTTTAAATTGCTCCGGGCTGCAGACCACCTCCACTTCAGTTTCTCCCAACCCTTCAAGACTTCTCATGGGCAGCTGCGGTCTTGTGGAACACCCTACCTCTCACAATCAAGACACTCCCCTAATCTTCAATTCTTTGGGGAGACCCTCAACCCTACGTTTTCCGGTTAGCTTAGTCACACTTCTAAACAATTCCTCCTCCTTGTCTTTGCTACGCACAGGCCACTTTATGTCCACAACATCCACCAGATTTCAACACAAAATGAACACTAGAACAGGTGGTTTTGCCCACAGACTCGTCATTATTCTTCTTGTCCTCCACCGCCCTAACGCTTCTAGATCGTAAGCTCATCAGGTCAGTTTTTTATACCTCGTCTTTAGATTTTTTTTTATTCTTTATCGTAAATTGCAGCAGGGAAATGTTGGAGCCGTATAAATAAAAATATTAATATTAGTAATTACACTACGAAGGCCACACAGTTTAACTGCTGCTCAAATGTGGTTATGGATCTACGTTAAAATAAATAAGTTGCAAGTCCTTTTAATTAACCCCTTCACTACCATGGGCAAAAAAAAAAAAAAAAAAAAAAAGTTCCCCAGGAACTTCCAGAAACCAGTGGTTTTTCTGGAAAATGATTTTTATTTATACAGCAAGATTAGAGATTATAGAATAGAATATTCCTTATGTATTAATTACTGCAGACATTGGCGGCAGACAGCGCCATCACAGAAGATACCGCAGTTCAGGTCTCCGTGGAGGATCAGCTGGGGAGATGTCACTCAAACACATTCCCAGCTGGTTTGAAAAACTGTTAGCACGTCAGGGCATCCTGCCCATGATGGTAAAACCTGAGGTGCATGTTCTGGAGCCTAAATGCGAACAAAGGTCTTTAGCAATCATTGAAATTCCTTTGCATTTCTCCTGTAGAACACCATATCGACTGTACTATATATCGAGGTGATTTGCAGATCGACTATACTCAGATCTTGGTGGTGATGGGATTAAGTATTGTACTGGATAGAAGGAAAATTTTGATATTATTGTAAACCCCATCAAACCTTAGCACCCAAAAAAAAAAAAGTGTAGCTGCCTTCCTTCAAACGCTCCCTTAAGACATTCCTATTTAGGGAAGCCTATCACTCGACTCACTGACGCAACCAGTTAGTCTCTCCCACCTTGCAGTCCTCCCCTCCCACCTTGCAGTCCTCCCCTCCCACCTTGCAATCCTCCCCTCCCACCTTGCAATCCTCCCCTCCCACCTTGCAATCCTCCCCTCCCCTCCTGTTTCCACCCCCAACCATGCTAGATTGTAATTTCCCACGGGAATAGGGCCCTCGTTTCCTCTTGTACCGTTTTTGTCAATGGTTGTTCAATGTATTGTAACCCTGTCTATGTTGTACCACTGTACAGCGCTGCGGAATATGCTGGCACTATATAAAGACCAATAATAATTTAGATTTCTTACCTTTAGGTAAAGGTACAATAAATCTGTCTTCCCCTTTAGTCTCCTGAAGTCTGATTCCAGCTGGAAGGAGTTTGCAGGCACCCCTGGCATTTCAAACGTGTCAGATGTAGGCACAGGGTTTTCTTCTCTCATGATTGATACGGGAGGTGCGGGCTGCACTTCTATAGCTGCTGTCTGCCTGCACAGAAGGTAAAGAAAGGAAAAGAAATACCATTGAATGTCTCGAATGACATAAAAAGGTTGTTTAATAACAATGCAGATTCACAATCAAAATTTCTAGATTTGCAAACACTTGCGACGCTCCCATTTATGTTCCATGGCTATGCGACCTTACATTCTGATATTAAAATGTAGATACCGCGGATTTAGGTCATGTATTATTATTTGTGTATAAAGTCTTTACATTTAAATATAATAAATGATTTTTTCCCTCTCGTGTCACAACACTTGCAGCCTAAACTCACTGCCGTCACCGTCTGAAAAGGATGTAAAACATTAACTGCAATTACAATACTAACTAATACATTTCAGGAGATTCTTTAACTCCTTCACTACCATGGTAGAGTATACTCTATGTTAAAAAGCTCCTGCAGGAGTTACAGTTACAAGTACTTATACTGCGGCAGCAGATTCCGTAGCGCCTTACAATGGGGAAGCATGAACAGGTGACATAAAAAGGAACAGACGGCCCTGCCCGTAAGAGCATGATTACACTGGTCGTATTCTGGAGCAATGCAAAGGAATTTCATTTATTGCAAACAAAATTCATTCGCAAATGAGCTCCAGAATAAGAATCAAATTTTCAGCCCCTCGAACATGTCCGCCAAAGCAGCTTGGAGTTCTGTTCTTCGGCCGTAGAAAAACAGCTCCAGGTGGGTTAATATACACGCAGCAGCCCTTTTTGGCCAGCAGGGGGAGCCCTCTGACTGCTAAATAAGCTTACCTACTCTGAAAATCTATGTACCGTTTATATACATACATTGTACACTGTAACGGAAGTGGGTTTCTGTAAATCCAATGGGTCCAGTCAGTGGTTTTATGGAGAACCACTTGATAAAAATGGTTGAGAAAGGATTTTACCAGGAAGGATACATTGAGATTTCTCTCATTTTCAAGTATGTCCTGGGTGGCGAGTATGTACCGTTAGGTGTCTTGCCCAAGGACACTTACTGGAGAGGTGCTCTTCCCGGGATCGAACCCATGTCTCCACAGGCTCTCTCCATTCAAGTATTATGGCACACTCAACTAGGAAGTGGTCAGGATGAGTAAAGTGATCAGGATGTGAGGAGTGATCCCCCCCCTTTCCTGCTGCCCCAACGTGGCAGAAAATGCTAGGTGAAGTGGAGGAGTTTCCTTCACCCTACCCAGTGTCACCAGCAGCCGGAACTTGAATTTCCCAGCTGCCGCTCACTATTGAAGTCAGCACTCCGAGAACGTGCCAACGTCACCAACTCTCCGACAAATCATGGTAGCGAGTGTTCTCAGAGAGGCGGCCGACGGCTCAGGGCTGCGCATGCGTGCATCTCCGATTCATCGTTCTGTGCAAGCGCTATGGAACTGGCTACGTAAAGTGCACAAGTCACGCAATGGTGTGCATCTGGTGGCACAGGTGTTCTACAATTTGCTATGACGTTCGATAGCTTCAGGGACTTCCAAGTTCAGGAGTTCCTGAGCCAAAGAGGAGCAGTGCGCGGCGAAGGACAAAAAGGGGGGGGGGGGGGGAGGTAAAACCTGTACATAGAAAAAAGAAAAAAAAATAACTGGACAGAGGCCGCAGCCCTTCTACTTAATGACTTTTGTCAAAAACAAAAACAAAAAAAACGAACTCTGTTTTTAATAAAGTATCCCTTTAAGGGTACATATTGATGCAGCCGTGTCCGATATTCTTATACCATTGTCTCCATCCATAATGTTAGGGAAGTGTAGCTCATCCTCGCTACTACATTGTATAGCTTTTATATTAAATAGAGGTGATCATTTTCATGAAATTAAAAACCTAAAACTCCCCCCACAAAAACAATAACCAACTTAACAAGTAGAAAAAAGGGGTTCTCGTTAAGAAACCTTTGGTTTTTGTAAAATTATTTTTAAATTAAAGAAATATTTGAGCCTATACCCATTGTATTTCTTAATGTAAAAAAACCCTGTTTGACCAGTAGATGGCGCCATGGCGCAAATCGAGTTACAGAGGTTTGAGCAGCAGGTCTATTATTTTTTCTCTCCTTGCATCGGCTTCTGAAAGCCTGATATTTCAGAGCTTTGAGCAGCCGATTTTACAGTTTTAGCTCTTTGGGGATTATGCCCACAGGGCTAAAGTTTTGGAAACACCTTCTGCAGCCCAAAAGCAAACGAAATTTGTTTGCATCAAACTTTTACTGTCATTCACTTCTGGTGGCATACTGCCAGGAAAAGTGACAGCTGTGAGTGGGAGGACCTGTCGACCAGGACAGCTCTTCACACGACTGATTGCTGACTTAGGCTGGGGTCAGACTAACGCATTTTTAACGTGCGTTCTGGCGCACTTAATCACGGCCGCACTAGCAGCAAATGACGGGCAATGACAGCCAATATACGAAGTACGGTCTCACGAAAGTCCGGCCGCGCAACGCAAGTGGAAAATGAACGCATTTTTTCGAGAACGCTGAACCGCTAGTACGGACGTACAGAGTGCGCTGCGCCCGCTAGCGGTATGTGTGTGTGATTTGGAGACGTCAGACCCTGCTCATGTCCGGCCAACATAACGTCCAGACGCAAAAAGTTTCCTGGTTTGGATCCGTAAAACATCACGCACGAAAATGCGCATTGTATGACAGTTTTCGCCTATTCCGTGAAAAAATACGTCAATGCGTTCGGACGCACTTTTTTTACGTTCGCGTGTAAAAATGCTTTTGTTTGACCCTAGCCTTAGTGGTGCGCTTGTGTGACCGCAGCCTGAGTGCGTCCATGTGACCGCACCTCCCTGCATCACAGCTTTGTGACGGCTCGGACGGGAAGGGCCACACGGTGCAGATGATGTGATTTCAGCCTCCCTGTCAAAAAATCTAAGATAGACGTAGGACAAGACTACGCCATAGGAGGATTGCGCTTTGTAGTGTGGAGTGCTCTAACTGTGCTCAGCGAGGTGGCCACACGTGCGTCAGGGTGGAAGGAACGTCCACTCGCACGGACATTCCTTCCGCTCTCAAACACCGGTGTGACCGCAACCTTAGGAGCCAGCACATCCACGTCACCACTAAACGATAGCCCCAGTCTGGTGACGCACGCAGAGGACAAAGATGCTGACGCCATGGACTGGAACCAGGTATGCACAGCATGCAATAGCTCAACAGTATGACAAATGCGATACCCACCCCTCTGATGGGAGATCACAGGGAAAGTGAACTTGACCCACTAAAGTAATGTTTCCCAAACCTGGTCCTCAGGATCCCCTAACAGGCCAGGTTTTGCAGATCTCCTTGGGGGAAATGCAAAGTAAATCCTGCAATCACTGAGCAGCAAATCATATCACCTGTGCTTCAGATATTATTATTCTTTATTCATAAGGCTAGGGTCAGACTGAGGCAGTGCGAACGCGCGTTCTGGCGCACTTAATCACGGCCGTGCTAGCAGCAGATGACGGGCAATGACGGCCAATATACGAAGTACGATCGCACAAAAGTCCGGCCGCGCAACGCAAGTGGAAAATGAACGCATTTTTTCGAGAACGTTAAACCACTAGTACTGACGTACAGAGTGCGCTGCGTCCGCTAGCGGCGTGTGTGAGTGAATTGGAGACATCAGACGCTGCTAATGTCCGGCCAACATAACGTCCAGATGCAAGAAGTGTTTTATTGATGATCCGTACAAAATCACGGATGAAACTGCGCATCGTATGACCGCTATTGCGTATTCCGTGAAAAAATACGTCCATTCTTCGAACGCACATTTTCACGGACAACGTGAAAAATGCGTTAGTCTGACCCTAGCCTAAAGCGTCAGCATATTCCGCAACGCTGTACAATGGGCACAATATAGACAGGGTTACAATACATTGAACAGCATTAGATAAACCAGTTCAGGAGGAAATGAAGGCAAACCTGGCCTGTCTGAGTTGAGAAACACTGCACTGAGGGGTCACTTTAAGTATAGCATTACCGAAAGTGAACATGTCACATTTTTGGACTAATAAATATATATATATATATATATATCTCATATGTCAGGATGCAGCCATTGGACTGCGTCTCTTCCCCTGTCATAACATCATGTGTGCTGGTTGGGCATCACCAGGCAAAAAAAAGAGCCGGTGCCAGCCTTGTGTGTCAGACCTTTTTAAGCAGACAGCCCTGCCAGAGGCCAGCTATATACTATGAAGGTACAGTCACTGCCAGGCAGGGGTTAATGTGGATTAGGAAATCAGAACTAGAGAGTAAAACGGAGACCATATAAAAATTTTTTTTTATTTGGAACAGTCCTGTCACACTGAATACCAGTTAGGAAAGGCCTGTCAAACTCTGCCCAACTCAGATGTTTCTGAACTACAACTCCCATGATTCCCTGACCATCTACTACATTCAATGAGGTCTGGGCATTAGCATGTGGGGGGGCTGTGAATCTGGTCCGTCACTGGGCAAAGACCAAGAATAAATTCAGCCGAGGCTTCTTCTCAGCTAGAGTGTGGCAAGTCACAATATGACGGGACACAATTTTTGTGCGCCACATTTTGGGATGGGGGGGGGGGGGGGGAGAGTCAAACTTCCCCCCACCATAAAACTCACTCACATATTCTTTATTCTTTTCATTATGTGTGTTAAGAATGGATTTATAAAATTGTTCCTAAGACATTATAGACGATTAAACTCAAACATTAGCATAATCACTTTGTGTCATTTGATATATCATTTTATATCGTTTTCTATAGCATTACTTGCTAGAAAGGACAGAGCGGCTTCTATTCAAAATGCTTGAATTATAACATTTACTGTGAATTCTGTACGGCTTTTACAGTGTCCTGAAACGTGCTAATAAGCACTCGTTTAGCAATGTATTTTTGCATTCTGCACGCTCTGTATACGTCACGGCTTCGTTAGCACCCTACGCAAGTAACAAGCCATACTAATTAAAGAAACCTGTAAAAAAATATGAACACAGAAAACTCTTGAAAAGAAAAAAGTAACTGTAAAAATATCCTTGGAGAGCGAACGGTAAAGAAAAAAAAAATATATATATATTCCATTAACGTTTACGGATAGAGCTCCTCAAAACACCGTTCTTCCCCCTTTTCAATTCAATCAATTTACTGTGCTTTGCGAATAGACGCCTATACAAAAGATCTTGGGCATAATCATGTGCCATGAGCTAAAACAAAAAGACGCCAAGAGGAAAAATTAGCGTTCTCTAATTTCCCCTTAACACCCAGTTTTCCCAGTGCATTACAGGGCGGGTGCTGAGTCCAGCAGCCCGCCCCGTAGCGGACGCTAGGCTCGCAGTAGTGCTAAAGCGCAGTCCCAAGCATCCTCTCCACTGGGGACTCCCCCCCACGGGGACTCCCCCTCCCCGTCTCACTCTGCTCCCAATGACCAGAAGCAGCAGATCAGGCCACCAACTTCTACGGAGACATAACCCAATCAAACCCTTAAAATTTCTAATAACATTAATACAGACCGAGAGGTGCCTTGAGGAGGCGAGTGAGCTTACGCTTCAATGGCCATTTAAGCAAACTAAAACCTCTGACAGTGTTTTGTTGCACATGAAAATATATAGAAACGAGCGCAGATGACATTTTTTTCTTGTTATGTTTTATACATGAACTGGGCTGTTACTCCTGGCTATTGCAGCCGCTCTGGTGAGTACAGGTGCAACGCCATTTTTTCTGTATGTATGTATGTATATTATGCTGTAACACCAGTTCGTCATTTTTGCTGCTGTTCCTTTTTCCATGATTTTGTGTGCAACCCCAAATGGGAAGTGCTTGGTGCGTGTATAAATAAACCCACCATTTTTCTGCCTCTCCTTAGCTGAAAAGCAGCAGGAGAGAGCATGCAGTTGCTCAGAGGAGCAGCTTTTGGTACATTGGTTAGGACTCACTCTACGGAGAGGTGTCTTGATGGGGCGAGTGAGCTTACGCTTCAATGGCCATTTAAGCAAACGAAAACCTCTGACAGTGTTTTGTTGCACATGGAAATATATAGAAATGAGCGCAGATTACATCTTTTGTTATGTTTTATACATGAACTGGGTTGTTGCTCCTGGCTGTTGCAGCCGCTCTGGTGAGTACAGGTTTGACGCCATTTTTTCTGTATGTATTAATACAGACCGTATTTGTCAGGGAACCATTATTTGGTAACTTACGGTGAATCAGGTGTATCACTGATTTCTTCTATTTTTACCACTCTTCCACTAGAACAAGCTGGCACGGAAGAGGTGGGATTTTCTTGGCTCGAGTCCTCCTGAACGGTCGAGTCCTCCTGAACGGTCGAGTCCTCCTGAACGGTCGAGTCCTCCTGAACGGTCGAGTCCTCCTGAACGGTCGAGTCCTCCTGAACGGCTTTCGAGGGCTGTGACATAGTACTCGCGCTGCTGCCAACATTTTCTGGAAGTAAATGGTTTATGCTTTCTATGAGGCCTCCAACTTCTTCTATTGCAATCCTCCTCAAAGCTTTCTGAAGGGAAAGAACAGAATGGGTAAATTATTATACGAAGGGAAAAAAAAAAAAAACACAAAAACAAAATCTTGAGACAGGAAGACATTAAAGTCTCTGCTCTGGTATGACTATCTGAAGAATTAACCCTGTGCTTTGCATGGATTGCTTATTCAGACGAGTTTGTAGCAAGTATGCTGTTTCGCGCCTATTCCCTACCTGGGTGGCTGCGTAGATCAGAAGTATCCAGCACACTTCATGCATAAAACAGAAGAAAACAGAAGAAAAAAAGGTCATGATTTGCGCTCACCGCTGTGACTCCATGCGAAACAAAACAGAGGTTTTGGTTTACTTGAATGGCCATTAAAGTGCTAAGCCCACCTGCCACGTCACGGCACCTCTGGTTATGTGGGTCCTAACCTAATGAAAGTGGAATTGATCCTGGTGAGGGTATAATTCTAAACCCACCAGTCTGTCGCTTGGCTGAGAAGCAGCATGAGGACACGTGGTTGCTTAGAAAAGCAGCTCTTAGTTTCATTCAGATGTGCAGTGACGTGGCAGGTGGGCTTAGCACTTTAATGGCCATTCAAGTAAACCAAAACCTCTGTTTTGTTTCGCATGGAGTCACAGCAGTGAGCGCAAATGACAACCTCTTTTCTGGTTAGGTTTTATACATGAAATGGGCTGGACACTTCTGGTTTACGCAGCCACCCTGGTAGGGAATAGGCGCAAAACAGTTTTTTCTGCATATATCTATATTTTTTTGTATCCCCAGCCAGGTCATTTTTGCTGCTGCCTCTTTTGGTGTTTTTTTTCTTTCTTAATGCCAAAGTGAAATTGTTCCTGGTAGGGTTGCACCGATACTAGTATCGGTGCCGATACCGGGTACTGCAGGAGTACTTGGTACTCATGCAGTATCCCTGATATTTCCCCCGATACCGGAAGCCGGCATTGAGCCGGCATCCGAGGCGGCTGTCCGAATGCTCTATCGGCATTCGGACAGGCCCTGCAGCTGCTCTCCGCGTTCTTTCATACTTCCCTTCCTGAGCGACCCCGGGAAAGTCTTTGCTCGTGCGCTCGTTGGAAGGCCCCCCAGCCGCGATCACGTGGTCCCACGTGATCGCGGCTGGGGCCTTCCAACGAGCGCACTCGCGGAAACTTCCTGGCGTCGCTCAGGAAGGTAAGTATGAACGTGGTGAGCAGCTGCAGGGCCTGTCCGAATGCCGATAGAGCATTCGAACGGGCACCTGGAGCTCTCCGCGATCATACTTACCTTCCTGAGCGACGCCGGGAATGTTTCCGCGCGTGCGCTCGTTGGAAGGCCCCCCAGCCGCGATCACGTGGTCCCACGTGATTGCGGCTGGGGCCTTCCAACGAGCGCTTGCGTGAAGACTTTCCCGGTGTCGCTCAGGAAGGTAAGTATGATCGCGGAGAGTGCCAGGTGAGCTGGGGGGGGGCATAATCCACGAGCTGGGGGGCATAATACATGAAAGCTGGGGGGCATAATCCATGTGAGCTGGGGGGGCATATCCATGTGAGCTGGGGGCATTTTTATATGAGGTCTGTTCTTAGTGAAAAGCGGTCACATGACAAAATAAAAGTATCGGTACTCGGTATCAGTGAGTACTTGAAAAAAAAAGTATTGGTACTCGGTCTTCAAAAAGTGGTATCGGTGCATCCCTAGTTCCTGGTAAGGGTATAAACATGAACCCACCAGTCTGTTTCTAGGCTGAGAAGCAGCATGAGGATATGTGGTTGCTTAGAGAGCAGCTTTTGGTTTCATTAGGTAAGGCTAGTGTCAAACGAGCGTCTTTGGAGAGCGGAAGGAACGTACGTGAGAGTGGACGTTCCTTCCACTCGATGCCCGCCTCGCTGAGCGCACTCCTCCTATGGAGAATCGCACTTTGCAACTCCGTCATTGTGCATCCTATCGCTTTGGAGAGGCGTGGATAACGGCCGCTTGTTGCTCGTGCATTTCGTGCGGGCGCACAAGAATGCAGAAGCGTCTGACCGGCCTTGTTGCAGCCTCACAACGCTGCCACGGACGCCAGTAAGCACGTCTGTATGGGCGCACATAGCACGCTCGCCTGACGCCAGTTTAAGGTGCTAGGTGCGCCCGTACTGACGTGTCTTCCAGCGTCCGTCGTGTGTTGATGGAGCTGCAAAGTGTGATCCTCCATAGGGGAAGGAAAAAAAGGAGGGAAAAAAAAAATATATATATATAAATCGAGCCTTGCAGCGCTGAGTGCACTAACTGCGCTCAGCGAGGTGGCCAGACTGCGGAGCTGACAGTTGTGCAGAAAACCATCATTGACACCCTTCATAAAGGAGGGAAAGCCTCAAAAGGTTATTGCAAAATAAGTTGGATGTTCCCAAAGTGCTGTATCAAAGCACATTAATAGAAAGCTATGTAGAAGGGAAAAGTGTGGAAGAAAAAGGTGCACAAGCAGCAGGGATGACCACAGCCTGGAGAGGATTGTCCAGCAAACTCGCCTGACCTGAACCCCATAGAGAATCTATGGGGCATTGCCAAGAGAAAGAGGAGAGACATGAGACCGAACAATGCAGAAGAGCTGAAGGCCCCGATTGAAGCATCCTGGTCTTCCATAACACCTCAGCAGTGACACAGGCTGATAGCTTCCATGCCACATTGCCCCATTGAGGCAGTAATTGCTGAAAAAGGGGCCCAAACTGAGTACATTTGCAGCTTATACTTTTGAGAGGTCCCATATTGTTCTATGTACAATCCTTGTTTTATTGATTGCATGTAATATTCTCATTTTCTGAGATTGTGGATTTGGGGTTTTTATGAGCTGTAACCATAATCATCACAATTATGACAAATCACAGCTTGAACTATCTTGCTTTGCATCTAATGAGTCTCATATATTAGTTTCACCTTTTAAGTTGCATTACTGAAATAAATGAACTTTTGCACCATATTCTAAGGTTTTGAGTTTCACCTGTACAAACTAGCTTTGTGAGAATACTTTCTGTGGGTTTAGTGTATGCAAATGATATAAAAGTAGATATTTCATAAAGCTGTCCATCTAGTGTCGCATGCCAGATCAATCGCTTTTAAGAAACACTGGGATGTGTGAGGTAAAGAGGATCAATGACTCATTATTGATTTTGGTCTTAAAAGCCCTCAATCAATTACTTGTTACTGTTATCTTTAATGGTCAAAGGGCCACATACTTGGAATAAAGTCCGCAGCTTGACATTTTATTTTAAAGAAAGAAAAAAGGTGCTTGGCAACAGAAAAATCAAATAGCTGTATATTGCGTGATCTGCAGGTGTTATACCATAGACATGATGAATGCACATATAAGACTCAAGAGTAAACAAAGCGAGGATTATGAGCACGCTTTGGTTAAAATTTTTTAGGAAATTTCAAAACCAGAAGTTTAGCCCTTTCACTTCCAGAAACCTGTGAACTTCATTTTGCGTCTTCATACAATGAGAACCAAAAAATAAGCACACAAGACTCATTTTGCATAGCTTTTTAATGCAAACTTAGTGTGCACCCTGGTGAGAGACGAAATTCTCCAAGTTTACACTCAGGTCACCCACTATAATGAGCAGCCTTGACCCTCACTGTAACAAAGAGCTCAACAACCTTTACTGCTGCATTACAGCAGCCAGGGTTTTGGCAGAATACAGGGAGAGCTCTAGGGTCACTCACTGCTGTACAGGGATAAGATTCAGGGGGTTATAATGACTGAAAACCCCTGTACAGTACAGATACAAGGTGTTACTGTAATTCCCATACACAGGTATGTCACATAATCCACAACATTTCACCCCAGTAGTTTTCTAAACAAATGCATGAAAGATTGAAAATGAGGGAATTTACACCATTTTAAACTTTTATCCAACTCAGAGTAACAATCTCTACGCAAAATTGCCATTTTACCCTACACTGAATTGTTAACTGCGCTTAAGTCAAATAAAATGTGATAATATTTGTTTGGTGCCAAGTTGCAAAAAAAAAAAAAAAACAATGTACATTTTAATTTTCCAGTTAGGATTTGTGCTTGTTTTAAGATGACTATTACTTTAAGGGCTAGGCTTAACCCTGACCAAGAGACTCTCCATTTTCACTATATTTTTAGGACACAGATTCTGATCCTTCTTTTTGAGGTCTTCTAGACCTGAACCACAGACTCTTCTTTTATCCAAAGAGAGATGCCAAGATACAAAATAATGGGGCTCCAAACGTCCATCACCACAATATAGAATTTTTGCCTATACTTGACACTGACTATTTTGTTCAATTTACATGCGAGTAAAGCATGAAATACTAGGAATTTGAAAAAAAAAAAAAAAAGTAGAATACCGCATTGAAGGACAAAATACTGCAATTTGACTGGAAATACGGATTTACTTACAGTGGATCGCAGGTGATGAGGCTTATCTATTGCTTTTATTATTTTTCGCTGATCGCCATCTTGGTTTGGATCCTTTCCATTGAGCTCCTGGAGAATTAAAGTAAAGAGGGGAAATAAAATTACGACTTCATAAGCAGGGGTATGGAATATATATTTGCAGAAGCCACTTGCACATCACAGCAATTCGATGAGTTGCATCCCAGAGCTCCTGTGCCACATTCCCCATATGCAGCAAGGAATTATGGGTAGGATATGCAAATGACCTTTGTCTCACTTTTATGCATCCTGGGTCTGTTATTACACAGAACCCTAAAAGCAATGCTATGCCACACTGTGACTTTCTAGCAGAGATAAGGTATATAAAACATTTATTTTTACAAATCCACTCAAAGAACCCCAAAAAAAACCACAGACTAAAGCTTGTCCGGATATGCAAAATAATAACGTACGAAATAAAGCTCCTCCTCTGCTTAACTAGACACCGGAGCCCTGGTAGCATAAAATGACAGCTCTCTAGATTTAATCCCTGTGGAATTATGTGAGCTATGATTCCGTCACCAGGGTTCCTGTGACCACGTTAAGTAAGAGGAAGTGTTGGCTGACTGACCATGGTTTTCAGGACACATGTTAGTGCTGCCCGGCAGCAAATAGAATTCATAAAGTTAAAGAAGTGATGTGGAGTTCACCAGCGGAGGCTGATTTCATTCCTATAAGAGAAATTATACATACTGGAATTGGCTTGCTTGTGGAGCAATATGAGATAACTAGCAGGAGGCTGAGGTTTAGATTTAGGTTTAGCTGGAGCAGAGTGCTTGTGGTGTAGTTGATGGTGCTATATTATCTGGTCATCACAGGAGTCACTGCCTACGTCATCTGCTAGGAAAGGCAGCAGGTGACAGGAGACGTAACCGATTACCCTTATAGGATCTCACTCTACTAGTTCTGCTCTGCTTGTCTGGGTGGGTAAACAGGGGGGGGAAAAAAAAAAAAAAAAAAAACACACTTTCCTATCCGGTCCCTGAAAGTACATGTCCCAGGTGATAGTAATTCCACAACCCTGATGAATCAAAGTTTATATTTTCAAAAAACAACCCATCATATTAAAAGGTAATGTAAAACATGCTGCACTGCTTAATGCAGAAACCAGACGGTGTCAGAAACACACAACCCCCCCCCCCCGATAATTAATATTGCACACCTTTTACTCGTTTTGTAATATGTCATTGTCCAAATTGTTTTGCATATAATGGGAAATACAAAAGGTCACAACAGCATGTTAAAGTGGGTTGAGGAAGAATCATCCTTGGCATTTTTAGCCATTTTATTATGGCATTAAGTTGAATCCTTTCCAGGTAAACAAATCAGCAGTTAACACACAAACTGATGAATTGTATCAGTCTTTATTTCTGTGGTCGGCTAAACGCTTCACGTCGTTCTGCCTCTTCTGCAATACAACGGGGTGCATGATAGCAGCGATGAAATGATGGCTGGTGAATGTTATCGCTATGGTCTCAGCTACGAATGTTTCCTTTTCAGCAAATACATCTTGCCAATAAGACCATGGTAAATGCCGAGATGACTCTGATGACCCGCTGCAAAACATTTTACTTATGCTTTACAACAATGATTTGAACAACAATTAGCACCTTGAGGTGTGTTTAATAAAGGACCTTTGGTCGCAGTGAAATTCCCATAGAGAAGCACTGAAATGGCAGTGAAATGCACTGGTTTTCGGTGATTTCATTCAACAGGTTTAAATAGACGCCCATAGGTTTCAATATTAAAAAAAAAATCCCCGTTTTTATTAAATATTTGTTCAACCGTTTATTATTTTAATTTGCAGCAAGAAGCCTCATTTTTTTAGGATTTTTTATTCTGTAACAGACCTTCTTATTATTCATAGGATCGTATATATATCTTCCAGTCATTTTCATTCACTATTTTATTTTTAAAAAGCATTTTAAAAATTGCGTGTTTTTTTTACCCCTGTTCGGCAGGTCGTAAGCTGCTTGAGGATTGATTTGGCAGTCTGTTCGGCTGGCATTTTTGGCGGGTTTGTGGCTACAGTGTTTTTTTCGTATTGATTCAGCAGTCTGAGGATGCGATCAGTGGCTCATTATGTCGCACTTCAGGGACCCTGCGATGAATGCTTTATTCACCGCAGGGTCGGCGAATTTAACTCGCTGAAGTGTGGCGAAAGACAGCGCACCGAAATGTCGGTGACACTTTAGGTGCTCTCTGAATAACCCCGTCAACAGCTCAACTTTTAATAAATGGGAGTCACTAGCAGCTACGCACGCTACTTCTGACTAGCTGAAGGATTTGAAAGTTTGTAACATGCAGGGGAAAAGTCTGCAGGAGTTACACAAGACAACATGACTTGAAACCCATAAAAATAAATAAAAATATTAAAAAATAATAATTAAGCGGTCACTAAAAGCATGCATATTAGATTCAGTGTGAACCTCTGTTTGTAGCAATAATTCATTTATTTGCATAAAACACGTACCTTCATTATCTTGGCCAGTTCTGACAATGCTTGCTTATTTCCAGGTTCTATTGTTAAGACAATTTCAAAATCTACAAGGTAAAAAAAAAAAAAAAAAGCAAACTCTGAATTATTTGCTCCAAAAATGGTTAACTCCTAGAGAACATATTTTTGTGACCACTTCTGTTAAAGCAAACAGCTTCAGTATGGCTAACCCATACCATGTTTTCAAAACAGAACCCAATGTTAAACAGAACAGAAATGATCCCTTTAATTTTAAACTGAAGAGGGATTTTGATAAATTAATCCATTACAAATGGTTTGAATTATTAAGATATAGCCATCCGGAAAAAAGCGTTACGATGCCATCAAATGTGATTAAAAATAAATCTGATATATCAGAATACTTCTACAGTAACCTTTAGGTTTGCATTTAACACACCCTGTATATGGGCTTTTTTTGTCATGTCATAAAATAAAACGCTTAAACTTCAGATGGGTGAAATACAGCCTTATTCTGGTTTTTAAAGGGGAACTCTAAAAAGCTGATGTGGTCAGGGTGTGTAAAGTGGTCAGGCTCTGTGGTACCCCCTTCCTTTTCCCTGTAGCGGCATTTGCCCGATTTTTCTGTTTGAAGCAGAGGAGTTTCCTCCGCAAACACATGCATCATCAGGCACACAGAATTTGAAGATCTCGCCTGTCGGTCACTGATGTCAGCATGCAGACATCCTGTCTATGAACGTAGCAGCAGCGAGTGTTCTGGGAGACCGAAAACCAATGGATTGGTGACGAGCTTATGCAGCACGAATCCATGCTTAAGTGCAGTACGCAAGTTCCAAGCAATGCACAATTTGCGCAGTGTATGGAACGCAAATTGCATACGGTAGACAAATGGTGTAAAAAACTGCAGGGAATTCCACATTTCGGAAGCCTTGAGCTAGAGGGGAGGAGTAGCCCTTCACCAAGGGAGAAAAGGTGAGTAACTTTCAAACAAAACAAATATATATAATAAAAAACTTTATTATTGCAGAAGCCATGTACACATCCCAGTAATTCAGAGAACCGCTTCACAGAGCTCATGTGCTACATTTCCCATATGCAGCACAGAACTCTGGGTAAGACAGGTAAATGACGTTTGCAATTTATCATTTTTTTGCATCCTGGGTCTGTTTTAACACAGAATCCTCTTACCTGTGCCATGCCATACTAGATGGCTTTTTTTTTAGCAAAGGTCAGGTTTATGCAAAAGGTCACAGCCACGCCTGTGCAGCTGTTTCAGGCTTATTGTGCCCTCATCAGCAGGAGATATATAGAATATTGGACAGATGCTGTCAGAAGCATCTGCCCAGTTATTTAAGGAAAAAAGGGCAGGGGTGCACTTTACTCCTATAGTGTCTCTTCAAGCCTAGAGAATACTTTACTGAACGTTCTGTTTTCACTCACCATCTTTTGCTTCCTTTAGTTTCCTGAGCATCATCCTGGCAGTGCCTCTTCTAGCAAAAGCTTTCACATATGTAGGATCCAGGGATATGGCTTTCTGACAATCCTCCTCTGCTTCTTTATACCTGTGTGTTTTAAGAGCTTTCATTAGTTTCTCCTCAATATAAAAGTCTGCTACAAATGAGTACATGACCAATCACATCCCTTAGACTGGTTGACATTTCATTGCACTCCAAACAGAGATAAAAACAGATCTTATTACAGTACTGGTACCCAAACTACAAACCATTGCATGGAAAATTCTTAATTTTTAACTCCATTGAGCAGGACTGGTGGAGGCATAAGCGGAAAAACGCACAGTTGTTAATCCTGCCTAAGGCAATTTTGCAAATTACGCTTTTTTTCTTACCTTAAATTATTTCTGTCATGCATACCAGGATAGAATCCTATTTTTACATTAATATTGTCTACATATGGTGCCAAGCATTTATATACAAATTTGTAAGAAAAAAAAACACAGCATCCACTGCATTGTGTCTTTGATCTAAAGCATTCCAGAGCAGATTACAAAACACTCCGGATTCAATTAATAGATGAAGCAGGCACTGAATTAGGGCAGCAAGATTTTACTAAGGCCCATGTCAGACGAACGCAGTGATCACATCAGAGTTGTTGCCGCATAGTTTAACGTCCGTCGTAGCATAGAATCATGATCAAGAGACCCACACATGAAGTACGTGTGCAATGAACTGCGCACGCACAATGCACGTGTCAAATGGACGCAAGTTAGGCAAGCATGTAAAACCGCTAGACAGACACACAGAGTGTGCCATGTCCGCGTAGCGTTCTGTGTGAGTGATGAGATGTCAGACGCAGCGCATTTGCTACGTCCAGTACCTTGACGCACACAATGGCTTTTCATATACTTTTCAAATTTTTATAATTTTTCATATTGTTTCCCATAATTCCCTTTTTTTCTACATTCGTAAAAAAAAAAAAAAAAAAAGGAACCGTGTGGTGTCTACAGTATCTTCTGTCTGTCCATTATGCACGGACTGCGTTCATCTGACATTAGCCTTAATCTGTATTGGATGATTTGTCAGTGTGAACGAGTATCCCTTACCAAACAAATGCCTGGGGCCAGAAGTTTTCCAAAATTTGTATATTGTTTATTTGTACTGCACCAGCATACTATGAAGTGCCGTCTATGTCTAGGGATGTAATAAAATAGGGTATTGCCTAGGCAGGCGCTACAGAGGGCCCGGCTCCCTGGGAATCTTACATTCTAATGAGATTATATGTTTGGGGCTTAAGTCTAAACAAGAAAATAAAGTATTTGAAATACAATATATTTTAGTATTTTTTTTCCCTGTTACATGAGGTCATGTGTGGTGTCACAAGGGGCGTTCAAACGTTTTGGAATATTTTACGTAAGAAATACTCCTTAGAACACTAACACACCCTCTGCGCTTAACACATTTTTAGTGTGCTGTGTGGATTGTGTGCCAGCGTAAGGATTCATACAATTTATAAAGACCTGCAAATCTCAATATTCTCCATAGCTATAACACAATGCATAAAAATGTTAACTATATTTTAAGACTTACTTTTCAATTTTTAGGTACGCCATGGCTCTGTTTGCCGGCAACAAGGCGTTGGTTCTATCTGCCATCATGCCTTGACTGTAGCACTCAATGGCTGCTTCATATTTGCCTTCTTTAAAGTAAGCATTCCCCTGTAAAAACAAAAAGCAGATTTTAAATCTGTGTGCCAATTTACAAATCGCACTGCTACCAGCTTTGTAAGGTGGCCTAAGACCTCACACAACAATTGGCTATGTCCAGATCCAAGTGGAGTTAAAGGGACATTCTTGTAAAGTTCAATTGAACACTAAATCCATACCATCTATTACCTACTTGTCAGTATTTATGACCAGCTACTTTAAAAATCACAAGCATGACACTTCACATGCATTTGCAATTCCCTTTCATGTGTTGTGTCATAATATAGTGCTCACTCTGGCTTTTGTAAAGTAGTAATAAAGTTTGTTGATCTCTGCGGATACACTAAAGGGGTTATTCAAAAAACACCGAATTGGCCACAAAATGGAGAATTTCCCCGTAATGTGCAATTTCGTGGCCATTCGGCTCTCAAAAAGCTTTAGATTCGCCAAATATTGGCGAATTAGTGCTGTTTGGAGGCAGTGAAATTCCCCACAGAGAAGCAATGATTAATCTATTCACAGACACCGAACAGCAACGAAATGTGAGAGAAAGTCCCTGATTTTCGGTGGTTTCATTTGACAGGTTTAAGCAGACGAATCCCGTAGGTTTCAATGAAGAAAAAAAAAAAAAAAAACAAACAACAAATCCCTGGTTTTATTAAAAATTTATTCAACACTTTTTATTCTTTTAATTTGCAGCAAAAAGTCTATTTTTTTAGAAATTTGTAGGCAAAATTTTTTATTCCAATTTTTTTTTAAATGGCGGTGTATATTCTGTAACACACCTTTTTATTGTTATTCATAGGACCGGATACATTATTTCCAGGCATTTTCATGGCACGCTGACCACAGTCACTTCTCTCATCTATCCTTTGGCCCCACATCGAAAAACTTTCATCTAAACTTTACCCCAAACTAGGTGCCCTGTACAGAAATAAATCCTGCCTGAGCCCCGCGGTAAGAAAGCAGATTGTACAACAAATGCTTATGCCAACCATTGAATACGGAGATGTAGTGTATGCAGCCGCCCCGCAAACACACCTCCAGAAACTTACTACATTGTATAACTCATTCTGCCGCTTTGTGCTACAATGTAACTACATGACCCACCATTGTGACATGTTAAAAGAGCTAAACTGGCCGTCGCTGGAATCTAGACGCACTCCTCACCTTTCCAACCTGGTGTTGAAGAGCTTTTCTGGGAAGCTACCACCCTACCTGAATAGACTGCTTCCCTCATCCTATAACCTCCGATCCAGGACCGGCACCTTACTTGCAATGCCACAATACAGAAAGAAAGGGTCTCAATCCTCATTTTTGTACAGAGCACCACAATTATGGAATAACCTCCCAGACGCCATCAAATCTTCCCCCAGTCTAAAGTCACTTAAGAGCTCCATATTAACATACCTCAATAAGGAATGCACCTGTAAACATGTAACATAATGACTTTATTTCCTACATATTTATTTTCTGTTAATCTGTATATTTGTTTTGTGTTAATATCTTGCATTTTACAAATTTTTATTTCTGTAACAATGTTCTTGAACCCAGGACATACTTGAAAACGAGAGAAATCTCAATGTATCCTTCCTGGTAAAATACTTTATAAAAATTAATTTGCTTTTAAAACGCCTTGTAAAAGTTGCATCCCCCCCCATCCCGTTCGGAGTTTGGTCTGCCTTTTCCAGTGGTGTGCGACTGTTTATCGGATCGATTCGGCAGTTATCCAATATATTCAGAGGTTTATCGGACGCGATCGGCGGGTCGATTCACCGCACTTCGGGGACTCTGCGGTGAATGCTGAATTCAACGCAGGGTCGACGAATTGAGCTCTTTGGAATGCGCCGAACGAGAGAGCACCCAAATGTCGGTGATATTTGAGTGGTCTCTGAATAACCCCTTAAAGGGTAAGGGCTCAACCATCCAGCTCATTTGCAGTCATACAGAGTGTCAGCCATGAGGTCTAGGTAGGAATTTTGTTTCTCCACAGAGAAAACATTAATCCAGCTTTTGAAACGTGTAAGTGGGGTTTCATTATTTAAGGTTTTTCCATACATGTTTGTGTTGGGAGAAGGTTACAAATAATGACAAAGAAAAAAATATAGCTTCATAAATTAAAATCAATAAAAAAGTCTCCATTACCGGTGCTATTCTTTTGGTAAGAACAGCGGTACCTCTGTACTCAAAACCAATCATCAGAAAAAGTTACATTATTTTCTGGCGTCTTTGTTTACAGGTTATGCTTGTGTGATTTAATGGCAATTTTCATCATGACTGAATAAAAAATATAAAACCAAACAAAAACATAAAATAAATATTTTTGTTTTAGCTAGCTTTGCTTTTAAATGCATTTTTAAAATTATTTTTTAGTAAATGAAAACCTTCGCATGCACAACCGCACACGTGTTGCAGATAATGACAGACGGATGTCAGACGTCTCTGCTGAGATTTTTATATTGAATTACCTATGTAGCGTTATTCAGAGAAAGGTGAAACTCAGGAGAACTGACAGAAGAGAACAATCTAGACCAAATAGCCGATTTGGAAAGTGAGATAAAAGGGAGAATTTTTCTGGTTTGGCTATTTTGACCTAGAATTTTCACTTCTCCAGTCACTCTCCTGAGTTTCACCTTTCTCTGAATAACCCTATATAGGTTTCTTCCTTTGCAGACTGAACATAAAATGTGAATTTCAGAAAGTGAGAAAAAAGAAGATAAACTCGTACCCGATCTTTCTGGACAATAGCTTGTTGCTTTAACTGCTGTGACTCTATCCTTTTCGCTTCTTCTTCACAGACGTCTGCAGCTTTCTGCTCGTCTGAGATGGCTTTTTCCTGAGGAGTAATGGCATGTGCTGGTAGCTCCTAATAAGAATTACAAACATCACAAAAACAATTATTCTATACATAAACCCACAGATAAAAATGCATAATTTCAGCTTTAACTTTCATACTTTAAAGCTTGAGTCAGCAACCTTGGCCCTTTGGATGTTTGAGAGCAATATTTCCATGAGCGTTGGCCAACCTAACGAGTGGCTGAGCATCATGGGAGTTATAGCTCCACAACATCTGGATGGGGCCATGATTGCGGACCCCTGCTTTACAAGGACACGCTGCACGGTGTGAGTTTTCAATCCTGTGAGTGGTCACGCTGTCCTGAGCACCCTGCTCCCGCTTCAGCAGGGACCTAGTCCTGCTTGAACCTGAGTGCCGAGCTCAGGCCTGGGACTTTGTTTTTTGAGAAAGGATTTTACCAGGAAAGATACATTGAGATTTCTCTCGTTTTCAAGTATGTCCTGGGTGGTGAGTATGTACCGTTAGGTGTCTTGCCCAAGGACACTTCCTGGAGAGGTGCTCTTGCCAGGATCAAACCCATGTCTCCACAGGGTCTCTCCATGCAGAGCAGGGATGTTACCTCTACTCCACCCAGCTGGTGGTGGAGTAGAACCTTCAGAACCTTTGGAAATTAAATCCCACTAATGGCTTCCTGTGAGCCACTGGATTGGCTGGAACATCCATTACCCCTGTGGTCATGTGACATGCAGCTGGTAACATGTTCAGCAGGACTCGGGCTAGGTATGGTTTAAAAGAGGAAGGTGGGTGCGATTCAACATTAACCCCCTCAGTTCCCCTCCAGTTTAACCCTATAGTATTCCTTTGAGTAGGACTATTTGGAACTTAGGTTGTATTTTGCAGCAAACAATGTACATTTAAATATTTAAAACACTAACTTTGGCAAAAATAGACAAAAAAAAATAAAAAAATTACAGATTTAAATGCAAAATTTAGAATAAAAAGTGAAGGTAAATTTGACATATTAATAAATACCTGAGCAATTTTCTTCAGTTCATTTT
Organism: Leptobrachium leishanense; assembly: GCA_009667805.1. Lineage (NCBI taxonomy): Eukaryota > Metazoa > Chordata > Amphibia > Anura > Megophryidae > Leptobrachium > Leptobrachium leishanense. The sequence goes on along the minus strand of CM019065.1, from coordinate 361,186,852 downwards.
TGGCTTCAAAGTTGGCTGGGTCCAATTCTAGAACTTTTTCATAATCTAAAACATAAAGAATATGGATTGTGTATGTTGTCAGACTAAATCAGTGAGCAAGTCTATACTTTACAATACAGTGCCTGGTGTGTTCAGTTTACAATGTATTCTTTAGCACAAAAACAACCCACCCCTAGGATGGAGGATACTAACACCTTAAAAAAATACTTGATTAGAAAATAAAAAACTTTAGATCAATTAGAACACCTGGATTAAATGGTATTGAATACAAGGTCCAGCAACAGAACCATCAGACCCATACGGCCAATTGGTTGCTGATAAGTGATCATTAGCCAGTAACATGTACACATAATACTAATTATCTACTGTGTAAACACGTATGTTTTTTTTTTTTTTATGTTCAAGCATTTTATTGAAAGAATATCATGTTACAATGAGTTTACATTGTCATAAACATGTATGTTAATGACACACCAGACCAACTGCGGCTATAAGTGCCAAATTGTCCCTAAAGAAAAAAAAATATATATATATATATATATATTAGGTAGATATATCAATAATAGGGTTGTCAAATTCAATTGGGCACCTATATCCAAAAGTAACAAATGTAATCACTAGCCTGGGGGGGGGGGGGGGGGAGCCCCCAACCAGCGGCAAAGCTGTCACTGGTCTGGTCATCGGCAGGGTCAAAGGCTTCCCCATCCGTGATGTCATCCAGCAACCTGCATCTGACATCACGTGCTGTGCACATGGAGAATGAGAAGAGGTGGGCCTATGTATCTGAGTGATACAGGAGGATTGCAATGGAGACCGCTGAAGTAGCTCAGGGCCGAAATAAAGCCAGACGTATCCAGCCCAGTAACATGTATAGATTTTTATGATATGTCTGGTTGTTGCAGCCGCCCCAGTAGGGCTCAGGTGCGACACCATTTTGCTGTACCTATGTATTTTTTGTCAAGTTTCCAGCCAGGTCATCCTTGCAGCTGTCCCGTACTGTGGTTTTGTTTTCAAACCCAGAATGGAATTAATCTGGGGAAGGTATAAACGAAAACCCACCAGTTTGTCTCATGACGTAAAAACAGCATGAGCGTATGTGGTTCCTCAGGGAGCAGCTTTTGGCTTCATTAGATAGGAGTCCTTAGTGGTGGTGCCTTGACGTGGCAGGCAAGCTTAAAACTTCAAAGGCCATTCAAGTAAACCAAAACCTCTAATTGTGTTTTGTTTCCTGTTGTGTTTTAGGGGTAAGCGCAGAGGACATCTGGTTTTCTGATTGATTTAGTAAGCAATGATTTCACTAGCTTTCATTTGTTTTTGTTATGAGTTTTATTCTTATTGTCTCAAAGTGTTTTTTGTTTAAGGTGTACATATATATGTTAGTATCCTAAACCCTAATGGTGGGGTGTTTTTGTGTATAGGAGATTAGTAGGCGGAAGGGTTAAGCCCTAGATACAGCATATTGAGCATTGCCCAGTGAGAGGTTTTTATTTTGTAACCTTCTTTTGCGCCTTCAAAATTCTTCAAAGCGAAGCGAGATGCTCCTCTGCGAAGATAAGCTTTTGCATAGTTTCTGTCTAAAGCAATAGCCAGGTTGCAGTCCGATTCAGCCACAGCGTACCTGAGAAACAAATTGATGGACAGGAAACAGAGGGTAAAAATGGCTGGAAAATACACAGATGCTCCATGTTTTTTTTTTTTTTTTTTTTTTTTTTTAGTCTTTATCCAGCACTTACTTCTTGAGTCGAAAGAAGGCAGACGCCCGGTTTGTAGGCAACACTGCATTGTATGGATCTGTGTTCATACCTCTCGTGTAGCACTCTATGGCTTCGTCGTATTTTCCTATTTTAAAATAGTTATTTCCCTGCAACGAACAAGACCATTTAACAGTCAAAAAACATATAGGAACAAGGCATCTTGCTGTGTAACACCTTTCACTGCCATGATCGACTTGACTCCATTGCTAAAAGCACCTGCAGGTGCCCATCATAGATTTAATTTGTTTTGAGGGCAAAGCAAATGTTATTTATTTGCATATGGACTCCAGTGTCTGAGATATGGAAGGCAAAGCTGCACTGCAGCAACAGCAGTAAAACTTACTGGCCAGCAGATGGAGCCACCTGTCAAATATTGCATACAGGATGAAAATTAGCTGTAAAAAAACATTTTCCATAAAACCACTGATTCCTGTCAGTGGTTTTATGGGACATCCCCTTTACAGCGCTGCAGAATATGCTGACGCTATATAAATAAAGAATAATAATGAAAGGGTTGGTCGGGTTTTCAGTAGGCCCTTACTACGGCAGTTGATTTCCCTATCGAGTTGTTTTAATGTGCCTTTAACAAAATGCTCAGCCATATGTCGACAACCCATGTTCAGTTATGTGTACCTGGATAATGTACTGACAAAGTTTTTCTTTTCTGTGTACTTGACTATTCTTGAATAATAAAAAAAAAAAAAAAAAAAAAAAATATAATAATAATAATAATATTATTAATATTATTATTATTATTATTATTAAGTTAAAAATGAAGCCATGACAGTAGAAAAAAAAGAAAAACAAAACACACAATTGGAGACACAGGAAAATAAACCCGATATTTTATAAAAAGCCAATTTCAGAATAAATCATGAATATAAGTGTAGCCTATATCCATAGATTTAGCCCGAGTGAGGGGGAAAAAAAATGCCAAATGATCTAAAGCTGAAAACTCCTGCCACACTGGACGAAAGAGTCTCTCCTGGATCCCATATATGCATCCACACGCACCAAAAAGACAGCAACTGTATGCATTCATTACAGCTACAATAAAAGGTTTAATAAAATAAAAAAAATAAAAAAAATAGTAATTTGAGTGAGGTGTTGGCTCTTACTTTCAACTTGGGATAATATCATGTCAGACAGATTTGAATATTTGTTGGCTTCTTGAATAAACCCAACATGTGGACTGTGGCCGTCCGTGATTGCAGTCAGGCATGCAGCAAGTAGAGTCTCTCACACACTAGTGGCCCTATCATCTCCTTAAAGCTAGCACTCACATAAATGAGTGTTACATCCGTATCACATCCCGATCGCTAACGGGTTAAAAAAAAAATATGTTGGCGCATCGGTATTAGCGCTTTCTAGCTCAAGCTTACTGTACTTTGCGCTCCCTAACGCCAATTACACATCGCTGCGGCCAACTGAAAAGTTATACCACAGCTTTAAGCTGTTGGTAAACGATACCACTTCTGCAGTTGTCAGTTATCACCAGCTGAAGCCCCCCCCCCCCCCTCAAAAAAAATCTGATACTTCCCTCTCATCATGCAGCAAGAACAAAGTCCCAATTCGCCGCTTCTGGCCGCCGGGAGCAGAGCAAGACTGGGGACAAATAGTCCCCAGTCTCCCTCCACGGACGTGCACAATCTTGCGAGACCAGGATCACATGGCCCAGAAGCACAAGCGTCAAAAAAGAGTCCTATGGACTCCAGAAGGTGATTCTAGTATCCTGAAGCTTAGCGGCAGTTTTGCATATTCTTCCCCTAAGGCTGGGGGTCAGACAAGCGTCATTGGAGAGCAGAAGGAACGTCCGTCTGGCCACCTCGCTGAGCGCGTTGCAAAGCTCGATCCTCCTATATGGAGGATCGCGCTTTGCAGCTCCATCAACGCGCGTTGATGCGCTTTGACAGAGAAGACTGCTGCATGGAAATTTGCGCGCGCAACAGCGTGTGGCTGACCCCGTTGCATCTCAATGCCGCAACGGATGCCAGAAGGCACGTCAGTACGGGCGCACAGTGTCCGTATTTCAGTGAGAGGTGCATGATAGTGCCCTAGCAGTCTACTTGGTATTCCAAGCCAAGTGGTAATTGTGCTGTACAGGATGTACAAATGTACTGCGCAGCATAATGAGGGATTACAAGCTGCCCATTATCACCAGTTACCAAAAGCTGATGTAAAGTGATTTTCTGCAAAACTGTTTAGTACAAGGAAAAGCAAAAATCAAAAAATTGCCACCTAAATGAAGAGGCGATCACAGTCTGTTGCCTACTCCCACGGAGATTAGAAAATATAGGTCAAATACAGACACGGCTATCAGTACAGAGAATGGAAGTAATTCTAATTATTCTGAAGAATTCTTAAATGAAGTGTTGGCTTCCTCTGCACAGCCCTAAACAGAGAGGGCATGTGTTTACGTAAAAGAAAAACAATACTGAAAAATGGATAGTAAAATATTATTAATAGTAATACAAAAAACTAATTCCAATTTTTCGCCTTTGAGGGGGGGGGGGGTAGCTAAAAATTATTATATAAGACACTCTATTGCCAAATGTATTCGCTCACCCATCCAGGTAATCAGAATCAGGTGTTCCAATCACTTCCATGGCCACAGGTGTATAAAATCAAGCACCTAGGCATGCAGACTGTTTTTGCAAACATTTGTGAAAGAATTGGTCGCTCTCAGGAGCTCAGTGAATTCCAGCGTGGAACTGTGATAGGATGCCACCTGTGCAACAAATCCAGTCTTGAAATTTTCTCGCTCCTAAATATTCCACAGTCACCTGTCAGCTATATTATAAGAACGTGGAAGTGTTTGGGAACGACAGCAACTCAGCCACAAAGTGGTAGGCCACGTAAACTGACGGAGCGAGGTCAGCGGATTCTGAGGCGCATGGTGCGAAGAGGTCGCCAACTTTCTGCAGAGTCAATCACTACAGACCTCCAACCTTCACGTGGCCTTCAGATTAGCTCAAGAACAGTGCGCAGAGAGCTTCATGGAATGGGTTTCTACGGCCGAGCAGCTGCATCCAAGCCATACATCACCAAGTGCAATGCAAAGAGTCGATGCAGTGGTGTAAAGCACGCCGCCACTGGACTCTAGAGCAGTGGAGACCCTTTCTCTGGAGTGACGAATCGTGCTTCTCCATCTGGCAAGCTGATGGACGAGTCTGGGTTTGGCAGTCGCCAGGAGAACGGTACTTGTCTGACTGCATTGTGCCAAGTGTAAAGTTTGGTGGAGGGGGGATTATGGTGTGGGGCTGTTTTTTCAGGAGCTCTGGCTTGGCCCCTTAGTTCCAGTGAAAGGAACTCTGAATGCTTCAGCATACCAATACATTTTGGACAATTCCATGCTTCCAACTTTGTGAGAACAGTTTAGAGCTGGCCGTTCCTCTTCCAACATGACTGCACAAAGCAAGGTCCATAAAGACATGGATGACAGAGTCTGGTGTGGATGGACTTGACTGGCCTGCACAGAGTCCTGACCTCAACCTAATAGAACACCTTTGGGATGAATTAGAACGGAGATTGAGATCCAGGCCTTCTCGTCCAACATCAGTGTGTGACCTCACAAATGCACTTCTGGAAGAAGTGTCAAAAATTCCCATAAACACACTCCAAAACCTTGTGGACAGCTGTTATAGCTGCAAAGGGTGGACCAACGTCATATTGAACCCTATGGATTAGGAATGGGATGTCACTTAAGTGCATATGCGAGTCAAGGCAGGTGAGCGAATACTTTTGGCAATATAGTGTATTTCACAAATTCAAGATATTGTTTTCACACACGGAGATAGACAAAATGTCAAACATTGTCTACCATTTCTTTCTCTTTCACAGCTTTATCTGAATCTATGGTAATTCCGTCTTCATCTCCGGAATCGGACTCCGCAGACATTGATTCGTGATCCTTCTCTTCAATATCTTTTAATGCTTCGTCCTGTAACAAAAACACAAAAAAGGCAGAAGTCGGCTTTCAGAGGAGGCAAAAAAGGGAGGAACCTTGTAAGGTGGGAATTAACGCAAAACGAAGGTAGTGTGCAATTTAGTCGTTTATCACAAGGAACCGCAGCAATAGAATTGATAACACTGTACGATGAACATGTGCGTATAGCAATATCTAACAATAAAATGGCATAATAAAGTGCAAAACTACAGCACCAACCTGTAAGGTGCAATCCATACGTGTGAATCTTAGCGTTCAATGCCATTAAAATAGGAGGTTGGGTTATTTGTAAATATACGGCAATAAAACTTAAGGGTAACATGACTGCAGAGCTCAAAAATAAAGCGACATGAACTCCACACCTCCGGTGTGAGTTGTGAGTACATGAACGAGCTCCACAAAACTCAGTAAAATAAAAAGGAAAACAGAGTTTTCCCACAGCCCCCGTGTACGTTCCAATTCTATTCTTCCCCCGCACAAAGTTTCGGATGTCTCAGACCGGCCTCTTCCTGAACACCAGTTTCCTGTAACATTAAGCCTTATCCGAGTTATACAAAGTATAAACAGACATGTTCAGAAAGTTCTCCGCATTTAATATCAACTGAAAGAAACCATGTGCTCAGATAAGGTTTAGCCTAAAATCTGTGCATTTAACAGGAACGTACCACGTTAAACTTGTCCCAGTATTCATAATCAAAGCGCTTTAACTTTGCTTTCTTGCCGTCCTCGCTGTCCTTCTCGACCGTTGGCTTGTTCTTGCTTTTCTTCGTCTTGCTGTAATCTTTGTTCCTTATCGGTGGTAACTGTTAAACACCAGATAATTTCAATGGTTTGAGTTTACATGAGCAAACTTCATTAAAAACTCTTAATTAGTTGACATATGGCAGGTGGGACCAAACTGAGTGTCCCTATGCGGACTGATTGCATGTGACATCCCATCATGGCTTGCTTTTACATGTCCATCATCCTTGGTTGCTATGCTCGCTGGGAGACCTGCTGGGTCTATATCAGGGATCTCAAACTCTGCCCCTCCCCCCCAGATGTTTCTGAACTACACCTCCCATGATTCTCTGGCCATTTTTTGTATTCAAAGAATTCTGGTAGGAAATAAACTTTAGGGGAGCAAGAGTTTGAGATCCCAAGGTTTATGTAGGGGAGTCTCCCTGCAAGGTGACCATTGCCAAGTATCTACCAGTGTCTGAGATACTGAAGGATATCCATCACCTCCGTACAGATAAATTTAGCAGCTCCCTCAGAGAAGAGGTGATTCTTTCTTTCAAGCCGCCTCTCTGGTAAAAATCTTTAAAAGTATAGCACTGCTGCAACTATGGTGGACTCTGAAAGCAAGAGAAACAAAGATCATGGGCTCTATTACATTCTTCATGCAAATGTTAACACTTGCGCAAAAACGCATTAACGAGGGGCAAAACCTTTGCGCAGAACGTCGTATTACAATGTCAGCGCAACAAACGTGCGTATACGTCTACGAATACGAACGTACTTTACTGCGCGCGTCCCATACTTAACATTGTGAGCACAAATGCGTTTGTGCGCTGGTACGCAGATGGTATTACAATCTATGCGCAGTTTGTAACGCACAGCCTTTGCGCGCATAATTTTAGCAACTCCTAAAAGCTGGTGTTAATGTCAAATTCTATCAACCTTACCTGGCCGAACCCAAATACACCAGGCAAAAAAAAAAAAAAAACACGCAGCAAAGTATAGTTACACATTCTACACATACCAAACCAATAAATTTGAGAAGTTGTGTGTGCATTTTTTATTGATGCAGCATATATGCGCAGATTGACTTTGACAGGCGCAAAAACTGAACGTTAGACAATTGTGGTTCTTAATTCTGATTGGCTGAATCGCGTGAAAAAAACAGTCCGCACACCGATTTCTGCTCGCAACGTTACTGCACACGTTATTTTTTGACGGATGAAAAAATGCACGAGGATTGTAATACCAGTGTTGACTAACGCGTGTTAACGTTTGACGCTTCGCGCAAACATTCCCGCGTTTACCATGCGTTTTTGCGCGAAGACTGTAATAGCGCCCCATGAAGGCAGACAATGCTTCTTCAAACAACACTGAAAAAGGGCACCGATGATATCCGTACATAAAAAGTACAAACTGACGCTATTCTCCTGTAACCATTGTTTCAGAATCACTGGATATACTTTAGCAATCTCCATAGGACGTCCACGGTGAAAACAGCGCTAGGCAACTGGCCTGAAACACTAAAAGGGGTTATGCAAAGAGCACTGAAATTCCACCAGAATTTTGGTGCTTTTTAGTTCCCCACACCGCAGGGTCCCCGAAGTGCAGGGAAAATCTGCTGAATCAAAAATAAAAAAAGCGGAAATTATCAGATCTGATAAGCTGTCGGGAACCTGTCAGAAAACATCGGATCCGATAAGCTGCCAAAAACCCACTGAACGCACCCGACGATCCACTGCAAACCCGCCGAAAAAAAAGACAACAAACGAGGTAAAGAAAAAAAAACGAGACAACGCAACTTTGAAAAGCTGTTTGCAAAAACATAATGCATGAAAATGTCTGGAATATATAAAGGTCCTATGTATAATAAAAAAAAAAAAAAAAAAAAAAAAGGTCCGTTACAGGAAAGAAAATTTGGCCAACAAAAAAAATAAAGGTTTTTTGCTGCAAATTAAAAGAATAAATGGTTTATTAGAGATCTATTAAAAACTGGAATATTTTTAACATTGAAACCTATGGCATTCGCCAGACTAAACCTGCCAAAGGAAGCCACCAAACATCAGCATTTCTGCGCTGTTCGGTGTCTGAATAGATTAACCATTGTTTCTCTAAGGGGGGGGGGGGGGAGGGATTTTCGAACAGGTACCCTATTTCAATTGCAATTAGCCAATATTTGGCAAATTACCAGCTTTTTGAATAGCCATATGTCCCCAAAAAAAAATAAAACAAATTGTACCGTACAGGGAAATTCACTGATCGGTGCAATTTCGGCTCTCTCTGAATAACCCCTTAACAGGCCTATTCACTAAAAGGTGAAACTCAGGAGAAGAGAACAATCTAGACCGAATAGCCGATTTGGTAAGTGAGATAAAAAAGGGGAGAATTTTTCTGATTTGGCTATTTTGACCAAAAATTTTCTCCTTCTCCAGTCATTCTCCTGAGTTTCCAAATCGGCTATTTGGTCTAGATTGTGCTCTTCTGACAATTCTCCTGGTTTTCACCTTTCTCTGAATAACCCTGATAGTCCCTTTTATTGCTATTAAGTAACTGCTGACAATCTCTGCCCATTTTTTTTTCTTTTTGGTGAATTGCTGTACGCAGCTCATCCCGTTTGACTTTTTTCTGCGCAATCTGCACTTCCTACGACACTGGCTTAATGTAGAAACCCGCGCACTTTACGTACGCAGGTTCTGTAGCATCTGTGGAGAATCATGGATCGGAGCACCGCACGTGCACAGACCTCATCCATCACCATCAGCTGGCTCTGAGAATACGCTCCACAGCAGGGATCTCAAACACTGGGCCACCAGAAGTTGATTGCCTACAAGTCCCAGAATTCTTTGAATTAAATGGATGGCCAGAGAATCATGAGAGTTGTAGATCAGAAACATCTCGTTGGGCCGGAGTCCGAGATACCTGCTCCACAGCAATTGGTCTAAGAGAGGGTGACGTTGGCATGGTCTCCATGTGCTGATGTCACTAATAACTGATTTGGTGACCAGCAGCTGGAAAAAAAAAAATTGAAGACTCCAAGCTACTGATTAGGCTGTTAGTTGGAGGAAACTCCTCTACTTCATTCAGCGATATCTCCGGATTTGTGCAGGGGGGGGGGATATTTCCCCCTTACTTACCACTTGATCAAGATAACGTGGTCAGGGTGATTACAGTGTCCCCACATTCATTTAGGGGTGGGTACCATTCGAGTAGTTTAAAAAAGATTTAACGCAGTGGCATTTAGGAGGCACTCACCAGCTCGCTCGCGCCGGTCTGTTTGCCGAGCTTGGCATCTTTTTGCTTCATGTCCATTTCCCAGGTTTCTAACTCCTTCATGAAGTTCTGCAGCTCATCTGCATTTTCTCTCATCTGCATCTGAAGCTCAACACCTTTGTTTATAGAAGACATTCTTGTGCACAGGACGCCTCCGAGTTAGGTCTTCGCAATTAAAAAAAAGGGGAAAAAAGAAGAAAATGAGGAAAATAAAAGTTACATACACAGCTACTGTCAATCTATGCCTCTCCATACACTAGGAAGGCAGTTGAATGTAGGGATAGACCGAGTCTCGGTGACTGATATTGGTATCCGCTTTATACATAATAGGACAAGTTGGCCCACTGGCACATCGACACGACAGGTCCCACAGATCGGTGCAGATTTGGGGCTTCTCCCACAGCAGGCTGACAACTTCCCCTGCCCTCTGATGGTTTTGCACTTAAGCGTGATGACAACAGAAATTGGACTTCCCTCCCATCCGGCAGGGAATTCCCTATACAGGAGATGCAGGGTGTATTGGTCTCTTGTATTTCTGGTACCTATATCCTACAACAGGGGTCGACAACCATGGCCCTCCAGATCTTCTGGACCTACATTTACAATGAGGCGCTAAGAACCTAATTAGTAGCTGAAAATCATGCCAAATGTAGTTCCAAAACATCTGGCGGGCCAAAGTTGCAGACCCCTTACGTACAGGGTGATATGAGGGATGAGATCATAAAAATATTTCTTTTTTTTAACCCCCTTCACTACCGATGGAGATATCTCGGGCTTCGAAAGAAGCCATCTGGTGCCCTGATATCGAGATATCTCGGTACGCTGATCTGAAGCCCAAAAGCAAATGAACCCCTTAACTGTGATACAATGTAATGTGCAGAGTGAGCGTATCACAGTGCTCCACAGCAATAAAACCCACAGTAATGTGCAGCTCACACATGGATACATATATTTGCCCCCCAGTAGCTCACACGTGAATATATTTTCCCCCCAGTAGCTCACACGTGAATATATTTGCCCCCCAGTAGCTCACACATGGATATATTTGCCCCTTCCACCCCCCCCGCTCACCGGCTCTGAGTGCCCGCTGGTCGGTCGGGGGGCGGTTTGGGGCATCATATTGGGCCCCCGCTGGTTTCCCTGTGATGGACATTGTGCTCTTGGGCAGCCAGCGACGCACTCTGTAAATACCGCGGTGGCGCCTGAAGCCCAGTCTGAGCACGTTGCACTGGCGCGGCCTCTCACGTGACGAGGGGGCGGTGCAGGCGCCACCGCAGCATTTCCAGAGTGCGCCGCTGGCTGCCTGTGTGCACTGACCGTCACAGGGCAGGGAAACCGGCGGCGGGGGCCCACTATGGTGCCCCCAAAAAATCTGCACCCGGGGCCACCACCCCCAACCCCCCACGCTACGCCACTGCCTGTGAGCATAATGTCCAAAGAGCTAAAACTGTAAAATCAGCTGCTGAAAGCTCTGAAATACTGTGCTTAAGGGCAGTCAATGCAGGGAGAAATAGAAGAAAATAGACCAGCCGCTCAAACCTCTGTAACTCAGTTTGGCAGTATAGGGCGCCATCTCCTGGCCACAAATAGGTTACTTACAGTAAGTTATTTATTACTGTAAAAATTATTTTACAAAACACCACTGGTTTCTGACAATGTTTTTTGTGAAAAAAATCACTTGGTAGTGATGGGGTTAAATTGAATAAATGAAGTGAATGTGGTGCAATGGTTAAAATGTTATTAAACTCAATTAATGGCATAGTCAGATTTGTGTTGCTTTTGTACAACTTTAGATTTACAGAATATCAATCAGCACCAGATATCGGCCCAGAAGGGAAAAAAAATGATATCGGTCTGTCCCTAGTTGAAAGTTTGATAAAGTCCAAAATGAAAACTTTAACAATATTTATTCACGTAATGTACATTTATGTTGCCTCTGTCAAGCACATGTATGTATACCGAAATTATCACCAGTTTTACAGAACTATGTACTTTATTCCAGTGTTATTCTTGTGGAATGGTATATGTGTATAGAACGATCTAAAAATGCCTGCGCGTGCCTTTCTGCATTAGCAAATGGTACCCAGGTGCACTAGCCCAGGGCTGTCAAACTCTGGCCCACCCAGATGTTTCTGAACTACAACTCCCATGATTCCCTGGCCATCAACTGCATTGAAAGAATTCTGGGAGTGGTAGGCATCAACGTCTGGAGGAGCTGTGTGTTTGACAGCAATGCTTCTAGCCTGACAAAAATAGATCCTTCCAATGTGGACCCACGTCGGGGTTTTTTAATATATGCTTTATTAAATAAACATTAAAAATGCTGAGCGATGTTTCAGCTCGTTCTGAGCCTTTATCGGGGACGTTATTGCTACAAAGAGGTCGTTTATGGACCAGCACTCTCATGTGGGTCACAAAGCAAAGAAAACAACATAAACGGATATTTGCACAATACTTACATTGTTTTTCCCAGTTACAAAAGGACCCCCTGCTTTTATCATGAACATAAAACTAAAGACAGATGGATAAATTCTAAAAGACACCAGAATCAAAGCCGTGCGAGATCAGCAGAGACATTAAACAGCCACAGAATCCCCAACCCAGGATTTATTTTATTCAGCTGAAATTGATAGGTTTATAGATTTCTGCATAAAAGTAGAAATATATACACTTTTTTTTTTAATACAAAAGAATTCCAGGGCTAATTAGTCAGGCTCCTTTAACACTTACCATGACAGTGTTCACTTAAATGACATTCTGATGATATATGTCAGGGTCCACTGCGGGGTAAGGCACAGGGGTGTCGGGGGTCCCCTGCGGGGTAAGGCACAGGGGTGATCCCCCGCGGGGGGGAGGGGAGGCACAGGGGTGATCCCCCGCGGTGGGGGGCACAGGGGTGATCCCCGCGGGGGGGGGCCACAGGGGTGATCCCCGCGGGGGGGGGGAGGCACAGGGGTGATCCCCGCGGGGGGGGGGAGGCACAGGGGTGATCCCCCGCGGGGGGGGAGGGGAGGCACAGGGATGATCCCCCGCGGTGGGGGCCACAGGGGTGATCCCCCGCGGGGGGGGGCCACAGGGGTGATCCCCGCGGGGGGGGGCCACAGGGGTGATCCCCCGCGGGGGGGGGCCACAGGGGTGATCCCCGCGGGGGGGGGGGGGAGGCACAGGGGTGATCCCCGCGGGGGGGGGGAGGCACAGGGGTGATCCCCCGCGGGGGGGGGGAGGGGAGGCACAGGGATGATCCCCCGCGGTGGGGGCCACAGGGGTGATCCCCCGCGGGGGGGGGCCACAGGGGTGATCCCCGCGGGGGGGGGGGCCACAGGGGTGATCCCCGCGGGGGGGGGGCACAGGGGTGATCCCCCGCGGGGGGAAGGCACAGGGGTGTCGGGGGCTGCCGCGGGGGGGGGGCACAGGAGTGTCGGGGTGGTCCGCCGCGCGGTGCACGCACAGGGGTGGTCCCCCGCGAGAGAAGGCTCAGGGGGGGCCGCTGCAGGGGGGGGGGAAGGCACAGGGATGTCGGGGTCTTCCGAGGGGGGAGGCACAGGGGTGTCCCTCGCGGGGGGAGGCACAGGGATGTCGGGGTCCTCTGAGGGGGGAGGCACAGGGATGTCGGGGTCCTCTGAGGGGGGAGGCACAGGGATGTCGGGGTCCTCTGAGGGGGGAGGCACAGGGATGTCGGTGTTCTGTTAGGTGATGGGGCAATGCTGCGGATTCAGTGGGGGTGGGGGGCCCCGGGTAGGCTCGATGCCTCTGAGGCCATTCAAGCTCTCGTGTTGCCTCCTGCATATGTACCGCAGTTTGTCGCCATGTTACAGCATCAGATCGCACTCACCTCATTCCGCCATGTTAGTGGAGCCCAGAATGCTTTACTTCCACTGGTAGTCATAGATACAGACGTCGTTTGGCACCGGAAGTCCTCCAGCCCCCTAGGTCTCTGTGGCAGCAAGGAGAAACCGTGACTTGTACATAACAGCGAGACTAACTGGGATTGTGGAAATGCACTAGTTAATACCAAAACACACCCCGTAAATTGGAATATGGTTTAGGAGACAGTACCCGAGGAATGACATACGGATATTGTTCATACCAATTTCAAAGATGGCCGCTCTGGCTTCGTAGGTCAGATACATGGCGTGCGTGGAGCTCTAAACAAAAGAGAGAGACGTGGTTCATTTCCGCCCGGAAAGCGGCCATCGTTTCGGAGACCTCTGTGTTGAAACTGCAGACAGAGCTGTGGCCTCAGGACACGTGAGGATTATTGCGTCAACGCCGAAACGGCTCTTGTGTATTTAGAACTCTGACCGTGTGCGGTGGTGACCTAGCGGTGCTGCATGGGGGCTCCAGACTGCGCATGTGTGTAAATGGTGCCCTTCAGGACGGGGTCAGCGTGTTTTTAAGGGAGATAACGTAACGAGCCAAGAGTCATGGAGGCGAACAAGACGGAGGATGAAGACCATGGCTACCACTTATTCCCGGAGAGGCACAGAGAGGGAAAGGGTCTGAGCAGGGCCAGCGTGTTTACCCACAAGAAGAGATGTCAGGTTATGCTGCACTGGGTCCTGGAGCGCAGTGAGTGTGAGGTGGGCTCTGGGGACAGCACTGAGACACACCCCCCCCCCCTCTCCATTGACACCTATACATGTGTTTGCATCTATATGGATCCGTGTACTCCATCCAATAGTAGTTTCACAGATTTTAAATTCCCATACTTACTCCAATTTATAGCTGTGGAAATGCAACCACATTATGGGATAAACCCACTTATGTGTGAGGATATATAGATAGTACACATTTACAGCTGCAAGAAAAAGTATCCTTTGGGATTATGTGGAGTTTTGCATGAATTGGTCATAAAATGTGCTCTGATCTTCATCTAAGTCACAACAATTTGAAAAACACAGTCTGCTTAAAATAATACAAAACAAACATGTTTTCATGTGTTTATTGAACATAACATGTAAACATTCACAGTGCAGGGTGGAAAAGTATGTGAACCCCTAGCCTAATGACTTCTCCAAGAGCCAGGAGTGCGCCAACCTTGAGTCCAATCAGTGTGATATTATTGGATGTGTTGCTGAAAGCTGTCCTGCCCTTTAAAAACACACACCAGTTTTGGGTTTACTGGTTTCAAGAAGCACTGCCTGATGTGAACCATGCCTTGCAGAAAAGCGCTCTCAGAAGACCTACGATCAAGAATTGTTGACTTGCATGAAGCTGGAAAGGGTTACAAAAGTATCTCCAAAAGCCTTGATGTTCATGTGTCCACGGTAAGACAGACTGTCTACAAATGGAGAAAGTTCAGCACTGTTGCTACTCTCCCTAGGAGTAGTTGTCCTGTAAAGATGGCTGCACAGCACAGAATGCTTAATGAGGTAAAGAAGAATCCTAGAGTGTCAGCTAAAGACTTACAGAAATCTCTGGCACATGCTAACATTTTTGTTGACACATCTACAATAAGGAAAACATTAAACAAGAATGGAGTACATGGGAGGACATCACAGAGGAAGCCATTGCTGTCCAAAAAGAATATTGCAGCACGTTTGAAGTTTGCAAAAGAGCACCTGGATGTTCCACAGCACTACTGGCAAAATATTCTGTGGAAAGATGAAACCAAAATTGAGTTGTTTGGAAAAAAACACACAACACTGTGTGGAGAAAAAAAAAAGGCACAGCACACCAACATCAAAACCTCATCCCCACTGTAAAACATGGCGGAGGGAGCATCATGGTTTGGGGCTGCTTTGCTGCCTCAGGGCCTGGACGGATTGTTGTCATTGATGGAAAAATGAATTCCAGAGTTTATCAAGACATTTTGCAGGAAAACGTAAGACCATCTGTCCACCAACTGAAGCTCCGCAGAGGATGGGAGATGCAACAGGACAATGATCCAAAGCATACACGTAATTCAACAAAACAAAATACGCCTTCTGGAGTGGCCCAGTCAGAGTCCTGACCTCAACCTGATTGAAATGCTGTGGCATGACCTTAAGCGAGCGATTCACACCAGACATCCCAAGAATATTGCTACACTGAAACAGTTTTGTGAAGGAGTGGTCTAAAATTACTCCAGATCGTTGTGCAGGTCTGATCTGCAACTACAGGAAACGTTTGGTTGAGGTTATTGCTGCCAAAGGAGGGTCAACCAGTTATTAAGTCCAATGGTTCACATACTTTTTCCACCCTGCACTGTGAATGTTTACATGTTCTGTTCAATAAAAACATGAAAACCTATGTTTGTATTATTTTAACCCCCTTAAGGACCGCGGACGTGCCATGTATGTCACGGCCGCGGGTCTCTTTTAGACCTTCTGACGTACATGGTACGTCCTGCGGTCTTTTGAGCGCTGGAAGCGATCGGATCGCTTCCAGCAGCTCAAACGACATTGCAGGCTGCCTGGGAGTCCAGGCATCCGTGCAATGGCGGACATTAGTGCCAGAGCCCCTTGTGATCGCTCCCTGGGAGCGATCAACATCCGGTTTCAGCAGAGAGGTGCCCCGCACTTCTACAGAGCGCTGGAAGCGATCAGTATCGCTTCCAGCTGCTCTGAGTATATTGCAGGGATGCCTCGACATCGAGGCATCCTTGCAATATGTTTACCTGCTGCCGGTCCGCTGAGTGATCGCTCCCCCCCCCCCCCCGAGCGATCACTTCCGGTAGTGGCAGGAAGTACTGAGTGCCACGAGGTGTAGTGGCAGGAAGTACTGAGTGCCACGAGGTGTAGTGGCAGGAAGTACTGAGTGCCACGAGGTGTAGTGGCAGGAAGTACTGGGTGCCACGAGGTGTAGTGGCAGGAAGTACTGGGTGCCACGAGGTGTAGTGGCAGGAAGTACTGGGTGCCACGAGGTGTAGTGGCAGGAAGTACTGGGTGCCACGAGGTGTAGTGGCAGGAAGTACTGGGTGCCACGAGGTGTAGTGGCAGGAAGTACTGGGTGCCACGAGGTGTAGTGGCAGGAAGTACTGGGTGCCACGAGGTGTAGTGGCAGGAAGTACTGGGTGCCACGAGGTATCGTGGCACTCAGTACAAAAAGGATCACATAAGTGATCAGGTGCTCTGCTGAGTGCCTCGAGGGATCAAGGCACCCAGCAGACTAAAAAAAAAAAAAAAAAAAAAAATGAATAAAATAAAAGTGACAGCCAAGATGGCGCTGCCCTTCTAAGGGCAGGGTCATCTTGGGGCTGTGTGGGATGTTCCTAGCCTGCCTCATCAATCAGAAGTTATAAAAATCAAAATAAAATTCCTAATTTGTCAGGTCAATATTTTGTAAATATTGGCTGTGACCTCTGATTCTCCCTCCCTCTCCTCACTTGTGTTTTGGTGAGCGAGTGTGAGAGAGAGAGAGAGAGAGAGAGAGAGAGAGATCAGATTTGACAGGTTAGAGATTTTAGGTAGATTTAGTGAGATTAGAAAAATTGAGGCAGGTTTAGAGAGATTTAGGTGTTTATTTGTATTTTCTTGTGAAACCCAACGGTTCTTCTAAGGACCCACTATGTATATGTCTGAGAGGGTGTACAGCGCCGAGGAGGCATATGCCATCCTGGCGTCAGAATCTGAAGCATCTGCGTCGGACTCCGACCCAGATTTTGACCCCGCTAACTGCTCAGAGACATCGCTAGATACATCATCTACGCTGGCTGATGTATCTCCTAGTGATGTTTCTGATGCAGATCCCGGGCCACCACCTGCCAGCAGGAGATGCACAGCTCCAGCTGAGGAGTGGGTAGTGCCTCATCGCCAGAGGCCAGATATCCCTCCTTTCACGGCAAATCCTGGCATCAATATTGATGTTGCAGGATTTACCGCCACACAGTTTTTGCAGATGTTTATGGGGGATGATTTGTTGGGCAACATTGTTGCCCAATCAAATCTGTATGCCCATCGGCATTGTGCTGCGGAGCCAGACTCCTACTTGTCAAGGCAACAATGGACCCCGCTAGATGTGCCAGAATTTCTGAAATTCTGGGCACTTACTATGCTGATGGGCATCATAAAGAAGCCCTCAATTCGCTCCTACTGGAGCAGTAGCCCCATCTGCTCTACCCCCAATCAATGTCACGTAGAAGGTATGAAAACATTTTGCGTTTCATGCACTTCAGTGACAACAGCCTGTGCCCCCCTAGAGAGCATCCCCAGTTTGACAGGCTGTATAAAATCCGCCCCCTGATTACCCACTTCGCCGCCAGGTTTGCAGAGGCTTATACACCTGGAAGGAATATCTGCGTGGATGAATCCCTAATGAAATACAAGGGAAGGCTGGGATTCAAGCAGTATATTCCTTCCAAACGCTCCAGGTATGGAGTGAAGGTGTATAAGCTCTGTGACAGCGAGAGTGGGTATACTCAGGCCTTCCAGGTGTACGAGGGAAAGGATAGTAGCCTTGACCCTCCAGGTTGCCCAGAACACATGGGAACCAGTGGCAAGATTGTGTGGGACCTACTTTTTCCCCTGATGAACAAAGGGTACCACTTGTATGTTGATAATTTTTATACGAGTGTCCCTTTGTTCAAGCTGCTGTATTGTTTTGATACAGCAGCATGCGGTACTGTTCGCAAGAACCGCGTAGGTTTCCCAGCACAGCTTGTCCGCACCCGGTTAAAAAGGGGGGAGACCTTAGCTCTGCGCCAAGAGGAGCTGTTGGCGGTCAAGTACAGAGACAAGAAGGATGTATACCTTCTATCCACCATCCACACTGAGAGGTCTGTTGAGGTCTCTGTACGTGGCAGAGCTGAGTGCATCAAAGCCTATAACTGGCAGATCAGCTGCTCCGCATAATCTGGTAGGGCTGGAAGTCAAGGGCCTGGTACAAAAAGGTTGCAATTTACCTGATGCAAATTGCAACCCACAATGCCTTTTTGCTCTACAAAAAGGCAAACCCCGGAGTGACGCTGTCCTTTTTACAGTTTCAGCTCCAGGTCATTTCGGGGTTTTTGTGCCAGGATGCACCTGCTCCCCGGGCGGTGATGGGGGACAGAGTTGGGGCTACACATTTTATTTTTAAAATCCCCCCTCCTACTGAGGGCAAACAGAAACCCCAAAATAGATGCAGGGTGTGTTTCAAGAGGGGGCAGAGGAGCGACACAATCTTTTACTACCCAGAATGCCCTGGACAACCCGGTCTGTCTTGGACTGTTTCAAGATGTATCACACTGTGCGTGATCTGTTATTTTTTTTTTCTCTATTTTTTCACAGTCTAGTTAGTTCAGGTTTTTTTTTTTTCTTTTTTCTTTTACTGCACCAGACTTTTACATTTTATTCCTACATTTTTATGTTCTACAATTGGTGCTGTATTTTGCCAAAATCTTGGCAAACCTATGCATGGGGGGCATGGGTGTACTCAGGAGACCTTGCAGAAAACAACCTGGAGAGTTTTCATGCAGTAACAAACAGTGTCTCCTAAATCACAGTCCAAAACTGATGTGGGTGTGAAAATGAAAAATGACCACCACACACTATCCAATTTGTTTGGAGCAAACGGTTGCATCCATGGCATAAAAACACTCCATTTACAATACTTTGGGGTGTTAACGTGCATATATTTGGTAAGCTAATAAAATTGGGGTATGTAAAAAGGCCCCTAAAAAGAAGATATGTCAAATTAGAAAAATGACAAGCACCTGTCAAAAGATTGGCGTAGCACCCCAAAAACAACAGAACAAATCTATATATGGGTGGTATCACTTTACTCAGAAGATGTTGCTGAACATATTTTGGGGTGTTTTTTGGCAGTAACCCATAACTGGATTTGACAATTCATGCCTAAAGTACAATGTGTGTGAAAAAATAACACACAAAGTGACTACCTGGAAGTTTGACATAGAGCTAGTGCATGGAAAGTGTTAAAATACAACTCTTTGAAGCACCCTAGGGTGTGCCCTTTCTAAAAATATATGGTTTGATGGGGGTAAATTACTTTGGCCGGCTTCAAAAATGTCTCAAATAGGACATGACGAAATGTGAAAATTCCAAGTTTGAAAACTGAAATGCGCACCCCCGAAATAAGGCCTATTAGCCCCCAAATGACCTGACATACCTATACATGGGTGGTATCAATTTACTCAGAAGATGTTGCTGAACATATTTTGGGGTGTTTTTTGGCAGTAAACCTTAAAGTTCACAGTACATGCATTCTTAAATTGCATTCAAAAAAAAAAAAAAAAAAAAAAGCACCAAAACTTTTTTTTTCCTCAAACTTTAGCATAGATTTGTGGTAAAATGGTTTGCATGGAAAGAGTCAAAATACCCCAAGTTTAATACCTTGATTTGTGTACTTTAACCCTCCACATATACATATTTTTTTATTCAGGAATTAGTGACAGATATCAGTGTTACAATGTCACTATGACTACTTTTAAAAGTAAACCCTTTGGAAATGGCAAAGTGCTACTTGCACTTATTGTTGCATAAGATAAGGAGCAAAGCGAGGAATATGTAAACATTGGGTATTGCTAAACTCAGAACTAAATTTAGAAACTACTAAGGAATTAAATTTTTTTGACGGTTGTTGATACATAAGAAATTTTGGGGGTCAAAGTTGGAAAAAGTGGTGTTTTTGTCAAATTTTTTTGTCATATTTCACAATGTTTTTTATAGTAAATTATATGAAATGATGAAAAAAAATGGTATCTTTAAGGTCCATTTAATGACGAGATAAACAGTGTAAAATATGTGTGGGTTGCATAAACGAGTAAGAGGAAAATTTGACGTAAAACCAGCAGCGGTCACTAAAGGACGGATTTGTGTAAAATCGCCCAGTCACTAAGGGGTTAAGCAGACTGTGTTTTTCAAATTGTTGTGACTTAGATGAAGATCAGAGCACATTTTATGACCAATTCATGCAAAACTCCACGTAATCCCAAAGGGTTCATACTTTTTATTGCCACTGTAAATTATGGTGGAGAGCAAAAAGTGAGATTAAAGGCCTCCACATTGCAAATAATAAAGTTTTTTATGATTTGTAGAAGACATTTACACATCCCAGCAATTCAGAGAACTGCTTTACAGAGCTCGTGTGCTACTTTCCTCCATTTTTCTACCTAGGCTCTGTAATAACACAGAACCCTCCTTGCCAGTGCAACGCCATACTTAATGGCTTTTTAGCAAAGGTCAGGTTAAGTATGGCGTTGCAGTGGCAAGGAGGGTTCTGTGTTAAAACAGACCCAGGATGCAAAAAAAAAAGGGACATTGCTGACTTCATTTGCATGTCCTGCCCAGAGTTCCTTGCTGCATATGGGTAATGAAGCATATGAGCTCTGTAAAGCCGTTCTCTGAATTGCTGGAATGTGTAAAATGTCTTCTTCATTTATAAACCTATCCTCCTGGGGCTCCCTGCAATTCAAGGTTTTAGTAGCGTCCTGTGATGGAGCACCTGTAGCAGGGAGGGGTGCTTCCCGGTGAGGGTGGTTAGCCCTCTTTTATGTAAGATACAAAACCAGGGAAGTTAGCGCTCTGCCTTAACATGCATTTATGAGGTGGCTTCTGACACCAATAACCCTACACTACACACAAGGATCAGCGCACTCCATCCAATAATAATCTCACCGCTTTTTTTAAAAAAAAAATTTTTTATTTAAATTCCTGTACTAGGATTGAAATGATGGGGGTTTGGTCACAAAATAAGATCTCATGTTCCTAAGACTGCTAACCGTGTCGGTGTACCCCATCTTTCAGCAGGTCCTACACTATGCAAACTCAATGACTACTGTAATCATGGGATAAACCCCCTTACGTACAAGGGGGTGAGTGTGTGTGTGTATAATATATATGTATAATATATATATATATTTTTCTCTCCTGATCAATGTTAATTCTATCATTCTGCTCAGCATAGCTTCAATATACCTGACGACGAGCGGATCACTCTTAAACTTGTACTTTAAATGTAACTTTAGTCCAATAAAAAAGGTATTACTACAGACTTCTATACTTGCGATTTTGGCATCTGGACTAACACGGCCTACCTAATCTACATTATATATAGCTCTCAACACAAAGCTGCTGTTCTCCTTGAATATAATATTTGGTGTGCTCTCCTGGTTTGTTGTATCGTTTTATTTGAGATGCACCCTCACTGATGGGATTTCCATTCCTCCTGTGAAAATAGGAGAGTAACTGTTCCTGCTCTACTTGAGCCCTGATAAACATGTTTGAGATCCCTGTTCTAGGTTCCCCTCCAATAACTCTGCACCAGCAGAAAAATCTGGCGTGTCGTCTCCTTTCTTTGTCCAATATTTATTGTGTGGCGTGACAGCCGCTCAAAACCGACATTCAAAGTCATCAAGGAACATGGTCAGCTTCAAGAACAAGGAGTTCAGGACGTGATGGATTGGCCCAAACAGAGCCCCGATCACAGGAAGTGAAAGAAGCAACAGAGGCATTACATCCACGGACAGACTGTTGTCCCTGAGATGTTTGGACTAATTTATCTGACCTGTTCCTTAAACCCGTGTGCAAGTGCACCTAGAAGAATTCATGCTGTTTGTACTTTACATGGAATGCTCTCAAAAGAAATCCGTGTAGATCTGTCTGGCAGCATTCTAATGGTGATCTTGCGATGTATGAATAATGGTATAGATACATAATTAAGGTAATGACGTCACACACCTTTTTTTGTGGTTTTTTTTTTGGCTTAAGGCAGGTAAATCCTGCACCGGGGTCTCCCTCGGAGCTCGCTCTCTACTTGCCGTCTTTTGTAGTTCGCTTACATACTTGTAATGTCTGTTCACTGATACAAATGATATGTTACTTTATTTTTCCGATGCTTTTTTCTTTGGATGTGTAAACGTTTTATATGTGATCTTTCTTTTCCAGACCCATATGCCAAGTTGCTTATGGATGCGATGAAGCAGTCTGGCTGGTAAGTCAGTTTCGTGATCCTTGAAGCCATCTGTAATTAAAATGTGATTGGTATTATTTATGCTTAAAGTGGTCAGAATGTGAGTGCCCCACCTTCTGCCCCGTTCTGGCAAAAACACTTGAAGTGGAGCAGGTTTGTTCTTTTCATCCAGCAACCGTGATTTATTTACATTCCCAGCTGCCAGTCCCCAGATCGGTCGCTAATGGCTACTGTAAACAGAGAACGTGCGGACGTCGCCCTCTCTGGGACCACCCGCTGTAGCGAGCGTTCTCAGACGCAGCCATTGGATCAGATTTGCACATGTGTGCAGCCCCAATCTGTCATTCTGCACAGGCGCTACAAAACGTGCAGATATAAAGTGTGACAGCCCCATAGCGGTTCACAATTTGCAGTTCTTACACTATGCAAGTTGCCAAATAGCGCAAATTGCACAGAGATTCAGGGACTTTGGCTTCGGGAGTCCGAGCCGAAGAGGAACTGCACGCGGCAAGGGAGAAAAGGGAAGTAAAGTCACCACTTTTATTTAAAAAAAAAAAAAAAAAAAGGCAGGCTGTCAGCAGCATCTGCCCAAATATTAAGGGGGAATCTATCTTTCAATAGTGTCAAACAGACGTGTTTATCATTTGACATGCCACTGATTCAAACAGACGGACCCCTGGCAGAGAAACAGACTTGATTGGGCTTTCTAGTTTTATAGTAGACTTTAATAAAGTCTAGTGAAATACACCTTTTGGCTATTGAAATGAGGGATATCCCAATCGGGTCTTTCGAGCACACCATACATTCAGGTTGGCCTATACAGAGTCTCAATCCGATGCTGCTTTAGTGTCGGGCTCCCCTGTTCAGATCCTTCGGTGCCCTACTCAAAGGGAATCCCGAACCCTCTGGTCCCCATGAAATCCTAACATCAGGTCCTTTATTCTAGGGATCCCATCACGACATCCTTAATATAAACTATTGTTGTTTTTTTTTTCCCTTCATGGATACAATTCTAATCATCAGGTTGCCGGATAATCCTCCTACATATTGCAAAAGTGGCTGTAAACGAGGAGACGATTCAGAGTTTTTTGGGGTCCCCCCCCTTCGGTATTGACTTGCCAGTCATGGGGAGGCAGGGAAGATGCTACCAGACTGGCAACTAGAGTCCAGATGCCTCTACATTCACTCCTGTCTACTCCATGATCCTCGAGCGCAGGCAAGGAAGAGGCTCCGAAATTCCCTTTTAGAGAGGATTGTTGTGGTTGCAACTACGTTAAACGCCAGCGATTCCTGAATAATCCTTTAATAGTTTTATATCAGTAACCTTGGCCTTCCAGATGTTTTGTGACTACATCTCCAATGATGCTTGGAGACTCAGGAAATTTAGGGCCAAGGTTCCCGACAAGTGGTTTGTTGCCCTAAAACTCCTTACAGGGTGGGGGTCTTGTAGAGGAGCATTCGCACAATGTCTTCTCAGCAGTATACATCTTTAAAATTAATGTAACATTCATGGAAATTATACCTTTTTATTTGTACCTTTTTATAAATGCTTGTAACTGTACATCTGTTTTGTTTCAGCACAGTTTACAAGGACAGGCACTTTTCTTGTGAGGAATGTGATTCGTCAGTCAGTGGAGGCTTTGATGCTGCTACGTCTGAGGTGGGTAACGGCATATTTTGCCAACAGCATATATTATTTTTACTTCCTAGAGGTTAGTTTTAATGAGTTTCATTCTTTAATGCACAGACATATCACCATTTTATTCCAAGGCTCTTTGTTCTGGTCCATAATGCACAGCAAAACAATCTTACTGTTTTTGCTGTGGTCGTGTTCACATGTTTTTGGCTTTTTTCCCTGACTTGTTTAGTTCACCCCAACTAGCTATAAATCGGACAGCAGATGCGATTTAGAGCCGTGAGAAGTCTGTATATTAAAGCTCAGACAAGTAGGAACCTTTTGTTTTCATTCAATGTAAAAAAGTTTGGGAACTGTTTTAATTTCAATTTTTTTTTTTTTTTAAATATTTTTATAAAAGTGTCAAACTCATTATTTCATAAACCTATGAAAACCGTTGTAAAACCAAACCACTCCCAGCTCCTTGTCTCAGCTGCTGTCTGATATGAAGCTAGTTGTAAAACTAGATTGACATTTTTTGACTAAAATTTTCAGTATTTTGGATTAAATCTTTATTTTCATACAAAAAAAAACCTTTTCCATCTAATGATTAGATATGATCATTATCTTTACGCTTTATTAAAATCAAAGTAGAGAAGTTTTAAAGGAATACTATACTATATTAAAACTAGAACAAGAAAAAAGGTTGTCTTTTACGCTCACCCTTATGGCTCCATGCGCAACAAGACAGAGGTTTTACTTTACTGTAATTAACTAAAACCTGTTTTGTTTTGCATGGAGCCACGGGGTGAGCGCAAATCACAACCTTTTTTTCTTATGTTTTATACATGGAAGAGGCTGGATACTTCTGGTTTACGCAGCCGCCCAGGTAGGGAATAGGCACGAAACTGTTTTTTTCTGCACATATGTACATTAAAAATATAGTTCCCCCTTTATATTTATAAAAAAATATATATTTTTAAAATTATTTTAAGGTGATTGCAATCGCCTTTTCTCCCTCGTTGCACACTGCTCCTTCTTATGAAACTAGAATTCCCTGAAGCTTTACTACGCAATTCGCGCTCCTACACAACTTGTGCGGCCTAGAACAGCAAATTGCTCACCCGTACAGATTGGCGCACTATTCGTTAGCACGTTCTGTAGTCCCTGAGCAGAACAATGGATGAGAACTGCGTGAGCATGCGCAGATCTGATCTGATGGGTGCCTCTCTGCGACCGCTTGCTATTGTGGGCAGTCTGAGAGGGTGACTTTGGCATGCTCTCTGGGGCTCACGCCACTGGTGACCGGCAGCTGGGAAATTCTAAATCCCGGCTGCTGGTGACGCTTGGTGGGTGGTGGAGGAAACTCTGCTTCACCCTCAGGTTTAACCAGATGGAGGGAGCTGTTTGGGGGGGGCATTCTACACACCTGGACCACTTTAAAAGCAAAAGTGATCAGGATGAGTAGTATAGTGTCACTTTTAAGTGTGGAGTTTTGACACGGAATGACCCTCTGTTCAACCTGTATCGATATCTAATCTGTTGTGCAGGGCACTGTCAGGCAGTCAAAATTCCCTTTTTAGGCTAGGGTCAGACTAACGCAGTATTAACGTGCGTTTAGCAGCACTAAATCACGGCCGTGCTAGCCGCAAATGACGTCCAATGATGGGCAGCATACGAAGAACGGCCACACAAAAGTGCAGCTGCGCAACGCAAGTGGCAAACTAACGCATTTTTTAGAGAACGTGAAACTGCTAGTACTGACGTACAGAGTGCGCTGCGTCCACTAGCGGCGTGATTGGGAAACGTCAGACACTGCTAATGTCCGGCCAACATAACGTCCAGACACAAAAAGGGTTTTATTGATGATCCGTACAAAATCACGTACGGAAATGCACATGGTATGACCGCTATTGCGTATTCCGTGAAAAAAATGCGTCCATTCGTTCGAACACACTTTTTCACGGACAACGCGAAAAATGCGTTAGTCTGACCCTAGCCTTAGGCCCCGTTCATCTCCAATGCATTTCAATGGAGCTGTTCACATCTTGCTGCGCGACGTCGCACGTTGCTGGTACATGACCCTTTTTGCGTTTTGCGATTTCCATTGGTGGTGGTTTTCTAAATCGGGACATTATCACGAGACGTTGCGAATATGAAAAACGTGCGATTTTCAAATCGCAGTGTGAACGGGGCCTAAAGTAATTCTTTAATATTGTTTTAACTTCTACTTGATCAAAACCTATAGGTTGTAAACCTAAAATGTAACCAGGGATTTTGCACGATCCACTTAAATTTCTCTCCTCTTCAAAACCTTATTTTATCAAAGAAAAACCCTTCCAGTATTTATTTATAAAGGATTTTACCAGGATGGATACATTGAGATTTCTCTCGTTTTCAAGTATGTCCTGGGTTCAAGAACATTGAATTGTTACAGAAATACAAAATAGTAAAATGCAAGATATTAAAAACAAATATACAGATTAACGCAGACAATAAATATGTAGGAAATCTAGTCACTATGTTACATGTTTACAGGTGCATTCTGTATATAGTCACTGTGTTACATTCCCACCTTCTCTTTCTCACCCTCCTGCTGTTACTCTATGCAGGTGACATATCCCCTAACCCTGGCCCCACAACACATCCAATACTTCCCTCTCATCCTATCTCCATCGCACATAAATCACCTCCCTGCAAGCCCAGCAACCTCATTCCCATAATCCCTCAGCGCCTGTCCTTTCTCCTGCGCCCTCTGGAACGCTCGCTCTGTGTGCAACAAACTCACAGCCCTCCATGATCTCTTCCTTTCAAACTCCTTCAACCTCCTAGCTTTAACTGAAACCTGGCTAACTCCCTCTGACACGGCCTCCGTTGCTGCTCTCTCACATGGCGGTCTACACTTGAGCCATACCCCCAGACCGGGTGAGAGAAATGGTGGCGGGGTCGGACTCCTGCTCTCTCCCACCTGCACCTACCAGCATCTCCCTTCACCCCCATCCCTCTCCTTCTCCTCCTTCGAGACACACTGCATCCGCCTGTTCTCTCCTCTGGCTCTCAGGGTGGCAGTCATCTACCGCCCACCGGGACCAACCTCCCAGTTCTTTGACCACTTTGCTACCTGGCTTTCTCACTTCCTGTCTTCTAATCTTCCATGCCTAATTCTCGGGGACTTCAACATTCCCATTGATGATCCTTCCGCCCCTGCTGCCTCCAAACTTCTTTCACTCACGTCCTCCCTTGGACTCACACAATCCTCCCTCCTCCCTACCCACCGCGATGGTCACGCTATTGACCTTGTCTTTTCCAACCTCTGCTCCATTTCTGAGTTGAACTGTCGCCCTTTCCCCATCTCTGACCACCACCTTCTCTCTTTCAACCGATCTGGACTTCCTAAACCCCCTGCTCCTCCACCCCGCACACACACTCGCAGAAATCTACATGCTGTGGACCCCCATTAATTCTCCAACCTACTTCACCACCTCCCTCATACCTCATCCTTCACCTGCCCTGATGCTGCCACTAATCACTACAACACTACGCTTATCTCTGCTCTAGACACTCTTGCTCCTCTTCGACTCTGTAAGGCCCCACGCCACCAGCTTCAGCCCTGGCACACCCTCCAGACGAGCTACCTGCAAAGATGCTCCCGCACTGCAGAGCGTGCCTGGAGGAAATCCCGCTCTGAAGCGGATTTTGTTCACTTCAAGTTTATTCTCCGGTCATACACCTCTGCCCTCCACTTGGTCAAACAATCCTTCTTCTCATCTCTTATATCTACGCTGTCCTCCAACCCTAAACGGCTCTGGTCCACCTTCAACACCCTCCTCTACCCACCTGCACCTCCCCCCACAGCTGCCTTCAGCGCTCAAGACCTGGCAGACTACTTCCTCAGTAAAACTTTAACTATCAGAAGCAACATCCCAACACAAGATAGTTATCTGCCACCTCCACTCCCACAGGTCCCCTCTGCCACCCTCTGCCGCTTCCTCCCAGCCACTGAGGAGGAAGTCAATTCCTTATTGTCCTCCTCACATCTCACCACGTTCCCGCTCGACCCCATTCCCTCACATCTAATTCCTCCCCTCTCCTCCTCCCTCACCCCTGCTCTCACACACATCTTCAACCTATCTCTCTCCACTGGCTCCTTTCCATCCGCCTTCAAACACGCGCTAGTTACCCCTTTACTAAAGAAACCATCCCTAGATCCCAACTCTCCATCCAACTACCGCCCTGTATCCCTGCTTCCCTTCACATCTAAGCTCTTAGAAAAACTAGTCTTCAACCGCCTCTCCCTCTTCCTGTCCTCCAATTCCCTACTTGACCCCCTGCAATCTGGCTTCCGTCCCCTACACTCAACTGAAACTGCCCTCACCAAAGTCACCAACGACCTAACTGCTAAAAACCACGGACACTATTCTATCCTCATCCTGCTTGACCTCTCGGCTGCTTTTGACACTGTTGACCACCCCCTCCTTCTACAGACCCTCAACTCTCTGGGTCTCGGTGACACTGCACTTGCTTGGGTTGACTCCTATTTATCCAGCAGGTCCTTCTGTGTGTCCTTTGCTGGTAACTCCTCCTCATTGCCTCTATCTGTTGGTGTACCTCAAGGCTCTGTCCTTGGTCCTCTGCTCTTTTCCATCTACACCTCCTCCCTGGGCAAAATCATCAACAGCTTTGGCTTCAATTACCACCTCTACGCTGATGACACTCAGATCTACCTCTCTACCCCTGATCTCTCTCCCCCTGTCCTCTCAAAAGTCAGTGACTGTTTATCTGGCATCTCCTCCTGGATGGCCTCCCACCACCTAAAGATCAACATGTCAAAGACTGAACTCCTACTTATTCCTCCCTCCAATGCCTCCCCACCTCCTGACTTCTCTATCACGGTGGAGGGTATCACCATCTCCCCATCAAACCAAGTTCGCTGTCTTGGAGTTACATTTGACTCTGCTCTTTTCTTCATCCCCCACATCAAGTCTCTTTCCTCCTCCTGCCGATACCAACTGCGTAATATTTCCAGAATTCGGCCATTTCTTACCGCTGTCACCACAAAACAACTCATACACGCCCTGGTAATCTCCCGACTCGACTATTGAAATAATCTCTTATCTGGCCTTCCTCTGTCCCGCCTCTCTCCCCTACAATCCATCCTGAACGCCTCCGCCAGGCTAATTCACCTCACCCGCCGCTCTGTCTCTGCCGCTCCCCTCTGCGAGTCCCTTCACTGGCTCCCCATCCACTGCAGAATTAAGTTCAAAATCCTTATCCTTACCTACAAAATCCTCACTAACTCAGCTCCCCACTACCTGTCCTCACTAATCACCAAATACACCCTAGCCCGCTCCCTAAGGTCAAACAGTGACCTGCGCCTAGCTTCTCCCCGCATCACCTCTTCCCGCATCACCTCTTCCCATGATAGACTGCAGGATTTCTCACGCGCAGCCCCCACTCTCTGGAACGCTCTCCCTCGTACTGTCAGACTTTCCCCTAACTTCTCTTCCTTCAAACGCTCCCTGAAAACATTCCTATTTAGGGAAGCCTACCACCCAACTTACTGACGCAATCATCAATCACTCTCACCTTACAGTCCTCGCCTCCTGTTTCCAACCCCAACCCTCCCAGATTGCGAGTTCCTACGGGAATAGGGCCCTCATCTCCTCCTGTACTGTTTGTCAAATGTTGTTCAATGTATTGTATTGTAACCCTGTCTATACTGTGCCTATTGTACAGCGCTGCGGAATATGCTGGCGCTTTATAAATAAAGAATAATCATACATATTTACAGGTGCATTAAAAGGGCATTTGTTTTGTTTCCTTTTTATATTCCCAATATTTCTGACTTGCAGATTGTGTTATGTCAAAACAACATTCTTGATCAATCACATATGAACCGTGTGGTTACACATGAACTCATCCATGCGTTTGATCACTGCCGTGCCCACGTCGATTGGTTCAACAATGTTCGACATTTAGCCTGTTCTGAGGTACGTAACCTTCCTTCACTGAGCATGCCACGTTTTAGCGACCGTCGCACCTGAAACGCAAGAATCATTACATTTAGAGTACTCTGGGAAGCTCAAACCAAATAAAACTCTTTCTTGCAGAATCCATTATTGTCCTACAAAAGAAACTTCTATATCCTAGCCTGAGTGCTTTACTTGTCAGCTTTAACCCCTTCACTACCAAATGATTTTTCCAAAAAAATTGTCAGAAACACCTTTTTTAAATGATAGAAAAAAAAAAATTCATTTTGAAGTAAGAAATATTTGGTTTATACCTATTTTACGTCTTATTATAAATAACCTATTTTTGGCCAGTAGAGGGCGCCATCTACTGCCAAATTGAGTTAGAAGTTTGAGCTGCTGGTCTATTTTCTTTTATTTCGGCTGCTGAAAGCCTGATATATCAGAGCTTTGAGCAGCTGATTCTATGCCCACAGGGTTAATACTTTGGGGGCACCTTCTGCAGCCCAAAAGCAAACTAAATTCGTTTGCAGCAAATTTCATTTGCTTTTGGGCTGCAGATCGAGAGCTCCCGATAACGGGGCACCAGATGGTGCCTTTTTGAAGCCCGGGATATCTCTATTGGTAGTGAAGAGCTTAACAGTCTGCACAGACTCTTGCTTCTGCTGTGCACTACTATGCAATTTGCAAAGCAGGCGTTAAGTCTTCTTTTGGTAAGAATGATGATAAAGAAAATAGTCTGAATAATCTCTATAGAAATATCCAAATTACACATACAAACTCGCAGCTCTGCCCATCGAGTCACTCAGTAGCCTGGGCACAGATTGGTCTTGGTATTCGGTGGCGTGTATATCCCTCATTGCTGTAGCTACCAGCGACATTCAAGAAGCTCTTAGTTCCCAGGAAGATCCAACACCTCCCATGCACGGGATACCAATGCATGACTACCTCAAGAACCTGGCAGGAGATGTTCATATCATCAGAGGAGACTTGGAGAATCTGGATTTCCCCAAACAAAAATTTGTGACTGTCAATTTTAATATTGGTTTGATCCATGGTCACCAAGTTATTCCCTGGGGTGACATGGCCAGCTTGGCTTTACTACAGAGACGGCTTGATGTTGATGTCCTGATTTCAGGACCTACACAGAAATTTGAAGCGTTCGAACAGGAGAGCAAGTTCTACATTAATCCAGGCTCTGCTACAGGAGCCTAAAATGCATTAGAAACTAACATCGTTCCTTCATTTGTACTGCTGGATATCCAGGCCTGTTGTCACTTATGTGTATCCGTGAAGTGAAGATAATGTGAAAGTAGAAAGCATGGAGTACAAGAAATATTATGAGCCCTTGTACTTTCCATGGCCTTTAACTTGCGTTCCCATATTTTCAACTTCTGATCTATCCAGCAGAGGTATCATTAGTCAGTGTCTTGTAAGAACCAACATGATTTTGTGTCGGTAAAATAAATTTGCATTTCTAGTAGAGATGCACCGATCTTAGTATCAGTAGCGGCATTTGCAGGAGTACCTGGTGCACGTGCAGATGCCCCGATTACACCCCCCCCCCCGGTTCCCAGAAGCCCGCACTGAACTGGCTTGCTGGCATCCGAGGGGCTGGGGTGGCTGGCAAAATGCTCTAGAGGCATTCTACCAGGCACCTGCGGGAGGCCGCCAGCAAATGTGTAGAGCGGCTGCTCAGTGGGAACACCCAGCCGCGAGTTCGTGGCTGGGGGGGTTCTCAGATTGGCCTCTCTAAACCTTTGCTGGCGGCTGCTCGATGGAACGAAGCCAGTCTCCCATGTCTCTGAGGTCTGGTGGGTATTTATTAGTGGTCTGTGCGTGCAGGCTGTGCAGTAGGTAAATGGGTTGTCTGTCCATACATTTCAATATTAACATAAATTGGACAGCCTTATAGCAAAATCCTAAATTATTTATTGGAAAGCGTCACATGACATTAAAGTATCGGTACTCGTCTTTAAATGGTATCGGTGCATTCCTAGAATTTACTGCAGCTGTAGGTTTGTTGTAATCGAAAATATGTAATTCCTGAAACTTGTGTTGAAATCTTGAACTTCTGTTCTGGAAAGTGCGCCACAGTAACTATTTAAAATATATTTATCTCGGAGTTGATTTGGGGTAAAGTTCTAGAGCAATGGTTCCCAACCCTGGTCCTTAGGTCCCCCTAACAGGCCAGGTTTTAAGGATCACCTTGGGGAAATACAGACTGAATCCTGCAATCACTGAGCAGCAAATCATATCACCTGTGCTGTGCTTCAGATATCTGGCAAAGTTGTACACAAGTTTTCGTGGCAGAGAAATGCATGTTGTGCTTCACTCTAACTCTTGTTAAGGTCTCGTTGTTTTCTTCCAATGTTTAGTAAGTTAAGCCGGCTGGAGAAACTTGAGACTTTTTTAAAAAATCAACCTGGAAGAAAACCTCTTAAACATTAACTCTCTCCTTTTTATTGCAGATAAGAGCAGCCAATCTCAGTGGGGACTGCACAATGGGAAACGAGATGAAACGCTTCAAATTTGGTTTTAAAGAACACCATAAGGTATGTATTACCCCAAATGTATGTGTTTATGTGCCTTCAACATATACTGTGTAAGTTGTAATGTTTTATTGAAGGGTGGCTGAGACTGGATTGCTGTCTTTCATTTTTATTAAATATGCTTTTGTCTTACTATATTTAATGCTTCCATGTCCCTAGACTTCATTCAGTTGCCGAGTGACCGTGATGAGAGGACTCGTCAAGTGAAGGGTTCATTAGGTCATTTAAATTTGTCCTATAAACTCCTATTAACTATGAAGGGTTTTTGTTGTTTCCCCCCCCCCCTTTTAACTCAGTCTTTACAGGAGGTGTTGGTAGTGTTTAAATATGGGTTGTGTGTGAGGAAGTTCCATGTGGAAGAATGTAGTGATGCATGCGCACAAAGAGGATTGCAGCAGGGACATACTGACACTATACATGTGCGGTTTGACGTGGAATTCGGCCAAATATACAGCAATTCAGATCAATCCGAATTGACTGGAGCCGATCCACATATAATCATCTAGATCCGTTTATAATCCTATCCATTTGGATTAATAGATCCACATCCATACTGGTGACCCTGGACCGCCAGAAACCTGGCTGGTGCACTACCTAGAAACACTTGTGCCTTTTTGTAGGTTTTGAACTCATGGTCACATGACATACTGCAGCTTACAGGAAGCTGTGAGCGTGTCTTGTCCCGGATCATTGTCTAGGTAGCCTGGCTCGGAGTTTAAAAAGAATGGAAAGGGTTAAAAGAGGTGTGTGTATCTCCATGAAATTATTTGCTTAAGCACCAACACATTCAGCAGTGCTGTACAAAAGATGCAGTGGGTAAAGCTGGGACAATTCTACAATACATATAGGAGGCAGGTCAGTATTCCTGCCAGCAGATACAGGAGGGCCCTATTCCCGTGTGAATTTACAATCTCGAGGGGTGAGAAACAGGAGGGGGGGGGGGCTGCAGTAATGAGTTAATGCAGGGGGAGGTGAGGATTGTTTTTGGGTTGGTCAGATATCTTGTCACATAGGCTGAAAAAAGACATGCATCCAACGGGTTCAGCCTCTCACACATCATCTACTGCTGTTGATCCAAAAGACGGCAAAAACCACAGACTGTAGCGCTCGCCAATATGCAACACACTGGGGGAAAAAATCCTTCTTGACCCCAGATGGCGTCAGATTTCTCCTTGGATCAAGCCGCTTTTATCCACATATTAAATATTATGACCCTTAATATTCTGTGTCTGCAGGAAGTCATCCAGTCGCTTTTTAAAAGTATGTATGTTCTCTGACCCAACCACCTCAACAGGCAGAGAATTCCACAGCTTTATTGTTCTCACCGTAAAATAACCCTTCCTATGCCTCAGGCTAAATTTCCTTTCGTCCAGTCTAAATGGGTGACCTCGTGTCCTGTGTATAGTCCTGTTAATGAATAGGTTTCCAGACAATGGTTTATAATGGCCCTGTATATATTTATATAAGGTTATCAGATCCCCTCTAAGGCGCCGTTTCTCTAAACTAAACAGGTTTAAGCATGTTAGTCTTTCCTCATAACTTAACCCTTCCATTCCCCTTATTAATTTAGTTGCCCGTCTCTGCACTTTTTCTAGCGCTACAATATCCTTAAGACAGGTGCCAAAAATCACACGGCATATTCAAGGTGCGTCTTACCATTTTGATTTTATACAGAGGCAAAATTATGTTTTCATCCCGAGAGTGAACTCCCCTTTTAATGCATGCCAATACTTTGCTGGCCTTGGCGGCTGCTGTTTGACATTGCACATTGTTACTTAGTTTGAAGTCTATGATTATTCCCAAATCCTTCTCCTGCTTGGATTTCCCTAACTCCGTACCATTTAGGGCAGGGATGGGCAATTACGGCCCTCCGGATGTTTTGAAACTACATTTCCCTTGAGGATCTACAAACCTTTATGAGCATCACAGGAAATGTAGTTTCAAAACATCTGGAGGGCCGTAATTGCCTACACCTGAATTAGGGTATAAGTTGCTTGTGTGTTCTTCAAAGTGCATAACTTTGCATTTAAGTGCCCAGTCCCCCAATCTCTCTAAATCCCTCTGCAGTGAAGTAACATCCTGCTCCCATTGTATTACTTTTCCTAGTTTTGTGTCCTCTACAAACACTGATACATAAGTTGAATAGAATTGGTCCTATAACCGACCCCTGAGGGACACCGCTTACCACTGGTGTCCATCTTGAAAATGTACCATTTATGACGACTCTCTGGTTACGGAGTCGGGTGGTCGGCTTCTCTAAACAGAAGGGTCTTTAGGGAGCGGTTAAATGAAGCCAGATTGGGAGACAGTCTAATATTGCGCAGAAGCGCATTCCATAGCAGCGGCGCCGCACGAGAAAAGTCCTGTAATCTGGCATGTGAAGAGGTAATGATGGAGGCTGCCAGGAGCAGGTCGTTGCTGGATCTTAGGGGGTGAGGTGTATCTGGTGACTAGTGAGGGGCGGCGTTAGTGAGGGTTTTGTAGGTCAGGGTGAGTAGTTTGAATTTGATTCTGCTGTGGATGTGGAGCCAGTGTAGGGATTCAGAGAGGAGCAGCAGAGACAGAGCAACGGGTGAGATGGATAAGCCAGGCTGATGTGTTTAGGATGTACTGCAGGGGGCAGAGGCGGGAGATAGGAAGGCCAGTCAGGAGGTTGTTGCAGTAGTCCAGGCGGGAGATCACAAGTGAGTGGATAAGTTATTTGGTGGTGTTAGCAGTCAGAAATGGACGAGTTTTGGAGATATTCCAGAGGTGATTGTGGCAAGATGAGTAGAGTGATTGGATGTAGGGGCTGAAGGGAAGACTGGAGTCGAGTCATTCCGAGGCATCGGACTTTGCCGGAGGGAAAAATGGTGATACCGTCTACAATTATGGAGAGGTCGGAAGTAGAGTTAGAGGGGGGAATAAGAAGGAGCTTGGTCTTGGAGATGTTGATCTTCAGGTAGGGAGAGGCCATCCAGGCAGGGATCCCAGACAGTCACTGACCTGAGAGAGACCAGAGGGAGAGATCGGGAGTGGAGAGGTAGATCTGAGTGTCGTCAGCGTATAGGTGATACTTGAAGCCATAGCTGGTGAGTTTACCCAATGAGGAGGTATAGATGCAGAGGACCTAGGACTGAGCCTTGAGGTACACCGACTGACAGGGGCATTGAAGAGGAGGAATTGCCAGCAAGGGATACTGAAAATGATCTATTGGAGAGGTACTTTTTAGCCATGAGAGGGTGGTATCAAAGAGACCAAGAGAGAAGAGGGTCTCTATGAGGAGGGGATGGTCGACTGTATCGAAGGCAGCTGAGAGGTCAAGTAGGATCAGTATGGAGTCGTGGCCATTGCATTTAGCAGAGGGGAGGTCATTAGTAACCTTTTGTGAGCGTTTTCTGTTGAGTGTTGGGAGCGAAAGTCAGATTGCAGGGGGTCAAGCAAGGAGTTGGAGGATAGGAGAGGGTTAAGCGGTCAGTTTGGCAGAAGACTGCAATTCAAATAAAAATAACAAAAGTGTAACTTCCAAACCTCATGTCTTGAAAGGGAAGCCGAGATCTGGAAGCTGTAGATAAACTTTCAACAATGTTTGTTTCTCTTAGGTCTGCGTCCGCGATAGAGCTCTTCGATCCATTTTGGCTGTTCGACAGGTCAGTCGAGAGACCGCAGAGAAAGCAGTGAATGATGTCTTCGACACGTGCTTCAATGATCACGAGCCGTTCGGCCGGATTCCCCACAGCAAAAACGATGCAACTTTCGCCTACCGTAACTTTCAAAACCGGGACCGCTACTATGGCAATCTATAAGAAATAATTTCTAAGCGCCATTTATTTATATTGATCACGACGTCATTCTGTTTCTCCTTTTATAATTTTTATATTCTGACTATATTATAAAAATGTTTTTATCGTGGTTTTCCTCAAATGTAATAAAATCAAAGAATACTTTTCACTTTTTGTTTTATTTAACTGTTAGATACTTTCAAACTGTTTTTTTTTGTATAAATCACGCAAGCGATTGTTTCTCAAAGGTTTATAAACACTGGGTTGTGTTCTAAACTTAAAAGTAATATGTGAGCAGTCGTAAAGTCCGTGGTTCCCAACCACGGCCCCCAGGACCCACGGACAGGCCACGTTTTAACGATTATCTATCTTGGAAATGCAGCCTGAATCCTTCACTCACTGAGCAGTGAATTGTATCACGTGTGCTGTGCTTCAGATAACGTGCAAACCTGTCCCCCTGGCCAGAGGACAGGTTTGGGAACCACTGCCTCAACCCCTTTGCTGCCAAGTCATTTTTTATTTATTTTTTTGTCCCCACCCACCAGAAAAGCACTGTAAGGAACCAGTGTTGTGGAAAATCCTTTTTATTTACTGGTTAAATTTAAAAATATTTTTGGGAATGTTCTGAGTATTGCTCGCTGTAACAACCTATATGGCTGATGGTGCCATCTACTGACCAAATGGCTTTACTGCATTTAGAACTGCAGCTCCCGGCTCTGTGCATTGGTTATTCGCACCTTGGGCATTATACCCACAGGGCTAACACACGGGGGGCATCGTCTGGAGCACAAAAGCAAACAAAATTTTGTTTGCAACAAATGAATTTCATTACGGTTTCTCCTATCAGGTGGTGCCTTTTTGAAAACCAGTGTTACCTCGATTTTGGGAGTGACGGGATTAAGGCTAATGTCAGACAAACGCACTCTGTGTGCATAACGTACTGACGGAAGATACTGTAGACACCACACGGTCTGTTTTTCTGATGGATGTAAACAAAATTAATTAAAATTAAATGACCGGTACAGGCAGCCAGACCAAAAAAAAACGTCTGAGCGTCAACATGATGGACGTCGCAAATGCGCTGCGTCTGACGTCGCTTCATCACGCACACAGGCTGCTACGAGGATGCAGCGCACTTGGCGCCTGTCGTAGCGCTTTTAAGTCGAGGCCTAAATGGCGTCCGTTGCCACCTGCATGGAGCGTGTGCACTTCGGTGCGCATGTATTTTTCGTGTTGATCACAAATCAATACTACGACAGATGTTAAACTGCGACGACATGGTGACTGTGTTCGTCTGACGCGAGCCTAAAAGTAAAACGAGCGCATGGGGTTCTTCATTTTTGAGCAGTGATGCTTGGCTCTGCTATATAGGTGTTCATAAGCATCTGTGTTGCCATTGATATCCATCATGGCTGAAGTAGTAGGTAATGAATGTGTAGTCCAATGGAGTCAGCCATGGATACATTCCTGGGGCAGTGTCGTAAACGGCAGCTTACAAATAAGGCTAGGGTCAGACCAATGCATTTTTCGCGTTGTCCGTGAAAAAGTGCGTTCGAACGAATGGACGTATTTTTTCACGGAATACGCGATAGCGGTCATACGATGCGCATTTTTGTCCGTGATTTTGTACGGATCATCAATAAAACCCCTTTTTGCGTCTGGACGTTATGTTGGCCGGACGTGTGCAGTGTCTGACGTCTCCCAATCACCCAAACATGCCGCTATGCGGACGCAGCGCACTCTGTACGTTCCTTTATTACAACTGAGCTGCTGTATTCGTACCTGGAACCAGAATATGTGTGCGCTACTTTTATGTGGCAGAGCTGGTAACGGCTCCTATATAGGGATGAGGCGAACACCCCCGTGTTCGGTTCACACTCGAACAATTTCAAAAGTTCAAACTCGAACCGAACTCAATGCAAGTCAATGGGACTCAAAAGTTCTATTTCCCCCCCCCCCCTCCAAGAGGGCATATATGCTAGATATTTGCCATAAAAGGTGTATGGGGGTCCGGGTAGTGCCTCTGGGGGACAGGAACCAAGGACAAAAAGTTTTTAAAAAAAATACATTTTTAAAGGAACAGTGATAATAAAATAAGGGTTAAAAATAAAAACGAAAAATTCCTTCAAATATCGTGCCTAGGAGGTCCCCATAACCTGCCCCTGAAGTGGCGGATTTGTAGGATGTATAGAAACATTGCCATCAGAGACCCTTACAAGACACCTAGCCACCCTTAAGGGGTTAAAATGCACAGGGACTGGCTACTATCCTGTTAGATGAGGGAATGTATTAGGCTAAGGTTCACACTGTGCGATTTATCGTGTGGATTTTGCCACGACATCAAAATGATTGATACGATTTATGATAGACATTTCTAACGCAATAATAATTGTATGCTCACCTAGGCCCTTCGGGAGAGGTACATGACATACAAATACTGGAATATTATGTTTAAATCTAAAGAGTGTGATAAATATTTTATTAAGCACTTGATGACAAATGACGTAACCTCTACATCATTAATGATTGGCTTTACAGAGCCCTGGTCCTTAAGGGGTTAAACAGCATATCAGAGAGGATCATATAGTAGAAATGAACACTTCTTAGAATTCAAAAGTGTTTAAGTGTGGCCTGCACATGTATGAACAATCTGCAAGCATTGTATCATTCTAATTGCTAATTAGTGTTTGGAAATAACATGTGCTTCGAAAAACACCTGTTGTTTACGCCTTGAGAGCACAGGTCATTTAGAGGTGAGAATCTTTGCACCTATAGGTAGTCTTTTAATTCAATATCTAATAAACCGTTGCTTATATTCTGCAGTAAAGAGTCTTTATTCCTAGATTTTTTTTAAGCATTTTTTATACCTTTTTCAAAATGTTTTTTTTTTTTTTTTCTCTTCGAACTCGAACCGAACACGCCAAATAGTTTGAAGTTCGCGAACTTTCGAACTGCCAATGTTTGAGTCGAACTCCGAACTGGTCATCCCTACTCCTGTATTCCATATCGTAAAAGCGAGCTTGTGGAAGGGAACTGTGTGTTGCCAGTGTCCTGCTTGCGGCCAGAGGAAGCGGTGGATTGTGCTGTTCCCTGCACTGGGATCAGGAATTTTTATACAGTAGTAAGAATTGCAAAAGGCCTTGTAGTAATTTACAGGACTCAAGCGATCATTATCACTCACCTTGTAATGAGGTGCAAACCTCTGTGCAAAAGGCTCAAAAACCTCATTGGATAAAGCCTTGCAAGGGATCAGCTTATTTTCCTGTCTTGCTCTGTCACCTTTTTGAGAGGGTTATTCAGGTGCTGCCGGTGTATGTCGAAGGTGCGATCACTGCCAAAATTTTGCCTGTACCACAACTCAAAAAAAACAACCCTCTAGAGTGTCACAAAGTGTGCCAGGAAATGCTGGCGTATAACTTCTGTTGATGGCCTTTAGACCTTTTTTGAAATACCAACGTTTCCCCCGTTGCAGCAATGACGACTTTCACTGATGCTTGCAACTTCGACAAACGCAAACTGTACCTGATTAAGCCCCTTACAATTTAGGTCAGTGTTTCTCAAACCTGTCCTCGGGTCCCCCAACAGGCCAGATTTTGCAGGTCACCATGAGGAAATGCAGACTGAATCCTGCAATCACTGAGCTGCAAATCATATCACATGTCCTTCAGATATCCGGCAAACCTGGCCTGTTAGAGGGACCTGAGGACAGGTTTGCGAAACACTGATTTAGGTGACAAACCTAAATCAGAAAATACAGGCTGAGTGAACGACAACAAAGGAGTAAAGCTTCTCCTTTTGCTGTTTGGATAATTTTGAGTAGCGCATGAGTTATACAAAGCTGCAATACCGGCTGCTTTATCCAGTTTCTGCAATGCTGGCAAACACCGGTGCCTAGCAGGTAACCACCAAAGTGAATTTATGTACAGCATGGGCTCACGTGGAGTTTATTATAAGCTGGCTTTCACCTGACACTTCTTATGATTACTCTGTTGTCCTGGTTTTATTGGAGTGGATGCATCGCAAAGATTAATATTCTTATTTAGTAAATTCTTCACACGGAAAAAACAAATTGATTTTAAATATAGTAACCGTCGCGGACCTAATCTTGATGGATGACTAAGGCGGCGTCTGCTTATCCGAGGGCACAAAGGAAAAGGCGTCCTGCTAATGAAGCGCAGCTGTGTTACTCGGCATCGTTGATACGTAATAATAATTTATGCTAGATACATCTGTGGCTTTTTTTTTTTTTTTTTTTTTTTTATTGTTGCGCTGCCAGTTCGGCACTTATTAAGAAGCTGTCGCAAAAATGGAGACAATGGGCAGTATTACAAAGTTGGTGCTAACAACTCTATAGACTATAGTGGCTCTGATAAGCTTACAACAGCTCTGGTTAAGGCTGGGGTCAGACGAGCGTAGTGTTCACGTCCGTGATTGCGCCTAAAAGTACGTCCGTGATAGCATGAAAGAAAGTCCATTGGAGCCTGACACATGAAGTACGTCCGCACTAAACTGCGGACGCACAACGGCCGCGGCAAACGGACGCAGGTTAGGCAAGAACGTAATACTGCTAGAACGGACGTGCGGAGTGCGCCACGTCCACAACGTCTGCATAGCTTTGTGTGTGATGGAGCATGGTCAGACGGACTGCATTTATACGTCCAGCATTTTTGACGGACAGAATGTTTTTTCATTGTAATTTATTTTCCCCTCCTACATCCGTCAAAAAATAACTTCAGTGAAAAAACGGACTGTGTGACCACTACTGCGTCATCCGTACTGACGATGTCCGTACTGCACGGACGTACAGTCCGTAGAAATCACGCTCGTCTGACCCCAGCCTTAGTTAGCACCAACTTTGTAATACGGCCCAATAAGTAAAAACATTCTGCTCCTGTTGATTTTTACTATTGGCTTATTCCAGGGTAGGGGTTGAATTGGCGCCTAGCCTTAAAACTAAGCACAGTGCAAGCCGATACTTGCAGCATTACTGTAAGTGGCCACGAGTATTGGTTCTGGAATTCATAGGACCAGTTGCATCACTCGGGGGTGCGGACCGCACCGGGTGTCACCATCCTGAAGGCTGACACCCCAGTAGGCCATGGTATCTTGATCACTGCGCAAAACTGTAGATCACATACAAATAATTTATTTATATGTAATCTGCAGTTTTACGCTATGGTCATTATATTTTTGCGCCCTGTATAGACTCATTCTTGTTATTATACATGGTATCTTCTAGCTGGGGTCGGCTGCTCTACTTCAAAATGAACAGCTTAGTTGACTGGCTCTATTTTCGTGCTGGCCACAGACCCGCGAGCAGCCACCAGCATCTGAATGAGAGCAGCTATGAGTGTCTAGTCCAGTGTTTCTCAAACCTGTCCTCAGGACACCCTGACAGGCCAGTTTTGCAGATATCAGAAGCACAGCACAGGTGATATGATTTGCTGCTCAGTGATTGCAGGATTCAGCATGTATTTCCCCAAGGGAATCCATAAAACCTGACCTGGTTGAGGGTCCCGAGGACCGTTTTGGGAAACACTGGTCTAGGCCAGTGTTTCTGAAACCTCTCCTTGGGACCCCCAACCAGGCCAGGCCTTGCTCCTGCAAGATCATACAAGGCTGTATGTAAAATCTCACAGGAGCATGGCCTAGTGTCTTGCAGCAACATTCATTCACAGATGGAGGTGGCCACTCGCAGGTCTGTGGCCAGTGAGAATATGGGTCCAGTCAACTAAGGCTGGCGTCAGACAAGCTCGCTATGTGCGCCTGTACTGATGTGCTTA
Source organism: Leptobrachium leishanense (assembly GCA_009667805.1). NCBI lineage: Eukaryota > Metazoa > Chordata > Amphibia > Anura > Megophryidae > Leptobrachium > Leptobrachium leishanense. The sequence continues at coordinate 361,144,651 of CM019065.1, read as the reverse complement.
CCGGCGTCCGTCACAGTGTTGTGACGCTGCAATGGGCCGGTTACACGCTTGTGCGCGCACACAAAATGTGCGCGCAACAAGCATCTGTTATCCAAGCCTCTCCGGCAAAGCATTTGGACGCGCGTTGACGGAGCTTCAAAGTGCGATTCTCCATAGGAGGATCGAACCTTGCACCGCTGAGTGCACTAACTGCACTCAGCGAGGTGGCCGGACGGGCGTCGAGTGGAAGGAACGTCCACTCTCACAGAGGTTCCTTCTGTTCTCCAAAGATGCTCGTCTGACACTATCCTTAGCCATTCATTCTGATGTAGAGCAGCCGGCCCCAACTCTCACAATTTCTCCAGCCAGCTGCAGTAACGAGCACATGAGGGGGAAAAAGATCCCTAAAGTAGGTTTTGGGGGGAAAAAAAATCTAACTTGGGGATGTTAGTGCAACATTAATAAATTGCAGAAGAAATGTGCAATAATAAATAAAATAGAAAAGTAGCAAAAAAGTTAAAATAGGGGAAAAAGTACATAAAAAAATAAAAATGGATAGAAATGTGCGGGAAAAAAAATCAATAAAACGGGAAGTGATGCAGGGAAAAATAATAAAATAGGGGAGCTCTGTGATACACTCACATACACTGCACATAGCTAGGAGTTTTATTGTTTGTATGATGGGAGGACCATGGTTGGAGGGGTGACATCACGAGTTACTAGGTACGCCGCTGCATTGGACTCCATGTAGCGATGCACGTCCCAGCCATGAGCTCTGTGCGTGATCATGGAGAGACACTGGAAACTATACTGTATGTTCCCAGTCTCATTCCACCCCTGGCAAGAGGAAGCAGCGGATCGTGCTGCCCTCTCCACCGTGGGGCATGAGGTAAGGGTTTATTTATTATTTTTGTTGGGGGGGGGTAGGTCAATGTATTAACACAAGCTTTAATAGGATGGTATTTCTGTGAGAAATACAGTCTCCAGAATGGAAGTGTAAGCACCTAGGAATAGCTAGCTTGTGTTTCCATATACCTCCTATACAGGAGGTATAGGAGATGTTCATTTACAGTGGGGAAGCACTGCACTTGTGGGCAAAGCCTAACTTCGAGACGATATAGCCAACCTTGGATTAAGGCCCATGAACTTTGATTCTCTGCGCTTGTTGACAATCTAATGTCAGACGAGCGCAATCTGAGCGCACTCTGCGTATGTGCATAACGGACGTACATACTGACGAAAGATACTGTAGACATCACTGAGTCTGTTGCTTGGAGAGGTTTCTGGGGAAGCCGGTTGTGTCTGGAAGTGATGAGCACACTTGGAGAGAGTTTCTGGTTAGACTGGTGGTCTCTGGGATAGATGCAGGTCTATTCAAAGAAAGGTGAAACTCAGGAGAATGACTGGAGAAGTGAAAATTCTAGGTCAAAATAGCCAAACCGGAAACATTCTCCCATTTATCTCACTTTCCATATCGGCTATTTGGTCTAGATTGTTCTCTTCTGCTGCCAGTTCTCCTGAGTTTCACCTTTCTCTGAATAACCCTGATGGTCTTGCTTGCAGAGAGTTTCTGAGGAAGCTGACAGTTTCTGGGAGTGATGAGCTTGCTCGGACATTGTTTCTAGGGAGGCTGATGAAAATCCAAAAAACGGCTCAGAAATATACATTGAACATTGGTAAGAGGGTAAGAGCTCCCTATTACCATACTTCAATAAGGAAAGCACATGTAAACATGTAACATAGTGACTATATACAGAATGTACCTGTAAGCATGTAACATAGTGACTATATACAGAATGCACCTGTAAACATGTAACATAGTGACTATATACAGAATGCACCTGTAAACATGTAACATAGTGGCTATATACAGAATGCACCTGTAAACATGTAACACAGTGACTATATACAGAATGTACCTGTAAACATGTAACATAGTGACTATATACAGAATGCACCTGTAAACATGTAACATAGTGACTATATACAGAATGCACCTGTAAACATGTAACATAGTGACTATATACAGAATGCACCTGTAAACATGTAACATAGTGACTATATACAGAATGCACCTGTAAACATGTAACATAGTGACTATATACAGAATGCACCTGTAAACATGTAACATAGTGACTATATACAGAATGCACCTGTAAACATGTAACATAGTGACTATATACAGAATGCACCTGTAAACATGTAACACAGTGACTATATACAGAATGCACCTGTAAACATGTAACATAGTGACTATATACAGAATGCACCTGTAAACATGTAACACAGTGACTATATACAGAATACACCTGTAAACATGTAACATAGTGACTATATACAGAATGCACCTGTAAACATGTAACACAGTGACTATATACAGAATGCACCTGTAAACATGTAACATAGTGACTATATACAGAATACACCTGTAAACATGTAACATAGTGACTATATACAGAATGCACCTGTAAACATGTAACACAGTGACTATATTTCCTACATATTTATTTTCTGTGTTAATCTGTATATTTGTTTTGTTTTTAATTTCTTGCATTTTATTACTTTGTATTTCTGTAACGACTGTAACAATTCAATGTACTTGAACCCAGGACATACTTGAAAACGAGAGAAATCTCAATATATCCTTCCTGGTAAAATACTTTATAAATAAATAAATAAATTATTGTTCCATAAAATGGGTAAATTATGACCATTTTCTATTTAATGATATTTTGCTGTGGTTTGTAAAACTGGCGAAAATCTTTGTGATTGTTTAAAGTGGCGATCACCTACAATAGAGACAAAGGCAAAAACAACGTTAAATAACATCGGCAGAGACCGCAGTGGAAATGATGGTAAAAAGTACAGTATGGCGGCAGGTCCCGAAACAGTGCATTTACTGTGGTTTACCATCGATCTTCATAGAAACATAGAAACATAGAAAAATGTCGTCAGATAAGAACCTTTCGGCCCATCTAGTCTGCCCAATTACATGGATACTTTACCTGGATTTATCTTTTGTTTAGGATAGCCTTATGCCTATCCCATGCTTGCTTAAATTCAATTACTGTTTTGGCCTCTACCACTTCTACTGGAAGACTGTTCCATGTATCCACCACCCTCTCAGTAAAATAATGCTTCCTGATGTTACTTTTAAACCTTTGCCCTTCTAATCTAAGACTATGTCCTCTTGTTTTGCTATTTTGTTTTCTTTTAAATATACTCCCTTCCTCTACCTTGTGGATTCCCTTTACGTATTTAAATGTTTCTATCATATCTCCTCTGTCTCGTCTTTTTTCCAAGCTGTACATGTTAAGATCATTAAGCCTTTCCTGGTAACTTTTCTCCTTCAAGACGTACACCATTTTAGTAGCCCTTCTCTGAACTCTCTCTAAGATGTCTATATCCTTCTGGAGATACGGTCTCCAGTACTGCACATAGTACTCCAAGTGAGGTCTCACCAGTGCTCTGTACAGTGGCATGAGCACTTCCCTTTTCCTACTGCTAATACCTCTCCCTACACAACCAAGCATTCTGCTAGCATTTCCTGCTGCTCTATTACATTGACTACTTACCCTTAGATCCTCTGAAATAATGACCCCTAAATCCCTTTCCTCAGATGTTGAGGTTAGGACTGTATCAAATATTCTATATTCAGCCCTTGGGTTTTTACGTCCCAGGTGCATTATCTTGCACTTATCCACATTAAAACTCAATTGCCACAACTCCGACCATTTTTTTAGTTTACCTAAATCATTTGTCATTTGGCTGATCCCTCCAGGAACGTCAACCCTGTTGCAAATCTTTGTGTCATCAGCAAAAAGACATACTTTTCCATTAATACCTTCTGCAATATCACTAATAAAAATATTAAAGAGAATGGGTCCAAGTACTGACCCCTGAGGTACCCCACTGGTAACAAGACCTTGTGCCGAATAAACTCCATTTACCACAACCCTCTGTTGTCTGTCACTCAGCCACTGCCTAATCCAGTCAACAATATTGGAATCTAAACTCAAAGATTGCAATTTATTGATAAGCCTTCTATGCGGAACAGTATCAAAAGCCTTACTGAAATCTAAATAAGCAATGTCTACTGCACCACCTGTGTCTATTATTTTTGTTACCCAATCAAAAAAATCAATAAGATTAGTTTGGCATGATCTCCCTGAGGTAAACCCATGTTGTTTCTGATCCTGTAATCTATGTGTTTTTAGATGTTCAACAATCCTTTCCTTTAACATGGTTTCCATTAATTTCCCCACTACTGACGTAAGACTAACTGGCCTATAGTTCCACGATTCCTCCCTACTACCCTTCTTGTAAATGGGCACAACATTTGCTAATTTCCAGTCTTCTGGGACGACTCCCGTTAACAAGGATTGGTTAAATAAATCTGTTAACGGTTTTGCTATTACATCACTGAGCTCTTTTAATAATTTAGGGTGGATCCCATCAGGCCCCATTGACTTATTTGTCTTTACTTTAGACAGCTGCTGTAGAACCTCCTCCTCTGTAAACTGATATGTAAATGTCTCTTTAGTGTTCTCTCCTAACTGAGGTCCCTTTCCTTCCTTTTCTTCTGCAAAGACTGAACAAAAATATTCATTGAGGCAGTCAGCGAGACTTTTATCCTCTTCTACATACCTTCCTTCCTTTGTTTTTAATCTAACTATCCTTGTTTTACTTTTCTTTTCTCGTTTATGTATCTAAAAAATGTTTTGTCCCCCTTTGTTACTGACTGAGCTATTTTCTCTTCTGCATGTGCTTTGGAAGCTCTTATAAATTGCTTTGCCTCTTTCTGCCTAATCTTATAGGTTTGCCTATCTTCTTCACTCTGAGTTGTTTTATAATTATTGAATGCTGTCTTTTTGTTCTTCACTATTTTGGCCACTTCTGCAGAGTACCACAGTGGTTTCTTCCCTTTTTTGTTTTTGCTAACAAGCCGAATGCAATTTCCTGTGGCCTTCAATAATGCTTCCTTTAAATAATCCCATTTCTCCTGGACTCCCTTTAAACTCCTCCAGTCTGATAATGACTCCTTCACACAAAATCTCATTTTAGAAAAATCTGTTTTTTTAAAGTCTAAAACTTTCGTTCTTGTGTGGTGCGGCTCCATCCCTGTTGTTATATTAAACCATACTGACTGGTGATCACTAGATCCCAAATTTTCACCTACAACAACGTCCGATACCAAACCTCCATTTGTGAGTATTAAATCCAATATGGCCTCTTTACGGGTCGGCTCCTCCACTACTTGTGTTATACTGTACTTATACTGTACTTATACTGTACTGTACTGTACTGACATGAAGCCTCCATTCTTTCAGAGCGCTGGTTAGTGAATAAACCCTATAGTATTATTCTACAGTCTAATTTGGTTTTCGCTTCCATCACATCATTCTGGACATGCGACCGTGTCCATGAAGGATTTCTGCACCTGCAGTAAAGGTGAATTGCTTTTTATAAAGTTATGATTGTAACCAGGTGAGGGCGCTCTAAGACCATCCACAGTCATGTGAAACTAATGCTGAAGCAAATTGTTCTCCTGCCAGCACAGCCAGGTCTGATGATTGAGTGGCTCCAGCATTCCATCACTTATACATTGTTTCCTATTCATTTAATATGGATATACACACTGGAGGGGTCTCCTGCTCTGGATGTGCTTCCAGTGTCTGTCTGAAATCTTTGTTTGATGTATTAACTCAGCCACATGAAAACCAAATGGATAGAATAATGTATATGTTTGTTTCAGAACCATTCCTCAAATAGACAGGACAGATTAGGGTAGGGGGGCATGTATTGGCCTGTGGGGGGCAAGTCGAAATGAATAGCCCTAAATTACTAAAACTGCATCTCATCCTTTTATTATTTTATACAGAATAAAAGACGAAAGTGACATAAAAAGCCGATACTAAGTTTCTTTTAATTGATATTAAAGGGACACTATAGGGGTTATTCAAAGAGCATCGAATTGCCCACGGATCTGCACCTAACAGTGAATTTCCCCATACGGTGCAATTTTGTGGCCATTTGGCTATTCAAAAAGTTGGCGGTTCGCCAAATATTGGCAAACTGCCAACAAAATACTGTGCTGTTCGGCAACAGTGAAATCCCCCATAGAGAAACAATGATTAATCTATTATGTAAAATAAATTCCCAGTTTTTCTTAAATATTTATTCAACCGTTTATTCTTCTTATTTGCAAAAAAAGTCTCTATTTATTTATTATTTGTTTTTAAGGCATTTTTCGGAATTTTTTCTGTGAAATTTTCGATTTCAAGTTTTTTAATTGGTGTTTTTTTTCATTCTGTAACAGACCTTTTTATTGCTATTCATAGGACCTTATACAGTTGTGTTCAAAATCATTCAACCCCCAATGCTGTAAAGGGTTTTAGGGAATTTAGTGTACATTTGTAATTGTATTCAGAATGAAATCCTACAAGGACTTTTTAAAGAACCAAATGCAACTAAAATGACATCAATTGGTTTTGTAATACAGTAGTAAATGTTTCTTTTGTGAATTCTTCATTGACACAATTATTCAACCCCTTAAAGACTACCACTCTGAAGAACAGAGGTTCATTCAAGTGTTTTCAATCAGGTATTGAAAACACCTGTGGATGTCACGGAGCAGCAATAAAGCATAATAAGCACCAATTAGGCAGCTTTAAAATGACTGTGATACTCAGCTCCTTCTAGACATTTACTGGTGTGGTTACAAACATGGTGAAGTCAAGAGAATGGTCCAGGAAGACAAGAGAAGAGGTGATTACTCTTCACAGGAAGGGCAATGGCTATAAGAAGATTGCAAAGATGTTAAACATACCAAGAGAGACCATAGGAAGCATCATTCGCAAATTCAAGGCAAAGGGCACTGTTGAAACGCTACCTGGTCGTGGCAGAAAGAAGATGCTGACTTCGACTGCTGTGCGCTACCTGAAGCGTAGAGTGGAGAAAAGTCCCCGTGTGACTGCTGAGGAACTGAGAAAAAGATTTGTCAGATGTGGGTACTGAAGTTTCAAGCTCAGACAATACGGCGCACACTGCGTAATGAAGGCCTCCATGCCAGAACTCCCAGGCGCACCCCCTTGCTGTCTCCAAAGAATAAGAAGAGTCGACTGCAGTATGCCAAAAGTCATGTGGACAAACCACAGAAGTTTTGGGATAGTGTTCTGTGGACTGATGAAACAAAATTAGAACTGTTTGGGCCCATGGATCAACGCTATGTTTGGAGGAGGAAGAACAAGGCCTATGAAGAAAAGAACACCTTGCCTACTGTGAAGCATGGCGGGGGGTCAATCATGCTTTGGGGCTGTTTTGCTTCTGCAGGTACAGGGAAGCTTCAGCCAGGGGCGGATCCAGGGGGGGGCAACGGGGTAATTGCCCCCCCCGAGATTCTGAAAAAAATTACTGCCTCTCTGCGCTGCCTTCAGCTCAGCAGCAGACTGCATTGCCGGGCCGGCCAAACTGAAGCAGCACGCGCCGCGACCCGCGGCGCGCACTGCCTGCCTGATCATTATCATCTCTCTGTGTCTCGGACGGAGTCGGAAGACGGTGAAAAAAATGTAACTCCGTCAGTCTCTCCTGAATGAACTCTGCCGCCGGCGCTCTCACGCTCGCTGGGCCAGGCTTGCCGCAGCACTCAATGCGAGCGAGCAGCGCCAGCCAGTGAGCAGGAAGTGAGCGAGCCAGCCATGCCCTCACGTGTCAATCCGGGGAGGGCACCCAGGATCACATGGTAAGTGTCAGTCACATGGGCGGGAAGCCAGGAAAGCTAGCAGGAGGCGCCACACTGTCTCTGGCTCTGCTGCACACAGTGCAGCAGCTTGTGTGCAGCAGCCTCCCCTGCCAGCAGTCAGTCAGTGAGTGACAATGTGTGCTCAGTCTCAGCTGTGGCTAAGTTCCGCTGGCCTGCTGCGAGTGCGTGCGCACGCCACTCGCACAGCGTCAGCGGCACAGTCGCACTCGAGTGCCTCACCAGCCAGTGTGTGGCTGCTGCGCGCGCACGCCACACGCGCGCGCAGAGTCAGTAATTGTGCCTGCCTGATCCACCTCATCCGACTGTCCGTCGTGCCCAAGGCCCTGGCCCAACTTGGCAAGCCCCAACTCAAGGTACCTGCATCACACGTGTGGTGCCTGGGTGAAGGGATGGGGGGGTCACTGAACCCAGGAATTTGTATAGATCAGCGGTCAGGTCAGCAACCTTGGCTCCCTGATGTTTTGGGAACTACATTTCCCATGTGGCTCAGTCAGCCATTAGGCTGACAGAGCCACATGGGAAATGTAGTTCCCAAACCATCAGGAAGCCAAGGTTGCTGACCCCTCTGATTTAGGTGGTCGTGGGTTTGACAGTCCTGGCCTGGGCTGGCTTAAAACATTAAAACTGAAACCTTTAATCATGTGTTTTATTGTTGCTTTTAAAATGAATGCTATTGCAAATTATGTTCTACAGAGGTACAAAAATATGTCTAGCGCTAACACGGCAAGGGACACAACATTTTCCATATGTTGTGTTGATGCTGCCATCTATTGCAGTTATGGAACATACAAGAACCTGAAGTATCTATTCAATGTCAGTGCCCCTCCCGAGACTAGGCTCTGGATCCTCCCCTGGCTTCAGCGTGTGCAAGGTACCATGAATTCTCTTCAGTACCAGGAGATATTGGATGACAATGTGATGCAGTCCGTCACAAACCTGAGGCTTGGGAGACGTTGGACCTTTCAACAGGACAATGATCCCAAGCATACCTCCAAGTCCACTAGAGCATGGTTGCAAGATTAAAGGCTGGAACATTTTGGAGTGGCCATCGCAGTCATCTGACTTAAATCCAATTGAAAACCTCTGGTGGGACTTAAAGAAAGTAGTTGCAGTGCGCAAGCCTAAGAATGTGACTGAACTGGAGGCTTTTGCCCATGACGAATGTGCGAAGATATCCGTAGATCGCTGCAAGACACTTCTGTCAAGCTATGCTTCACGTTTAAAAGCTGTTATAACTGTAAAAGGATGTTGTACTAAGTACTAAGATTGAATGTCACTTGGGGGTTGAATAAAACTGATAATGATGTGAGCACAGAAAAGACATTTGTGGTTATTTCATTATAAATGTTATGTTATATTTGTCTGACCTACACGTGCCTCTTTGATTTAATTGTAAGCAAGATGACTGAATGATCAAAATCAATGTCAAACTGGCCAAAACACTCAATTTCAGTGGGGGTTGAATAATTTTGAACACAACTGTACATTATTGCCATGCATTTTCATGCGCTAGTGTTTTTTTTTTTTTAAAATGTCTTTTAAATGTTGCAGGGTTTGGCATTTTTTTTGTCAGTTTTTCAGATCGATTCGGTGTTATTTCGGCAGTTTTACAATTCATACGTGAAGCATAGCTTGACAGAAGTGTCTTGCAGCGATCTACGGGTATCTTCGCCCATTCGTCATGGGCAAAAGCCTCCAGTTCAGTCACATTCTTAGGCTTGCGCACTGCAACTACTTTCTTTAAGTCCCACCAGAGGTTTTTAAGTGCCACCTCCACTCCCACAGGTCCCCTCTGCCACCCTCTGCCGCTTCCTCCCAACCACTGAGGAGGAAGTCAATTCCTTATTGTCCTCCTCACATCTCACCACGTGCCCGCTCGACCCCATTCCCTCACATCTAATTCCTCCCCTCTCCTCCTCCCTCACCCCTGCTCTCACACACATCTTCAACCTATCTCTCTCCACTGGCTCCTTTCCATCCTCCTTCAAACACGCGCTAGTTACCCCTTTACTAAAGAAACCATCCCTAGACACCAACTCTCCATCCAACTACCGCCCTGTATCCCTGCTTCCCTTCACATCAAAGCTCTTAGAAAAACTAGTCTTCAACCGCCTCTCCCTCTTCCTGTCCTCCAATTCCCTACTTGACCCCCTGCAATCTGGCTTCCGTCCGCTACACTCAACTGAAACTGCCCTCACCAAAGTCACCAACGACCTCCTAACTACTAAAAAACACGGCCACTATTCTATTCTCATCCTGCTTGACCTCTCGGCTGCTTTTGACACTGTTGACCACCCCCTCCTTCTACAGACCCTCAACTCTCTGGGTCTCGGTGACACTGCACTTGCTTGGTTGACTCCTATTTATCCAACAGGTCCTTCTGTGTGTCCTTTGCTGGTAACTCCTCCTCTTCATTGCCTCTATCTGTTGGTGTACCTCAAGGCTCTGTCCTTGGTCCTCTGCTCTTTTCCATCTACACCTCCTCCCTGGGCAAAATCATCAACAGCTTTGGCTTTAATTACCACCTCTACGCTGATGACACTCAGATCTACCTCTCTACCCCTGATCTCTCTCCCCCTGTCCTTTCAAAAGTCAGTGACTGTTTATCTGGCATCTCCTCCTGGATGGCCTCCCACCACCTAAAGATCAACATGTCAAAGACTGAGCTCCTACTTATTCCTCCCTCTAATGCCTCCCCACCTCCTGACTTCTCTATCACGGTGGAGGGTATCACCATCTCCCCATCAAACCAAGTTCGCTGTCTTGGAGTTACACTGGACTCTGCTCTTTCCTTCATCCCCCACATCAAGTCTCTTTCCTCCTCCTGCCGATACCAACTGCGTAATATTTCCAGAATTCGGCCATTTCTTACCGCTGTCACCACAAAACAACTCATACACGCCCTGGTAATCTCCCGACTCGACTATTGCAATAATCTCTTATCTGGCCTCCCTCTGTCCCGCCTCTCCCCCCTACAATCCATCCTGAACGCCTCCGCCAGGCTAATTCACCTCACCCGCTGCTCTGTCTCTGCCGCTCCCCTCTGCGAGTCCCTTCACTGGCTCCCCATCCACTGCAGAATTAAGTTCAAAATCCTTATCCTTACCTACAAAACCCTCACTAATTCAGCGCCCCACTACCTGTCCTCACTAATCACCAAATACACCCCAGCCCGCTCCCTAAGGTCAAACAGTGACCTGCACCTAGCTTCTCCCCGCATCACCTCTTCCCATGATAGACTGCAGGATTTCTCACGCGTAGCCCCCACTCTCTGGAACGCTCTCCCTCGTGCTGTCAGACTTTCCCCTAACTTCTCTTCCTTCAAATGCTCCCTGAAAACATTTTCCTTTAGGGAAGCCTACCACCCAACTCACTGACGCAACCATCAATCACTCTCACCTTACAGTCCTCTCCTCCTGTTTCCAACCCCAACCCTCCTAGATTGTGAGTTCCTACGGGAATAGGGCCCTCATCTCCTCCTGTACTGTTTGTCAAATGTTGTTCAATGTATTGTAACCCTGTCTGTACTGTGCTTATTGTACAGCGCTGCGGAATATGCTGGCGCTTTATAAATAAATAATAATAATAATAATAATAATTCATACGGTCATTTTTCGGCAGTTTGCGTTGGTGCATCGATTCGACACACGTCGGGGACGCTGCGCTGAATTCAGTATGCAGTGAATGTGAATTAGGCTAGGGTCAAACGAAAGCATTTTTACACGCGAACGTAAAAAAGTGCGTCCGAACGCATTGACGTATTTTTTCACGGAATAGGCGAAAACGGTCATACGATGTGCATTTTCGTGCGTGATGTTTTACGGATCCAAACCAGGAAACTTTTTGCGTCTGGACGTTAAGTTGGCCGGACACGAGCAGGGTCTGACGTCTCCAAATCACACACACACACACCGCTATGTGGACGCAGCGCACTCTGTACGTCAGTACTAGCGGTTCTGCGTTCTCGAAAAAATACGTTCATTTTCCACTTGCGTTGCGCGGCCGGACTTTCGTGCGACCGTACTTCGTATATTGGCTGTCAGTGCCCGTCATTTGCTGCTAGTGCGGCCGTGATTAAGTGCGCCAGAACGCACGTTAAAAATGCGCTGGTCTGACCCCAGCCTTAAGGGTGCCAAAGTGCACCGAAGGAGGAAATTTTGCTGAAATTTCGGTGCTCTCTGAATAACCCTTATATGAAAAATTTACACCCCCTCATTTTTTGCCCTTAACTAATTGCATCTGCTGACAGCATCTGTCCAATAGTTTGTTTTTTATTTTTTTATTAATTTGGGTTAAAATACCATTTGTCCCTTGGCTCCAGCTGCTATTCCCCTTCAACTCAGGCAGGGCTTCCGAAATGCAGAAGTCCCTGCACCTTTTTGCACATTATGCGTATCGTACGCATGTTAGGTAACAGTCACATTATATCCGTATGTTATTATCTATTTACTGTCATACGTAACAACCTGAGCAGGGATCAGCAACCTTTGTCCCCCCAGTTGTTTTGGAACTACATCTCCCGTGATGCTCAGGAAGTCACTAGATTGGCTAAGCCTTGTTGGAGATGTAGTTCCAAAACATCCGGAGGACCAAGGTTGCCAAACGCCGATCTACAAGGTTAAAAATCATCAACTTGGACCTTAATCGCACGACCGGCAGTTGGCGACAGCAATGTGCATCATAGTGTATAGATTTTTGTTTTCGGAAGGGACGCAGTCTCTTCAATGATACATTAACAAATGTTTCAATCGAATAAAACTAGGAGTGACACGAGAACGTAAGCCTCGGCACTTAATTGTTTTTGTCAAAGCCTGGCATCGCGCGTTTGAAAAACCCTGATGATGAACAACAGTATTAAAGTGAACTAATGAAAGCAGGAAAATCCACCTCTCGACTTTAAATTCTGTAACTGAATAATTTAACGGTAATTTTAATAATGAAGGTCATTTTAACAACGGCCGGGCTTCTGGTTCAAACATAATTGTGTTGCTTATATTCAATGTATGAGTCATTATATCAGCTAGAGAGCTTTCAGACGTTGACAAGAGCACGTGAGATAATATTATCACTAACAGCGATAATGCTAAAGTAATAGCCTAATATCACAAACCAACGGAATTGATTTTTAAGTAAAAGTCACAAACGTAAAAAAATAAGAGGGAACAGTTCCCGGAGCGCAGGTGAAGTATAGCAATTAAATTCTGACCACGTGTAACCCTTAATACACTGTGGAAAAGTGGTCAAATAATGTTATTACACGAAAAAAACTTACCAGAGGTGCCTTGACGGGGCAGGTGAGCTTACACTTTAATGGCCATTCGAATAGACCAAAGCCTCTGATTGCATTTTGTTTCACATGGAGTTATATAGGAATATGCGCAGATGACACCTTTTTATTCTTGTTATGTTTTATACATGAACTAGGCTGATTACTTCTGGTTGTTGCAGCCGCCCTGGTAGGGAATAGGCGCGACACCGCTTTTTCTGCATATATTTGTATATATATTTTGTTGTAACCCCAGCCAGGTAATTTTTGCTGCTGTCCCTTTCCATGTTTTTGTTTTTAATTCCCAAAGTGGAATTATTTAGTGAGTGTATAAATTAAACCCATCATTTTGTCTCTTAGCTGAGAAGCAGCATGAGCGTGTGTGGTTGCTCAGAGGAGCGGCTCTTGGTTTCATTAGGTAGAACTCGCTATACCAGAGGTGCCTTGGCGGGGAGGGTGACCTTACACTTTAATGGCCAATAGAGTAAACCAAAACCTCTGATTGTGATTAGTTTCACATGGAGCGCAGGTGACACCTTTTTTTCTTGTTACGTTTATACATGAACTGGGCTGATTATTTCTGGTTGTTGCAGCAGCCCTGGTAGGGAGTAGGCGCGACACTGCTTTTTCTGTATGTATATATATATATATATTTTGTGGTAACCACAGTCAGGTCATTTTTGCTGCTGTTTCTTTCCATGTTTTTATTTTTATTCCCAAAGTGGAAGTATTTGGTGAGCTGCCCTGGTAAGGAGTAGACGCAAAACCAATTTTCTGTACGTAAATAATGTTATTATACAGAAGTGTTGAAGATTCCAGGTTCTTTCCAATCACATATAAAAACAGTAAAAGGTGCAATATCGTTTTTATTGTGAAAGGTCTAATACTTGAATAAAACAGTCCCCCTCACTTGGTTCAGAGGCTGCTCTGACTGGCTCTGTAGGTGTAGGGGTTTCGCCGAGTCACCAGCTTCCTCTATCAGTAAAAAAAAAAAGTCTATTTTTATTCATTTACTTTTGGTTCTTATTAATTATTATTATTATTATTATTATTATTATTATTATTATTTGCATTCATCTTCATCCTGTTGACCAGGAACAGGCGAAACATGCAGTGCGGGTCTGACACTACCATTTAAAGGTGCTGCAGGCGCACACACTAGAGCCAAGTTTGGAAAGATCCTGAGAAATATGTATGAAACTTGGAAGCCAAGAAGAGAATGTAGAAGCCCACTATCCATATTTTTTTTCAATAAGCTTTATTTGAAGATTCAGACCAAAAGTACAGTGAGATGTACATAGAAATATGACGTATAAAGTTACAGTATGGAAAAAAAAATCAAAGTAAGTATAAACAAACATATGCAAACAAACGGCTAGTCTTGAGCCCCCTCAACCAAGAGCCAAGGCAACCCAGATACAGGCACCTCAAATGTCACCGACATTTCGGTGCTCTCCCATTTGCCGCACTTCGGCGAGTTAAATTCGCCAACCCATTGGTGAATTCAGCATTCATCGCATGGTCCCCAAAATACAGGGGAGTGCGGTGAATCGACCCTTCGAATGCATCTCCGAACGGGGAGAAAGAAAGGCGAATCGAGAAATCGCCGAATTGATCCGAAAAACCGTCAAACTCATCCTCAAACCGTTGCAAAACCACCGAATCGATCACAGAACCCGCCGAAAAAACGTAGAATGCATCCGACGAAAAGACCGCCGAATCGATCCAAAAAAGTCAACCAGCCGCCAAACAGGGGTGAAAAACTCCCAAAAAAAAAAAAATGCAACTTTTAAAATGCGTTTGAAAATAAACCTTCTGCATGAAAATGCATGGGAATAATATATAAGGACCTATGAATAATAATAAAAAGATCTGTTAACCAAAAAACCCTGTAATTTAAAAAAAATAATAATAAAGAAAAAAAAATTGTCAAAAATCCCCCAAAAATGCCTGAAAAGAATAAATAAAGAGACTTTTTGGTGCAAAAGAAAAGAATAAACGGTTGAATAAATATTTAATAAAAACAGGGAATTTTTGAACAAACAAAAAAAAAGCTATGGGATTTGCCTGTTTAAACCTGTCGAATGAAACCACTGAAAATCAAGGTATTTCTCCGACATTTCACTGCTGTTCAGTGCTCTCTGAGTAGATTAACCATTGCTTCTTTATGTGGATTTCACTGCCGCCGAAGATCACCGTATTTTGCTTATTGAATAGCTGAATGGCCTCGAACTTGCACTGGTGCATTTCTGTGGCTAATTTGGTGTTCTTTGAATAACCCCTCTAGTGATGTAATAAATGTTTTTTATTGCATATCGGTATTTAAGTCTATGTTTTTTGGTGTGCATCATTCTTGTGGCTGGGAGGGTTCTGCATTTTTTTATGGTTACGAGTTAAGCCATATGGCAACGTATTTTCAGAAACAGAGTCTCTGCTCTTCCAACAGCTTCAGCAGCTCGGATGACATGTCTAAGGTGCTGAATCTCTATGGGCACGTTTAAGAGCCTGTTTGCAAATGAATTTTGATTACAATAAACATAATTTCTCTGAATTGCTCTAGAATAAGACCCGATCGGCTCGACTCGATCTCGGGCACCTGCAGGAGCTTTTGAAGATTGATTTAAGTCGATCTGTCTAGTGTGAAGCTTACATAACACCTACTTCACCTCTGCTGTCAAAGCTTGTGCTGCCATCTTTTTTCCTGGATCAATAACACATGCAGTTGATACTACTTGATACACTCTCATACCCAACGCACATTACTGTGAGCTTTATTGATGTGGAGCTCTGTGATACGCTCATACGCACTACACATTACTGTGAGTTTTATTGCTATGGACCTCTGTGACACGCTCATACACACTACACATTACTGTGAGTTTTATTGCAGTGGAGCTCTGTGATACGCTCATACACACTACACATTACTGTGAGTTTTATTGCTGTGGAGCTCTGTGATATGCTCATACACACTACACATTACTGTGAGTTTTATTGCTGTGGAGCTCTGTGATATGCTCATACACACTACACATTACTATGCGTTTTATTGCTGTGGTTCTCTTTGATTCAGTACTAGTACTGAATATAGTTTGATGTAGGTTTTGAAGTCTGGTATTTTGTAAGAGAAGACAGCTTGTCCAGTGTCCCCCAAGGTATTCTGAGTTTGAGACCACTGATATAATCATATACGTTTGCTTTTTATAGTTGCAGACACATTGTAATAGTTTTAGAACATTTAGGTATCCCTTTGACGCGATTATTCAGTATTTAGCTGTGCTTTCGTCGCACTACACCTTGGAAAATCAGGAGCACAACCATTACAGTCACCAATAAATTAGGAAGCAGTGGATTACACCAACGGGTCCGTGGGTGAGATATTGCATTTGCATTGCTAAAAAGATAGAAAAAAACTCACTTAAACCAGCATCTCATCTGCTAGTCAGGCTGATGTCATCCAGGTCACTCTTCAAGCTGTTGAACGTAGCAGAATTCCCATCCGCATCACCTCGAAACACCCTGCTAATATGGAAAACATGATCTTCCAGCTGCTTACCATCCACCGGGAATAGCGTGCATACTACCAGTCAGCTTAATCACAATTAAACCAATCTAAGTTAATTCAGTTTATCATTTGAAAAGACCACTTTGTTTAAAATAAATATAGAATAAAAAGGGTCTTCCACGTAAAGGAGTATAGCCCTGTATTGGGGGATTATCCAGTGCACTTCATCAGGCTTCATATAGCCTCGCGTCCTGACACTGTATTTCATGGGTTACACTTACCACCATGGTTGATGGGTATCTGTCGTTTGAACAGACAGTACAGTGTTTTAGCCAGCGGCCTGGTATTACTGGGGTTTTGGAGTGGAGATTGAAGCTCAGGATGTAGGATCTCCTCAGGTTCCGTGTGTATTATATTCCTATACATGAGCCCCAAAGTGAAGTGCATCCAATTAAAGGGCCACTACCATCAAAAAAATGACATGATCTTACTGTGTTTATTTTATGTTGCTGATATCTTACATGTGCTTTGTTTTTCTCATGTTTGCAAAGATACAAAAATATTTTATTGTATATGAGTCACTATGTGTATTAATTTTGTGCTGTAAACTGCCCCCCCATCTTTACCTCACTTGCTCCTCACTGTGTGGCCCTCAAAGAGTAAACAAAACTCGCACATAGTAGTATCGTGTAGGCAGTAACACCAACTGAAGAAGCTTTACTAGCGAAACGCGTTTTGGTGGACTGTTTTATTATTTTATTGATTAAATATCTTGCCTGATTTTACACCTACCCTGGGTCCTGGATACTTTAACTCGTGGAGGTGGTGGCTGAAGCTGATCGGTGACTCAGTGCACCTTATGAAGTCACTGACTGCCTGAACATCTGGTGTCTGATTAATGAGACACAAGCAAATGGGAGTAACATAACTTCATTCTTTATGTACTCCCTGCCTATACGATACTACACTATGTGAATTTTGTTTACTCTTTGAGGGCCTCGGAGGAATCCAACATCGTAAGGAACCAAGCAGTGAGCCCAAGGGTGCACCACGAGGAAGGCTTAAACAGGACAAGAAGCACCAACTCCTCCACATCTTCTTTTTATACTGTCAGATGCATCTCATATGCATTTGTTTTCGGGAAAGAATGGCAGCTCCAGACCAAAGATGGGGTGACAAGCAGGTTGGGGTGGTGGCACAGGATGAAGCAGAATCTGAGGTTATAACATTTAACTCAGTCTGACTCTAAACAGTGTGTGCTGTACACAAATCGATCAACCGACAGCTGATTAATCGATAATGAAAATAAATGTCAACTATTCTCATTATCGATTAGTTGTCAATTAATCGATTAGTTGTTTCAGCCCTAGTTACATCATTAACAGATCCCATTGTCCATGTAAACTGATATAACACAACATTATACACATAAAAAAACAAATACAGAGGTAAATTATCGTTTGCGCCTCTTAGATCACATGCATATAAGAAGTTCCTATGAGGAGTTATGCAACACACTGAAACAGTCTCTTTCCAGCAGCTGCAGCAGCTTTGAAAACAGGTGGCTAGTTTCCATACCCTGGAAGGACAGGATGCCAGTGGCAGTCCTACCCACTACATAACCAAGCCCACTTAAAGGAACCCTTGAGTTTAAACATGCAAGGGACAGCACATCTCTAAAAATCCATGTCTCTTGACGGTTACAATTGTGTTCAAATTAATCAGGCCTGAGCTGTATTTGTGGCAAAATGACCAATTTAAGACTAAAGTGAAATTATTTGTTTCTTTGTTTCATGTTTCTTTTTATTAGAACCCACCCATGACCAAAACATTAGTTTTTTTCTTTTTTTAAAGTCCCTCAGTGGTAGTGAAGGAATTAAACAGTTAATCAAGATCTTAAATCAATAAAATGACTGCTGTCAGACTAGTAGATCCTAACATACTGCCGTCAGCAAATTGTAAACTTCTGCTGACAATGTGATGCACTATTCAACTTCCTCATACTCGTGTCCTTAATCACATAAAACACGTCATTAAACGCATATACATTCACAGGGATCCTTTGGAAATTCCAGAGCCAACCACAAACCCTTTATTTATTTACATGAATCCGCATAACCCAATAGGATTTGATCATTTTGTTTGGTTTATTCCATTTTTCCATGCATGAAGTCCCTTCAGTGCTATTTCCCTTCTATTTCCCTGATATTGACAACATTGGAATACGGGATTATGTCATTTCACAAGATTGGTAAATTAATCAATAAGAGGGCAGGCAACCCCTGACTTTCTTTTAATTTTGTGTTTAGCAGCTGTTGAGTGCTCTTGTTACTAATGACTAAATCCAAACAGGATATAAAAACCTTTAACATGATATGGACTATATAATCTGGAAAAAACATATATATATATATTGCTTGGGTTTTATTGCTGTGTAAGTGTAGCTTACTGTACTTTGCGTCTCCTATACTTAACACGGGGAGCGCAATCTATTTTTAGCCTCTCGATAAGTGAGATATTACAAGGTGCAGTCGCAATTTACCATCGGGACGCAATAAAAAATATTAACACCTCCTAAAAGCTGGTGCTAAATGACTCTGCAAATGCAAAATAATTTAACACACTCTAACTCCCCCCCCCCCATTAAATGCCATATTCACTTCTCATCCCGTGGTGAAAAGGGAGGCCCGATCCACCGTTTCTTCTCACCAGGAGCCCGGTGAGACTGGGAACAAATAGTTTCTAGTCTGCCCACACAATCACTCCGCGGCGCTGCACGATCTCGCGAGAGTGAGCTTGCACAGAGCTCACGGCCCAGAAGCGCAAGCCTCAGCGGAGACCTATAGACTCCAGGAGCTGATACTCGCAGTGGCGCGGAAGCACTGCTGCGGGTATCAGGAAGCTCAATGCTGCGCTTCCTGGGCGAGGTACTGAGTTAGAAACTTCCCGGGGAATACGACGTTAACATGGAGACGGTAAGGGATAAAATCTGCAAGCGCACATTATCCTGCTTACCATCTCCATGTTAACGTCCACCATGGAATTGCCCACAGTCGGCCAGTGTGGGACATTTCTCTGTGTTCCACTTCCTGCACTTCTGGTTTTTGGGGATTTTACCCCTGTGTTTCTAAATATATATGGAATGGCCCCTATTACATTCTTTGCGCAATTTCATTCGCGCAGCGCAAAATATTTTGTGCGCATCCGTCCAGCATTATCACGCGAAAATTAACGTGGTATTATGATCCAAACGCATTTTCTCATCTGTCAAAAACTAACGTTCATAAGAACAACGCGCAAAACGAAGAGTAAAACGCGTGCAGTAATGTAGCGCACGTAAATCAGTGTGCAGACTGTTTTTTTTGCGGGATTCAGCCAATCAGAATTAAGAACCTTAATTGACATCAATTTACCTTAATTGAATCACTTAAGTTTTTGCGCCTGTCAAAGTATATCTATGGTATACATGCTGCAGAAATAATAAAAACACGCACGAATTCACAATTTTATTGTTTGGGTATGTGTAGAATGTGTAACTATACTGTGCTGTATTTTTTTTTTTTTGGTGCTGATGTTTTTCGTTTCAGGCCAGAACGTTCAGATTTGCAGTTAACACCAGGCACAGCTTTTCAAAGACGTTAAAATTATCGTTCGTAAAAAGATGCGCATCGATTGTAATACCATCCGCGTACCAGCGCACGAACGAATTTGCGCTCACAATGTTACGTATAGGACGCGTACACTTCCTCACGCTCGCGCAAGTCCATCCGCGTTAAACGATAAAGCGCATTGTTTGCGCGAACGTTGTAATACAACTTTCAGCGCAAAGGGTTTTGCCCCTCGCGCAAATGCGCATTTGCGCACGCAAAACCAAATGCGCGAGGAATGTAATAGGGGCCTATGTGTGTGATTGATGTTTGGCTCTTGAAAAACAGTTTTCGTGACAAGGTGTAGTTTTCTAGGTTTACAGCATGTGTGAGACTCGATTTCTCCACCTCCAGCTCGTCTTGTAGCTGGAGGTGGAGAAAATATCATATTGCAGACACATACCACGACTCACAACTTTCACTTTCAATGAAAAGCTCTTGTATACCGAGTGATAAAGCCATTGCGGACGGGAAACTGTAAGTAAAACAATGTGTAGAGTGCAGTGAGGAAGCAAAGACATGATTGAATATGAAAGGAGAGACTTAATGAAGGGAAGGAAAAAAACAGAGTGACAGAGCGATAAACTGAAAGAAAGGGAAAGAGACAGAGGGAGAGTGACTGTGACCGGATGGAGAAATATCACATTTGTTTTCGTTTTTTGCAGTTCTGCTATCACATCATTACTGCTTGCAGTTTAGTCGTGGAGCCCTGTTGTGTGTATTAATTAATATTGATGACTAGGTGTATATAGGGCTGCCACCAGAAATCTTGGGGCCCCTTACAGAACCACTGGTCAGGAGGACCCCCTGTAAACCCTATTTCCCTACTGGTCCTGGGCAGACACACACACTCCTTATAACACTTCTTCAAATAGTTTTGACACAGTATATGTTGGCTGTATATAATGGGTGCAACAAGTTTGTACAATTTGTGTCTGACGAGTATAGTGTGCAACATGTGCAGTGTGTCTGTGAAGTGTGTAAGGTGCGCAGCATTTGTGTGAGGTAGGCATCATGTATACGTCTGTGTTTCTGTCCTGGGCCCCAGCGCTCACATATATTTGGATGTGTGGCCCCCAGTCCTCAGTCCCCCTTATCACCCATTAAATCCCCAGTACCCTTGACCTAGGAATCCCCCCTTACCCCCAGTGACAGTGCCCATTAAACCATGTAGCCTCCATTACCCATCAGGTTTACATAAACCCCCGCGCCAATTACCCCCCATAATCACCCAAACTCCCATTACCCCCAGGTCTCCATAATCTCCTAACTCCCAACATTACCCACAGGTCTCCATTAAACTCTCCAACTCCCATTTTTACCCCAGGACTCTATAATCTCCCAACTCCCATTACCCCCAGGTCCTTATAAATCTCTCCAACCCCATTACCCCCAGTTCCCTGAAAAATCCCATTACCCCAGGTCTCCATAATCCCTCCACCTCCTACCACCAGGTTTGTTTAGGAATTTCCTGAGATACTAAAGGTTATGGTATCCCCACCTTGGCCAAACAAGGAAATAATTTTCTTTATAAAGTATATTTAATATGGTGCATAAAGGTGTGGCAAGGCAGTAACTAATTATCCACCCGCGGGTCGCTGTGGCTGTAGCGCAGTCCCATGAAAGTTTGCTTTGTGAGCACAATTACTGAATTAATTTCATTATGAATCATCACTTTTATATTTTAGAGGATTTTAATTATGTTTGTTAATCTTTGCTTGAGGGTATAGAAAAAATACCAACTCTGAACCTCTGCTGTTAAAGGAACACTATGAAAAAAATACCCACATTTTTTCCCCTTAAATAACGGGACTGAAGCTGCCTATAGCCTCTGCCCAATTACTATTTTTATTTCACACTAGTTATAGTATACGATAAATACTTACCTTTTCTCGCTGTTCTCCAGCTCAGAGCTTACAAAATGCAGAAGTCCCTGCAGCTTCTTACACAATTTGCATATCCTACGTAATGTTCATATGTATGCTGTGCAAACTGCGTATCTCATGTAATGTGAGCACCTGCGCAGAATGATGGTTTGATGCTGTGGGTGCCACTCATGCTTGCACAGCACCAGACCTCACTTCTTTCTCCCAAAATGCTCACTCCTACCAGCATTTGGAGACAATATGATGGCAACGTGGAGCGTGTGCTGACATCATCAGTCCCCGAGGCAGGATATTCAAAATCCCACTTGCTGAATGACAGCTCCGTGGGCAACGGAAACTACACCACACAGCACTAATGGTCAAACGGGTCTGGAGCGAAGCAGGTGGGACTGGGGGAGGGGGGGGCTTGGTGCAGTCTGTCCGCTTTAATAATCTAAGCGTCTCTTTGATTTTTAAAAAACTTTTTTAACCCCATTCACTAGTGATTTTCCAAAAAACATTGCCAGAAACCAGTGTTTTTTTTGTAAAATATTTTTTATTTAATTATAAAGTAAGAAATATTTGAGCTTTATACCCAATGTATTTCCTACTGTAATTTTGGCCAGTAGATGGCGCCACCTAGTGGCACCTACTGCCAAATTGAGTTAGAGGTTTGAGCGGCTGGTCTATTTTCTTCTATTTCTCCCTGCATCGGCTGCTAAAAGCCCGATATTTCAGAGCTTTGAGCAGCTGATTTTCCAGTTTCAGCTCTTTGGGCGTTATGCCCACAGGGCTAAATCTTTGGGGGCATCTTCTGCATCCCAAAAACAAACAAAATTCATTTGCAGCAAACAAATTTCATTTACTTTTGGGCTGCATATCAGCATACCGAGATATCTTGATATCGAGGGGAACCGGATGGTGCCTTTGAAGCCCGAGATATCTCGATATCGGTAGTGAAGGGGTTAAATATCAAATACATAGTATATCTGGTCACATGGTCTCTCGCTCGGGGCTCGAAGAAGTCTCCATGGAGTATTATTGACTGTAAGAGATGATGCAAATGGTGGCATGTGTCGACGCTGCTGATTTCAATTAATGCCTCCCTACTATTAGGAGTCAAGCTAATGGTTAACGGTTTGCATCATAGTTTTCCTTTGTGTTTCTCTATTTCCAGCTTGCAATTAATCCCCTAATATTTAAATTTATTTTTATCATTTTTTAGAAAATAATGAAGCCAAATATCTATCGCTATCTATTGCTCTCTCTACCTTTCCCAAGCTTTATTGTTGAGAAAATCTTGTCCAGAAAATATTTTAGAACCTGTGTAATTATCCAGGTTTTCTTTCTTTTGTTTTTTACTAACAGGTAGAAGGGTTTCTGGTGTTTACAAGAATGTATTTAGTTTCATGTCTTATTCTGTTGACCTGCACATGGATTTCAGGTAAGATATGTTTTTCTTAACCTGAGAAGTTAATGTTTAAACATGTTTTACTGCTCAGTGCTGAAGCAATGATATCGCAAGATGTAGTAAGAGATACATTCTTTTTTTTCGATAATTGCTTAAAGGGATGTTCTATTGAAAAATACAGGTCCTTTTTGCTCTTAAATAATTGGGCAGGTGCTCAATTATTTTTTAATTTTATTTTTTTATTTTAGGAGAATACACCTTTTCTCCTTCATCGCACGCTGCTCCTCGTCTTCGTCTCAGGGACACCCAAACTCGGAAGTCTGTGAAGCTTTTCCATGCAACATATGCTCCTTCACAACTTGCGTAGCATAGAAATTGCGATAGGTAAACTTTACCCCAAACTAGGTGCCCTGTACAGAAACAAATCCTGCCTGAGCCCCGCGGTAAGAAAGCAGATTGTACAAAAAATGCTTATGCCAGCCGTTGAATACGGAGATGTAGAGTATGCAGCCGCCCCGCAAACACACCTCCATAAACTTACTACATTGTATAACTCATTCTGTCACTTTGTGCTACAATGTAACTACATGACCCACCATTGTGACATGTTAAAAGAGCTAAACTGGCCGACGCTGGAATCTAGACTTCACCTTTCCAACCTGGTGTTTAAGAACTTTTCTGGGAAGCTACCACCCTACCTGAATAGACTGCTTCCTCCAGCAGTTCCCTCATCCTATAACCTCCGATCCAGGACCTGCACCTTACTTGCAATACCACAATACAAAAAGACAGTGGCTCGGTCCTCATTTTCCTACAGAGCACCACAATTATGGAATAACCTCCCAGACACCATCAAATCTTCCCCCAGTCTAAAGTCCCTTACGAGTTCCCTATTAACATACCTCAATACGGAATTCACCTGTAAACATGTAACATAATGACTTTATTTCCTACATATTTATTTTTCTGTTAATCTGTATATTTGTTTTGTGTTAATATCTTGCATTTTACTACTTTGTATTTCTGTAACAATGTTCTTGAAGCCAGGACATACTTGAGAACGAGAGAAATCTCATTGTATCCTTCCTGGTAAAATCCTTTATAAATAAATAAATAAATTGCGCACCTCAATGGGAGTACGCAAGTTCCACAGGGCCTGCGCAGATTGGTGGATCGGTCCTGCACACGTGCGCAGATCTGGTCCATCAGCTGCCTCTCTGAGATCGATCGCTACCGTGATTGGCTTCAGAGACAGCGACGCTGGTGTGGAGGAAGCTCTTCCACTTCACAGTGATTTTTCCAGATCGGAGGACGGGGGGGGGGGAGTAGTTGAGTCACTCCTCACATCCTGACGATTTTAAAACTCTAAAGACCTTGAACCTGCAGCTGTTTTGGAACCACATTTCCCTTGCAACTTAGATAACCTAATGAGTGGCTGAGCATCATGAAAGATGTAGTTCCAAAACATCAGTAGGGCCAGGGTTGCTAACCTCTGACTTGCACGTACTCTTTCCTGGAACCCCAGGGTCATATGCAAGAATTGAATGTCACATGTATGAAATGATTGAAGTCAGCTTAACTCGTCCTCTTTTGAAAGCACACAAAGACCTTTATATTTTCTTCACTTTATTGAGAAAGTAACAGCAAATAAAAGGTGTGTAGTGGGTAGAGAGAGCTTCTCTACAGTATGCTTTGTTATGGGAGGAACGTGGGTTGAGAGAGCTTCTTTAACCACTTGGCTGCTAAGGAAGCGCTCAGCCCGTCCTGCCAAGTGTACCTCCTGTGCTATGGACGCGCTGAGCGCGTCCTAGCACAGGAGGCAGAAATCAGCCGGGATTCCGGCTGATTGCTGGGCCCCCCCCCCTGGTGCGGGCTGACATCTTGCATGTCAGCCCGGCACTCCGGGACCGCGGGTGGGAAGATAGATGTCACCGCGGCTATGTGATGATATCTATTTCAGGCACCCCCCCGCGAGTGCGGAGGAGGTGCCTGAAAGGGAGGGGGGGAGGTCCTTCGGACCTCTCTCCCTCCCGATCGCCGGGGTCCAGCGGCTAAAGGCAGGCATGGTTTGGAAGGGCACAGCCTGCCCTTCCAAACCGTGCCTGCCTTTAATCCCTTGGGTGCCGGATCACGATTCAGCGCCGAAAAGCGCCGAACCTTGATCCTCTCCCGGAGCTGGCCAACATCTTGGATGTCGGCAAAGCTTTCGGGAACTCCCCCTGATGACTGGCGTCATCATGAATAGCACGATGACGCCAGTCCTGGAGTTAACCCCTAGTTGCCAACAATGGTGGAGATATGGGGTTCCAATGAACCCCCTATCTTCCGATCCGTGGCAGATAGGAGTTAATGGTTAATTTGGTATCGCTGGATCGGCCAGAGCATGGCCTTTCCAACGATACCAAACATGACCATGTAAAAGTAAAAAATATTTAAAACAAAACATATTTATAAAAATTATAAACAAGTTTTTTTTTGTTTGTTTTGTTAATGCAGCAATATTGTTCCCATTTCAATTAAAATGTGAACAATGATGCTGCACTAACAATTTTTGTATGCGGTGCGTTTGTTAAAAATAGCAAAATTTTCCCCCAAAAGAAATGTAACGAGTCCCCATTTCTAATTTTTTAACAAGCGCACCGCATAGAAAATATAACCGCAAATGATCGCATATTAAAATGTGAAAAAAACTTTACACATTGTAAATTATTGAAAATTCTAATTTTATTGCATTTTTTGTTATAATATACAGACAGGACATGACGTATACATATAATAATGACATATTATGAATCTGCCGATTCTGACGGAAAGAACGATATATGATATGTCTGGGTCATATATTAAAATAAGGCTTCAAAACGCGGTTAAACATGAGCGAAACTGGTAAAAATGAGCTCAGCACAGAGGCGTGAAAAGCCTCAGCAGTGAAAGGGTTAAAGTATGCTTTGTTATGGGAGGAAGGTAAAACAGAATGCATTTGTCCAGTATAAACAGGATGCCACTTACACACCTCCATGGTTAGAATGAAGGAAGTGAAGCCTTGCTGCACAGGAAATGGAAACGGGCCAAGCTAACTATGCGAGTTAGACAGGGAGAGTGGACTAATCCATTCTTAAGTAAAAGAATAGGGGGAAACAACCAAGGAATCTAGTTCCATGATATACTCTCTAGATGTAAAGCTGGGGTTGGGGAAAAAAGGCTACTTATTAACCCCTCCTGATGTGCCCATTAGTGATGGGCCGAACACCCCCGTGTTCGGTTCGCATTCGAACTCGAACACCCGAAAAAGTTTGACCGCAAATTCGCACACAATGCGAACACAATGCAAGTCAATGTGGCTCGAAAGTTTGAAAATTAAGGTCCCCTCCAAGAGGGCATATATGCAAGATATTGGCCATAAAAGGTGTATGCGGGTCCGGGTAGTGCCCTGGGGGACAGGAAACAATGGAAAAAAGTAAAAAAAAAAAGGTTTTTAACCCCTTCACTGCTGAGTGCTGAGTCATTTCACCGCTGTGCGCTAGCTAATTTTCACTGCTTTTGCTCCATTTTAAACACGATTTGAAGCCATGGGAAATGTTTTATCACCAACGAGTGGGAAATGTTTGACCAACAATGAGTGGGAAATGTTTGACCAACAATGAGTGGGAAATGTTTGGCCAACAATGAGTGGGAAATGTTTGACCAACAGTGAGTGGGAAATATTCCCGTTTTAGTTCAATATCTAATAAACCGTTCATTATTATATTCTGCAGTAAAGAGTCTCTTTATATTTAGATTTTTTTAGGATCTTTTAAGCATTTTTTTAATTATTTTTTTCGAACTTTCCTCGAACGTCCCAAAAAGTTCAAAGTTCACAAATTTTCGAACAGCCGATGTTCCAATCGAACTTCGAAACCGATTCGAACCGGCAGCCCATCCCTCCCTAGTGCCCATCCCTCTCTGAACACACAAACATAAGACATGTAACAACAGAGTGCTAACTGAGATTATCTCTCAACTTGAAACCACAAAAGAGCTGCAAATGTTTGCAAGCGAAAGCTGAATAGTTGAATGTTCATTCAGTGACATGATCGGGCCTTGTGGAGCTAAGATTCATGTCATTTATTATGCTGGTGACAACAATGCTTTCATAACAACCCAAACATTTTTGTTTTCCAGCCATCTGTACGGAAATCGTCTCTGGAGTTTTACACGGAAGTGTGATACTGCCTTGTGTAGTCAAATACAATGAAATATTTTCATCTGAAAGAATAAGTATAATATGGAAACACGACACTGTTAACGTGCATGTGTATTACTATGGGATTACTCAGGAAGAGAACCTGGAATATAAGGGAAGAACACACTTGTTCCCCAAAGAACTTCCTAAAGGAAATTTGTCTCTTTTATTAACAGACATACTTGTGTCAGATGCCGGGAAATACACGTGCACTGTGTTTTTAAGTAAAGCCGATGGATTTACCACTTCAAATGTGGATCTTGTAGTGTATGGTAAGTATTCTATACCGCCATTAAGATTTTTTGTGAAGGGGGGGGGGAGAGAGATTTCCACTTAACCCTTTCATTACCAAGTGATTTTTCATAAAAACAGTGGCGGTGCTCAGTGGTTTTATGCGACTGTCCATAATCGCGAATACATATATACAGCGGTGTTTAATCTGTATATGTTCACTGTAGGTAAGTGCTATGTGACAGCTGGCTGGCCTGAAAGCACTAACACATTTACATTATAGATTGAGCTTCGTGGTTCCGTGAAGGAAAAATGGATCTCAAAACGAATCAAATCATTTCAACTCACTGGCTGTCAAGCTTGTTGTGTTGCAATTTCAGGGGTATGTTTTGGGGCGCATATGCAAATGAATGTCACTAACAATAAACATATTAACGTAATTCCTTTGCATTGCTCCAGAATTATTATTATTACTATTTTTTTTCTTATTTAAATTTTTTGAAACTTTTATTAGGTTACACATAATGTAAAGACACACAGGGTTATTCATAGAGCACAGAAATGTCGCCGACATTTCAGTGCTCGGTCGTTCACCGCACTTCGGTTAATCAAATTCCCCCACCCTGCAGTGAATTCTCCCCGGAGTGCAGGGAAAAGGCGCCAAAAGAAGAAAAGACGAAGAACCGACAAAATATCGGATCCGATCATTCCTGCTGGTCAGGCGTATTATCGAATCGGATTCAGTTAGAAAGTACCCCCAGAACTGGCTGAACGTATCGGATTCGATAGTTTCAGTGGGTTTGCGGCTCTTTTTTAAAAAATATCACTCAGAAATATCGGATCTGATCTCATGATCGGATCGGATCCGATGATCCGTTCAACCTGAAATGAAAAAAGCCGACAAGACGCAGAAAGGGTAAAAAAAACCCAATACAATTGAAAGTGTCAATATTGAAACACTGTTTGGGAAAACATTTGGGAACTGCCTGCTCTCTGAATCGCTGAATGGCGCCGAAATGTCACCGTACGGGGAAATTCACTGTTCGGGGCCAGATCGTCTTTCTGTGAATAACCCTGTATGTGTACATAAAATACAGAAATATAAAACGGAAAAGAAAAGGAAAGCGACAAATTCAGTTTCGCATTTAAAAACTGATGCTGTAGGCGTAACAATCGATAGAGATCATACCGGCAAGGAAATTATTAATTTTAATATTACAGCTCCATCTCCACCATGTACGAATCAAGCCGGCGTCTCCCTCGGGGGAGCGGTGCAGGAGATTAGTGGGGAGGAGCAGTAAAAGGAACAGCTCTCCTCAGTTTGATTCGACAGGGAATTACCAGGGAGAGAGGAATAGGGGAAGGGCGACAGTAACAATAGGAGGAGGGAAAAAGGGGAGAAAAAAGGGAGGTGATAAGAAGGGTGAGATGAAAGGAGAAAGACAAAGATAAGACAAAGTATAAAGTGAATAGTAGGCTTGTGCACCGATTTTTTTTTCGGTTCGATTCGGTTCGATTTTTCGGATTTTTAAACTTTTCGATTCGGCTCGTTTCGACCGATTTCTGTTTCGATTTGGTTCGGCTCGATTTGTTTTTCGTGTACATTTTTTTTTCGGAATATCGACCATTTTTCGTATTTTCGTATCACTTTGCTTGTTTTTTGTATCGACTTTTCGTAATTTCGGAAATTTTCGTTTTTTCAGAACGTCTGTTCTCCTCGTTTCAAAGCAATAAATTTCGATTTGACACATTTCAAGTCCATTCAAAAATTCCGAAAATATTTCGTTTCGGCTCGGGAAAACTTTTCGGATCTGCCATTTTCGGATCTAAAAATTTTAGGAAATTCGGCCGCATCCGAAAACACGAATCGGGAAATTTCGTGAAAATTCCGAAATTCTGAAACCCGAAACGCACATCCCTAGTGAATAGTGAACCAGTACCGCCCCACAGCATAACGCGACCCCCCAGCACCACACCACAGCGTTGCTCATTGCTCCAGAATTAGACCACATCAAGAGTACTCATTTTCAGGCTGCCAGCAGGTGCTTTTGAAGATCCAGTTTACGCGATAATGGTAGTGAAGAGGTTACGATATGGTGATCTTACACTAATTTAAGTTGGGATGTTCCCTGGAGGTATCAGCAGAACGTGTAATAGTACGTTCCCAATCCTCTTTGTTACAACAAATATTATGTTGGATGACAGTAACAGCATGTAGAACTTTGTTGCACTTTAATTATATATAAAGAGAAAAAAACTGCACTCACTCCTTAGCCATAGTCACACAGAGTGCTTTTCTTATAACCTTACCTTATTCACTCTATTCACAGCATCCACACAAGACAGACTGCATGGCTCCTTCCCCTCTGCTGTCCCATCCACCCTCCCACCCAGGGCAGGTCTATAACTTAAGGTCTCTCTTCCAACTGTCTCCACTTCTCTAATTACTCTCACTAAGACCGGGCTTCTGGTTCTTCCCATGCTGCCCTGATAACCATCTTCACATTCCCTCTGCTCCTATCTGTTTCACCTACCACAGTCCCTTAGATTGTAAACTCATGGGATGTCTGACTGAGCACTTGGTTAAGTGCTGTTCTACCTGGACAGTCATCCTATGGGCAGGGTCATCTTTTCATTATGAATCATGTACGTCTCCTGTTTGTGCTCCCCTATTGTAAAGCGCTGCGGAATATGTTGGCGCTGTATAAATGACTGTAATAATAATAATAGCCACTTTAAATTAGGTTGCAACAATATAAGGAATAAATATACAAACAAAAAACAAAGGTAAACATCATGCGTTAATTACTCAGCAATAGAGTGCAGATATAAGTGCTGTTTTGCCAGTCCTCCATGTGAAAATGTTATCATTTCTATTTTCAAATAAATTGAATAGTTACAATTCAGCCAAATGTATTTAAAGCGCCGCTTACAACACAATAAAATCTATTTTGGTTAACAGGCTGTGCAAATGTATCAGTGCTGTAAACAAATGTTGTGCACTCTGTGCAAAAATGTGTGTAGTCGCAAACCCTGCCCGAATCTTTTTATTTGTTTATGATAGTACTTACATTGTGCGTCTCCACGTTCACGTCAGTGTTTTCATAATATTCAAAGGTCACCAGCTCTTCTGGTCTCCAAGACAATTGTAGAACTAGTGATTTTCCCGTCATATAAACTAAGAAAAACATGGATCTTGGACTACTTATTTACCCAACACATTTTCCTTCAGCCATCTGAGGGCGAGCCAAAAACTCATTTGACCCCCCTATCTCCACCATATGTGGCAGCTAGGGGTTAACTCCCGAACTGATGTCATTGCGTCATGTGTGATAACATCAGTGGGTGAGGGGAGATCCCGGAGGCTTGGCTGACATGAAAGATGTCGAACACCTCCGGGAGAGGCCACCAGGAGAGGTCCGCGATCCGACGCTGTATTGTGATCCAGCCTCTAAGGGGTTAAAGGCAGGCACTGACGGGAAGGGCAGACTGTGCCCTTCCAAGCGGTGCCTGCCTTTGTTCTGTGGCCCTTACCGGTGGGGAGGGAGAGGGGTCCAAAGAACTCCCCCTGTATCAAGCACTTTCCCTGCTCTGACAGGGGTGGGGGGTGCCTGAAATAAACGTCATCATGCCCAGGATCCAAGATGTCAGCCTGCACTGGGAGACCGCAGCGTTTTGCCGAATATTGACGAAATGCCAGCAAAATACGGTGCTGTTCGGCGTGAGTGTAATTCCCCATAGACAAGTAATGCTTAATCTATTCAGAGAACGCCGAACGCCACTGAAAAGTTGGCAAAATGCTCCAAATTTGGGTGCTTTCATTCGACAGGTTTAAACAGCCCATAGGTTTCAACATAAAAAAAATCCCCATTTGTATAATTTTTTTATTCAACCATTTATTCTTTTCATTTGCAGCATAAAATCTTTTTATTAATTTATTTTTTAGACATTTTTCTGGATTTTTTTTGGGCAAAAGTTTTGATTCGGATTTTTTTCATTTGTGTTTTTTTTATTCTCTAACAGAACTTTTTATTGTTATTCATAGGACCTTATATATTATCTCCATGCATTTTCTTTGCATGGTTGTCTTTTTTCGGTTGCATTCGGTGGCTGATCAAAGGCGTTCGGCGGTCTCTTCGGCGGACGGTCAGCTGCGTTCGGTGGTTTGCGGCTGCATTCGGCGGTTTATCAGCGACGTTCGGCTGATCCATTCAACTCACTTCAGGGACCCTGCAGTAAATGCAGAATTCATCGCAAGGTAGGCGAATTGAGATCGCCAAAGGGCACCGAACAAGAGAGCAGCGAAATTTCAGGACTCTATGAATAACCCCCTTAATCTCCATTAAAAGAGAGATGTATGATTTCTCAACGTTAAAATAATGCTGCTGTTGGGCCTATTTACCTTACAATTCACTCCATGAGTTTGTGAATCCTCTGCCTGTCGCGTATCTTGCATTCTTGAGTCATTTCAAAATATCTACATTTTCTAAATATGAAAACGTTAAACAATATCACAAACAAATTATACGGCTGAACACGACACTTATTTAGGGCTCTGTTACACTTTTCGCGCAAAAATGTGCGCGTGCGCAAAAACGCATTAACGCGAGGGGCAAAACCTTTCGCGCTGAACGTCGTATTATGACGTTCGCGCAAACGATGCGCGTTATCATCTAACGCAAGTCACCCTCCGTGAACCCTGCGCGAGCGCAACTTCATGCGCGCATCCCATACTTAACATTGTGCGCGCAAATGCGTTTGTGCGCTGGTATGCGGATGGGATGGTATTACAATCGATGAGCAAATTTTTACGAACGACATTTGCGCGCATGATTTTAGCGTCTTTGAAAAGCTGGTGGTAACTGCAAATCTGAACGTCCTGGCCGAAACCAAATACACCAGCACGAAAAAAAATACAGCACAGTATAGTTACACATTCTACACATACCCAAACAATAAAATAGAGTGGTTGTGCGTGTTTTTATTATTGCTGCAGCATATATACTCAGATTGATTTTGGCAGGCACAAAAACTAAAAGGGAGACAATTGTGGTTCTTAATTCTGATTGTCTGAATCGTGTGAAAAAACAGTCCGTCCACCGATTTCTGTGCGCAACGGAAATGCGCGCGCGTTTTTGCGCGTCTTTTTTACACGTCTTTTTTACGCGCGTAATTTTTTGACAGATGAAAAAATGCGTTCGGATCGTAATACCAGCGTTAATTTACACGCGTTAACGTTTAACGTTGCGCGCAAAAAAAATTGTGCTGCGCGTGCGAATTTGTGCGGAGAATGTAATAGGGCCCTTAGTGTTGTTAAGGAAAATGACAAGTGTTTCTATTTTATTTTAGAAACTAGAAATGATGGGATTTCGGGATCTAGTATCTCTGTTGCCGTGCTGGTCCTATGTGTCTTTTCTGGATTCGTGGCATTTTTACGGAGAAGAAAGAGAAGTCGAGGAGCACCAGGTAGGCTAATGGAATTTTGACATACTGTAAATTTACATACATTCCAACAAAAAGAAAGAAAGGGGTTAAATGCACCTGTGATAGTATACATTAGAATTCCCCTTTAAAAGATGTAGAACATAATAATACAATTTTATAATATCTTCAATTGAGCAACCACACTGTATTCTATAAACCAAACGGATAATCTCAAAGATAAAAAGATCACAAAAACATGCAATAGTGTAATCACTCAGTTTTTCAACCAATCACTTTTTTTCAAAACTGATTACACTATGGTATGTTTTTTGTAATCGTTTTTTGTAATCGTTTTATCTTTTAGGTTATCCATTTGGTTTATAGAATACAGACTGTTTGCTCAATCGAAGATATTATATGAGTGTATTACAATTTTTATATCTTTACAGGAGAATCCTCACTTTGGAGCCTAAAATATACGATCGATCATAGGTGCGTTTAACCCCTCTTTTTATTTCTTTTTTCTTGGAACATATGATAAACAGGGATAGCACAGACGTTTTGGGTGGATAGTGACAGTGGTTGTATATATAGAAGGTTATCTATACGCACGGGTGTGTAGCTGAGCATTTCTCTTTTCCTTTGTTTGTTCCAAGCACTCACTTGTTTATGGATTCTATAAATTTATACTATGTATAAACTGGAGATGGGGAATCAAATTCTAATAATTGAATAAGTATCCCTTATACTGCAGATTGGAATAGGGAAAGGCAATGACTGATAAATGTTTGTCTACTTGATAAATCAACACGCTCCACCCGGGAGCCATAAATTTTGGGTGTATTTACTGAAGGTTGAATTTGAGCTTCGTTAGTCTACCTCAGATGTCAGTCGGGGTGCCTGTTTGCCTGGATTAATCATAAAGCATATTTATTCTGCAACACTGATAAGACATCAACCCTTGAAAAACTGGTTTGTACTAAGTCCTCGCGTTGCTAGTCTGCATTTTTTAAGTCCTTTTCATTTTCTTCATTCTATTCACTTGTAATATATTTATTTATTTATTTTTCCCTCCGTTGTATGTATTGGTCAGTGTACAGTGGATGGTGTATTTGCAATCTCACATGCAGGACTCAGAGCTACATTTTAGTGTAGCCGGGGTGGTTCCAGACACAAGTTTAGGAAGGCGCGCTACCAATTTTTGCTGGTGTTTGGTTCGTAATGGCAGTGGCATTGTTCGTCTATGAAAATTAGATAATGCCGCTGTCTTACAACAACAAAAAAATTCATTTGTTTGCTTTCCTACAGTCTCACTTGGTAGATAGAAAGTGAGTTGCAGCGGCGTTGTTCACTTTATGATTGAAAATGGATAAAGCTGCTGCTTTCATGCAAAAATAAAAAGAGATTGTTTTATTTCTTATATTTTGATTATACATGTTACATGGTAATGTTTGGTAGCATTGGAAACAACAGACTCTCACTTTTCCATTGATACTTTGTTTGATCTTGTGGGGAGTAAGGAATGGAGATACAGTAGTGCAAATCCCCCTGTATCTCTTATAATGGAATTGCAGGTGGAACACATGTTCCCTGGACACCCTCCCCGGATCCACCAGTGTGTGTGGCCAACATTAAGGGCTCTATTACATTCTCCGTGCAAATTCGTACGCGCAGCGCAAATTTTTTTCATTTTTTGCATCGTAAACTAACGCAGGTATTCCGATCTGAGCGCATTTTTTCATCCGTCAAAAAATAACACGCGTAAAAAAGACGCGCAAAAACACGCGCGCATTAAGGCTAGGGTCAGACTAACGCAGTATCAACGTGCGTTTAGCAGCACTAAATCACGGCCGTAGTTGCAGCAAATGACGTCCAATGCAGGATCAGAAACAACATGGGTTTACCTCAGGGAGATCATGCCAAACTAATCTTATTGATTTTTTTGATTGGGTAACAAAAATAATAGACACAGGTGGTGCAGTAGACATTGCTTATTTAGATTTCAGTAAGGCTTTTGATACTGTTCCGCATAGAAGGCTTATCAATAAATTGCAATCTTTGAGCTTGGATTCCAATATTGTTGAATGGATTAGGCAGTGGCTGAGTGACAGACAACAGAGGGTTGTGGTAAATGGAGTTTATTCGGCGCAAGGTCTTGTTACCAGTGGGGTACCTCAGGGGTCAGTACTTGGACCCATTCTCTTTAATATTTTTATTAGTGATATTGCAGAAGGTATTAATGGAAAAGTATGTCTTTTTGCTGATGACACAAAGATTTGCAACAGGGTTGACGTTCCTGGAGGGATCAGCCAAATGACAAATGATTTAGGTAAACTAAAAAAATGGTGGGAGCTGTGGCAATTGAGTTTTAATGTGGATAAGTGCAAGATAATGCACCTGGGACGTAAAAACCCCAGGGCTGAATATAGAATATTTGATACAGTCCTAACCTCAACATCTGAGGAAAGGGATTTAGGGGTTATTATTTCAGAGGATCTAAGGGTAAGTAGTCAATGTTATAGAGCAGCAGGAAATGCTAGCAGAATGCTTGGTTGTGTAGGGAGAGGTATTAGCAGTAGGAAAAGGGAAGTGCTCATGCCACTGTACAGAGCACTGGTGAGACCTCACTTGGAGTACTGTGTGCAGTACTGGAGACCGTATCTCCAGAAGGATATAGACATCTTAGAGAGAGTTCAGAGAAGGGCTACTAAAATGGTGTACGGCTTGAAGGAGAAAAGTTACCAGGAAAGGCTTAATGATCTTAACATGTACAGCTTGGAAAAAAGACGAGACAGAGGAGATATGATAGAAACATTTAAATACGTAAAGGGAATCCACAAGGTAGAGGAAGGGAGTATATTTAAAAGGAAACAAAATAGCAAAACAAGAGGACATAGTCTTAGATTAGAGGGGCAAAGGTTTAAAGTAACATCAGGAAGCATTATTTTACTGAGAGGGTGGTGGATACATGGAACACTCTTCCAGCAGAAGTGGTAGAGGCCAAAACAGTGATTGAATTTAAGCAGGCATGGGATAGGCATAAGGCTATCCTAAACAAAAGATAAATCCAGGTCAAGTATCCATGTAATTGGGCAGACTAGATGGGCCGAAAGGTTCTTATCTGCCGACATTTTTCTATGTTTCTATGTTTCTATGCCAGGCAGCATAAGAAGAACGGCCGCACAAAAGTGCGGCTGCACAACGCAAGTGGCAAACGAACGCATTTTTTCGAGAACGTGATACCACTAGTACTGACGTACAGAGTGCGCTGCGTCCACTAGCGGCGTGTGTGAGTGATTAGTAGATGTCAGACGCTGCTAATGTCCGGCCAACATAACGTCCAGACGGAAAAAAGGTTTTATTGATGATCGTTACAAAATCACGGACGAAAATGTGCATCGTATGACCGCTATCGTGTATTCCGTGAAAAAATGCGTCCATTCATTCGAACGCACTTTTTCACGGACAACGCGAAAAATGCGTTAGTCTGACCCTAGCCTAACACTGCGTGCAGAAATAGATAGGCAGACTGTTTTTTCACGCGATTCAGCCAATCTGAATTAAGAACCACAATTGTCTCCTGTTTAGTTTTTGAGCCTGTCAAAATCAATCTGAGTATATATGCTGCAGCAATAATAAAAACGCGCACAACTTCTAAATTTTATTGTTTGGGTATGT
The DNA here is from genome assembly GCA_009667805.1 of Leptobrachium leishanense. NCBI lineage: Eukaryota > Metazoa > Chordata > Amphibia > Anura > Megophryidae > Leptobrachium > Leptobrachium leishanense. Next base: position 361,107,661 of record CM019065.1, on the reverse strand, counting down.
GTAGAATGTGTAACTATACTGTGCTGTATTTTTCTTTTTTGGCTGATGAATTTGGTTTCGGCCAGAACGTTCAGATTTGCCATTAACACCAGCTTTTAAAAGATGTTAAAATTATGCGCGCAAACATCGTTCGTAAAAATTTGCGCATCAATTGTAATACCATCCACGTACCAGCGCACGAACTTGCGCTCGCGCAGGGTCACTTGCGTTAGACGTTAACGCACATCGTTTGCGCGAACGTCGTAATACGACGTTCAGCGTGAAGGGTTTTGCCCCTCGCGTTAATGCGTTTTTGCGCACGCGCACATTTTTGCGCGAAGAATGTAATAGAGCCCTTAGTTTGCTGTTTTGTATTTGCTTTTTAAACATTTTTTACTGTTATCACAACGTGCATATTGTGTATATTGCATACTATTGCATGTGACGCTGTTGATATTTATTTATAGTTTTATTCACTTTGTTCCACCAGGTAGCGTTAAGGAATGACAGTATTTTTTATTTTCGCCTCTTTTCTCTGCAGATCAAAGAAAGAAAAATAACTAATTACAGTGAACAAAAAAAGATGTTTTCTAAATCAAATTCTTCCATCAATTCTCCACTTACCGAAAGAACGAAAACTGTTATTTTTTTATACTGTGAAATGTATGATATACCAAGAAAGTGATGAGCATGTCTGAAAACGTTATTTTTATATCATGTCTAAAGGTGATTGAATGTGTATGAACCATTAAGGCTAGGGTCAGACGAAAGCATTTTTCCCCGCGAACGTGAAGAAGTGCGTCCGAACGCATTGACGTATTTTTTCATGGAATGCGCAAAAACGGTCAGACGACGCGCATTTTCGGGCGTGATTTTGTACGGATCGTCAATAAAACTCTTTTTGCGTCTGGACGTTATGTAGGCTGGACATTAGCAGCGTCTGACATCTCCTAATCACGCTAACACGCCGCTATGCCGCAGCTGCGCACTCAGTATGTCAGTACTAGCGGTTCAGCGTTCTCAAAAAAAGCGTTCAAATTCCACTTGCGTTGCGCGGCCGGACTTTTGTGCGGCCGTACATCGTATATTGGCCGTCATTGCCCGTCATCTGCTGCTAGTGCGGCCGTAATTATGTGCGCCAGAACGCACGATAAAAGTGCGCTGGTCTGACCCCAGCCTAACTTGTTATGGATCTGAAAGTAAGATATGAACCAAGACAGAGTCTATAGGGGTTATTCACTAACCTATAAATTGCATTGGACGGTAATTTCAGGGCAATTAGCTTATTCACTAAGCTGTCACTTAACCAAATATAGGTGAATTGACAGCAAAATATGGTGCAATTTGGTGGCACCAAAATTGTCCCATAGAAGAATGTTCCATAACACCGATTTCCCCCGAAAAGACCTGCTTTTTGGTGCTTCAATTTGATGGGTTTAAACAGGCAAATCCCATACGATCCAATGTAAAAAAAAATTAGATTTTTTTTCAAAAAACTTTATTTTTTAAAACACCTTTTTGTATTTATTAGAAAAAAATTCTGTTTATTTTTTTAAAGACTTTTTTTATTTTGTAACAGATCTTTTTTTTTTTTTTTTAAATGACCCTTTTCTATTATTTTTATTGATTGAAACTCCTATGAGGAGAATAGGAGACTTTTTTGACAATTTGGTGGAATTCGCAGATGCCATTAAGGCATTTATCGGCACAGATATTGCCGCCATCCGATAACTACTTCGGCAACTCCAATTTCATCAAAATACGTTGACCTTTCGCTTTCACTGTATTTTTGGTTAAATGGAATCGCTGAAATGCGGTGAAACAGAAAGTGCACGCAATATCTGTGCTTTGCGAAAAGGCCCTTATATATTTGTTTCTCAAAGGAGTGTGGCCAGACTTAACCCCTTCACACCCATTATCGAGTTATTGTGATGCATTAAAAAGATATTGTAATGCTTTGAAAAGCACTCATTAGCATCTCAAAATACCATTTTCACACCTTTTTAAAGCTAGATTACTGTGTCCCAGTGGAGAAACAAAATCCTTTGTTTTTGTCAGGCCTGCTACTGCTCCTGCAGTACGGCCTTCCCAACAGAGAGGGCGCCAGTCTTTGAATCAGGCCACTTTGTATGCCACACCTGGTCAGGGATCTAGGCCTTTAAATATCAGTTCCAGTCTGTGCTCTGAGCCCTGACGTGGTTATTTCTAGCCTTCAGCGCGTGTCTACAGCTTATGATTATTGATTTTCTGGTTTGACTTCTGGCTTGTATTTTGACTGTGTTTTCTGCTTTATCCCTTGGCATATGTTTACCTCGTGTACCGACCTCTGGCTTGTTTATACTACGATATCTCTCCTGTCCCTGATCTGTACTTCTGTGTATTCTAGATTAGTACCTGGCCATTCTAAGGACCAGCTTCTCAGTTTAGGGTCCTTTCTTGCCTTTCTGGGTTTTGTCTGCGTGCTGGGTGACCCTATATCCTTACATTACGTCAGGGCCATGGACCCTGCAGACATTGCTCAGCAGTTTACTGCTTGCTGTACCCATATAAGGGAGGCTGATGCCAAGATGTATCGTTTTGCAATGTTGCTGGAAACGCTCTTGGAGAATACAGAATGCATGCAGTCTCCTTCACCTGCTCCTATAACCCATTCTGACACTTCGATGGTTAACTCTGCTGTTCCAGTGCAAATGTTGCCCTCTGTTACTTTCAGTGGTGAGGCTGCTGCATGCAGAGGATTTCTGAAGCAAATTGATTTATGTTTTGAGTTAAATCCTCTTATGTGTACAACTGACAGAGCTAAAGTATGTTTTCTTTTTAACCATCTCAGAGACAAGGCCTTAGACTGGGCTACTGCATTTTGGGAGTCTAATGATCACATAATAAATAACTACGAGGAATTTGTTTCCACCTTAAAAAGTGTGTTTAACCCTTCCAGAGGAACAAATCCTGCTATGAAACGGTTAATGAGGTTAAGTCAGGGAGACAGACCTGTGTTGGAATACGCTGTTGAATTTCAGACACTTGCTGCCGAGGTTAATTGGGATAATGAAACTCTGGTGTCCTGTTTTCTGAAGGGTTTATCTGACTCTTTAACCCTTGCTATTACAGCAAGAGATCTTCCTGGGAATCTGAATGATCTAATTCCATTCTGTATGGAGATGGAGGATCAAATCAGGAACATGTGTAAAACAAAAGCGCAACCTAATAGGTTAATGCCGTATGTGTCTCCAGAGCTTAACCCTGCTGCATCTGACAACTCTGTACCTCAACCAATGCAGTCTGGAGAGATTAAACCGTCAGAGGAGAGGGGACTGGTATCAGAGGTCATGACATTATCTCCTTCTGTTTATAGAAAGCGATGTTACTTTACTATTATGATTGAGGTGGGTTCCTCCATTATTCAGGTAGATGCACTTCTTGATTCAGGGGCAGATGACAATTTTATGGACACTACTTTTGCATTGGAGAAAGGGATTCCCTGTGTGGAAAAAACCCACCTATAGCTATTCGTGCTATAGATGGCAGACCCCTTTCCAACCCATATATTTCTAAGGAGACCAGTCCTATTTCCATGTCTGTAGGAGTTCTCCATAAAGAGACTGTGGTATGCCAACTCCTATCATCTTCTTCATGTCCTGTTGTTTTGGGGTATCCCTGGTTACAAAAACACAATCCAGTCATAGACTGGAGAAGAAACACTGTTCTGTCATGGAGCAAGTCTTGTTTTGATTCATGCATGATTCCTGTCAAGTCTGTGCACACTATAAATGTACCCACTGCTGCTCCTTTATCTGTATTGGTTCCTATACAGTATGAGGAGGTCAGGGAGGTTTTCAACAAAGGAGGGGCTGAGACTTTACCTGAGCATAGACCCTATGATTGTGCTATTACTCTCCTTCCTGGCACTTTTCCTCCCAAGGGACGAGTGTATCCTCTGTCTCAACATGAAAACCTCATATTAGAGGAGTACATAAAGGATTCCCTTGCTAAGGGCTTCATAAGGAAATCCACATCTCCTGCTGGTGCTGGGTTCTTTTTTGTCTCTAAGAAAGAGGGGGACTTAAGACCTTGCATAGATTATAGGGGTTTAAATAAAATAACTGTGAAAAATGCCTATCCCATTCCATTGATTGCTGAACTCTTTGACAGGTTAAAAGGTTCCCAGATTTTTTCTAAGCTTGATTTAAGAAGCGCGTACAATTTAGTGCGCATTAAGGATGGTGATGAATGGAAAACCGCTTTCAATACCAGATCTGGTCACTATGAGTACCTTGTAATGCCCTTTGGGCTATGTAACGCTCCAGCTGTGTTCCAGGATTTTATAAATGATGTTTTGCGTGATTTCATACACGACTGTGTCATCGTGTATTTGGATGATATACTTATTTACTCACCTGATCTCGCTACTCACCACTTGCAGGTTAAAAAGGTTCTTCAGACGTTGTTGAACAATGGCCTTTACTGCAAATTGGAGAAGTGTCTCTTTGACCAACCTAAGTTAGCATTTCTAGGTTATGTCATTTCCAAAGAGGGATTTTCCATGGACCCGGCTAAACTTACTGCTGTTACTGACTGGCAATGTCCTATAGGGCTAAAAGCTATTCAGAGATTCATAGGGTTCGCCAACTACTACCGCAGGTTCATACTCAATTTCTCCACAATACTGGCACCCATTACCAATATGACCAAGAAGGGAGCCAATACCCGTATTTGGTCCCCTGAAGCCGTTAAAGCCTTTGAGACTCTTAAAGAGGCTTTTTCTACGGCCCCTATACTTGTCCACCCTGATCCAAGGAAGCCTTTCATCCTAGAGGTTGATGCCTCTGAGACAGGAGTGGGAGCTGTTCTTTCCCAAAGAGAATCCCCTGACCAACCACTCAAGCCTTGTGGCTTCTTTTCCAAGAAATTATCTAGTGCTGAAAGGAACTATGATATCGGTAACCGAGAACTCCTGGCTATCATTTCTGCTTTGAAGGAGTGGAGACACCTACTTGAAGGAGCTCCTACTCCCACTATGATTCTGACTGACCATAAAAACCTGACCTTTATTGCCGATGCCAAAAGACTGTCATCCCGTCAAGCCCGGTGGTCGATGTTTTTGACTCATTTCAATTACATAATCACCTATAGGCCCGGTAACAGAAATGCGAAGGCAGACGCGCTTTCCAGGCAGTTTGAGGTCACAGAACAGCAAGATAGACCAGTGGAGTCGATTGTTCCTCTGGAGAGAGTAGTGGCAGCTACTCATCTCACCCTTACTTCTACACTCCTTACTCGTATCCAAGCTATGCAAAGTACAGCTCCTCCTGAGACTCCTTCTGACAAGTTGTTTGTTCCTGACGCAGAAAGAAAGGAACTACTCTCTTGTTATCATGCCTCCAGGCCAGCCGGTCATCCTGGTATAAAAAGGACATTGTCAGCCCTTACACCGATGTACTGGTGGCCAGACATTGCCAAGGATGTGAGAGAATATGTACAGGCATGTGTGGTATGTGCACAATCCAAAGCCTCTACTCAATGTCCTGCAGGGCTATTGCAACCACTAGCCATCCCTGACAAACCATGGTCACATATTTCTATGGATTTCATAGTAGATTTGCCACCTTCTGAAGGGCATACAGTGATTTTGACCATTGTTGATCGCTTTACTAAAATGGTTCATCTGGTTCCTCTCAAGAAATTGCCAACATCTAAAGGTCTAGCCAACATATTTGCCAAAGAGGTATTCAGATTACATGGTTTGCCTCATGAAATTGTCTCTGATCGGGGTCCACAGTTCATTTCTAGATTTTGGAGAAATTTCTGTTCACAGTTGGGTATTAAAGTATCATTTTCTTCTGCTTATCACCCACAGTCCAATGGAGCTGCCGAACGTGCCAATCAGTCTAGTGAGAACTACATTCGTAGCTTCTCTTCTCAAGGGCAAGATGATTGGGTATCTTTGCTTCCTTGGGCTGAATTTGCTCTGAACAGTAATGTTAATGCCTCGTCTGGTCACTCCCCGTTTTATGTTGCCCATGGTTTCCAGCCTACTTTTTTGCCATCCCCTAGTGCTGACACTGGTCTTCCTGACTTGGACTCCTATGTTCAGTCTCTTCATAAAGTGTGGACTTTGGTACGTTCCAACCTCTGTCACGCTGCAGTCCAACAGAAGACCTATGCAGATAGGCATAGGCGGATGGGTCCTTCCTATGTTCCAGGCCAGAGAGTCTGGTTGTCTACCCGTAACATTAAGTTACGTGTGCCATCAATGAAATTTGCTCCGCGGTACATTGGTCCATTCAAAGTCCTAAGACGTATCAACGAAGTCAGTTATGCGCTGGACCTACCTCATACCCTCCGTATACCGAATACCTTTCACACCTCCTTGTTGAAGCCCCTTCTGTGCAATCGGTTCACCACTGTTATTCCTCGACCACGTCCTGTTCTGGTCCAGGGACAAGAAGAATTTGAGGTCCAGTCCATTGTTGATTCCCGTCATTCCCGTGGTGGTCTTCAATATTTGGTGCACTGGAGAGGGTATGGCCCGGAGGAACGCTCATGGGTTCCTACTTCTGATCTCCATGCCCCCCGTCTGGTCCGTGCCTTTCACCGTTCTCATCCCACTGCTCCGGGATCTCGGCGCCCAGAGGGCGCTCGTGGAGGGGGGGGTACTGTCATGCCTGCTACTGCTCCTGCAGTACGGCCTTCCCAAACAGAGGGGCGCCAGTCTTTGAATCAGGCCACTTTGTATGCCACACCTTGGTCAGGGATCTAGGCCTTTAAATATCAGTTCCAGTCTGTGCTCTGAGCCCTGACGTGGTTATTTCTAGCCTTCAGCGCGTTTCTACAGCTTATGATTATTGATTTTCTGGTTTGACTTCTGGCTTGTATTTTGACTGTGTTTTCTGCTTTATCCCTTGGCATATGTTTACCTCGTGTACCGACCTCTGGCTTGTTTATACTACGATATCTCTCCTGTCCCTGATCTGTACTTCTGTGTATTCTAGATTAGTACCTGGCCATTCTAAGGACCAGCTTCTCAGTTTAGGGTCCTTTCTTGCCTTTCTGGGTTTTGTCTGCGTGCTGGGTGACCCTATATCCTTACAGTTTTATGTCTCTCCAAGCACCCTGAAGAGACCTAAAACCAGCTGAAAATAGCAGCCCTAAACCTCACTGTGACAAAAGTTCAAAGAGATTACTGCGGCATTACAGCAGCCAGGGAGAGGGTAGAATACACGGAGAGCTCTGGGATCACTCATTGCTGTACAGGAATAAGATTTGGGAGGTTATAATGACTGAAAATTGTAGGGAATTGTAACTTTTGAGCCAAAAAAAGGTAGTAACTAAAATATACAAAATTATTTCTTCACTTTGACTTCTTTGCACTAAAATTTACAATTCCATAGCAATTTTCCAAAAATTATCCGCTGTGAAATTCATTGACAAAATGTCAATAGAGTTGCAACATCACTCTCGATAAGCTGAGGTTTGCATAGTTTGGGACCTTTAACAAGCCGACTTCACAATATGTTGAACTAAAGATTACACATCTTCTTGTGTCTCATGCTGCCCATCTGATCACGCTTGTTCAAAAATATACTACAACCTTAAAGTGCAACTCAAAACCCTATATGTATCAAAGTATCTAAAAGTAAACCAATGTACAAGAGCATATGGTTAACCCCTTCACTGCCAAGCGATTTTCCAAAAAAACATTGTCAGAAACCAGTGTTTTTTTTTTGTAAAATCAATTTTAATTAATCTTAAAATAAGAAATATTTGAGCATATACCCATTGTATGTCTTACTGCAATTAACCTATTCATGGCCAGTGGCTGGCACCATCTACAGCCAAATTGAGTTAGAGGTTTGAGCGGCTGGTCTATTTTCTTCTATTTCTCCCTGCATCGGCTGCTGAAAGCCCGATATTTCAGAGCATTCATCAGGTGATTATACAGTTTTAGCTCTTTGGGCATTATGCCCACAGGGTTAAAACTTTAGGGACACCTTCTGCAGCCCAAAAGAAAACAAAAATAGTTTGCAGCAAACAAATTTCATTTGCTTTTGGGCTGCAGATCAGCATATCGAGATATCTCTATCAGGCACCAGATGGTGCCTATGAAGCCTGAGAGATTTTGATCGGTAGTGAAGGGGTTAAAAGGGCTCTTAGGTGCCTCATGAATAGTGACTAAAACCTGTACAAAATATATATATGCGTAAAAGCATATATATACACACACGTGTGAATAAGTGGCTAAAACGGTATAAAACACACAGTCATATAGAAATTAAAAAGTGATGAAATGTGATATAAAGAACACTAATAACACTATTATCTGTTTTTCTGTTTTTTGGTTTTCTCTTTTTTGGAGAATTGAGGATTCTTACCATATGTGGAAGGCCTTGATACAAACCATGGACTTTGCTTTGGCCAATCTCTGATACTGTAACATACCATAGGACTCCATGGAGGTTAGCGTTTCGGCCCACGAGCCATGCGCGATCTTCCTCTCACTAGATCGTGCAGTATTGCGGAGTAAGACTGGGAACTGTTTCTTCCCAGTTTCTCTCTGTTCCTGGGGATAAGAAGTGGCAGATCAGTCCACCATTCTCGCCGTGGGATGAGAGGTGAGTATCGGATTTTTTGGAGGGTTTAGGGGGGTGTTTAAATGATTTTGGAAAAGCAGAATTTTTTAGCATCAGCTTTTAAGAGTAGCTAAAATTTTGGCTTGTGCGTCCCTGCTTTAATTAGCGCTAGCACTTTGTAATGCCTTACTTATCGAAACGCTAATTATTGATTGCGCTCCCCATGTTAAGTATACGATGCGCAAAGTACAGTAATCATTGATGCGCTAACTGATTTCTTACAGGTTTTGCGTCAGGAAGGTAATATGGGGGCCATGCGTTAAAGTCACTTATCCTGGCGGTAACTCTTACATATCCGAACGCTAACATTAGCGCCATTATTTAAAGGGACACCGTCACCAAAAACATCCTTATTGTGTTTATTGGGTGCCGGACAAAATCCCTACAGCCAGGTTCCCTAATGCCAACATCCCGACGACCAACTTCCAGACAGAACAAGTGCCGGACATACCAAGTTCCCTACATGGTAGGCTTGTGCACCGATTTTTTTTTTTTTTTTTTTTTTTTTTTTTTTTTTTTTTTTTTTTTTTTTTTCGGTTCGATTCGATTTTTCGGATTTTTAAACTCTTCGATTCGGCTCGTTTCGACCGCTTTCTGTTTCAATTCGGTTCGGCTCGACTTGTTTTTCGTGTACATTTTTTTTTTCGGAATATCGACCATTTTTCGTATTTTCGTGTCACTTAGCTCGTTTTTTGTATCGACTTTCGTATTTTCGGAAATTTTTGTTTTTTCGGAACGTCTGTTCTCCTCGTTTCAAAGCAATAAATTTCGATTTGACACATTTCAAGTACATTCGAAAATATTTCGTTTCGGCTCGGAAAACTTTTCTGATCTGCCATTTTCGGATCTAAAAATTTTCGGAAAATCGGCCGCATCCGAAAACACGAATCGGGAAATTTCGTGAAAATTCTGAAATTCCGGAACCCGAAACGCACATCCCTACTACACGGCAAACTTCCAGACATCTATAATCCCAGCGGCTAACCCTAATACTAACACCCTAACCCTTAGGGAGTTAGGCTTAGGGGTTATGGTTAGGTTTAGGGAGTTAGGTGTAGGGGTTACGGCTAGGGAGTTAGAGTTAAGGCTAGGTTTAGGGGGGTTAGGGCTAGGTCTGGGGGGTTAGAGCTAGGTTTAGGGGGGTTATGGTTAGGGCTAGGATTAGGGGGTTAGGGCTAGGTTTAAGGGGGTTAGCGTTAGGGCTAGGTTTAGGGGGGTTAGGGTTAGAGCTAGGTTTAGGGGGTGAGGGTTAGGGCTAGGTTTAGGGGGTTATGGTTAGGGCTAGGTTTAGGGGGGCTAGAGCTAGGTTTAGGAGGGTTAGGGCTAGGTTTAGGGGATAGGGTTAGGGCTAGGTTTAGGGTGTTAGGGAGTAAGGTTAGTGTTAGCCGCTGGGATTTTGGATGTCTTGAAGTTGTCTGTCAGGGAGTTGTCTGTGTGTCTGTATAGTTGGCTGTTGGGAATTTGGCATTAGGGAACCTGGTTGTAGGGATTTCTACCCAAACCCGTGTTTATTTTATGTTGCTTTTATCCTACATGTGCTTTGTTTTTCTTTTGTATGTTTAGTTAAGAGAATATTCTTCTCTATATGTGTCACTGGGTGCATCCATTGTGTGATCTTTTGTGTTGTAAACTGCCCCCCCCCCACACACACACACACTGTATCTTTACAGCACTTGCCCCTCAATGTGGGGCATTGGGCATAGAATGGACTCTATGGGTCAGTAGTCTGGAAATCACCGGGGGTAGTATCTAGTGTTGGATACCCACTATCAGATCTCTTTAAGCTGCCATCTCCTGGGTGTTACATCACGTTTTGTTTTTCGGTGTATTATGTAAACAAAGTACGATAATAATAATAATCTGAACTGGAAAATATAATACACTCTCCTTCTTCGTCTACAATTCCTCAGCAAAATGTAATCCGCAATTAATGTGAATAGAATGGAGACAAAAGAGACCAAGTGATTGTAACTGTTGGAAGTTATGTTAGGGCTGTACATGTGTAGCCAGTGTTTGATAGGTTAATTACTATGCTGTTAATGCTTCATGGATTTATGTAAATAAACCGTAAATCAGGCGTTTTTATGCAGACATTGGAAATGTGATACCGATGCCCTAAATGGGAAATATCCTTCCTGGTAAAATACTTTGCAAATAAATAAATAAATAGATAGTAAATAACAGTGATGGAAAGTAATGGGGAAAACTGAGACAAATCTTATTGGCTTCTAGAAACTATTTTCTTTAGTGCTTTTATAATTGAGAATAAATGTATATTTTTTATACCCTCTGTGTACTCGATTTATATTGTTCTTGTTCTTAATGGGATTGGCCAACATAGAGAAACCCAAAGCCCATATTGTAATATCGTTTCCAAAATACTCCCATACTCTGTTGGAGAGGATTCGGTATCTTGGCAAGTGAAACAGCTTTTAAAGTATTTATCTCCCTTTAAAACATGACCAAGGCTAGTGTCAGACGAGCGTCTTTGGAGAGCAGAAGGAACGTCCGTGAAAGTGGACGTTCCTTCCACTCGACGCCCGTCTGGCCACCGCGCTGAGCTCAGTTAGTGCAAGCGCTGCAAAACGTGATCCTCCTATGGAGAATTGCGCTTTGCAACTCCGTCAACGTGCGTCCTAGCGTTTTATCGGAGAGGCTTTGATAACGGTCACATGTTGCGTGCGCACAAGCGTGTGACGGCCCCGTTGCAGCGTCACAATACTGCGACGGATGCCGGTAAGCACATCGGTACGGACGCACATAGGGCGCTCATCTGACGCCAGCCTTAATGTGTCTTAAAGGGACACTCTACTCATTCTGACCACTTTTTAGTTTTAAAGTGGTCAGGATGTGAGGAGTGCCCCCCTTACCCCCCCCCACCTCTCCCAATCTGGTTTTATCGCTGGGTGAAGTGTAGGAGTTACCTCCACCCCACTCAGCGTCACCAGCAGCCGGGATTTTGAATTTCCCAGTTGCCGGTCACTAGTGAAGTCAGCAGGCAGAGAGCATGCCGACGTCACCCTCTCAGAGAGGCAGCACCAGCTCCGATCCATCTTTTGGCACAGGCGCTACAGAACTTGTGCATGTAAAGTGCAGAAGCCCTGTAGCGGTGTGCAATGTGCAGTTCCTATGCTACGCAAGTTGTGTAGGAGCACAAATTGCGTTTAGATAGCCGCAGGGACTTGCAGGTTCTGGAGTCCCTGAGCTAAAGTGGAAGAGCTGCAAAGTGAGTAAAACCACCTGGAAAAACAACAAAAACATTAAAAATAATTGAGCATAGACTGTCAGCAGCATCTGCATAGAAAATTGCTATGAATATGTATCTTTAATCCTACCGGTGAGCTTCCATCTCTCTTTACCATAGACTTGTGCACTGATTTTTTTTTCGGTTCGGTTCGGTTCGTTCGTATTTTGTAAATTTTCGTTCCTGCTCGTTTCGGCCGATTTCCGTTTCGGTTCGTTTCGTTTTTGTTTCGTTTTTCGTATCTCCTTTTTTCGTAATTTCGGAAATTTTTTGTGTTTTTCGGAACGTCTGTTCTGCTCGTTTCAAAGTGTCTATTCGTTTTGACGTAAACTAATGTTTTTTCGGATCCAATATTTCTGTCGATACGATAATTCTGTCGATACGATAATTCTGCCATTGAGATTTCTCATGTTTTACAAGAAGGATACATTGATATTTCTCTGGTTTTCCAGGAAGGATACATTGAGATTTCTCATGTTTTACAAGAAGGATACATTGAGATTTCTCTGGTTTTCCAGGAAGGATACATTGAGATTTCTCATGTTTTACAAGAAGGATACATTGAGATGGGAATGATACAAAATTACAGAATCAGCGATATAACCAAAAAATATGTTGTCCGAAATTACTGAAATGGAACCGAAATCAGGAATGGAGCCGAAATTACGAATGGAACGAAAATGATTTTCGATTTTACACATTTCTAGTCCATTCGAAAATTCCGAACAAATTTTCGTTTCGTTTCGGAAATTTTTCGTTTTCGGAAAATTCGGATCTGAAAATTTTCGGAAAATCGGCCAAATCCGAATGCACGAATCGGGAAATTTCGTGAAAATTCCGAAACCCGAAACGCACATCCCTACTTTACCAATCGCTCTATGTGAAGCCAATATGTGTCATCTGTCCTGCATGGGAAAGAGCCCAGAGAGAGAGTCAGGGAATAAGGGCAAGGAGGAATGATAAAAGTGTAAAGTTGTGGATAGAGATACCTGTTCCCACATAACTGGATCACATTCAGCTCGATTTTGGGTGTGAAGGAGTTACCTCGATTTTGCATTGTAAAAGTATCAAAAAGCACTCATTAGCATATCAAAAGAGAATTTTCACATCTGTTTTTAAAAGCAAGATTAGTGTTTCCCCTGTGGAGAAACAAACTATTTTGTTTTATGACTCTTCAAGCACCCTGAAGAGAAATAAAACCAGCTGCACATAGCAGCCCTAAACCTCACTGTAACAAAAGGTTCAAATAGATTACTGCTGCGTTACAGCAGCCAGGGATTTGGCAGAATACAGTGAGAGCTGTACAGAGATAAGATTCAGAGGGCTATAATGAGTGAAAATACCTGTACAGTACAGATACAAGGTGTTACTGTAATCTCCACATACAGGCATTATGCCACATCCAGATATTATTTTTATATTCTGTTGGTATTTTTTGAAGCTGCACTGCTAATAAGCAGGAGATCTCACCAATGTTATTATTTATCTTTATCACAGTTACTGTATCTAACACAAAGGTCGTTTCTGCCTGTATGCTGATAGTGCAGACCCCGTTTGAAATTGTGTAAGATAAGGGATACCATCTAGAGCTCAAAATCTAACATTTCAACAAAAGTTCTGTGAAAGATAAACAAATACATGCTAAATTAAAAATTAGCTAATTAAAATGATTTAATTTTTTTTAACCATCTCAGAATAACAATTTCTGTGCGAAACTTCTATTATACCCTATATTTAATTGTTAACTTCAAATCCCATTTTTCAAAAAAATGTTATGATAGCTGGGTTTTTTTCAACAAAAATTGCTTGGTAGTGAAGGGTTTGATAACACATGGGATATCTCATTAACCCCTTCACTACCAATATCGAGATATCTCAAGTTTCAAGGGCACCATCTGGTGCCGAGATATCTCGATGTGCTGTTCTGCAGCCCAAAAGAAAATTAAATTAGTTTGCTGCAAATTAATTTCGTTAGCTTTTGGGCTGCAGAAGGTGCCCCCAAAGCTTTATCCCTGCGGGCATAATGACCAAAGAGCTAAAATTGTAAAATCAGCTGCTCAAAGCTCTGAAATATTGGGCTTTCAGAAGCTGTCATCAGCCGATGCAGGGAGAAATAGAAGAAAATAGATCTTCTAGTAAAACCAATGTAACTCAATTTGGCAGTAGATGGCGCCATCTACTGGCAAAATATATTATTACAGTAATAGATCTGTATTACTGCACAATTTAAAAAAAATATGATTTTTCAAAAAACCACTGGTTCCTGACAGGTTTTTTTGGAAAATCACTTGGTAGTGAAGGGGTTAAGCAATGGCATATATATCGCAATGATCAGTTATCTATGCATGAATTAACGACGCACTGGAGGAAAGGCATTTTCTTTAAATGACAGGTACCGTTTAAGTTACATTGACGTCAACATGAAAATAGAAAGCAGATAATAATAAAAAAAAATAATGACAATAAAAACAACCCTATAAAATGTATTCACAAAGTTTGATTGAAAAAGACACTTTTACTGCCCATTGAAAATATAATTATTTCACGGCCGGCGCAAAACGATTCGCACTTTGATTGATTTTCTTTATGCTCATAGTAATCTTTGCATAACAATTAGCCATGCATATCTTCACTAAAAGAATCATTTTATGTTAGTATGGCATAAATAGAAGCTATCCATTTTATGAACGCTTATAAAAGCAATATTGTAAATTACAATTAATCCTCTCAATACTGAGAAGCGTAAAACAGCATAAAATTTAATAATTAGCATATTTAATAAGGATGCAATGGTTGCGCGCTTATTTTATTTCAGAATTAATAAGCGCCTCTGTGCCGTTTCCCGTACAATTTGTGAAGTCATTAAGACATAAAACTAACTACTTGGAGTGGAATAATTAGTAAAATCATTTAGGTCCTGCAGGAAAAAAAAAAACGCTGATATGCCACATTTATTGCCTTTAAAAAGCCTCTCTCGTTGTAGTGCTTAGTAAAGCTTGTGCCACTTTTTACTACTTTATAGTCATAAAAAAGTAACATAAAATTATTAAGATCCTCATGGCGAGATGACAAAATCCATCTTCAGAAGAAAAAAAAAAGAGTAGAACTCCAGGGCTTCATACAGTCATTATTCCAAGTAATGTATACAATTTGAAACGTGCAGGTTATTGTCTGTTTTTGCAGCATATATTTGCTTTCAAGCATAATATTTGAAACACGTAGTGCTGCCATCGTCAAAGCTGCTTTTGTTATTGCTTATAAAAATTTAATAACCAGTATGTCTGAGAAATTATTATAGTTTAAGGTTATACACAGGTAAAGTGTAGTGAAGTTACTGGACTTTCTTTTGACACTTTCACTGTCAAAAAAGTATATGTTGAAATGCAATGAAAAAATAATATTTAAAACCCCAATTGCAAGCTTATTAACGTAAAATTAGTTTCCGTCCGGGGGAGAAATATACAGGGTTATTCAAAGAGATCAGAATTGTGGCCGAAAGGTAACTGAACAGTGAAATTCAGCGTACGGATACCTTTCCTGGCCATTCAGCTATTCAGAGAGCAGGCAGTTCGCCAAATGTTGGCGAATTGCCTGCACATACGGTGCCTGTTCGGTGCCTGTTCGAGGGCAGCGAAATCCCCATAGAGAAGCAATGCTTCGGCTATTCAGAGAACAAAAACCAGCAGTGAAAGGTTGCCGAAATGCCCTGCCATTCGGTGGTTTAATTCGACAGGTTTATTCAGGTGAATCCCATAGGCTTCAATGTTAAAAATATTCCTGTTTTAATTCAATATCTGATAAACCGTTTATTATATTCTGCAGTAAAAAGTCTCTTTATTTATAGATTTTTTAGGATCTTTTAAGCATTTTTCGGGATTTTTTTTAAACGTTTTTTCTTTTTTCTGTAACAGCCCTTTTATTATCATTCATTGGATTTTATATGTAAATTCTAGACATTTTCGTTCTGTAGTTTCTTTGCAAACAGCGTTTCACTTTTCAAACATTCAAGCGTACTGGTTTTTTTTTTCACTCCATTCATCTGCGGTGTCGGGTTTTTCCGGCGGCTGCTCTGCGATGTGATCGGCGGCTGCTCGGGTTTCTCCGGCGTTTTCGGCGGGATTAATCCAGATGTTTTTGCAGGTTTCGATATGCGTTCATCGGGTTTGCGGTGGCTTTTCCCTGCACTACGACAGCCCTGTGGTCTTTGCTGAATACACCGCAGGGTCACCGAAATGGGATCGCCAAATCGCACCTAATCGAAGAGAACGAAAAGTCACCGACGTGCGGTGACTTTTCGATTCTCTTTGAATAACCCTGCAAGTTATCTGTCACTCTGTATTTCTGTAAAGAAGCTTCATGGATCAGCTTCCAACGTCTTTCTAACAGAAAGCTCAGCAAATTTTACTGCTGCATTACAGCAGCAAGGTATAGGGCAGATTACAGGGTGAGATCTGGGGTCGCTCACTGCTGTACAGGGATAAGATTCAGGGGGGTTATAATGACTGAAATTCCCTGTACAGTACAGATACAAGGTGTACTGTAATTTCCATACACAGGCATTATGTCACATACAGATAGAGAGTGAGTGTGTGTGTGCAGTGGGGTATTTAGGTTTGTGCTGCCCTAGGCCTTACTAAACTCGTGCACCCCCTAATCAAAATTTGAGGCACCTCTTCCTGTCAAGGGCACACCTCTTCCTGGTTAATCCCCACCCTTCCTCTTTAAGCTCCACCTTTTCCTCTTAGAGCTCCGCTTTTTCCTCTCTTTATATTAAAAGTGGATACCAAGCGCCTACTTGTATATTTTGTATACCATTTCAAATGTATCTATTGAGATAAAGAAAATTATGAAATGTTTAAATTCAAGCATTTTTACAAAGAACAGCCACGCATGTCAAGTATACTGGATCACAGCCGCTCTAATTGTTTGAACAATAAAATCCACAGAAACGTGCACTGCATATGAGCGTATCACAGAGCTGCACAGCAATAAAAGCCACAGAAATGGGTACTGTGTATGAGCATATCAGAGCTGCACAGCAATAAAACCCACAGAAATGTGCACTGTGTATGAGCATATCACAGAACTGCACAGTAATAAAACTCATAGTAATGTGCAGTGTGTATGAGCATATCCCAGAGCTCCAGGGCAATAAAACTCACAGTAATATGCAGTGTGTGTCACAGAATCCACAGAAATAAAACTCCCAGCAATGCAATGTTTGGTGTGTGTCATCGTATCAGTATCCACAGCAATAAAAATTCCAGCAATGCAATGTGTGGTGTGTGTCAGCGTATCAGAATTCACAGCAATAAAACTCGCAGCAATGCAATGTGTGGTGTGTATGAGTGCATCAGAATCCACTGCAATAAAACTCCCAGCAAACCGAGTGTATATGAGCACACAGCAATTATTTATTCTATATTTGCTGGCCTCTGTCCGTGGTAGGGCTGTGTGCAGAGTCAGCAGGGACTGTGTACGGACTCAGCAGGAGGTCCCTCCAGGCCATGTTAGGATCGCAGCTGTGCCTGTGCGTGGATCCATCTTGTCAGCAGTGGGGTGCCACTGCCAGAGGGTGCACCGTGGCTTTGATTCCCTTCCCGTGGGTGTTCAGTCCAGAATAGAGTGAGAGTCCGTGTTAACGAAAGGGTGGGCAGCTGCATGCGTACGTGCGTGTCATGTGGTTCAGCCAGTCAGGTGGTACTGAGACTCAGTACCACCTGACTGGCCAGACCGCGTGACCTGCACGCACGCATCCTCACCAGGAGCCAGGCAGCTCAATGACAAATTTCTATCACTGGAGTTCTGGTTAATTAAAGGTCCACTTTAAACAGCAGTAAGCAGACAGGGCTTCATATTATGCTGATACCCCCCCTTTACCTGCCATTTACTGTCATCTTCTCTCTCTGCACAAAAATCACATCCCCCTCCCCTCTCCTAGAGCTGCTGCGGGGCAGGGGAGGAGCTATGGAGGGATGAGAGGGGAATTTTTATTCTATTCGATTTTATTCCGTATGCAAACGCCCTGCTCTGCTCCTCGTTGTTTGAGAACACAGCTCAAAGCTGACACACAGTGACAGTGGCACCTCCTAGTACCCCCTAATGACACCCCTATAATCACTGGTACCTGGGGCGGCCCACCCTCCGCAACTCCCCTAAGTACACCACTGCTCTGTGATATGCTCACACACAAGTTTGGCGAAGTGCCAGCAAGTATGGTGCTGTTTGAAGCACTGCAAATCCCCATAGAGAAGTAATGGATAATCTATCCAGAGAACACCAAACAGCAGAGAAATGGCAGTGAAATGCCCTGATGTTCAGTGGTTTCAATCAGCAGGTTTATTCGGGCGAACCCCATAGGTTTTAATGTTAAAAATATTCCCGTTTTTATGCAATATCTAATATACCATTTATTATTTTAATCTGCAGTAAAAAGTCTTTATTTATTGATTTTGTTTTTAGTACCTTTTAGTCATTTTTCAGATTTTTTTGGCAAAATCCCCCCCCCTTTTTATAGCAGTTTTTCTTTTTTCTGTAACAGAACTTTTTATTATCAATCATAGGATCTTATATGTAAATTCCAGACATTTTCGTTCAGTAGTTCTTTTGAAAACAGCAGGCCACGGGTTTGCAGTGGCAGCATTCAGCAGCCGACTCCATGCACTTTGGGGACCCTGCGGTGAACGGTGAATTCACTGCAGGGTGGGAAAATTTTATTCCCTTAAGTGCAGGGAACTACAGAACACCAAAATCTTGGCGTCATTTCGGTGCTCTGTGAGTAACCCATTTAGTGGTGAGGTTTTTTTCTGCTCCCTGGAAAGTGAAAGCCTAGGCCTTGCCTACCCAGGACATACTTGAAAATTTGTGAAATCTCAATGTATCCTTCCTGGTAAAATACTTTTTAATAAATAAAAAAAATCGTTTTTTTAGGGGCTGGGGCCACCCGGTGCGGGCCACCGCCCCTGGAAAGTGCCGCCCTAGGCCTAGGCCTTGTCGGCCTAGGCCAAAATACACCACTGTGTGTGTGTGTGTGTGTGAGTGTGTGTATGCGTGTATTACATTTATATAAAGTTTCTAGACAAGGGTCAGCAACCATGATCCTCTTTGTTACCACATTTCCCAAGAGCATCAGCCATTCCAATGTGTAGCTGAGCATCATGGAAGTTGTAGTTCCAGAACATCTACAGGGTTATTCAGAGAAAGGTGAAAACTCTAAATTCTCCCATTTATCTCACTTTCCAAATCAGCTATTTTGACCTAGCATTTTCACTTCTCCAAATGTTCTCCAGAGTTTCACCTTTCTCTGAATAACCCTGCTAGAGAGCCAACGATGCTGACCCTTGCTTTATTTTATTTATGGTTTATTTTTCTCCTGATGAAGTTGACATGTGGTAGCACTAAACACGTGTCGAGCTTTTGGTGTTTTTAATGATGGTTATTCGTATGTGATTATGCAGCAGGGAAAGAGTAGAATCTGTATAATAGCTCTAGGGGTCATGTCATTAGCCTGTGGTGCTGTAATAAATAATTGATGCTCTGGTTGGATTATCTGTGCATCACCAAGATTAAATGGCTGCAATATTTACCTATATAAGACCTTATTTGAGTACTTTGTAATACTAATTAACCCTTTAGGGTTCGTTCCATTCTGTCTGCATGCTTTATGCGTTGTGTATTTTGTTGTGTGCTGTGATTTTATTTCTCGAGTGTAAAGTTTTAGTCTCATGATTTATAAAGAGTATTTTTGTCCCCTGACATTCCTTCTTTTTATCTGGATTGCTTTGATTCACATGTTTTTGTTTTTGTATTGACCAATGCTTTAGAATCTCAAACAAAAGCTAAGTATAATCAATTATGTGATTATTTTTCCCTACAGGAAACATAACATTGTGCATGAATGTAACATTTTTTCTTTAAATGAGGCACCATGAAGATCTGAAGCAGAAGAAAAAATTCCAATAACAAGGAAATTTGAACAGTGTAGCAAAGCATCGGTATAAAATTCCATGTAATGTAATTAATTGGCATGGCAAGGCTAGCGAGCAGGTGAATTAATACACTCAATTATTTAATATTCAAGCCCAGCATTACATAGTTATGGGCAGATAATGGTATTTTAAATTCCCTCCCCTTGAAAGGCTAGCGAGGCTCGTTATGCCTATGCTTGGCAATAGATTAATGTACTGTAGGTCACTGAAAAGCCCAGCCAATTGTCCTGCAAACAAGTTACTCCTTCCATAGGTTAATGTGTTTCAAATGAATGAATACAAATTTCTATTCTCTTAAAGTTAAAAGTTATTCCGCATGAATACACATAACGCAATTATTTTCACAGGTCGAAGATTGAAAAACAAACCCAATAAATAATGACACAAGCTGAACAGTTGTTACAATGTATCACATGGATAGTTAGGTCAGTGCGCTGTTATTCTCCTTTTATCTAGTTGGCCTAATTAAATCACAATTCACTTTATCTGGCATATACATTAAATATAGCCTAATGGGGCCAGAGGAAGTCATACTTACAGGACCTCTATGAAGAGATGGCATGTTATCTTTATAGAGGTAGAGTCTTTGGACTTTGCTAATTGGGTTTTTGCAATGCGTGTTTGAACAAGCACTAAAACAACTAGAATGAACTGAGGGCTGGATTCCAAGCCTGGCGTAATCTTACTAGGGTCAGTGAAGTCTATGGAGGACCCAATTCCAGATCTGTCGATAAAGCAGAGATGGTAAAAGAGTGGGCTCCGGCAGATTTACAAAGTACGGGGCAGCTCGACACTGCACGCCGCCTCAAGTATCAGCTCCTGGAGTCAATAGGACTCCTTGGAGCCCTGAGAGTCCCGGCTGCGTGCTCTACATGAGCTTCCTCTTGCAAGATGACGCAGAGCTGTGGAGGAATTGCAGAGGGAGACAAGGAACTATTTGTTCCCAGTGTCACTCTGCTCCCAGCGAGAGGAAGCGGCAGATCACGCTGCCCCTCCGCCGCAGGGTGAGAAGTGAATATGGGATTTTATGGGGAGGTTTTTATAGTGCGTTAAGTGATTCTGCATATGCAAAATCATGGAACACCAGTTTTGAGGAGATCATGAATGGAAGTGCAGGCTACCTTGGGATAGCTTCCATTCATTGATGCAAGTTAACATCTATACAAGGTATAGGAGACGTTAATTTACAGTAAGGATGTGCAGGGAATCGCAACACTAAAGCTGCAAGCTCAGAGTGATATTGCGATTCCCTTTGATAAGATACCCAGAGGAGACATTATATATAGCCTCTCCTGTAGTGATCTTATCGACAAGTGCGGAATAGGAACCAGAGTTTTTAAGTTTTTCACAGCTCTGGTTAAGTTTACTCCAGACTTGGAATCAAGCTTTGGGTCTGTTAGTAGACCAGATACATTATAGAGCTCAGCCTGTAACAAACTAGGATGCATTTCTTGGCAGAACAGAAGCCAGAGGAGCTCACGTTTATACGTCACCCAACCAAGGTGTGCCGGGGACCACAGCAGCCAGCATGATCCACAGAAGCCAAGTAGAGTCATTCACATCAGGCCAAGTATGCAGAAAGAGCAACGTTATTGAAAATTGCTGCATTTCAGTCCTCTCTCAGGAGCTTTCTCAAGCAAATGCTTGAGAAAGGTCCGGAGAGAGGACCAAAACATTGCATGCTCAGTTTTTCAATAAAGTTGCTCCTTCTGCATACTTGACCCAGTGTGACAGGTTCTTCTTGTTTTCATGGCATGATCAGGCACATTTAAACCATTAGGTGCATGATTTCAATGTCAATATTTCAAGAAAGAATGAAGTAGGGGTACTTTGAAATGAGGATGGAACGCATGAAGCCTGAGGCTCCAAGGAGTCTGGGGATTGGGAGGAGACTGTGTGAGTACTGAGCACACAACCGTTGGGGATTAGGAATGTGCGTTTCGGGTTTCGGAATTTCAGAATTTTCACGAAAATTTCCCGATTCGTGTTTTCGGATTCGGACGATTTTCCGAATCGGGTCGGACCCGAAAACCGACAGATCCGAAAAGTTTTCCGAGCCGAAACAAAATATTTTCGGGATTTTCGAATGGACTTGAAATGTGTCAAATCGAAATTTATTTTTGCTCTATTCATGATTTCGGTTCCATTCATGATTTCGGTTCCATTTCGGTAATTCTGGACATCGTATATTTAACTATTATCGGTTATATCGCTGATTCTGTAAATTTTGTATTTGTAAATGCGTATCACTTGTTTTTGTTTCCAATGATCCGATAATTCTGTCGATACGATAATTCCTTCGTAATCGGGTCGGATCCGGTTCGTCCGCGGGTCACGCATGCGCGCGTGCGGATGTCGTAACTTTATTGAGCCAGTTTTTTGACAAGTTTTTTGACAGGCCAAAAAATATTGATTTGATTATCTATCATGGCTGAAAGAGACGAGTGCCATTCGGACACCTCCTCATCTTCTTCCACCCATGAGACACCACCCAGGAAGAAGCGGGCCAGCAACATGGCATTTGAGGAGATGTTGGAGCTGGTCCGCATCTTTGATCGCAAAGACTACGACTGCCGTAAGGGCCCTTACGGCAGGAAGAACAATGT
Organism: Leptobrachium leishanense; assembly: GCA_009667805.1. Classification (NCBI taxonomy): domain Eukaryota; kingdom Metazoa; phylum Chordata; class Amphibia; order Anura; family Megophryidae; genus Leptobrachium; species Leptobrachium leishanense. The sequence goes on along the minus strand of CM019065.1, from coordinate 361,085,214 downwards.
CCGCAAGGACCGAATCCTCGATAAGGTTCGCACCACCATCGTGGAATTGTTTGGCAAAGACCGGACAAAGGACCAGCTACGAAAACGCTGGTCCGACCTCAAGATGCGCGAGGAGGAGCAGCTGAGGCACATCCGGCGTGTCATAGCCAAACGTAAGTGTCATGTTATATTGTAAAGCGCTGCGCAAACTGTTGGCGCTATATAAATCCTGTATAATAATAATAATGTGCTTGCATGTGCTAATGTGCACAGAAATACGTTGATTTATCTAGTCCTTTTTTCATGCAATGTGATTGTGTATAGCTTTGCGTTTTCACGACTCGTCATACATGCATTTTTGCCATAGCTCTTCTTTTTTGTGATTTTACGTATTCGTGAAAATTGTGACATTTGATGTATGTAGATGAAGTTACAATGCTGGATTTCTTTTGGCACTGTGTGTACTGTAGTGTGCTGGGGGGAGGTTGTTGTGATTGAGTGATGCATACGAGAAGACCCACAGCTTGCCCAATATTGGCTCCCACCTGCGCATCAACAAAAATCTCTGCGTCTCTGCTAAGTGGTAGGATGGGACATGTAGTTTTTCTGAAAGTGCATCCAAACAGAGCCGCGTTCAATACGTCCTCAGCAGCTGCTGAATTGTTGCAGCGCAGCAATTCAGTTTGCTGCAGCAGTGTCATTATTGAACGCTTTAGATGCAAATTTCAAAACAAAATGGCGGATTTCTGTTGTTTCTGCAATATCCACAGTTTTATTAGCAGAAGCTGAAAGTGAAACTGAGGCTGAGGCTATCTATAAAATAACTAAAAGCAGTCAGCACAATGCGTTTTGTACGCACACAACACAAATAATAGTTTTTATTGAATAAACGTAATGTTTACTTCTGAAAAAAATATATAATTGAATGGTAATATATGTCTATGTGCAGGGGAAATAAATAAATATTTTGTGACTTTAGAACTATGAGATGGGAGTAGTGGTGGGTCAAGCTGGTAGTGCTAGTGGGTAGTGGAGGGGTGTCACAATACTTTCGGCAATATATTGTATAGATATACCATTTTTTCCAGTCTGCATTATTTACGTGTTATTTTTTGGATTTGGCAGAAGACAGGAAGAAGGCAGCATCTGTCCCGGCGGGCACCAGTGCCCCAGTGGAGGAGGAGGAGGAGCCACGGGTGACCACCAGCGCTGGTATATACTGTTTTATTTTGCAACGACTTTTGGTCAAAAACAGAAACATTTTTTGTTTACTGTATTCTAATTAAAAAATTTTATGTATAGCACAAGAGGAGCAGGAGGAGGAAGAGGAGGAGCAGGAGGAGGAGCAGGAGGAGGAAGAGGAGGAGCAGGGCGATGGAGAGAGGGAGCTGGAGCCGCAGCAGGAGGTCGCGATTCCAGGTTTTATTTTTTACTGTTGTATTTTGCATCGACTTTTGTTCAAAAATAAATCAGTTTTGTTGTTTACTGTATTTTTTATTTCTTTAATTTCTTAGATATAGCACCGGAAGAGATGCTGACGGTGGTGGTGGAGGAGGAGGAGTTGGAGGAGGAGTCAGAGCCTCAGGAGGCCGCCAGCACTGGTATATACTACTGTTATATTTTTTCAAGACTTTCAGACTTTCAGTCAAAAATAGAAACCTGCTTTACTTACTGTATTTTCCTTCTTTCATTTATTGGATATATAGAAGGAGAAGCCAGACCGGACACATCCAGCATTAGGATGATAAATCGGATGGCGATTGGCGAGCTACGCCTGGCTGTAACCACCATCGATGCTATACAGGAATTGCTCCAGGAGTTGCGGGAGCATATAAGCAATGCTGCTGACATCCTGGAGCGGCAGTGAGACCAGCCTCCTCCCCTATGTTTGTTTGTGTTGTTTGTGCCCCTGTTGGACAGTTTGCCATCCTTGGCATGTTCCCCATGTTGTAAATAAATTTTCTATTTTTTCTATATTTTCCTGTTTGTGTGCGTTGCTTTTCCTTACTTAATAAGTTAATATGTATTGCTTGGTTTCCACACTGTTAAAATTATATGTACATAAATTTATTGACATTTCTATGGACCCTTTGTCATAAATTTGTCAACATATTTGTGGCCATGAATGTGACTGTGCACATTCTACACTTCCTGCCTGGCCAAAAAATGTCACACACTAACACAACCTTGTTGTACTGCCTTGAGATTTGATTACCGTGGCATGGTTTTGTTAAGCTTAGGCGATGTCACAACAACACGGATTTTTGTCCACAGTCACATTCATTGTATAACCGAGAATTTATCCAAAAATATTGATGGCAGCACTGCGTGAAGTCTTCTCCGACACAACCCAAAGATCCTTAGTGCGGCTCAGGTCTAGTTTACTTTATTTGTCCCTGTTTGCAGCTTCACGCAACACCTTCTCCCAGCTTTGAGCTCTCTCTCTCCCACCACTGCCCTCTAAGACGCTGCCTGCCAACATGGTCACGTCTTTGCAGGAAGACAACAGCGTGGGGGAACGGCAGCTGCCGACAGTCCCAAGACCTCGACACAATGACGTCAGTTCTGGAGTTAAACCCTAACTGCCACCAATGGTGGAGATAGGGGGTTCATTGGAACCCCTATCTCCCGATCCGCGGCAGCTATCGGTTAATGTTTGGTATCTTTGGATCGACCATGGCCTTTCCAACAATACCAAACATGACAATGTTAAAAATTATAAAAAATTAAAATATAAAAAAAATAAACAGTTTTTTTCTTTTGTTTTGTTAACCCTTTCGCTGCTGAGGCTTTTCCCGCCCCTATGCTGAGGTCATTTTTACCTGTTTTGCGCATCATGTTTAAACGTGTTTTGAAGGCTTATTTTAGTATATGACCCAGACATATTATATATCGTTCTTTCCGTCAGACTCAGTAGATTCATAATATGTCATTATTATATGTATACGTTATGTCATGTCTGTATATTATAACAAAAAATGCAATAAAATATGTATTTTCAATAATTTACAATGTGTAAAGTGTTTTTTTCCACATTTTAACATGCGAGCAATTGCGGTTATATTTTGCATGGGGTGCGCTTGTTAAAAAAATTAGAGATGGGGTCTCGTTACATTTTTTTTTGGGGAAAATGACACTATTTTTAACAAACGCACCGCATACAAAAATCGTTAGTGCAGCATCATTGTTCACATTATAATTGAAATGGGAACAATATTGCTGGATTAACAAACCAAAAAAAATAAAAAATTTTTTTTTTTTTATTTTTTTATTTGTTTTTTTTTTTACAAAATTTTTCACTTTCATGTTTGGTATCGTTGGAACGGCCATGCTCTGGCCGATCCAACCATACCAAAATTTAACCCCTAGCTGCCACGGATCAGGAGATAGGGAGTTCATTGGAACTCCCTATCTCCACAGTTGGTGGCAGTTAGGGGTTAAGTCTAGGACTGGCGTCATCGTGCTACGCACGATGACGCCAGTCCTCTGGGGGAGTTCCCGGAGGCTTGGCCGACATCCAAGATGTCGGCCAGCTCCGGGAAAGGATCGCGAACCGGCGCTTTTCAGCGCCGATTCGCGATCCAGCTCCCAGGGGTTAATGCCAGGCATCATTTGGAAGGGCAGGCTGTGCCCTTCCAAATGATGCTGGGTTAACCCCCTGTGCACCGCCGATCGGGAGGGAGAGAGGTCTGAAGGACCTCCCCCCCTCCCTTTCAGGCGCCTCCTCCGCACATGCGGGGGGGCGCCTGAATTAGGTGTCATCGCGCCCCCGCGATGACACCTAATTCTGGCGGCTGCTGGTCCGGATGCCGGGCTGACATCCAGGATGTCAGCCCGCACTGGAGGGGCCAGCGATCGGCCGGAACCCGGCCGAACGCTGACCCCGATGGGAGGACGCGCTCAGCGCGTCCTCCGCATACCAGCGGGACTGCTGAGGACGCGCTGAGCGCGTCCTCAGCAGCGAAGTGGTTAATGCAGCAATATTGTTCCCATTTCAATTATAATGTGAACAATGATGCTGCACTAAGGATTTTTGTATGGGGTGCGTTTGTTAAAAATAGTGTAATTTTCACCCAAAAAAATATCCCCATTTCAATTTTTTTTAACAAACACAACTCATAAAATATAACCGCAAACACTCGCATGTTAAAATGTTAAAAAAACACTTTACACCTTGTAAAACAAACATTGAAAATTCTAATTTTATTGCATTTTTTGTTATAATATACAGACAGGACATGACGCATACATATGATAATGATATATTATGAATCATCTGCCGAGTCTGCCGGAAAGAACGATATATAACATGTCTGGGTCATATTATAAAATAAGGCTTCAAAAAAACGCGTTTAAACAAGAGGAGCGAAACTGTTAAAAATTAGCTCAGCAGCAGACCGCAGTGCCGCACACAGGCGTGAAGGGAAGCCGTGAAATGCCTCAGCAGCGAAAGGGTTAATTTTTTTTTTTGTCTGTTTTAAATCATTTTTTTTTATTTATTTTTTTCGTTTCAGATCATTTTGATCAACTATTTTTCCGTTTTAAAACCTTTTTGTTCTGGTTTTTATTTTTAAAGTCAGACCATTCGGGTCAGTTTTGCGTTTTTTAAATCATTTGTTCTTTTTTTTCCATTTTTTTAATGTGATTAAATAAAGTTGTGAAATGTATATTCATAAGAAAAAAGGATCTTTATTTAATTTAAAAAAAACACGATAGAATCGCCAGAATTATCGTATCGACAGAATGAATTATCGGATCCTAAAAACAAACCAAAAATTTATTATAAAAAAATATATAAAGTATAAAAAAGTAAACCATAGTAGTTTACATCAAAACGAATAGAGTTAGACAGCTTTGAAACGAGGAGAACAGACGTTCCGAAAAAATGAAAATTTCCGAAATCACGAAAAGTCGATACAAAAAACGAGCAAAGTGACCCGAAAATATGAAAAATGGTCGATATTCCGAAAAAAAAATGTACACGAAAAACGAGTCAAACCGAACCGAAACAGAAATCAGTCGAAATGAGCCGAATCGAAAAGTTTAAACATCCGAACAAATCGAACCGAATCGAACCGAAAAAAAAATCGGTGCACAAGCCTATTGGGGATGTTGGCATTATCCAACACTTACAGACTTAGAAACTATGAGGGCTATTCAGAAAGAGGTGAAAACCTTGAGAATGACTGGAGAATTGAAAATTCTAGGTCAAAATAGTCAAACCAGAAAAATTCTCTCATTCATCTCACTTTCCAAATTGGCTATTTGGTCTAGATTGTTCATTCTCCTGCCAATTCTCAAAGTTTTCCCCTCTCTCTGAATAGCACTGTATGACCCAGCCAGGTAATTTTTGCTGCTGTCCCTTTTCCATGATTTTGTTTTTAATCCCAAAGTGGAAGTATGTGGTGAGGATGGAGAAGGGGGAGGTGAGCTTACACTTCAATGGCCATTCAAGCAAACCAAAACCTCTGATTGTGTTTTGTTTCACAAGGAGTTATATAGGAATCAGTGCAGATGACACCTTTTTTTCTTGTTATGAAGTAATGTAGTTTATATCTTTAAACTGGCTTATTATGATGATTTTTTTTTAATACAACAATGTATTTAACACACGTTTCAAATGTGCGGTAGACACAATCAGAAATATCATAGGATAAATTTCAAGGAACACTATACACATCCTGACCACTTTAGCTTTTTCAACCGGCTAGCATGTGTGGAGTGTCCACCCATCCCTTCCCGGGACTGATCTGGTGTAAACATTGGGCACTCTATTACATTCGTTGCGCAAACGCATTAACGCAAGGGGAAAAACCATTTGCGCACAACGTCGGATTACAATGTCTGCGCAACGAATGCACTTATTTGTCTACAGCGGGTGAACCTGCGCGAATGCTGCGTGAGCTTACTGTACTTTGCGCGTCCTATACTTAACATTGTGAGCACAAATGCATTCGTGCGCTAGTACGCGGATGGTATTACAATCAATGCGCAAATTTTGACGGACATCGTTTGCGCGTATAATTTTAAAGTTTTTGAAAAGCTGGTGTTAATGTCAAATCTGAACGTCCTGGCCGAAACAAAATACACCAGCCCAAAAAAAAAATACAGCTAAGTATAGTTACACATTCTACACATACCCAAACCATAAAATTGTGAATTTGTGCGTGTTTTTATTATTGCTGCAGCATGTATACTCAGATTTACTTTGACAGGCGCAAAAACTTAAGTGAGTCAATTAAGGTCAATTAAGGTAAATTAATGTCAATTAAGGTTCTTAACTCTGATTGGCTGAATCCCGCGAAAAAAACAGTCAGCACACTGATTTACGTGCGCTACGCTACTGCGCGCGTATTTATCTTCGTTTTGAGCGTTCGTTTTACTTGCGTTATTTTTTGACGGATGAAAAAATGTGCCAGAATTGTAATACCACCGTTAATTTTCACGCGTTAACGCTGGAAGCTGTGCGCAAAATTAATTGCGCTGCATGCGATTTTTGCGTAGAGGATGTAATAGAGTCCTGGGTGAAGTGAAGGAGTTTTACAACCATATTCAAACATAATGTATCAAATTGATAGTCAAATATGGAGTTGCTGAAAAGGTTGTGTTAATGAGAAAAGTTACCAGGAAAGGCTTAATGATCTTAACATGTACAGCTTGGAAAAAAGACGAGACAGAGGAGATATGATAGAAACATTTAAATACGTAAAGGGAATCCACAAGGTAGAGGAAGGGAGTATATTTAAACGGAAACAAAGTAGCAAAACAAGAGGACATAGTCTTAGATTAACATGTCAAAGACTGAACTCCTACTTATTCCTCCCTCCAATGCCTCCCCACCTCCTGACTTCTCTATCACGGTGGAGGGTATCACCATCTCCCCATCAAACCAAGTTCGCTGTCTTGGAGTTACACTTGACTCTGCTCTTTCCTTCATCCCCCACATCAAGTCTCTTTCCTCCTCCTGCCGATACCAACTGCGTAATATTTCCCGAATTCGGCCATTTCTTACCGCTGTCACCACAAAACAACTCATACACGCCCTGGTAATCTCCCGACTCGACTATTGCAATAATCTCTTATCTGGCCTCCCTCTGTCCCGCCTCTCCCCCCTACAATCCATCCTGAACGCCTCCGCCAGGCTAATTCACCTCACCCGCTGCTCTGTCTCTGCCGCTCCCCTCTGCGAGTCCCTTCACTGGCTCCCCATCCACTGCAGAATTAAGTTCAAAATCCTTATCCTTACCTACAAAACCCTCACTAACTCAGCTCCCCACTACCTGTCCTCACTAATCACCAAATACACCCCAGCCCGCTCCCTAAGGTCAAACAGTGACCTGCACCTAGCTTCTCCCCGCATCACCTCTTCCCATGATAGACTGCAGGATTTCTCACGCGCAGCCCCCACTCTCTGGAACGCTCTCCCTCGTACTGTCAGACTTTCCCCTAACTTCTCTTCCTTCAAACGCTCCCTTAAAACATTCCTATTTAGGGAAGCCTACCACCCAACTCACTGACGCAACCATCAATCACTCTCACCTTACAGTCCTCTCCTCCTGTTTCCAACCCCAACCCTCCTAGACTGTGAGTTCCTATGGGAATAGGGCCCTCATCTCCTCCTGTACTGTTTGTCAAATGTTGTTCAATGTATTGTAACCCTGTCTATACTGTGCTTATTGTACAGCGCTGCGGAATATGCTGGCGCTTTATAAATAAAGAATAATAATAATAATAATAGAGGGGCAAAGGTTTAAAAGTAACATCAGGAAGCATTATTTTACTGAGAGGGTGGTGGATACATGGAACAGTCTTCCAGTAGAAGTGTAGAGGCCAAAACAGTAATTGAATTTAAGCAGGCATGGGATAGGCATAAGGCTATCCTAAACAAAAGATAAATCCAGGTAAAGTATCCATGTAATTGGGCAGACTAGATGGGCCGAAAGGTTCTTATCTGACAACATTTTTCTATGTTTCTATGTTTCTATGAGGTAATTTGTATTTCCGAATACTAATTAATATGGCAACAACTACTAAAGTACTAAATTAATTATGATTTTCTCATTAAATAAGGGAGAGGGGTCAAGTATTTTTGTAAATATATACAGTTTATTTAACCCCTTAAGGACGGGAGTAATTTTACAAGTTCGGCGCTGTTTCGAAGTAGAAGTTTGCTGAGCTCATTTTGACGGTTTTAAACGCGGTTTTAAGTCACGTATTATTGTACCACCCAGACAAATTATATATCGTTCTTTCCGGCAGACTTGGCAAATTAATAATATATCATTATTATACGTATACGTCATGCCCTGCGAACATGCTATAACAAAACTGTAAAAATAATGTGAATTTTCAATAAAATTTCAATCATCCACAGTGTGTAAAGTGATTTTTTTTTTGCATTTTATTACCCGAGCCTTTGCGGATATATTCTATGGGGTAGACTTGTTAAAAAAATTTGAACAGGGAACCCATCTTTTATTTTTTTTTGGGGAGAAATTACGTGATTTTAGCTTAAACCCCCCAAAAAAAATCATTAGTGAAGCATCATTGTTCACATTATAATTGAAATGTGAACAATAGTGCTGCATTAAAAAAAATTAAAAAAGCACGTTTTTATTAATTATTTAGTTTATTATTTTTATTTTTATTTTTTTTACACTTTAATTTTACTAGAAATATGGTCATGTTTGATATCATTCGAAAGGCCAAGATCAGGCCTTTCAAACGATACCCCACATGACCCCTAGCTTTCACCGATCATGAGATAAAGGGGTTCAAAGAACCCCCCAATCTCCACCATGGGATTTACTTAGGAAATCCCTTGGCAGCTAGGGGTTCCCTGGTTAACTGACATCATCGGGCCACGCCCGATGACGTCAGTGGACGTGGGGAGTTCCGGAGGTGGGGCTGCCATCCAAGATGGCGGCCCCACCAGAAAAAGGCTGTGACCTGCACCGATTGGTGCTGTGTCACAGCCTTGCCACCAAGGGGTTAATGCCATACATCCCTGAAAAGGCCAGGCTGTGCCCTATCCAGGGATGCCTGGCATTAGCTGCTAGCACCCGGCAATGGGGAGATAGAGGAATCCAAAGGATCCCCCGTCCCCTCCAGGCGCTTCCCCTGCTCCGGCTGGGGGGAACGGACGCCTGAAACTGACATCATCGCGTCCGGCGCGATGACGTCAGTGCGCCGGGAGGCGCCAAAAGTGCTGATCTGACTCCGTGGGAGTCAAAGCAGTGAGGGAGCCGCCAGAGGAGGTGAGTGTCTGCCGCCGGGGGGCTGCAGACGCCAGGGACGTACAGTTACGTCCTGTGGCATTAAAGCCCGCCTAATGGAGGACGTAACTGTACGTCCTGCGGCATTAAGGGGTTAATATTAAAATGTTGCTTGTATACAAATTTTTAATGAAACATAGAAACATAGAAAAATGTCGACAGGTAAGAACCTTTCGGCCCATCTAGTCTGCCCAATTACATGGATACTTTACCTGGATTTATCTTTTGTTTAGGATAGCCTTATGCCTATCCCATGCTTGCTTAAATTCAATTACTGTTTTGGCCTCTACCACTTCAACTGGAAGACTGTTCCATGTATCCACCACCCTCTCAGTAAAATAATGCTTCCTGATGTTACTTTTAAACCTTTGCCCCTCTAATCTAAGACTATGTCCTCTTGTTTTGCTATTTTGTTTCCTTTTAAATATACTCCCTTCCTCTACCTTGTGGATTCCCTTTACGTATTTAAATGTTTCTATCATATCTCCTCTGTCTCGTCTTTTTTCCAAGCTGTACATGTTAAGATCATTAAGCCTTTCCTGGTAACTTTTCTCCTTCAAGCCGTACACCATTTTAGTAGCCCTTCTCCGAACTCTCTCTAAGATGTCTATATCCTTCTGGAGATACGGTCTCCAGTACTGCACACAGTACTCCAAGTGAGGTCTCACCAGTGCTCTGTACAGTGGCATGAGCACTTCCCTTTTCCTACTGCTAATACCTCTCCCTACACAACAAAGCATTCTGCTAGCATTTCCTGCTGCTCTATTACATTGACTACTTACCTTTAGATCCTCTGAAATAATAACCCCTAAATCCCTTTCCTCAGATGTTGAGGTTAGGACTGTATCAAATATTCTATATTCAGCCCTTGGGTTTTTACGCCCCAGGTGCATTATCTTGCACTTATCCACATTAAAACTCAATTGCCACAGCTCCGACCATTTTTTTAGTTTACCTAAATCATTTGTCATTTGAATGTAATGAATGTATTTGTGTAGAAAACGAAAGCGACAAAAACAACAATCAGTAGCGAGACTTATAAATAATAGTAAAACCTTCTTTTTGTTTGAAAATTAATATTTGTTTTTCAAGACTGATTTCCCTGGCTGCGTCAGAACGAAGTAGCAGAACGATAAGATGGCAAAAGTATAAAGCTCATCCATACAGTGTCGAGGAGGAACCCCCGCTGTCACGTGTAACGGGTTCTCTTAAGATGCATAGAGGTAACTCAATGGAAATCACAGTTTAGGAATCCAATTTGTCTTGCTGCGAATGGAATTGCATCCACTACCGACAGCAATTAGTTTTGTCCCATAACGCAGGTATATATAGATGTGACATTGGAGAGAAAACAAACCCGTTTGCAAACTAAACTAGGAGAGAGTTGTGGCATAGCATGAGCTCTGCGTGCTTAGCAGACCTATTAATTCCAATCCAAGTTGTGAAAATACGTGAAAGATTATCTGAAGGGAGCAACCGACGGGTCATCAGACAACTGCCGATGTAATGAAACAAGATTATATCACACCCAAGTGTGTAACAGCGTCCGACACATACGCAAAACAGTAAGCTGTAGAGACGCCGGACTGAAATGTGCCGAAAGTTACATCAATTCCGGTAGAATATGAATAATTGCAGATAACAATGTTTCAAGGTTACATTTTTACTATTAAACACAGTGACGTTCTTTTCAGTTTTACTTAAAATCCAGACATGCTGTCAGAACTATTTTAAGTTTTATTTTCCCCCTCGCCGAAACATATTTGTGAAATGATGTTTCTCTTGTTTTAGATTCTTAAAATTCAGTTTCACCTCTTCTCGCTGAACCCACGAACAATGTGTCGGCTTTACAGCTAGAAATATTAACTGAATATTCTAGTATTGTTCAATCTTACCCTTATTGATACTATCCACTGCCAGCCTGCAAACCCTTTCTCTTTAAAATTGCCCCCCACCCCTTTATTCCCCATTAATAACTGTGCAGGTGGTGCTGTAAGGATCTGAGCAACGTGCTGAGCCCAATGTGCTGGTGATACCAAAGCAAACGCTATAGGGCACGGCGCGAGGGATTTATTAAATATATCAATATGATAGGGCAAACGACGAAACGTTAAAAGGCTGTAGAGAAAAGTAATAACAGAGATGGGGCTGAAAACAGGGAAAAGGAGACAGGGAAGACATGAAAAGGGCTGACAATAGAAACACAGACGTAGAAGGACTGGACACAGAACTGATATACAATACACTACAGGAATAGGAGGAGACAAAGGAACTCACAGGAGAGCGCTGAGGGCAAAAGGACACGAGGAACTTGTAGTAAAGAGTCTTAGAGCAGACCTGTAGCAGAGGGGTCTCGAGCAGAACTGTAGCAGAGGGGTCTCGAGCAGACCTGTAGCAGAGGGGTCTCGAGCAGAACTGTAGCAGAGGGGTCTCGAGCAGAACTGTAACACAGGGGTCTCGAGCAGACCTGTAGCAGAGGGGTCTCGAGCAGACCTGTAGCAGAGAGGTCTCGAGCAGACCTGTAGCAGAGGGGTCTCGAGCAGAACTGTAGCAGAGGGGTCTCGAGCAGACCTGTAGCAGAGAGGTCTCGAGCAGAACTGTAGCAGAGGGGTCTCGAGCAGACCTGTAGCAGAGAGGTCTCGAGCAGAACTGTAGCAGAGGGGTCTCGAGCAGAACTGTAGCAGAGGGGTCTCGAGCAGACCTGTAGCAGAGGGGTCTCGAGCAGAACTGTAGCAGAGGGGTCTCGAGCAGAACTGTCAAAATCCCGTCTGCCAAGTGACAGCTGTGTAGGCGAAGGAAACTCAACTGCTTCACACAGCTGTTAGAACTGGTCGGAAGGGGGCAGAAAGGGGGGGACACGCTTGTCTCACTCTGATCACCTAAAAGACCAAAAGTGGTCAGGAAGTGTAGTGTCTCTTTAAATCTTTGAAAACGCTTGCCAAGTAATAGTATTTCTAAACCTTTTTTAAAGCTAAAAAATAGCACAGTGCGTGCTTAAATTGTATTTTACATCAGAGCATCGTTTCCCTCTATCCCTCTGTCAGCTGATCTCAGTGCTCCTCCCACGACTCAGCACTGCACACAACACTCAAAGCCACAGGAGAATCTCCCTCAATGTTTCTGCTTCTCCAGACACAGGGCTCTATTCCAAGCATGGTTTAACCTTACCCAGGGTTGGTGTAAACTTTTCAGGGCCATATATAATGCTGTTGAGTTGCTTAGTTTCCACCACATGTCTTTATGTTTACACCACATGTCTTAATGTTTACACCAGGCTTGGAATAGAGCGCTCAGTGAACACAACACAGAGCAGAGGCATCCCAATAAATAAACTTAGTGCAGACCGGCTATGGGCCCTATTCCCCAGGTAACCTTAAAATGGGGCACTAACAGGGAAAGTCTGTCCTAGCAGGTTTCCCTGTAGCGTCCCCATTTTAGCGTGAGACGGCAGGTGCTGTCTTGGCACCTTTCCCAGAATGCAGTGCTAACTGCAGGGATTCTCGTGGTTACACTTCCGCACCGCGGAGTACTCCATGGAGGGTTGCACTTCCGGGCTGCAAAAAGGCGCAGCACTGAGGAGTGATCGCAGAAGGAGACTGGAAACTATTTGTCTCACTCTGCTCGCGGCCAGAAGAAGCTGCGGATCGGGCCACCATTCTCGCCGCGGGATGAGAGGTGAGTATGGGATTTATTGGGGGGATTAGGGGGTGCTAAATGATTCTGAAAAAGCGGAATCATTTAGCACCAGCTGTTAGATGTCCCTAAAATTTTGTTTAGCCCATCGCTGTAAAGTAATTAGCGCTAGCACTTTGTAACACATTATTCTAACGCTAATTAATGATTGTGCTCCCCATGTTAAGTATAGGGTGCGCAAAGTACAGTAAGCTCGCGCAAGCTCGCGCAATCACCGATGAGCTAACAGATTTTTCATGGGTTTAGCGTGAGAAAGGTAATATGGGGCATGTGTTAAAGTCACTTATCCTGACGTTAACGCTTACTCATCCGAACGCTAACGTTAGCGTTCACTATGGAATAGTGCCCAATAAATGTATAGTTAAAATCACTAGAATGCTTCTTTTACCAGACTGGAATTCTTGCTTATAGTAGTATGTAACTTCTTGGTTCTTCGTGAAATAAAGTATATTAGTGCAAACAATGGGGGTTATTCAATGAGCACCAACATGTCGCCGACATTCCTGTGCTCTCTCGTTCTCCGCACTTCCCTGCACTTCGGGGAATCAAAGTTCCCGGAGTGCAGGGAAAACCCGCCGCAAACCTGACGAATTCCCACCGAACACCTGCCGAAAACCTGCTGGAACCGCCGCAAAAAACACACCGAACACGCCATGAAAAAGCCAACGAGCCGCCAATTACAGCACAGACCAGCCGCTGGAAAAAGCCGACAAGCTGACGAACGGGGTAAAAAAAACCCACAAAACAATATGATTGAAAGTGTCAAAGTTGAAACGCTGTTTGCAACAAAAAACTACTCAACGAAAATGCCTGGAATTTCCATATAAAAGGCTATGAATGATAATAAAAAGGTCTGTTACTGAAAAAAAGGAAAAACGCTTTTTTTTAAAAAAAAACCAGAAAAAACATTTAACTGAAAAAATCCTGAACAATGCCTAAAAGATCCTAAAAAATCAGTAAATAAAGAGACTTTTTAATGCAGATTAAAATAATAAACGTTTATTAGATATTGAATAAAAACAGGAATATTTTTAACATTGAAACCTATGGGATTCACCTGAATAAACCTGCCGAATGAAAACACCGAACAGCAGGGCATTTCGGCAACATTTCTCTGCTGTTCGTTGTTCTCTGAATAGAGGAATAGAGGAGTTGCTTCTCTATGGGGGATTTCACTGCTGTCGAACAGGCACCGTACTTGCTGGCAGTTCGCCAAAATTTGGCGAACTGCCTGCTCTCTGAATAGCCAAATGGTCCCGAAATGGCACTGTACGGGGAAATTCCCTGTTTGGTAACATTTCGGGGGCCAGATCGGCTCTCTCTGAATGAATAACCCCTAATTTTTCAACCAAAACTTTGGTTTCCATGAAGGTTAGGAGAACGTGGTGGCAGAGTTAGGTAATGCTTTCCTACCATCAATGGAAAAATAACCAAACCCGTACATAAAACGAAGTATAGGTACAGTTTCAGTTACAAGTATTTATAAAGTTCCGTAGCGCAGTACAATGGGTGAGACAGAGACACGTTTGCAATAGTGCCTCTAAACGATTTATAGCAAGAAAATAACAAATGACACACAGGGTTATTCAAAGAGATTCGAAAAGTCACCGCACTTTCGGTGACTTTTCGTTCTCTTCAACATGGTTCCTTTTGCCGATCCCATTTCGGCGACCCTGCGGTGTATTCAGCAAACACCACAGGGTCCCCGAATTGCAGGGAAAAGCTGCCGCAAACCCGACGAAAACTAACCGCAAAACCCAGCGAATGCACGCCGAAAACCCGCAAAAACATCTGGATTAACCTGCCGAATACCACGGAAAACCCGAGCAGGAGCCAATCACAGGCAGCCGAAGCCTCTGGAGAAAGCCGACAATGCAGACGAGGCAGTGAATAAATTAGGAAAATAGTTTGCATGAATGATTGAAAAGTGAAAAGCTGTTTGCAAAGAAACTACTGAGTGAAAATGTCTCAAATTTACATATAAGGTCCAATGAATGATAATAAAAAGGGCTGTTACAGAAAAAAAAAGTAAACTTAATTTTTTTTTTAAGAAAATAGAACTTTTAAAAAAAAAATTAAGAAAAATGCTTAAAATATCCTATAAAATCTATAAATAAAGAGACTCTTTACTGCAGAATTTTATAATGAACGGTTTATTAGATATTGAATTAAAACGGGAATATTTTTAACATTGAAGCCTATGGGATTCTCCTGAATAAATTTGCCGAATTAAACCACCGAATGGCAGGGCATTCCGGGAACCTTTCACTGCTGGTTTTTGTTCTCTGAATAGACGAAGCATTGCTTCTCTATGGGGATTTCACTGCCCTCGAACAGGCACCGAACAGGCACCGTATGTGCAGGCAATTCGCCAGGATTTGGCGAATTGCCTGCTCTCTGAATAGCCGAATGGCCAGGAAAAGTAACCGAACGCTGATTTTCAGCGTTCAGTTACCTTTCTCAAGCAATTCGGAGCTCTTTGAATAACCCTGTATGTGACTGTGAGATTGTAAAATATATTATAGGATGATTTAATGGGATCTGAGAGCGATCCAGAGCTGATCTGGTTAACATGGGGTTACTATAAGAACATAGGAGTATCTTAAGTGAGTCAGCAAACTGTCTTGTAAAGATACTGTGACTCACACTGTAATCTCTGGTTGTAAAGTAATTTTATATGCTTATGTACAAGTTTAGAAGAGGTTTTTTCTTTTACACAGTTGGCTTTTTCTCCCTCATCTAAAACTGGGGTCAGACGAATGCAGTGCGTACCTGAGTTCAGCCGCACTTTATCAAGGCAGTAGTAGCAGCAAATGACGTCCAATGACGGCCAATATACGAATACGGCCGCACGAAAGCGGCAAACGAATGCATTTTTTTTGAGAACGTCGAACCGCTAGTACTGACGTACAGAGTGCGCTGCGTCGGCCTAGCGGCGTGTGTGCGTGATTAGGAGACGTCAGACGCTGCACCTTGTCCAGCCTACATAACGTCTAGAGACACAAACTTAGGTTACTCAGATTTCTCTCTTTTTTTTTTCTAGCTCCGTTAAAAATCACTTGAATCAACGCTGGAATTACAATCCTCGTGCATTTTTTCATCTGTCGCGCAATAACGCGTGTAAAACGGACGCGCACAAATGCGCGCACAGCAACGTTGCGCACGGAAATCAGTGTGCGGACTGTTTTTTTCATGCGATTCAGCCAATCAGAATTAAGAACCACAATTGTCTCAAGTTAAGTTTTTGCGCCTGTCAAAGTCAATCTGCGTATATATATGCTGCAGCAATAATACATGCACGCACAACTTCTCCAGTAGAATGTGTAACTATACTTTGCTGCATTTTTTTTTTTGGGCTGGTGTATTTGTGTTCGACCAGGTCCGTCAGATTTGCTTTTAACACCAGTTTACAGGAGTTGCTAAAATTATGCGCGCAAAGGCTATGGGTTAAATCCTGCGCATAGATTGTAATACCATCTGCGTACCAGTGTTCATTCGCGTTTGCGCTCACAATGTTAAGTATAGGACGCGCGCAGTACAGTAAGCTCGCGCAGGGTTCGTGCAGGTTCACCCGCGGTAGACGAATACACTCGTTTGTTGGCTGACATTGTAATACGACGTTCAGCGCAAAGGGTTTTACCCCTCGCGTTAATGCATTTTTGCGCCGCGCAAAAGTTTGCGCGAAGACTGCAATAGGGCCCTATATGGTTTCACAGTGAAAATGAGCAACCTCCAAAATGTAAATGTAAAAGGAAGTCAGACCAACATGGGACCCAGGAGGGGGAGGTAAGTATAAGGAGGGAGAGCCCCCTTAGTGGACGATGAGTGGGGAACATCCTCCGCATTCGCGGGGAATCCCCATGACGTTCCCCACATGTCTTCCACATCCAAGGACATTTTTATTATTTAGACACATTTTTATTTCTTGAAACTTCTATTGGGAGAATAGTAGATTTCCTTTTTTACGCAGTTCGGTGGAATTCGCCGATGCCAATTCGGTGGATAACGGCGGTTTTCGCAGATGTCCAATAACTGCTTCGATGACTTTGATTTCTACAAAATAAGGCAGACATTGCCTAATTGGTGAATTCACCATATTTTTAGCGAAATGGAATCATTGAAGGGCGGCGAAATGAGCGGAAACGTATTTTCGGTGCTTTGTGAATAGACCCTTTAGCTATTTCTCGTAACTAAGGGTTTCACTTGGAATTTATAGTTAAGAAAAACCAACTGCTGGAGAGACATTTTATACCAATCCATATGGTTTATTAGCTATTCCAAAATACCCATCGAAGAGAGAACTTCTGTTTACATAACAAATGTAATTTTGTAGCGCATCTGAAAAAGACATTTACTAATTATCTTTCTCTAATAGCATCATCCTTATAGAAAAAATGTCTCCATGGGTGATGAATGTTGACTAAAACTTAATGGGTTTTGGAGACCTTGTGTTTAATTATAACTCCCACCACATCCATGTGCAGTGATGTGGTAGAAAATTAAATTAAATTGTTATAAAACATTCAAGGTAAATGTTACTTGTCTACGTGTAATCAGCATAGTTTATGTTGTATTCCATGGCAGGCGTTTTGTTAGCACTTGGCTCTGGAAAGAAGCGCAGAGCAAACAGGTACACGTCGCCATGAGTATCAGATCCCCGGGTCCTTACGACTAGAGATGTGCACACCTTTTTTTTTTGTTTCGTTTTGGCACGTTCAGTTTTTCAAAGGTTTAGTTTCGGATCGTTTCGGACCATTTTCATTTCGTTTCGTTTCGGCTTGGTGCTTTGTATTGATTTTTGTTTTGTGAAATCGGGGAATTTTGGTCTTTCGGATCATCTGTTCTCTTCGTTTCAAAGGGTCCATCCTTGTTCTCAGATTTTCATTTTCACTTTAGACGTATGGTATTTCGGATGCTCTGATATTTAGGCCGATACGGTAATCCTGCCGATTCGTTCCTTCGGACGTATCGTTTTTTATGAAAGATCCTTTTTTTCTTATGAATATGCATTGCACAACTTTATTTAATCATATAAAATATCAATATATTGTACTGTTAGACTGGGGATTAAGGGACAGGCTTATTAAATATTTAAAATAAATATAATATTGATGCAGAAAGAAAGCACTCTAACAAGTGAAAAAAGTGACTGACGATACGAAATTACGAAATTACGAAATCAGCAACGGAACCGAAACGGACTCGAAACGATACCAAAATACGTTGTCCGAAACGAACCGAAACAGAACCGAAATCGCGAATAGAACGAACATGACTTGCGATTTTACAAATTTCATGTCCATATGAAATAACAACATTTTTTCTTTTCGTATCGGGAAATATTTCAGATGGTGTGTATTTCGTTGCCGGTTCGGTTCGGAACGTCGGATGAATCTGAAGCACCGAATCAGCCCGTTTCGTGAGAAAAACAAATCGATACAAAACAAAACACACATCCCTACATACGACTCCATGAAGCCCTTTGCGTCTCAGCCACGAACTGTCTATTGAATTGCTCCCAGTGTCGCTCTGCTCATGGTGAGAGCAAGCGGATCTCTCTGCCCACTCCTCTGCGGCATGAGGTGGTGATTAAGGGATTTTTAAGGGGGTTAGGTTAGTGTGTTAAGTAATTCTACACACTACCTGCAGTGTTTGATTAAACCATGATGACGTTTCGCAAACTACTTCACATATGTAACATGAACCTGAAGACCATAAATTGCAGTGGGAATGCAGCACAACTGCTAGAACGGCACAAGGAACGATGCCAAGGAGCAACAGTGGCATCAATTGTGGGCAGAGCGGCACAGGAAGGGTAACAGGGGGAGATGGATGTGATGGGAGTGTGACGGGACGGCCGCCACTACGCTGTAGCGCAGTACAACAGTTCAAGTGTTTATTTATTTGTGTGTTATTAAAAGTTCGTTAGCCCTATTTTTATAAGTACCCAATGTGATTTTTCCCCATTTATAGATATGCCAGTTAACTAAAGATTTCTGATGTCTGTGTGTTATTCCCTGTATAGTGTAGATCTCTGTATTAGTACCTGGTATTGTGTAAATTCTCTCAGTAAGGGATTCCTTTTGTTTACGTGGTTTCTCTTCCCCCATTCTCCATTGTTTGAAGGTCCTGGGTAGTTAATCTGATTTGTGCAGTTATCTGCTTGATTGTATGTAAATGAGGTTGATGGTTGAGTGTATCTCTGTGTTGTGTAATAATCAGTCAGTTATATTCTGACCAAGCTTGAAGTCACGACTCATGTTTTGGAGTACCAGGAATCTTCTGCCCGCTGTGCCAAGGAAAGGCTCCAGGTCTACAGCTTCGGCTTATTCCTGGGGGTGCTAGCCTGGCTCTCTACATACACCGGGCCTTGAGCTGTGGCTAAGGTACCAGAGAAAGGTGTGAGAGTCACAAGGAGAAACTGGGTGTCCAGCGAGGAAGCAGCATTTGGCAGATGTGACCCTGTCCGGGCACAGAGATCTGTTACATTGGTGGCAGCGCGTGGGATGCTTCATACAGTCTAAGGACATCCAAACTATCACCAGGATTCGATATCCAGACGGTGCGGCAGAAGCGGAAGATGGCAGCAGTCACAGGAGCAGTGTACTGGGAGAGGTTGCAAGAGGTACAGGCAAACCATTGTGGACCTATAACAGAGGAGACTCAGCTGAACTGGGCTGATACAGCACGTTGGCTACTCTTGCACGAGGCGCTGGACAGAGAGCAGCGCTGCCAGAACAAGATCCTCCCCTCATCCCAAGCAAGGTACCTGAAGAGGATAGAATTGCGTGAGGCGTTGGTGGATAAACAACGCAACCAGAATTGGCCGACTGATCTGGCTTGTCTGGTTTATGAAGAGACACGGCTGGAGAAGAGCTACGAAGCCCTGCGATGGTATGTAGTCCAGATGGGAACTGAGAGCATGGACAATAACAGACCGACAGAAGGCTTTGGCTACGGCGGCCCGGGACTGTTATTTGAGAGAATGTTCAGAGACTCAGATTTCGGAGATGACACGGAGTGGAGATGGGAAGCGATTGCAGAGTACAGAGAAAACCTGCTAAACCTCTCCGACGTGTGGTGGATACAAGACGATTTGGAGTCGTTAGCCAGCAAGGAGTGGAAGCTGGAGAAATTGTACAAGAGACTGCTAGACCTCAGTCAGCAGGTAAGCCAGACTCACCATGAGAAGCTCTGCACAGAGAAGCAGACAGAGGAGCTGACAATAGTACAGAATGCCTCCTCTCTTTGGGCAGCAGAGGATTTTTGCCCTACAGTGGTGGATGGGACTGCGGTCTCCACCGATGTGACCCAGAGGGACATTTGTGCAATGTCGAGGGAGGAATGCCTTGCGACAGTGGGCAAGACTAAAGACCCCACTAGCAGTTTACTGGGATGCATGGCAGATGGGCCCCAGTGTGCTCCCAGCCAAGGAGAGCTGGGGAAGCTTGAAGGCCTTGATGTGTCTGGGCCAGCTATAGACTCTGGAGTTGTCGAGGAGATTGGAATATTTCCCACAGCATTGTCAGGATGTGAGACAGTTGCCCCAGATCCCCAAGTTATGATATCGCCAGAGCCCGTGAGCGGGGAGGACAGCTTGCTGGAGTTGGTGATTCATGAGGACAAAATGGTTCCCCCAGGTGTAGTGCTGGCGTCAGAGCCTGGTGCAGCCGGGCCCTGCCTGCATTTGGATAGCCTGGATCTCTGGAAAGAAAACAGCCCCACACCGCCAGCATTGCTCTACACAGCCCCAGGTGAGGAGCCAGCAATGGAGTCGAGTGCCAGTGTTCTCTGGAATCAACCACAGGGGGCTGTGGTTTCCTTTCGTGTGCCCCCTGGATACTGGGCAGCTGGCTCAGATCCCCGACCCTTTTCTTCAGAGACATCAACTGCCCCGCATGCTCTCCAGCAGCTGACTGCAATACCCGGAGATGGGACAGCTGGCATTTCTCCCGAGTGGCGGGCACAATCTAAGGGAGCTGCTGGGGATGGCTCGGTGAGTAACTCTCTAGTATATGTGTGTGGCCCTGACACTGGAGAGATGTCCCCAAGCAGTGCTGCAGGAATGTTGACTCCTGTATGGCCCCTGATGGAATATGGGGAGGGGATGAATGCATCCATGGTTGTGGACTGGACCGCATGGTCAATGAAAAGAAACAAACTTTTTGGGACTTGGGTTCAGACTAACACACTCACAGATCCGTTTGGGATCTGGTGCCTGGTTAGTCTCCTGCAAATGAGGGAGATATGTGATAGAACACAATGTCGTTGTGCTACTTGGAGGGGGCTGCACGCTAGCCTCCTGCCTACAGACTATGGCACGTGAAAGAGACTATTGAGGTACTGGTGGACCTTTTAAAGATATTTGGTGGGGTCCGTGGACATCCCCAAGTGGACCCGCAGAGGGTCTCACCGGGTCTGCCAACTGGTAACTTGGGGGAGATATGTGACGGGACGGCCGCCACTACGCTGTAGCGCAGTACAACAGTTCAAGTGTTTATTTATTTGTGTGTTATTAAAAGTTCGTTAGCCCTATTTTTATAAGTACCCCAATGTGATTTTTCCCCATTTATAGATATGCCAGTTAACTAAAGATTTCTGATGTCTGTGTGTTATTCCCTGTATAGTGTAGATCCCTGTATTAGTACCTGGTATTGTGTAAATTCTCTCAGTAAGGGATTCCTTTTGTTTACGTGGTTTCTCTTCCCCCATTCTCCATTGTTTGAAGGTCCTGGGTAGTTAATCTGATTTGTGCAGTTATCTGCTTGATTGTATGTAAATGAGGTTGGTGGTTGAGTGTATCTCTGTGTTGTGTAATAAACAGTTAGTTCTATTCTGACCAAGCTTGAAGTCACGACTCATGTTTTGGAGTACCAGGAATCTTCTGCCCGCTGTGCCAAGGAAAGGCTCCAGGTCTACAGCTTCGGCTTATTCCTGGGGGTGCTAGCCTGGCTCTCTACATACACCGGGCCTTGAGCTGTGGCTAAGGTACCAGAGAAAGGTGTGAGAGTCACGAGGAAAAACTGGGTGTCCAGCGAGGAAGCAGCATTTGGCAGATGTGACCCTGTCTGGGCACAGAGATCTGTTACAGGGAGTATAATACCTTTGTCGTCACTAACTCTACAGGCCATCTTTGCCCTAATTAGATGATGGCTCACACCTTGTACCTAACAGGTTGCTGTTCAAGTGGAGCACACTGCTACATATTGCCTACGGTTACTCTCCAACCTCCTGGGAATACTTATTTACCCCCTTCACTACCAAGCAATTTGTGTTGAGAAAAAAAAAATTGTCGTAACATTTATTTGAAACAAGGGATGCAAAGTAAATGATTAAATATAGGATAAAATAGAACATTTGCGCAGAGATTGTTGATCTGAAATAGTTAATGAAATTGACATTATTAAAGAAAAAATTATCAGCATACAGGCAGAAAAGGCCTTGGTGTCAAATACTGTAACTGTGATAAAAATAAATAATAAAAATGGTCAGCTCTTCTGCTTATGAGGATTTGTAGTGATCGTAATGAGATTATTAGCAATGCAGCTTCCATAAAATACCAATAGAATATAAAAATAATATCTGTATGTGGCATAATGCCTGTGTATGGAAATTACAGTAACACCTTGTATCTGTACTGTACAGGCATTCTCAGTCATTAAAACCCCCTGAATCTTATCCTTGTACAGCAATGAGTGACCCCAGAGCTCTCCCTGTATTCTGCCCTCTCCCTGGCAGCTGTAATGCAACAGAAATGTGTTTGACCTAATTGTTACAGTGAGGTTTGGGGCTGCTATACACAGCTTGTTTTATCTCTCTGTAGGGCACCTGGAGAGAGATAAAATGGTGGATTTTGTTTCTCCCCAAGGGGACAATAATCTGGTTTGAGAAAGGTGTGAAATTTTTTTTTTGATATGCTAATGAGTGCTTTTCAATGTATCACAATGCAAAAATCAAGATAACTCAACTTTGGGGATGTAGGGGTTAAAGAGCATAATAGAGCATGTGCCATTTGCTTTTAAAACAAGAATGTTAAAGTATTTTATAAAAAAAAATCTTAACCCACCCTACCCACCTCTTCAGAAAATAAAAATACATTAGGCCCGACTTTATATAATATTATATTTTATTTTAAGGTTTTTATTTATTTTTTTCGCGGAAGAAGTCGCCACTGTGAGGTTTCCCTTTTTAAGAAAATACAGTATTTTTGCTTCTTTTCCTCTTAAATAAGTCACAAAATTTGATTCTTATATATAAAACTGTGTTATAGTTATCATAAATGTAAATATTTAAGCAATGTCAAAGAAAAGCAATTTGATTCAATGTACAGAGAAGCTGGAAGATTTTAGAAATGTTTTTTTTTTGTATTTTACATGTAACACTACCTCTCTGTACCTTGGGAATGAAGGTGGTTTGTGAGAAAAATTTAAATAGCTGATACCGGTGAAGATTCAAAGTAAGGAAAAAAAAATATGCGCTGAGGATCAATTGTGTCTTGAAATACCTGCTGGGTAAATGAGTCTCTCCGGTGTGCAGGAGGCAGACTGAACTTTCAACAGAAAAGGTTCAAACTGCCAAGATATGCTTCCAACGCTTTTATTATAGAAATATTAGTCACAAAACACACCAACCACTTTTCTGCTCAAGGCCTTTTCTCATGCTGCAAATGAAAACAAAGAAATGTCAAATAATCAAAGTTTGGTTTCCTGACTTTTCCGTATCTATTAAATATAAACAAGCGGATTGATATACCTGAGAAGACAAAAACAACATCCATAGATAACCTATTAATCTCTGACCTTAAAGGAGTAAATACTGGTTTGTATTTGCTAAAAAATCCCCAAACTAGAGATGTGCATTCGTTTCGGCAAAATTCGGAATTTGGAACAAAATTTGATAATTCGTATTCGGAAGTACTTCCGAATAACGAATCGATATGATACGAATTCGAAACAAAACGGTATATAACAAATTTATTTTGTTTACTCTGTGTCATCATCATAAAAGAAAAATTTGAATAACTGAACTATCGAATTTGAAATGAACTATCAAATTGATATCAAGTATTGAATTTGAAATGAAATATCAAATCAAAATCAACTATTGAATTTGAAATTAACTATCAAATCGATATCAACTATCGAATTGATCTTAACTTACAATACAAGTAATAGTCAGCAAAGGACTTTATGAAACAAATGAATTTTGTTTCACTGTTTAATTTGACTCAAATACTAAATCTGTGACACAGCTTAAAATTTAACCCTACCTTTTCTTTTAACAGCAAAATTTGATTAACTGGGGTTTTATTTAGTGATCCAAAATTCGAATTGATATCGACTATCGAATTGATATATGAAATTCAAATCTATTCGAAATTTCAAATCGATTCGAAACGAAATACAAAACGAAATTAGTTACGAAATTCTGAAAACAAAATAATTTAACCCTTTCGCTGCTGAGGCTTTTCCCGCCCCTATGCTGAGGTCATTTTTACCTGTTTTGCGCATCATGTTTAAACGTGTTTTGAAGGCTTATTTTAGTATATGACCCAGACATATTATATATCGTTCTTTCCGGCAGACTCGGTAGATTCATAATATGTCATTATTATATGTATACGTTATGTCATGTCTGTATATTATAAAAAAAATGCAATAAAATATGTATTTTCAATAATTTACAATGTGTAAAGTGTTTTTTTCCACATTTTAACATGCGAGCAATTGCGGTTATATTTTGTATGGGGTGCGCTTGTTAAAAAAATTAGAGATGGGGTCTCGTTACATTTTTTTTTGGGGAAAATGACACTATTTTTTAACAAACGCACCGCATACAAAAATCGTTAGTGCAGCATCATTGTTCACATTATAATTGAAATGGGAACAATATTGCTTCATTAACAAACCCAAAAAAAAAAAAAAAGTGTTTAATTTATTTTTTTTAATTTTTTTTTTTTAATTTTTTTTTCTTTTTCTTTTTCTTTTTTTTTTTTTTTTTACTAAATTTTTCACTGTAGTGTTTGGTATCGTTGGAACGGCCATGCTCTGGCCGATCCAACGATACCAAAATTTAACCCCTAACTGCCACGGATCGGGAGATAGGGAGTTCATTGGAACTCCCTATCTCCACAGTTGGTGGCAGTTAGGGGTTAAGTCTAGGACTGGCGTCATCGTGCTACGCACGATGACGCCAGTCCTCTGGGGAGTTCCCGGAGGCTTGGCCGACATCCAAGATGTCGGCCAGCTCCGGGAAAGGATCGCGAACCGGCGCTTTTCAGCGCCGATTCGCGATCCAGCTCCCCAGGGGTTAATGCCAGGCATCATTTGGAAGGGCAGGCTGTGCCCTTCCAAATGATGCCTGGGTTAATCCCCTGTGCGCCGCCGATCGGGAGGGAGAGAGGTCTGAAGGACCTCCCCCCCTCCCTTTCAGGCGCCTCCTCCGCACATGCGGGGGGGGCGCCTGAATTAGGTGTCATCGCGCCCCCGCGATGACACCTAATGCTGGCGGCTGCTGGTCCGGATGCGCGGCTGACATCCAGGATGTCAGCCCGCACCGGAGGGGCCAGCGATCGGCCGGAACCCGGCCGAACGCTGACCCCAATGTGAGGACGCGCTCAGCGCGTCCTCAGCACACCAGCGGGAATGCTGAGGACGCGCTGAGCGCGTCCTTAGCATTCAAGTGGTTAAAAACATAACGAAACGAAACTAAATGAATTTTTCAGCCATGCACAGCCCTACCCCAAACCACCTTGTAAAATTAAAAAAATCCACCAGTCACCAGAGCTAACCCAATAAACTATGCAATAACCAATAATATAGCAGTTATTCAATAAGCAACAAATTTGACACTGAATTGCACCGAACGTTGAATTTCACCATATACTGCAATTTCAGGGCAGCTTGTCTATTCTCAAAGCCGTCAATTTACCCCAAATACTTGCGAATTGGAAGAGAAATCTGGTGCAGATCGCTGCAGATCAACGCAATTCGGCGACAGAGAGATAGTCCCCTAGGGAAGTAATGGTTAATCTATTCAGACATCGCCGAATTGCACCGAAATGTTGGTGAAATTATCTGATTTTTGGTGCTTCAGTTCGACAGGTTTTAACAGGCGAATCCCATATATTATCCAAGGTTTTTTTTTATTCAAAATTTTATTCTTTTTATTTTCAGCAAAACGTCTTTATATTTATTTTTTGGAGCATTTTTTGTAATTTTTTTTAACAAAAGTTTTGACTCCCAATTCTTTTTTTTTTAAAGGTGTGGTTATTTTTATTCTGTAACAGACTGTTTTATAATTTTTTTTATAGGACCTGTTCTATTATTTAGAAACATTTTCATGCATTTTTATTGGTTTGGAGAATAGCAGAGTTCCTTTTTATTTTCCTGCAGTTCGGTTGTCTCCGGTGGCGTTTGGCTGTCTTCGGTGGCGTTCGCGGTCTTCGATGGCTCCACGTTCTGTGCATTTTGGGGACCATGCATTGAATAATGGACTGCAGGGTCGGCGAACTGGAATCGCTATTGCGCACTGAAGTGTGCCTCACGGAAAAGCACCAAGATTTCACTGAAATTTGGGGCTTTCTGAATAACCCCTCAAAAGTATTCATATTAAGCAATACTGTTCTACCTAAAACATCATTCAAAATAGCTATGAGATAAATAAATATTCAGCAAATGAGTCATTCAGCGTTATTCAGAGGAAGGTGAAAATCAGAAGGATTGGCAGGAGAACAACCTAGACCAAATAGCCAATTTGGAAAGTGAGATAAATGGCAGAATTTTTCGGGTTTGGTTATTTTGACCTATAATTTTCACTTCTCCAATCATTCTCCTGAGTTTCACCTTTCTTCGAATAGACCGATTGTCTTATTGTTCTTTTTGGTTTCTGCCAAACAATTCTGTCCAGCCGCAATGTCAGCTGTAACACTATATACTTTGCGCAGGTCAGTACTGTTGAAGAAGAAGTAGACTAGCGGAATTAGGTGATACTTACTATTTCTTCTTTTTTTTTTTACCTAATTACATAATGATAATGTGCAATTTGAAATTAAAAACAGAATTAATCCCAGAGCACTCATTGGTTTTTTTAGAGTTTAATTTCTTCATGTTTGCCTTCTGCAGGTATACGTTCATCGTATATCATTTAATTGCATCACTTTAGTAATATCGTATTATTTTTAATATTAAATGATCTTTACACAACTATTTAACTATGTATTTTCAAAGAATTACATGTTGTTGTTTTTCTTGGTCTGTCTTTTTTACTGGCTTACCAGGGTTCTGTATATCCCTTTCTGATAAGGGGTCGTTCATTCTCTCTTGCAAGTCTCTAGAATACAGTGACTGGAAACTCCGTGGAGGGTTATCCTCAAGAGGATACAGTAGGGTTAAAACAGGAAGTGGGAGGAAATTGAGGGGGTAAACAATACATAAAACCCTCCTCACTCCTCCCCTTTCATTTTAGCCCTTTACTTTTCTTTTAAAAATATCTTGAATTCTGCGCTGGTCTCCTTCAGATCTTTGCGGGATATGACATGTTTCGAGCTCAGCATGTCATGGGTGCTCCAGCCAATCCAGTGGCTCTCACTGCAGGAAGGCTTTGATACCATTGGATAAGGCTGTTTCCAAAGGTCTCCAAGCCCTGAAACCTGAGCAGAGGGCTTCCTGAGTTGAGGGTCTGAATAGTACTAAGCCCCTGCATCTGTATGGCTGAATTAGCCCTCTGAGTCTCCTCAGAGAGGGTTTGAGCAGGGAGCTCACAGCAGCATGACCATTCAGATAAGATTGAATAGTCAGAATGTGTAGATTGTCATTTTAAAGGACCATTGCAGGCTAAACATGTAAGAAGAGGGGCTAATTGTTAATTATTTAACCCCTCTCAGTTTGTGCAACCCTACCCTGGTTTTATCTGAGCTTGTATTTCAAGCAGGCAGTTCAAACTCCTGCCCTCCAGATGTTTATGACTGACAAAGCCCAGAAAACTTTGACTGTAATAGATTCAGATAAAAAATAAATAAATACATAACAAAATTGCCAGAGGATCATGGGAGTTGTAATTCAGCATCATCCGGCAGGCAAGCGTTTAAGATTCTTGATTTACACATACTTTAATTCTAGCAACACAGTCTGTCTCACCGCTATTCTCAGCCGATCACTTTTATTGCAGGAAACAGTAGAAGAATCCTGTGAAAGCCTGCAGATAGCGGACTGAAACGTCGATAATAAACTACATTTTTGCGAAGTCCCTGAGTGACGTCGGTACAAATTTGTACAAGGACCACTATATATAAATATATCGCCAGAAACTCCTGGACTGCCACAATTGATGTCCTGATGAAAGCTCCTTGCAGCAGCTGAAACGTTGACTTCATCACTCTTTATTATGTTTAAATAAATTTTGTTATTTTTTTTAAAAGACCCATTTTTGTTAGAAAAAAACCACTCTGTTCCTCCCTTCCTCCCCCTCCCGCATACGCTGTACATGGTAACACTCTGTGCTTTTTCACATAACCTTATTCTCTCTCCACAGCGCACACAGACTGAACTGCTCCTTACCCTCTGCTGTCCCATCCAGGGCAGGTCCCTAATTTGAGGTCTCCTTTCCAGCTGTCTCCACTTATCTCTCTAATAACTATCACTAAGCCCAAGTTTCTGGTCCTTCCCATGCTGCCCTGCTAACCATCTTCACATTCCCTCTGCTCCAATCTGTTTCACCTACCCCAGTTCCTACATCTCCTGTTTGTACTCCTCAATTGCAAAGCGCTGTGGAATATGATGGTGCTGTATAAATGCCTGTGACTGGTGGCTCTCTATAACCTTCTATATAATTTTTCTAGCATAGAAAAAATATTGCAAAATGGGGGAAAAAATGAATGTGTGTTAAAATGAATGTAAAATAAATATATCCATTATTAACATTTATTGTAACTTTTTAACATGTTAAATTAATAACATACTGGACAGGCAAAGCATTAAAGTTAATTACAAAGCATCATTACAATAACAAGTCTTCAGATACCACAGCCTTTAACTATTAATAAGGAGAGTTTAAAAACTGTGAGACATCTTCAGCTTCTAAAATCTTTAAGGAGGACCACAGGAGCAACGACTGCGGAGCTTCTCATTTGGCATGCATACAGTATATTCATTATGCTTTGACACTTCTTCCCTTGTTTCAAAATTAACATTTGTGCCCCTGGCTATCAAACATCAATGCACACAATTATTCACAAAGGGTTTAAGGTTCAAGTGGTAAACCCAGTAATTTGCAAAATGTTGACCCACGTGAGTCAGAACAGAGAGCTTGATCTTTCAATGTGATGAAAATGTAGTTTTATAGATGCCAAGTCGAAGTTCAAAAGTGACATAAAGTGTCATCCAGATAAGCATTCTTGCCTGGAGCAATGCCACAATTCATAAGCACATCCTTGGCCAAGGCTACACGTTGCGCTTATGGAAATGCCAGCTTCAGGGATAGGTATAGAAAGTGAATGACAAACACCAATGGACCACATCTGCATATCAGCTCCCCCAAATCCCACGCTCAAAAAAAATAAATGTTATCGTTCATTGCTTTCTCAAAACTGCTGAATAAATGGATTAAACTGGATACATTTGTGTTCTGGAAAAAAAAAAACAAGCTTTCAAGTAACTTTCAAATTTCGTACAGCGTTGCCTACAAGAATAAAATGTTTCTCGCAAAGAAAAAACCAAATAACGAAAATATAAAATGGAAAGAATATGAAGAATAGAATGTTTAATTTGTATGCATCACTAACTTCCTTATGTTAAGTGCTGGGACTAAATTGTCATCTGAGCTAAAACTCTCCAAGGAAAGTAATGGCTGTTGATTTCATTTTATATGCGCAGAAAAATGCATTACATTAATAGCTAGGAACCATTGTCTTGCATATATATATATTTAGTGATATAAACGCGCAGTCTTATCACGGAAAGACAGTTATTATGTTTCTGGAATATAAATGTCCCTAATTAATGTTTAGATTCACTAATATTATGCGTCTTACAGCAAGAAAAGAATGATAGAGGAACATAATATATACTATAAGTGTAAATGATCTTTAGAGCAGAATATAAATGAGCCTAATTAATGTTTAGATAACGCAGTTTTGAAGCTTTTCATATAAATAAAACAAAGAATGAGAAACCGGAATAATTCATGCCGCACATAACGGCAACACAATGCGCGAGGCAAACCTTAAGCGTGCAAAATACATGAACAGAGATAAAATATGTCCGCGGTGTTATCATGGAACATATAAAATGTAAATTACCTAGAAGGAAATCGTTTTCATATTAACCCCTGAATGTCTAATTAGATTTATTAACAAAAAATGCAACGCAGTCCATGCAGATCCTGCAGAACCGCTGGATTCTCTGTAAACTGAGCAGTGATAGCTCAATGTTATTAAATGTATGAGACATTGAATTCTCATCTGTGTTCTTTAAGGGCTATTACAGAAATATTTTATACGTGTACATGAGATATTTACAGGCTTGGAATAAGTTAGCTATTGATCTTCACTATCTCTCACTGGTGGTGGAGCTGTTGACCATAGACTTAAAATAATGTGAGTCCTGGCCGTCCAACATAGTTTGCAACGTAGAACAGTGATGGCGAACCTATGGCACTCATGCATAAGGCAGGTCATGGCGCTGCCTGCCATGCTGCAATCACTCTGGAGGCCGTGCTGCAAGAACAATTCACAGAGGTAGAAAAGTGGATCAAAGATAACAAACGTTTTCTAAATACTGATAAAACTGTTACAATGCTCTTTGGAACAGAACCTAAACTACATAAATTGCAAACACCCCATCTATGTGTGGGGACAAAATCAAATGGCACGCTGACCACAGTCACTTCTCTCAAATATCTAGGTATGTGGTTTGACCCAAATCTATCATTTGGCCCCACATCGAAAAACTCTCATCTAAACTTTACCCCAAACTAGGTGCCCTGTACAGAAACAAATCCTGCCTGAGCCCCGCGGTAAGAAAGCAGATTGTACAACAAATGCTTATGCTGGCTATTGATTACGGAGATGTAGTGTATGCAGCTGCCCCGCAAACACACCTCCAGAAACTTACTACATTGTATAACTCATTCTGCCGCTTTGTGCTACAATGTACCTACATGACACACTACTTGTGACATGTTAAAAGAACTAAACTGTCTGTCACTGGAATCTAGACGCACTCTTCACCTTTCCAACCTGGTGCTTAAGAGCTTTTTGTGAGACTTACACCCCTTTCCTCCTCTATTCTCCTGTTGGTCCTGTTTGTTCCGTCTCCCATTTGTTCCATTCCGCCTTTTCCCCCTTTCTGGTTTTCCCCTTGGCTGGCTGTCTTCTGATTTCTCACCTGGATGTCCAGCCATTTATTGTGGCCTCTCCCCTTCCTCCATGCTCTATCTGTTGAGGTTTTGTGAGTTCCCTCCTGTTTAAGTCCTGTCTGATATCTCAAATTTCTGGTATCTCATAGTTCTGTTTTTTTTGTTTTAGTATTCTGTCTGTTATATTCTTTTTGAACATCTTACCTGGATTCCTGAGTGCAGTTAACACTTTGCCTGTGGCTGAGTTCCAGATTTCTCCACCATATCTGACGCCTGTTTGCCAGTCATCATCTTTACCATTGCTGCTGGTTCCTGTATTTCTGGATTCTGGTATATTAACTACATAGCCCACTATCCAGTGGCTCTGGAGTCTTTCCTGTGGCAGCCACTCCTCCAGCTCTCCAGCAACTTTGACCTTCAAGCAAGGTATTATTGACAAAGTTCCTACTGCCTATTCAAGTGGACTCCTGTGCTGTCTGAGACTACTATTCCCACCATCCACTTGTTTAAAGACTTTTCCTGTATTCACCAGGTGGAACCTTTTGTTTTGCAAAGACATTACCTGTTTTGTTCAGTATGGCAATCTTCATCTGTTCATCCCAGGCTTCTGGTCTCTCCAATGCAGGCTCTGCAGTGTTTTTCTGGCCACCAGCTCCCCCTCCTCTCTGCTGGAATTAGGGAAGTGCAAGGTCCACATCCTGCTGCACAATGCGTTCCCTGTCTCTGCTACTCTTTTACTCTGCACTCATCCTAAAATGGAACTCCTGCCTCTGTACCACTAACCCCTCCACTATCTACATCTCTCCCTCTCGTATAAGACATTTCTATACTGGGAAGTCTACCACCCAACTCACTAATACAGATCACCGCCTCAACCAGTCCATCACTCTCACCTTGCAGTCCATCACTCTCACCTTGCAGTCCATCACTCTCACCTTGCACTACTCTCCTCTTGTTTCCACCCCCAACCCTTCTAGATTGTGAGTTCCCAGGGGAATAGGGCCCTCGTTTCCTCATGTATCAATTTATCAAATGTTGTTCAATGTATTGTAACCCTGTCTATATCATACCCATCGTTCAGCGCTGCGGAATATGATGGCGCTTTATAATTAAAGTATAATAATAATAATAATAATCTGTTTAAAGACTGTTTGCTGCTTATCTTTTAATACACTGATATTTACGTATACAGCTTCCAGTGTCTGCTTGCTCTGCTCACCCTCAGCGCTTAGGTTAATAAACGAAAACCTGCCATGGCCTGCCATGGCTCTATCCTGGCTCGGACCTGACACTTTTCTGGGAAGCTACCACCCTACCTAAATAGACTGCTTCCCCTAGCAGTTCCCTCATCCTATAACCTCCGATCCAGGACCTGCACCTTACTTGCAATACCACAATACAAAAAGACAGTGTCTCGATCCTCATTTTCCTACAGAGCACCACAATTATGGAATAACCTCCCAGACGCCATCACATCTTCCCGCAGTCTAAAGTCACTGAAGAGATCTTTATTAGCATACCTCAATACAGAATGCACCTGTAAACATGTAACATAGTGACTATATACAGAATGCGCCTGTAAACATGTAACATAGTGACTATATACAGAATGCGCCTGTAAACATGTAACATAGTGAATATATACAGAATGCACCCGTAAACATGTAACACAGTGACTATATACAGAATGCACCTGTAAACATGTAACATAGTGAATATATACAGAATGCACCTGTAAACATGTAACACAGTGACTATATACAGAATGCACCTGTAAACATGTAACATAGTGACTATATACCGAATGCACCTGTAAACATGTAACATAGTGACTATATACAGAATGCACCTGTAAACATGTAACATAGTGACTATATACAGAATGCGCCTGTAAACATGTAACATAGTGACTATATACAGAATGCGCCTGTAAACATGTAACATAGTGACTATATACAGAATGCACCTGTAAACATGTAACATAGTGACTATATACAGAATGCACCTGTAAACATGTAACATAGTGACTATATACAGAATGCACCTGTAAACATGTAACATAGTGACTATATACAGAATGCACCTGTAAACATGTAACATAGTGACTATATACAGAATGCACCTGTAAACATGTAACATAGTGACTATACAGAATGCACCTGTAAACATGTAACATAGTGACTATATACAGAATGCACCTGTAAACATGTAACATAGTGACTATATACAGAATGCACCTGTAAACATGTAACATAATGACTATATACAGAATGCACCTGTAAACATGTAACATAGTGACTATATACAGAATGCACCTGTAAACATGTAACATAGTGACTATATACAGAATGCACCTGTAAACATGTAACATAGTGACTATATACAGAATGCACCTGTAAACATGTAACATAGTGCATATATTTCCTACATATTTATTTTCTGTGTTAATCTGTATGTTTGTGTTGTTTTTTATATCTTGCATTTATTACTTTGTATTTCTGTACCTACTGTAACAATTCAATGTTCTTGAACCCAGGACATACTTGAAAACGAGAGAAATCTCAATGTGTCCTTCCTGGTAAAATACTTTATAAATAAATAACTCCATGGGCGGAATAACAAGATTTCCTACTAAATCCTGCTGTTGCGTTATCTCTGTATTGTTTGTTTTATGTCAGATGGATTGAGGATTCCTATGATTACGCACCCAGGTTGAAGAAAATACAGAATGCTGTTTTCCATATTACTTGACTGCGCGTAGGATGACTGACAGTCGCCACTGGAGAGTACAATGTGTTAATAGTTTTAAAACTGTGTCCACAGCCCCGACAGGAGAGGTTGGGCCACGTTTTTCAATTGATGAAGTGCCGCTAGGTAAAATAATAATGTTTTTAGAATGCTCTCCTTCCCTGTAAGTCATCCATCCTTCCTTTTAACCATTTGAGGGTCAACCACACATCTATCACATAACCCAGTTGGTCAACCTTGCAAGGTGCCTGGATATTTATCCGCGTAGGTGGCGATGCGTTTTCCTCCCCTCGGTTTTATTCTTGTCACTTCTTGACAATATGTTTTGGAGATACAATAAGAAAAATCACCAAGAGCTATCTGCTTTATTTCTATTTGATGAGAAGAATTTGATTGGCCGCAGGCTACTTGATGTTATTCCCTGTGCTACAGGAGTCTGACATAAAGATACATATTTTGCTTTAAATTCGTATGTATTCCGATGAGTAGTCAACATAAAAAGAAACCCATTGGGTACAAACAGGAGAATCTATAAAATCTATTCAATTGATTTCTTCCAAATGAAAGTCATATCACACTTGCTTTCAATAGGTAAGATTTCATGTATTTTAATGTACAGGCGTCTCCTTAAATGGACATGCCACTTCATATTAAGCTGCCAGCGTCATGGAATCAGCATGGTTCCTCAAACCTATAATCTGTTTTTCAATGTTTGCGTGAAATATTCTCTGATCTTTACATTTTAATTAAAAAAAAAGAAACAAAGAGCACACACACTAAAACAAAATGGTCAAATGAACAGACTTTCAATCTGATATTACTATTGATTAGTGGGATAGAGCACAGTCAGAAGAAACATACTGCACAGCGTTTAGGCATTAATATACATACAGGGTTATTCAAAGAGATCCGAAAGGGAACCGAACAGTGAAATTTCCTGGCCATTCGGCTATTCAGAGAGAAGGCAGTTCGCCAAATGTTGCGAATTGCCTGCACATACGGTGCCTGTTCGGTGCCTGTTCGAGGGTAGTGAAATCCCCATAGAGAAGCAATGCTTCGTCTATTCAGAGAACACAAACCAGCAGTGAAAAGTTGCCGAAATGCCCTGCCATTCGGTGGTTTCATTCGACAGGTTTATTCAGGAGAATCCCATAGGCTTCAATGTTAAAAATATTCCCGTTTTAATTCAATATCTAATAAACCGTTTATTATTTTATTCTGCAGTAAAAAGTCTCTTTATTTATAGATTTTGTTTGGATCTTTTAGGCATTTTTTGGGATTTTTTTGCTAATTTATTTTCCCGTTTATAAATTTAAATAGTTTTTATTAGCCCTTTTTATTATCATTCATTGGATCTTATATGTACATTTCAGACATTTTCGTTCTGTAGTTTCTTTGCAAACAGCGTTTCACTTTTCAAACATTCAAGTGTACTGTTTTTTTTTCTTTTCACTCTATTCATCTGCGGTGTCGGCTTTTTCCGGCGGCTGCTCTGTGCTGTGATCGGCTCCTGCTCGGGTTTCTCCGGCGTGTTCGGCGGGGTTAATCCATATGTTTTTGCGGGTTTCGGTGTGCGTTCGCCAGGTTTTGCAGTGAGTGTTCTTCGAGTTTGTGGCGGCTTTTCCCTGCACTACGACGTCCCTGTGGTGCTTGTTGAATACACCGCAGGGTCGCCGAAATGGGATCGCCAAATCTCACCGAATTGAAGAGAACGAGAAGTCACCGAACGTGCGGTGACTTTTCGATTCTCTTTGAATAACCCTGACAGTTCTTCCCTTCCCTGATCATAATCTGCAGCAATGCAAAGGAATTGAGTTTATTGCACAAGAAATTCATTTGCATATAACGTCTAAAATGTTCCCTCCAAATTGTCAGCACATTGGACACATCTGCTGAGGTATAGAAGCTGTTCGAACATTTTAGGGTACTAGCAATCCCATTATGATCACTACAAATTCCCATATGCTGGAGATCTGACCAGTTTCATTTATCTATATTTTTCGCATTTATTTTAGTTGACACAAAGGCCATTTCTGCCAGTATGCTGATAAGGCAGACCCTGAGTGAAATTCTGAAACAGGTATACCATCTGGAGTTTGGAACCTTTTATTCCAGTAATATTTCTATACATTATGAAAGAATACATGATAAATTACAATTTTAGCAGATTTTAATTATTTTAATATTTTTTATTTTCTTGGAATAGCAATCTTTATGCAAAATTGTTGCTTTACCCGACATTTGCTTGTTTACTATGCATCTCTTATTTCGGACAAATGTTACCATAATAATTTTTTCAACAAATATCCCTTAGTAGTGAAAAGGTTAATGAAAAAACCTTCTAGTTAATTATCTTGTTGTGTGTTAAAGCCCTATTACATTCTTCACGCAAAAACGCACGTGCAACGCGTGAATTTGTGCGCCAAGTGTTAAACGTTAACGCGCGTAAATCAACGCTGGAATTACAATCCTCGTGTATTTTTTCATCCGTCGAGCAATAACTCACGTAAAACGGACACGCACAAACGCGAGCGCAGTAACGTTGCACACAGAAATCAGTGTGCGTACTGTTTTTTCACGCAATTCAACCAATCAGAATTAAGAACCACAATTGTCTAATGTTACGTTTTTGCACCTGTCGATGTCAATCTGCGCATATATGCTGGATCAAAAAAAAATGCACACACTACTTCTCAAATTTATTGTTTGGGTATGTGTAGAATGTGTAACTATACTTTGCCGCATTTTTTTTTTTCGGGCTGGTGTATTTGGGTTCGGCCAGAACGTTCAGATTTGCCATTAACACCAGCTTTTAGGAGTTGTTAAAATTATGCCGCTAAGGCTGTGCGTTACAAACTGCGCATAGATTGTAATACCATCCGCATACCAGCGCACAAACGCATTTGCGTTAAGTGTAGGACGCGCGACGTACAGTATGTTCGCGCAGCATCTGTGCAGGTTCACCCGCGGTAGACGTATACGTGCGTTTGTTGCGCTGACATTTTAATACAACGTACAGCGCAAAGGGTTTTGGTCCTCGCGTTAATGCGTTTTTGCACCGGCGCAAACGTTTGCGCGATGATTGTAATAGGGCCCTCAGAATATTAGCAAGTCGGGAAGTACCTTTTGCATTACAGGTTGAGCACCCCTAATCTAGAATGCCTGGTATCCTGACCATTCCAGATTCTTCGGGATTTTGTAATCTGACTTTGGAGAGGATGGGAAACAACAGGAGAGCCTCGATCCACTTCCCACTGCAGTGCTAGTATGTACACACACTGAGCAGCCTTTTCCAAGGGACATGCTGCACAGAGCCAGCATGTCTCTGGGCAGCATGTTCCACGTTGGGGCTGCTCACTGTCCCCCAGCATGGGGCACTCTGTGCTACAGCCATCGGAGGAGCTCCAGACTGCTGCACGACCCATCTGGACCTTCAGGGAGGTGAGCGAGTCTCGAAAAATTCGATACCGTTCAAAATGCTTGATTTTACAGTCTTCAGGATTTCAGAATTCTGTATAAGGAGTGCCAAACCTATGTATGTTTTTGTAGAAGCTTATGTGGAGAGTGAAAACAATTTATCATGTAATATTCCAGCCCTGACTTCAGCATCTTCACATAGACAGTTCCATTATCTTCTTATCTGTACATGCAATTAAATGATTATTACATGTACTGCTTGCAGGCCATTCTGTAAAGTATTTAGTTTAGAAGTATAGTTTTCTTTAAATAGTAAATGCAACATTTCTTTCACCCCTGAAATGCAGATAATGCTTTTCCCAAGCGATTCAGGGCACGCAGCCATTACTGCTCTCCCTAGGGAAGAAAATGAAAACCTGGAAAATCAAAGTAGCTATTCTGAAACAATATCCCTGTATATTAATATGTCATTTCAAGTGGGGAGCAGGTAAGATTGTATTTCTAGAAGAAAGCGCATTGACATGGCGACGTGCTAAACTCTAAAATGGAAAGCATTCGAGTTACAGATGTGTTACGAGAGACATAAAAACTAATAGTAGTCATGCACCTACATTATCTGATTTATTTTAATGGCGAATGATCCGGGGGTGGTTTTTGTTTGGTATTGAAGAAGTAAGCTATGAAATTGGTAAACAAAGAATGTGATCGTAACTAAAAGGAGTCTCTTAGTTCCATAAACTCTTCCACCTGTTTCCGCTTCTTATTCTCTTGGTTAACTGCTTAAAAAATAACTGTGAGAAGAGAAATATTTAATTTTGGGAATTTTTTTTCTTACTCCAACATTGGGTTGACTATCGCGTCTTCTATTCACAGAACACCGAATTGCATTGAAATTGCGGTGTAATGCTCTGATATCTGGGGTTTCGATTCGACAGGTTTAAACAGACGAATCCCATAAGTTTCAATGTAATAAATGGAATATCTTTTCTAAAATGTTTATGAAAGACCGCTTATTAATTGTGTTTTTTCGCAAAAACTTGTGTTATTTTTTATTTTTTAAAAGAACTTTTTGTATTTTTTAGAAGACATTTTAGTTTTTTTAGTTTTTAATCCTTTTTTGATTTTGTAACAGATCTTTTTATTATTCTTCAAGAACCTTTTTTCTTATTTAGACAAATTTTTACTACATTGTTAGCGACTTAAACTCCTTAAAAATTCTTAAAGAATTTTTCAGTTCGGTGGCATTCACCGATGGCAATTCGGTGCAATTCGGCGGTTTTCACTGATGTCAGAAAACTGCTTCGACACCAATTTCAGCAGCACGCGGTGACCATTTTCTAAGTAGTGAATTCAGCATATTTTTGGCGAAATGGAATCGCCAAAGTGCGCCAAAATGGGTTGAATCGCCAAATCGCCAAAATTGCACGCAATTTCAGTGCTTTGTGAATAGACCCTTGTGTGTGTCATTCGTTTGCTCAGTTAAAGTCGTTTCTCTGAACTTCACCCTAACCTCAGTCACATTTCGGTCACGATATGATGCACAGGTCTTTCACATAATTCCTCTGCAGTCGAGGTGAAACCAAAAATAATCATTAATTGTATTTTATGGATTATAAATTTGTTTCATTTATTAACTGGAGCAGAATTTCTTTATGCCTTTAGTGGAATAATAAATATGTAAATACTATGCTCTGTTCTGTTGAAAAAATGTAAAAAGCGATGTATTTATGGGTTTTTCAAGTCAAGTGAGACGCAAACATTTTACAACAGATGTGATTTTACAACTGCCATAATCATAAAAAGCCTTGTTAAGTATGGATATGTTATGCTCCATTAGAGATAGTTTAACTTTTATTTTTATTCAACAGCATTGCAACATATAATTCTTTTATTAAAACAAAAAGCCTACATACATCAATCTTTGTCAAATATTTTATCTGCCAGGGGCGAATTTATAATATCCGCTTGCAGAGTGTTTAATCAAATAAATTAAGGATGAAATTGTTTTGCAATATTCTATTTTGGAATGTTGATGTTTTATTGGGGATTCATGGCATAACCTAAAAAAAAAATAGGAAACTAATTATCGTTATTTTTCATTTTTCTCTTTTATTTGAAGAAATGTTCTTCCTCGTCGTCTATTATAATGATCTTCTCCACCTCTGAATGGTGACCTAGATCCGCGTGATGCTATAATTACCTTGGCCGTTAAACTAGTTTCTGTAGATTTTACTTCATAAAGGTCACCCCCGAGATTTACTGCAACCTTGACATCTCCAGTATATTTAAGAAGCAGAAAGAACCCGTAGCTTTGAGACATATTGACTAATAAGATGTTGGGAGACACCATGAAAAATGATTCTCGAGATAGTGCTGCCCATTAACGGGTCCCCACCATACTTTATTTTGGCAGTTGTGACTTTGCTGATACGAAAGGTCTTTATAGGCAAGGTGCTTGCGTTTGCATCTCAGTGGACAAAAAATACCATGAATTGTTATTTTCTATATAGTCTTAATGAGCAATGCAATAGGGAAGACGCAAAAAGGCCAATATTTGCTCTTTTTTTTTTCTACATGGAACTCTTCATTTGCTGGTCCAATGAATTGTTGTAATTAGTTAAGCCCTCTGCATAAATGTAGCAGTAGAAATTAGGTGGTGTAAAGAAATGGATCGCAAACCAAACCTCTAGGCTTTTTTTTCATATATATTTTAAAGGTTAGAATGGTTTACATTTGTAATTCTTTCACACCAGCAGTTACACTCATCCTGTCTATGCTTTGCAGGATGTTGGGATTCCAAAGCAGTTTTCGTGTTGCTAAGGCTAGGGTCAGACGAATGCATTTTTCGCGTCGTCCGTGAAAAAGTGCGTTCGAACGAATGGACGTATTTTTCACGGAATACGCGTTAGCGGTCATACGATGCGCATTTTCGTCCGTGATTTTGTACGGATCATCAATAAAACACTTTTTGTGTCTGGACGTTATGTTGGCCGGAAGTGTGCAGCGTCTGACGTCTCCCAATCACACACACACGCCGCTATGCGGCCGCAGCGCACTCTGTACGTCAGTAGTAGCGGTTTGACGTTCTCGAAAAAATGCGTTCGTTTGCCACTTGCGTTGCACGGACAAACGTTCGTGCGGCCGTTCGTCGTATGTTCCCCGGCATTGGACGTCATTTGCTGCTAGCACGGCCGTGATTTCGTGCGGCTAAACGCACGTTAAAACTGCGTTCGTCTGACCTTAGCCTAAATTTTGGTTTTGAGCTGAATGACCACAACGCATTTTCCTTTAAGTCCCGGAATACTGCTGGCAGGTCCTTTTTCTACATACAGGGCTATTCAAAGAGAATCAAAAAGTCACCGCACGTTCGGTGACTTTTTGTTCTCTCCAATTTGGTGCGATTTGGCGATCCCATTTCGGCGACCCTGCGGTGTATTCAGCAAGCACCACAGGGCCGTCGTAATGCAGGGAAAAGCCGCCGCAAACCTGCCGAACACTCACCGCAAAACCCGGCGAACGCACACCGAAAACCTGCAAAAACATCTGGATTAACACCGCCGAACACGCCGGAGAAACCCGAGCAGCCACCGATCAGAGCGCAGAGCAGCCGCCGGAAAAACCCGACACCGCAGACGAAAGGAGGGAAAAAAAAAACAGTACGCTTGAATGTTTGAAAAGTGAAACGCTGTTTGCAAAGAAACTACAGAACGAAAATGTCTGAAATTTACATATAAGATCCAATGAACGATAATAAAAAGGCTGTTACAGAAAAAAAAAAAAAAACACAAAAAGAAATTTCGCAAAAAAATCACGAAAAATGCCTAAAAGATCCTAAAAAAGTCTATAAATAAAGTGACTTTTTACTTCAGAATATTAGAATCAATGGTTTATTAGATATTGAATTAAAACGGGAATATTTTTAACATTGAAGCCTGTCATGGAGCTGATGTAACGCTCCATGCTTCAAACCCCAAGAGACTTTATGTTCATTTATATCGTGTGTTTTTAAATATATTTTACATCGTTTGGTTTTAGTTTAATTTAGTTTAGTGTAAAATGGCATAGCTTTGGTTTTAAAAATACTTATATTCCTGTAGGTAAATGTGTTTTTGTGTATACAGTAAACAAGCTTTACTGCTGTGTAATTTATGCACCAGGGTTTTTCCCATTATCTAGCTGCATGTTTAATTCAAGGGATCTCTGATAGTGTGTGTTTAATCTGATGTGTTAGAACAATGGATATTCAAATGTTGTGTGAGCTGAAGGCTAAGAGAATGTAAAGAATGTTTATTGTAAATAACTGATTTAATGTAATTAGTATGGGTATGCAAATTATGACTAATAATTAGTATGGGTATGCAAATTATGACTGTTGGACTTCAGCATAAATGGTGGCGTTTGGTTCATTAAAAAGTCAGAGAACTCTCAGAGCTCAGAGAGAGAGGATCCTGTTTTAAAGCATACAGCCGCGCCTGGTGTCTTTATTTCAGCGACGCTACACTATACACTATCACCCTCAGAAGGCAGAGAGTGGCCTTCTGGAGATTCCTAACGGCTCCAGGGCAGAGGAACAGAAGCAGGCAGGTCAAGCCGCTCGAGGCGCTGAGGACAGCACTCCCAGTAGCCGGGCTGACCGCAACGAAGGGGTGTCTGGAGAGCCAGGACAGACGGAAGGGAACAGTTCCTTCACACTGGTGGCAAGCGGTGGGATAAGCTCTCCAACCCCAGAAGAAACGCAGAATGGCAGGGTACGCCAACTACAAAAAAGACACCCTGCAGGGCATCCTGGAGAGCTGAGGAGGCACCCCGGGCTCAAAGAACAAAAAGGCCTTGGTCAAAGAACTGCGAGAAATGGACCAGCGAAGAGAGGACACGGGACCCCCGTCCATAAGAGACCGGTTCCAGCGAAGAGTAAGGAGGGCGATGGCCCAGGCCCAGGCGGATGAACCTGGTAACTGGCAGGACGAGCACTGGTGGAAAGATTTTGCCCGCCAGGAGATGTGGAACGAGGCCATCCAACAGGAGGAGGACTGCCTTGAAGAAGCCCTTCCCACTTATACAGAGAGGTACGAGCACCAGTGGTACTTACGGGTGCCCTTTTTGGGAGAACAGCCCCAAGAGGAATGGCTGATGGAGCTAGGCGAACTGGTCCAGAGTGAAATTATACTGGACACCAGCTACAGAGCCCTCCAGTGGTTTACGTCCCAACTAATGCCCAGCACAGCAGACAGCGGCCCAACAAAAGGCTTCGACTACGGCGGCACAGGGCTGCTGTATACAAGGATGGGCAAAGACCCCGGTTTTGGGGACGACACAGAGTGGCGGCGGGAACAACTCCTGGACCTCCGGTATGAGGAACTGGAAGACCTTGACGATGACCGTGATGCAGAGGAACTGGAGTTCCTGGTTGAGCAGGAATGGGAGCTCGAAAAGGCCTACAAAAGGCTGTTCGACGACGCTCCACAGCTAGGCCTGAGCCCCATTACCTGGGACTGTCTGGCGGAAGAAGCAGGCAGTCAAAGTGACACAGACGAATTAGAGCCCGAGGTGCTCCCTTGGTTCCCCCTCATGACCGCAGCAGAAGAGGAAGCGCTGGCAACAGGTTGGAGTGCCGCTGGCCTCTGCCCAGACCCGGAGATGGAGGACACCATTCTCCCACAAGACGACACTGTGTCAGTGTCTATCCCCCAGCTGAAGTTCTGGCGATGGGGCAGAGCGCCAATGCCCTCTGCCCACCTTTCATAATGGTCACATCGGATCCAGGAGAGGATCCCCTGGGCTGGTTTTCCCACAGCCCATGACCCCACCGGAGATGGAGGACGCCATCCTCCCGCAAGATGACACTGTGTCAGTGTCTATCTCCCCAGCTGAAGTGCTGGCGACGGGGCAGAGCGCCGATGCCCTCTGCCCACCTTTCATAATGGTCACATCGGACCCAGGAGAGGATCCCCCCGGGCTGGTTTTCCCACAGCCCATGACCCCACCGGAGATGGAGGATGCCATCTTCCTGCCAGAAGACACTTTGTCAGTGTCTATCCCCCCAGCTGAAGCACTGGCGACAGGGCAGAGCGCCGCTGGCCTCTGCCCACTCCCCAAGTTGCACCAAGACGACCCGAGCAAGGATCTCCACAGGCTGCCGGCCCAGCAACGAATGACCCCACCGAGAATGGAGGACACCATTCTCCCGCCCGGAGACACGCCCCCAGCATCTACCCCTCCAGCGGAAGCGCTGGCAACAGGGCAGAGCGCTGCTGGCCTCTGCCCACCTTTTTCGGTCCGCACAGAAGATTTCAGTGAGGACTCCCAGGGGCTGCCGGCCCCGCAGCCGACGACCCTACCCCGACTGGAGGTAAACTGTTTCCTGTATATTACACCCGTCCCCCCAGCAGAAGAGCTGGCAACGGGGCAGAGTGCCGCTGGCCTCTGCCCACCACCCAACTTGTGCCCAGAGGATCCAGGCAAGTTTTTCAAGAAGGTGCTACCCTCCGGACCAATGGCTCCCCTGAGAATGGAGGGTGCCATTCTCCCGCAAGGAGGCACTTCCCCAGCATCCACCCCCCCAGCAGAAGCGCTGGCTACAGGGCAGAGCATTTCCAACCTCTGCCCACCACCCAACTTGTGCCCAGAGGATCCAGGCAAGTTTTTCCAGAGGGTGCTACCCTCCCGACCAATGGCTCCCCTGAGAATGGAGGACACCATTCTCCCACAAGGAGGCACTTCCCCAGCATCCACCCCCCCAGCAGAAGCGCTGGCTATGGGGAAGAGCATTTCCAACCTCTGCCCATCCTCCCAACCCTTTAGGCTGGA
Source organism: Leptobrachium leishanense (assembly GCA_009667805.1). Lineage (NCBI taxonomy): Eukaryota > Metazoa > Chordata > Amphibia > Anura > Megophryidae > Leptobrachium > Leptobrachium leishanense. Next base: position 361,040,941 of record CM019065.1, on the reverse strand, counting down.
GGCCTCTTGCCTCACCTATTCCCCTCAACGGCTGGCCAGAGCACCAGGGGCACATGCAGTTGGGACACATTCCCCCCGGGTTATTGATACCCTGGGAGAAGGTACAGGCGGTACCTCTCCCCAACAGCGAGACACTTCCCCAGGAGGGGACACCAACAAAGGATTACACCAGCGACACGCCGGGCCCCAGAGTATAGGGCACCCCTCGGACAGCGTGCCAGCCCACAAGGACAAGTGGAGAAACCCAGGGGCTCGCCTCCTCCCGACAGACTATGGACCCACACCCAGGCATACCCTGTGGCGACCGTCGGACCCCACTGGTGATGCTTGTGCGCCAGCACCCTGGAACTTTGAGGATGGCGCAGAAAAAAGGACAAGGTGAGAAGTCTCGTCAGTGGCAAGAGATCCGTTTGGGATCTAAGCTTGCCCTGCCGTTCTGGAAGGGGGGACATATGTCATGGAGCTGATGTAACGCTCCATGCTTCAAACCCCAAGAGACTTTATGTTCATTTATATCGTGTGTTTTTAAATATATTTTACATCGTTTGGTTTTAGTTTAATTTAGTTTAGTGTAAAATGGCATAGCTTTGGTTTTAAAAATACTTATATTCCTGTAGGTAAATGTGTTTTTGTGTATAACAGTAAACAAGCTTTACTGCTGTGTAATTTATGCACCAGGGTTTTTCCCATTATCTAGCTGTATGTTTAATTCAAGGGATCTCTGATAGTGTGTGTTTAATCTGATGTGTTAGAACAATGGATATACAAATGTTGTGTGAGCTGAAAGGCTAAAGAATGTAAAGAATGTTTATTGTAAATAACTGACTTAATGTAATTAGTATGGGTATGCAAATTATGACTAATAATTAGTATGGGTATGAAAATTATGACTGTTGGACTTCAGCATAAATGGTGGCGTTTGGTTCATTAAAAAGTCAGAGAACTCTCAGAGCTCAGAGAGAGAGGATCCTGTTTTAAAGCATACAGCCGCGCCTGGTGTTTTTTTTTCAGCGACGCTACACTATACACTATCACCCTCAGAAGGCAGAGAGCGGCCTTCTGGAGATTCCTAACGGCTCCAGGGCAGAGGAACAGAAGCAGGCAGGTCAAGCCGCTCGAGGCGCTGAGGACAGCACTCCCAGTAGCCGGGCTGACCGCAACGAAGGGGTGTCTAGAGAGCCAGGACAGATGGAAGGGAACGGTTCCTTCACAAAGCCTATGGGATTCGCTGAATAAACCTGTCGAATGAAACCACCGAACAGCAGGGCAATTCAGCAACTTTTCACTGCTGGGTTTTGTTCTCTGAATAGACGAAGCATTGCTTCTCTATGGGGATTTCACTGACCTCGAACAGGCAACGAACAGGCACCGTATGTGCAGGCAATTCACATCACTGCTCTGCGTGGAGAGAGCTTGTGGAGACACAGGTTTGAATCCCAGCAAGAGCACCTCTCCAGTAAGTGTCCTTGGGCAAGACACCTAATGGTACACTACATACTCATCACCCAGGACATACTTGAAAATGAGAGAAATCTCAATGTATCTTTCCTGGTAAAATCCTTTCTCAAGAAAAAAGAATTTCACTGTTGAGTTACATTTAGGCCACAATTCGGATCTCTTTGAATAACCCTGATAATGTTTTCTGCCTAGAATTTAGAAATTATTAACTGCACGTCTGTTTAGTGTCTCGGCTGGTTTTCTTTAAAAAAAAAAAAAAGACAGGCCTGGCATTTATATTTACACCACGCGGAGTCAGCATATAATTGCAATAATAATGCAACAGCATTCTGCAAAGAAATTACTATCCTGGGACACCTAAAAAAATGAAAATAATGGAAGTTTACACATTTAAAATGTCTCAATTATTTCTTTAGTCCAGCGGGAGGGATATAAAGTATCTGAAATATTAGCAAGGAAAAGCAATATAATTTTGTTACATGTAGCAGTTTAGTAAAAATGGTAAAATATCCTATTATGGGTATTTTTCAACAAACCAGTGGTATGTTTATAAAAGGCAGAGCTCTATAAAAATATACAACGAATACAACAACACCAAACATATGCACTATATAGGTTATATTACAATTGCAAGCTGCAAAACATCCCTGCCGTGCGCTCAGATTGCTTTGTGCCTCTCTCCTCCCACTTTTTTCTTTCGAATATAAATCTAAAATTTGACCTAAAAATGTTGCTGTGAAATGGTTTGAGGCAGGAGGAGGTTTGTAAAGAAGTGCTCTCATGACTGAAATTTAGTTCTATAGTTAAAGAAATTTCATGGCTACAGTTACTATTTTCTTAGTTATCCATGGTGACAATAAGATCTTTCATTCTTGGGCCTCTGGGGCCTTCTGAGATCCTTGGGAGATGGGCTTCAGCATTACCAGCTCTTACTGGAGTCCAATGAACCTTAAACGATTCAAGATGGCTTTTTGAGTTCGTCCTATGGCACAGAGTTGTTCCTCTCCTTGGAACTTACCGGCAGCATTGTTTACCTTTATCTGTATCTCCTTTTAAACCCTGAGAAGCTTAGCAAGTACGTATTGGCCTTAAAGACGCTTATACTTGTGGAGCTAACCAACCTCATTCAATCGAGAATCTTAGGTCAGGGCTTTATCAACTTTGACGTCTTTCACATTGGTTTTCCAGTATAAGGTGCTGCTTTACCCTGCCCTCAGTTCTTGCTGAAAGTAGACTCCCAATAATTTTTTAGCAGGAGGTGACTCCTCCTTCCATCCAAAAGCCCTGCTCTGTCCGAGAGGACTAGGCGGCACACCTTGAATTTCCTTTATTGTCTGCTTTTTTCTATTGCCGTGGTTCTACCAAGGAGAAAATGGTCTGTTTTGGTAAATGAGAAGGTCTGGGCACTCCACATAGACTTCAGAAAATCAAAGCTTCATAAGGAATTAGTGACATTTCATCCATGAAATGTCTCTAATTTTAAAATTCTCCTCCTCCAAACGCTCGGCAAATCAAAGGATTGAAATGAAATATGGGAGTATTCCTAGATACGAAGCAAGTAATACATCATAGTGCAGCACAGTAAAAAACTGTTTATATATGCAAGCCCCCAATAAGTTCCACTTTAGAAGTACAAAGAATGCAGGCACATAGGATATATGATGTGCGATTATACCAGCCTCTATACTCAGCCTACATACTTCAAATTTCCCTTTATTGCACCACGGGGATCCAGAACTCCAACCGCCACTCTTGCGCACCTCAAGTCTTCCCCTTATGTAGACTGCAAGCGTATTCCATGAGCTTCAGCAATTAACTCCTCTCCTTGGGGGATAAGAATCTGGTGAATTTAACATATATCCGCTGCCACTTACAATATCAATAATGCCACCTGTCACACTACTAGTGTAGTTAGAAAAATTGGGGTATTTAATAAACACACAGACTAAAAACATATCTAACGCACTTCGTGGGACCAAACCCACTTCATCAGAGATAAAAGAAAACAAATAGACCAGTTTGGCTATTTAAATATATCAGTTCCAACGTTTTTTTACTGTTGTATCTGTGGAACATAAGTAAATACATTGATCCTCCATTTATCCTCAACCGATTCTGAGGCACTAAAATCAAACTATTTAGGGGTCAAATCAAGCAGGTGCGAGTGGGAACTCAGTTCCTCCATGATTTTAGCAGGAGGAATGGAGTTCACATTGATCACACACACTATAAAGCTTTTATGTAGATAGTGAAGCACATGGTTCCATGTTTAGTCATAATAAATATTATTTATTTTCCATGTGCCATAAAAACGCTGCCTATATATAACATATTGATATCAAATTTGAGTGTGGGCGGTGTATACTTGAGAAATGATTTGGTTAATTGCGGGGCAAAAATCTTGGAGCCTCTACACTTAGGGCCAAATTACATTCTTAATGCAAAAACGCACGCGCACCGCGTGAATTTGTGCGTCAAGCAATAAACGTTAACGTGTGTAAATCAACGCCGGAATTAAAATCCTCGCGCATTTTTTCACCCGTCGAGCAATAACGCGTGTTAAGCGGATGCGCACAAATGCGCGCGCAGTAACGTTGCGTGCAGAAATCAGTGTGCGGAATGTTTTTTTCACGCGATTCAGCCAATCAGAATTAAGAACCACAATTATCTCACGTTAAGTTTTTGCGCCTGTCAAAGTCGCATATATGCTGCATCAGTAATAAATGCACACACAACGTCTCAATTTTATTGGTTTGGTATGTTTAGAATGTGTAACTATACTTTGCTGCGTATTTTTTTTGGGCTGGTGGATTTGGTTTCGACCAGGTTGATAGAATTTGCCATTAACACCAGCTTTTAGGAGTTGCTAAAATTATGCGCGCGAAGGCTGTGCGTTACAAACTGCGCATAGATTGTAATACCATCCGCGTACCAGCGCACAAACGCATTTGCGCTCACAATATTATGTATAGGACATGCGCAGTAAAGTACGCTCGCGCAGAGTGCACGCAGGTTCACCCGCGGTAGATGATTACGTGCGTTTGTTGCGCTGACAATGTAATACGACGTTCAGCACAAAGGGTTTTACCCCTCGCGTTAATGTTTTTTTGCGCCAGCCCAAAGAATGTAATAGGGCCCTTAGTTTTTTAGGGCTTGGCTCCCAAAACCATCCATGCAGTGATCGTCCAATGTTTTGAATCCCCTCAAGGTATTCTAATATAGCTTCCTTATTTGTCACATGGGTCCGTTTTAATTAGTAATGATTTTCATTCTATGTGATAAAAATGGATAAATCAAGAACTAAAGGCACAGAACCCTATCCACATCACACTTAATTGTTTTATAGTGCCTTGGGAACTGTTTTAGACCAATATTTCACATAGTTAATATCTCAACAGATTAAAGTATAACATCATATTTTATTCCAAAGGAAATTTTATTACCACTTACGGATCAATTTAACATCATTACTCTAATGCCGACAGCCAAAGGTTATCTATGAAATGCCTTAATGCGATAAAAATGACACATTCTATTCAAAACATAGGTTGAACATTCTAGCGGGCGATGGTTTTATGAAATAAATAAAAATAATAATTTGAAAATGCTTTTTGAAAGTGGATTTATGAAACCGAGCGAGTCACCTGAAATTACCAGGGATAGAGCATAATTGCTCTGACAGGTAATAAAAATCATGGAGATTCAATTTCTGGCACAGATAGAGATTGACTAAAAATGTCTATATTTATGTTTAAATGTCATCCATTGTGTAAACGCATACAAAAAATTGAGTATGAGTACCATTGTTAACTAGTATTACGTTCTTATTAAAATTATGATTATGTAGGTGGCATGGAATTACCTAGCGGCACACAAAAACATGAGTATTTATTTTGACATAATATATGGTGTTTATATTAAATATATGCTGTATATTATATACATAACATATTCTGTATATAGTATATATTTTCTGTATATTATATTATATATCATATACATAATATATGCTGTATATATTATATATTTGCTGTATATTATATGAAATAATTTATACATAATATATGCTGTATATATTATATATATATGCTGTATATTATATGAAATAATTTATACATAATATATGCTGTATAATTTTATTTTGAGAAAGGATTTTACCAGGAAGGATACATTGAGATTTCTCTCGTTTTCAAGTATGTCCTGGGTGGCGAGTATGTACCGTTAGGTGTCTTGCCCAAGGACACTTGCTGGAGAGGTGCTCTTGCCGAGATCGAACCCATGTCTCCACAGGCTCTCTCCACGCGGAGCAGTGATGTTACCTCTACTCCACCCAGGCATGTACTGGCCATAGGGACTACAGGGAGATTCCCGGTGGGCCGATTGCTCGGTGGGCCAGCATGAATGCTGGTTCACCGCGTGACTCGCACTGTCCTTAATGGGTGAGGTGAGAACTTTCTCACCATTTGTAAAACAGACACAGACTGCCACAGTCTCATATTGGGGCCAACGTGCCGGTGAGACCCGCTGCACATCCAGCTCACCTTAAGACATGGTGCGTGCTCAACCTCATTGCTGCTGCGTTGCTTTACCCAATCGCTCTGCAGCAACTCCGGTATCTGTAGAGTGACTGGTTGAGCGATTCGATTGGTTTGTATATTATTTCTGTGCATGATTGCATAATTAAAGTGGATGAAGTGGATAAAGTGGATGAAGTCCAGGGCTGATTTTTTGTCCCATTCTAGCCCTGACTCCACCAAGCCAGTATAATATAGTGTATAAGTTCAAGTAGCCCCGCACTCCACATACAAAATTATTCTGCTCTGGTGCAAAACTTCTGACTGCGTCCAAACATTGTCCAAATTTCAGATGTAGACGGAGACTGTAAAATTTCAAAGAGATTTAATGTTGCATAATTCTTAAATATTTGGTAATATTCCCAATGTATTCATTACTGTTATAACCTATTAGACACACAGATGTTTCCACCTACTGGCCAAAAGAAGTTACTGCAGTGCAGGTCTCTGTGCAGAATCAGCTGGGGAGAGGTCAGTTAGAGACATTCCTAGATGATTTTAAAACACCCCGAAAATCATGTTCATGGTGTGAAAAGCTTGGGGGCATCTTCTGGAGCCCAAATGAAAACAAAATTTATTTACTTCAAACTAATCTCATTGCAATGATACAGCACAGCTCCAGATCGTGTCAACACGATCTCGGGCGGCTATGTCTGATCATGAATACACCATCATGGCACTGAAGGGGTTAAAAATTATTAAATATTTTCCAATACATCATGTTAAAAAAAAGCTTTAATGCTAGTAAGGTGATATTCCTCTAGTAAATGATGCGCAACAATAATGCACCACTGCTGATTGATATTTTAATAACACGTTTTCAGCAACGTCGTATGAAAAATCGTTGCAGTGAGGGTATCATCTGACCTTCCAAGTTCAACTTGCCGACTCAGGCTAGGGTCAGACTGAGGCAGTGCGAACGCGCGTTCTGGCGCACTTAATCACGGCCGTGCTAGCAGCAGATGCCGGGCAATGACGGCCAATATACGAAGTACGGTCACACAAAAGTCCGGCTGCGCAACGCAAGTGGAAAATGAACGCATTTTTTCGAGAACGTGAAACCGCAGGTACTGACGTACAGAGTGCGCTGCGTCCGCTAGCGGCGTGTGTGTGTGAATTGGAGACGTCAGACGCTGCTAATGTCCGGCCAACATAACGTCCAGACACAAAAAGAGTTTTATTGATGATCCGTACAAAATCACGGACGAAAATGCGCATAGTATGACCACTATCACGTATTCCGGGAAAAAATGCGTCCATTCGTTCGAACGCACTTTTTCACAGACAACATAAAAATGCGTTCATCTGACCCTAGCCTCAAACAGGTTTGGACATAATCCCCGGAAGCCTGTCCAGCAGGAAACTGATTAAGCTGAAATTATGTGGTCTTGGTGGCTAGAACATCCTGTTACATAATACAAGAAATGTAAAAATGAATTCAAGCATTTCCTGTTGTGAAAAAATGATATCAGAAAAATTCCTATTTTTATTTTTTTATTTTTTAGAAGTGTCCTTACACATCATGTCAGTTATATAAATATGACTTACTTTAAACATATTATTTCACATTCAGGTGAAATATTTTATTTCCCTTTTGCTTTTACAGGAACCTGCGTAAAATAGCATTTTGAAAAGACAGCGATGATTTAATTATGAATGATATGAATTAATTTGAAAATGGACCCCCTAGAGGCGCTGGTGTAATTATCTACAAACATATGATCTATATTTTCACACGGAAAGCAAAGATTATCAGACGTCCTATGAGAAGATTTTTATTTCCATATAATTATTAACTTTTTAACAATATCACTTTGGCCCCCGTCTAACACGTTCATATAGTATTAGGATTTAATAAATTAATTCAGCATTTATGTGAAAAAAGACGAGTGAGTGTAGTTTGGTACATAATTGATCCTTTTGGTTCTGTATAATTAAAATTTATTTTAAACTACTGGCCTGACCAGATTGGGTCCAAGGGCAATCAGACAAGTGACACATTTTGAGGGCTGTCTGGGGATATGAACTGGCCCATTTGATTTGGAACTCATCTGTGCATTGTTCCGCTCAAGTCCCATGCTCAAAATATGCCAAGTGAAAACGTAACGATGTAAGTACCAATTGCCACCAAAGCAATGAGGGTACAGGTAGCGGCACAACAGGAGGTAAGAAGAGGGTTGCAGAAGTACAGTGGAACGTGAGCATAACATGGCAGAGAAACAAAATGAGAGTGGAATAGTGGGAGAGAGGAACAGTGGGTGATGAGAAGGATGGGCAAAGACATAATCCTAGGTGAGACAAATGGGTTAGAGGCACAATCTGAGAAGAGAAGGATGGGACAGACACAATCAAAAGAGAGAAGGATGAGGCATATTCATAATTGGAGGATAGAAGAATGGGGAAAATACACAATTGGAGGAGAGATGGGCAAAAGCACAATCAGAGTAGAGATGGATGAGGTAGAGGCACAATTGAAGGAGAGAAGGATGGGGCAGAGGCACAATGTAACTACATGACCCACCATTGTGACATGTTAAAAGAGCTAAACCGGCCGTCGCTGGAGTCTAAACGTACCCTTCACCTTTCCAACCTGGTGTTTAAGAGGTTTTCTGGGAAGCTACCACCCTACCTGAATAGACTGCTTCCCCCAGCAGCTCCCTCATCCTATAACCTCCGATCCAGGACCAGCACCTTACTTGCAATACCACAATACAAAAAGAAAGTGGCTCGATCTCATTTTCCTACAGAGCACCACAATTATGGAATATCCTCCCAGACACCATCAAATCTTCCCCCAGTCTAAAGTCACTCAAGAGCTCCCTAATAACATACCTCAATACAGAATGCACCTGTAAACATGTAACATACAGGGTAATTCAAAGAGAATCGAAAAGTCACTGCACGTTCGGTGACTTTTCGTTGTCTTCAATTCGGATTGTTTTGCCGATCCCATTTCAGCGACCCTGCAGTGTATTCGGCAAGCACCACAGGGTCCCCGAATTGCAGGGAAAGGTCGCCGCAAACCCGCCGAAAACTAACCGCAAAACCCGGCGAATGCACGCCGAAAACCCGCAAAAACATCTGGATTAACCCGCCGAAAACCCGAGCAGGAGCCGATCACACGCAGCGAAGCCGCCGAAAAAAGCAGACACCGCAGACGAATGCAGTGAATAAATTAAAAAAAACAGTTTGCTTGAATGTTTGAAAAGTGAAACGCTGTTTGCAATGAGTATTATAGTAAAAAGAGTTCCACATGGCGCGTGTAGTGTACTTGAATTGTCTGGGATTGGTGTGGTTAATAGATGGTCTTAAGTTCGTACCATTACAGATAAATTAAACATTCATCAGATACATCAACATGACACACGGAGATCCCTAAATCCCACAATAAATAAAGAAAGTATATACTTCCCAAAAAATGAAGAATTAATACAGTCTCGTGTTTGATGCTTCACAAAAAGATCTCGATGTTCAGTGCATATCATACACCAGGAGACTCGATAGGGTTAATCAGATGAATGTCAAATGGTTCTCCTTTCTGAAAGGTTGTAGAATCAAGGTGCATACAATCCCCGGATCGTTTCCGCTGGAGAACCTTGAGACCTACAGTAAGCAAATGAGAAACAGGAACACAATTGCGCAGTACGCGGCAGTACTGGCCCCTATTTTCCCCCCCTATGGGGTACTTACAATAGGTGGAGCCCCTAGCCTGGCACTGAGGAACAAGATGCGTGTAGGGTATTTATCCGGCAACCCTCTGCCCTGCATGGAATTTCCTTACTCTGAACCGGTGTCTGTAAAGGTGGTTAAAAGGAAACAGAAAAAAACCACCGCGGTGCAGAGCAATCGATAGCATTTTTATTTCTGTTAAAAACAGACTTTAAAAAAACTCAGTGAGTGCACTGAGACGCGTTTCGCCGTATTCACAGCTTCATCAGTCATCAGCACTGTTTGCAAAGAAACTACAGAGCGAAAATGTCTGAAATTCACATATGAGGTCCAAGGAATGATAATAAAAAGGGCTGTTACAGAAGAAATAAGTAAACTTGAAAAAAAAAAAAAAAAAAATCGGAAGTTTTTTTTAAAAAATTTAAATCCAGAAAAATGCTTAAAATATCCATAAAAATTTATAAATAAAGAGACTCTTTACTGCAGAATTTTATAATGAATGGTTTATTAGATATTGAATTAAAACGGGAATATTTTTAACATTGAAGCCTATGGGATTCGCCTGAATAAACTTGCCGAATTAAACCACCGAATGGCAGGGCATTTCGGGAACCTTTCACTGCTGGTTTGTGTTCTCTGAATAGCCGAAGCAGTGCTTTTTTATGGGGATTTCATTGCCCTCGAACAGGCACCGAATGTGCAGGCAATTCGCCAGGATTTGGCGAATTGCCTGCTCTCTGGATAGCCGAATGGCCAAGAAAGGTAACCGAACGCTGATTTTCAGTGTTCGGTTTCCTTACTCCAGCCATTCGGATCTCTTTGGATAACCCTGATAGTGATTATATTTCCTACATATTTATTTTCTGTTAATATGTATATTTGTATTTTTAATATCTTGCATTTTATTACTTTGTATTTCTGTAACGACTGTAACAATTCAATGTTCTTGAACCCAGGACATACTTTAAAATGAGAGAAATCTCAATGTATCCTTCCTGGTAAAATATTTTATAAATAATTAAATAATATATATATAAATAAATAAACAATCAGATTACAGAAGGATGGGGCAGAGGCACAATCCGAATAGAGAAGGATGAGGTAGATGCTCAATTGAAGGAGGGAAGGATGAGGCAGAGTCACAATCAGATTACAGGAGGACAGGGCATAGGCACAATCGAAGTAGGGGAGGATGGGGCAAAGGCACAATTGGAGGAGGCAAGGTTGAGGTGCATTGAAGCTGAGAGGGATGGACCAGGCATGCCCAAATCTTTAACTCCAAACCCATGAAGCTTTTAATCCAACCCTGCATGTGTGAATGTTTTCATTGTTAACATTGACAATCTGTTACAGAATAGATCACATGGCATCTTAAACAGAGTGCGAGTTCCCCTGGTTTGCATTCGAGTCTCTGAGATAGAATATCTAAATGCAGAGGGATTTCAGAGTGATTTTATGTGCGCTTTTGTGGCAGAAAATTTTTAACGATGTGTCTTTTTTTCACTTGTGAAAATTGATTTCACTTGAGCATAACTTTATATGTTTCTGTTTTCAGGCTGAGAGTCTATAGCTATAATAGCTTTCATTTAAAGATCTTAGTGAATAACACATTTTCCAAGATGATATTTCCTCTTAGGAGCTTGAAGCTCGATTCTAGAGCCACTAGTGATGAATAATGAATCAAGGCCATTTTCTACTCCCTTCACCTTCATGTTATACACCCTTGATGAAACTGTCTGTTTATACTGCCTTTTCATGAGTGGTAAAATTGTTTCAATATGTCCAAAGTGGCACAACTACCCATTATCTATCTATCTATCTATCTATCTATCTATCTATCTATCTATCTATATCTATCTATCTATCTATCTATCTATCTATCTATCTATCTCTATCTACAGTCAGGTCCAGAAATATTGGGACGTCGACACAATTCTAACATCTTTGGCTCTATACACCACCACAATGGAGTTGGAATGAAACAAACACAATGTGCTTTAACTGCAGACTGTCAGCTTTAATTTGAGGGTATGTACATCCAACTCAGGTGAACGGTGTCGGACTTACAGCAGTTTGCAGATGTGCCTCCCACTTGTTAAGGGACCAAAGGTAATGGGACAGAATAATAATCATAAATCAAACTTTCCCTTCTTAATACTTGGTTGCAAATCCTTTGCAGTCAATCACAGCCTGAAGTCTGGAACGCATAGACCTCACCAGACGCTGGGTTTCATCCCTGGTGATGCTCTGCCAGGCCTCTACTGCAACGGTCTTCAGTTCCTGCTTGTTCTTGGGGCATTTTCCCTTCAGTTTTGTCTTCAGCAAGTGAAATGCATGCTCAATCGGATTCAGGTCAGGTGATTGACTTGGCCGTTGTATAACATTCCACTTCTGTAAATTGAGGGTATGTACATCCAACTCAGGTGAATGGTGTAGGACTTACAGCAGTTTGCAGATGTGCCTCCCACTTATTAAAGGGACCAAAGGCTTCTCAGCTGTTCCATGGCCAGGTGTGTGATATTCCCTCATTACCCCAATTACAATGTGCAGATAAAAGGCCCAGAGTTCATTTCAAGTGTGCTATTTGCATTTGGAATCTGTTGCTGCCAACTCTCAAGATGAGATTCAAAGAGCTGTCACTATCAGTGAAGCAAGCCATCATTAGGCTGAAGAAACAAAACAAACCCATCCGAGAGATAGCAAGAACATTAGGCGTGGCCAAAACAACTGTTTGGAACATTCTCAAAAAGAAGGAAAGCACCGGTGAGCTCTGCAACACCAAAACACCTGGGAGACCACGGAAATCAACTGTGGTGGATGACCGAAGAATTCTTTCACTGGTGAAGAAAACACCCTTCACAACAGTTGGCCAGATCTCCAGGAGGTAGGTGTATGTGTGTCAAAGTCAACAATCAAGAGAAGACTTGACCAGACTGAATACAGAGGGTTCACCACAAGATGTAAACCATTGGTGAGCCTCAAAAACAGGAAGGCCAGATTAGAGTTTGCCAAACAACACCTAACAAAGCCTTCACAGTTCTGGAACAAGATCCTATGGACAGATGAGACCAAGATCAACTTGTACCAGAGTGATGGGACGAGAAGAGTATGGAGAAGGAAAGGAACTGCTCATGATCCTAAGCATACCACCTCATCAGTGAAGCATGGTGGTGGTAGTGTCATGGCGTGTGCATGTATGGCTGCCAATGGAACTGGTTCTCTTGTATTTATTGATGATGTGACTGCTGACAAAAGCAGCAGGATGAATTCTGAAGTGTTTCGGGCAATATTATCTGCTCACATTCAGCCAAATGCTGCAGAACTCATTGGACGGCGCTTCACAGTGCAGATGGACAATGACCCAAAGCATACTGCAAAAGCAACCAAAGAGTTTTTGAAGGGAGAGAAGTGGAATGTTATGCAATGGCCAAGTCAATCACCTGACCTGAATCCCATTGAGCATGCATTTCACTTGCTGAAGACAAAACTGAAGGGAAAATGCCCCAAGAACAAGCAGGAACTGAAGACAGTTGCAGTAGAGGCCTGGCAGAGCATCACCAGGGATGAAACCCAGCATCTGGTGATGTCTATGCGTTCCAGACTTCAGGCTGTGATTGACTGCAAAGGATTTGCAACCAAGTATTAAGAAGGGAAAGTTTGATTTATGATTATTATTCTGTCCCATTACCTTTGGTCCCTTAACAAGTGGGAGGCACATCTGCAAACTGCTGTAAGTCCTACACCGTTCACCTGAGTTGGATGTACATACCCTTAAATTAAAGCTGACAGTCTGCAGTTAAAGCACATTGTGTTTGTTTCATTCCAACTCCATTGTGGTGGTGTATAGAGCCAAAGATGTTAGAATTGTGTCGATGTCCCAATATTTCTGGACCTGACTGTATCTCTATATCTATCTATCTCTATCTACATAAAATCATTTTGAATGATCAGATGCTTTTTGTGCATAAATTTTGATTATCATTTTGCTTTTGTTGCATTGGAGCTTAGCTTTCATATCTGAATGGATGTGAGCAATTAACAGCAGCATAATTATCCCCCCCATGGGGACATTGTTCCATTATTTTCCAAACTGGAGGCATTTTTAACAAAATAGATTTTCTCTGGGCATGGACTGTAATCACAATCCTTGTATGCTACCGGTGGTGTAATATTTTTGGTGTGTATTGGAGTGGTTTCCACATATGGGTGAAATCCAAAGAATGGCAATAACATGGCTGAAAACAAAATCATGGATTTACTACAGGACGGGACCCTTGTCATAACCTCGGTAGCTTTGAAAAAGTATTAGGCTGCTTCCCTCTGCAGTTCCCTCATCCTATAACCTCCGATCCAGGACCTGCACCTTACTTGCAATACCACAATACAAAAAGAAAGTGGCTCGGTCCTCATTTTCCTACAGAGCACCACAACTATGGAATAACCTCCCAGAAGCCACCAAATCTTCCCCCAGTCTAAAGTCACTTAAGAGATCCCTATTAACATAACTCAATGCGGAATGCACTTGTAAACATGTAACATAATGACTATATACAGAATGCACCTGTAAACATGTAACCTAGTGACTATATACAGAATGCACCTGTAAACATGTAACCTAGTGACTATATACAGAATGCACCTGTAAACATGTAACATAGTGACTATATACAGAATGCACCTGTAAACATGTAACATAGTGACTATATACAGAATGCACCTGTAAACATGAAACATAGTGACTATATACAGAATGCACCTGTAAACATGTAACATAGTGACAATATACAGAATGCACCTGTAAACATGTAACATAGTGACTATATTCCCTACATATTTATTTTCTGTTAATGTCTTGCATTTTACTACTTTGCATTTCTGTAACCATGTTCTTGAACCCAGGACATACTTGAAAACGAGAGAAATCTCAATGTATCCTTCCTGGTAAAATCCTTTATAAATAAATAAATAAAATTAGGTAGAGGAGCTAAAGGAACTAAGAAGGTTTAACATGTTATTAAAACAAACCATTCTGTCCTCTCACAAACCATATATTCTTATTTGTCCCCCTGTCCTGCTTCACTGGGCCCCCCCGGCACTCCCTCAACCTCTAACAGCTTTTCTCCCCCTTCAAAAAAAAAAAAGGACATAACATAGCACCACAGCAATAAAACTCCCAGTAATGTGCAGTGTGTATTAGCGTATCACAGTATCCACAGCAATAAAACTCACAGTAATGAGCGGTGTGTCTGAATGTATCACAGAATCCACAGCAATAAATCTCACAGAAACGGGCTGTGTATGATGGCCTTTGGGTCTGGGTCTGGTCCCTGGGCCTTGAGGTCTGGTCTGGGCCCTGGGTCTGGTCCCTGGGACTGGGCCTTGGGGTCTGGTCCCTGAGGTCTGAGCCCTAGGTCTAGGCTGGGCCTGGTCCCTGGGTCTGGCCTGGGGTCTGGGCCCTGAGTCTGGCCTGGGGTCTGGTCCCTGGGTCTGGGCTCTGGTCCTTGGGGCCTGGAGTCTGGCCTGGGCGCTGGTCTCTGGGTCTGGTCCCTGGGCCTTGGCCCTTGGGGTCTGGGCCCTGGGGGTCTGGGCACTGGGGGTCTGGGCCCTAGGGTCTGGGCCCTAGGGTCTGGACCTTGGGGTCTGGGCCCTGGGTTTGGGCTTTGGGGTCTGGGCCTTGGGGTCTGGGCCTTGGGGTCTGGGCCTAGGGGTCTGGGCCTAGGGGTCTGGGTCTGGGCCTAGGGGTCTGGGCCTAGGGGTCTGGGCCTTGGGGTCTGGGGTCTGGGCCCTGGATCTGGGCCTTGGGGTCTGGGCCTTGGGGTCTGGGCCTTGGGGTCTGGGCCCAGGGTCTGGGCCTAGGGGTCTGGGCCCTGGCTCACCACTCCGCTGTCTTCTATCTTCTTTTCTTCTATCTTCTGCTCTTCTTTTCATCACCTTTTCTTTAATCTTCTTCTCTTCTTCTTCCCGGCCCCTCCAGCTCTGGCGCGCAGCTTCACTGAGAGGAGGGGCGGAGCCAAAGCAATGTATCACAGTATCCACAGCAATAAAACTCACAGTAATGAGCGGTGTGTCTGAATGTATCACAGAATCCACAGCAATAAATCTCACAGAAACGGGCTGTGTATGATGGCCTTTGGGTCTGGGTCTGGTCCTGGGCCTTGGGGTCTGGTCTGGGCCTGGGTCTGGTCCCTGGGACTGGGCCTTGGGGTCTGGTCCCTGAGGTCTGGGCCCTAGGTCTAGGCTGGGCCTGGTCCCTGGGTCTGGCCTGGGGTCTGGGCCCTGAGTCTGGCCTGGGGTCTGGTCCCTGGGTCTGGGCTCTGGTCCTTGGGGCCTGGAGTCTGGCCTGGGCGCTGGTCTCTGGGTCTGGTCCCTGGGCCTTGGCCCTTGGGGTCTGGGCCCTGGGGGTCTGGGCACTGGGGGTCTGGGCCCTAGGTCTAGGCTGGGCCTGGTCCCTGGGTCTGGCCTGGGGTCTGGGCCCTGAGTCTGGCCTGGGGTCTGGTCCCTGGGTCTGGGCTCTGGTCCTTGGGGCCTGGAGTCTGGCCTGGGCGCTGGTCTCTGGGTCTGGTCCCTGGGCCTTGGCCCTTGGGGTCTGGGCCCTGGGGGTCTGGGCCCTAGGGTCTGGGCCCTAGGGTCTGGACCTTGGGGTCTGGGCCCTGGGTTTGGGCTTTGGGGTCTGGGCCTTGGGGTCTGGGCCTAGGGGTCTGGGCCTAGGGGTCTGGGTCTGGGCCTAGGGGTCTGGGCCTAGGGGTCTGGGCCTTGGGGTCTTGGGTCTGGGCCCTGGGTCTGGGCCTTGGGGTCTGGGCCTTGGGGTCTGGGCCTTGGGGTCTGGGCCCAGGGTCTGGGCCTAGGGGTCTGGGCCCTGGCTCACCACTCCGCTGTCTTCTATCTTCTTTTCTTCTATCTTCTGCTCTTCTTTTCATCACCTTTTCTTTAATCTTCTTCTCTTCTTCTTCCCGGCCCCTCCAGCTTTGGCGCGCAGCTTCACTGAGAGGAGGGGCGGAGCCAAAGCAATGTATCACAGTATCCACAGCAATAAAACTCACAGTAATGAGCGGTGTGTCTGAATGTATCACAGAATCCACAGCAATAAATCTCACAGAAACGGGCTGTGTATGATGGCCTTTGGGTCTGGGTCTGGTCCCTGGGCCTTGGGGTCTGGTCTGGGCCCTGGGTCTGGTCCCTGGGACTGGGCCTTGGGGTCTGGTCCCTGAGGTCTGGGCCCTAGGTCTAGGCTGGGCCTGGTCCCTGGGTCTGGCCTGGGGTCTGGGCCCTGAGTCTGGCCTGGGGTCTGGTCCCTGGGTCTGGGCTCTGGTCCTTGGGGCCTGGAGACTGGCCTGGGCGCTGGTCTCTGGGTCTGGTCCCTGGGCCTTGGCCCTTGGGGTCTGGCCCTGGGTTTGGGCTTTGGGGTCTGGGCCTTGGGGTCTGGGCCTAGGGGTCTGGGCCTAGGGGTCTGGTCTGGGCCTAGGGGTCTGGGCCTAGGGGTCTGGGCCTTGGGGTCTTGGGTCTGGGCCCTGGGTCTGGGCCTTGGGGTCTGGGCCTTGGGGTCTGGGCCTTGGGGTCTGGGCCCAGGGTCTGGGCCTAGGGGTCTGGGCCCTGGCTCACCACTCCGCTGTCTTCTATCTTCTTTTCTTCTATCTTCTGCTCTTCTTTTCATCACCTTTTCTTTAATCTTCTTCTCTTCTTCTTCCCGGCCCCTCCAGCTTTGGCGCGCAGCTTCACTGAGAGGAGGGGCGGAGCCAAAGCAATGTATCACAGTATCCACAGCAATAAAACTCACAGTAATGAGCGGTGTGTCTGAATGTATCACAGAATCCACAGCAATAAATCTCACAGAAACGGGCTGTGTATGATGGCCTTTGGGTCTGGGTCTGGTCCCTGGGCCTTGGGGTCTGGTCTGGGCCCTGGGTCTGGTCCCTGGGACTGGGCCTTGGGGTCTGGTCCCTGAGGTCTGGGCCCTAGGTCTAGGCTGGGCCTGGTCCCTGGGTCTGGCCTGGGGTCTGGGCCCTGAGTCTGGCCTGGGGTCTGGTCCCTGGGTCTGGGCTCTGGTCCTTGGGGCCTGGAGTCTGGCCTGGGCGCTGGTCTCTGGGTCTGGTCCCTGGGCCTTGGCCCTTGGGGTCTGGGCCCTGGGGGTCTGGGCACTGGGGGTCTGGGCCCTAGGGTCTGGGCCCTAGGGTCTGGACCTTGGGGTCTGGCCCTGGGTTTGGGCTTTGGGGTCTGGGCCTTGGGGTCTGGGCCTTGGGGTCTAGGCCTAGGGGTCTGGCCTAGGGGTCTGGGCCTAGGGGTCTGGTCTGGGCCTAGGGGTCTGGGCCTAGGGGTCTGGGCCTTGGGGTCTGGGGTCTGGCCTTGGGGTCTGGCCTTGGGGTCTGGGCCAGGGTCTGGGCCTAGGGGTCTGGGCCCTGGCTCACCACTCCGCTGTCTTCTATCTTCTTTTCTTCTATCTTCTGCTCTTTTTTTCATCACCTTTTCTTTAATCTTCTTCTCTTCTTCTTCCCGGCCCCTCCAGCTTTGGCGCGCAGCTTCACTGAGAGGAGGGGCGGAGCCAAAGCAATGTATCACAGTATCCACAGCAATAAAACTCACAGTAATGAGCGGTGTGTCTGAATGTATCACAGAATCCACAGCAATAAATCTCACAGAAACGGGCTGTGTATGATGGCCTTTGGGTCTGGGTCTGGTCCCTGGGCCTTGGGGTCTGGTCTGGGCCCTGGGTCTGGTCCCTGGGACTGGGCCTTGGGGTCTGGTCCCTGAGGTCTGGGCCCTAGGTCTAGGCTGGGCCTGGTCCCTGGGTCTGGCCTGGGGTCTGGGCCCTGAGTCTGGCCTGGGGTCTGGTCCCTGGGTCTGGGCTCTGGTCCTTGGGGCCTGGAGTCTGGCCTGGGCGCTGGTCTCTGGGTCTGGTCCCTGGGCCTTGGCCCTTGGGGTCTGGGCCCTGGGGGTCTGGGCACTGGGGGTCTGGGCCCTAGGGTCTGGGCCCTAGGGTCTGGACCTTGGGGTCTGGGCCCTGGGTTTGGGCTTTGGGGTCTGGGCCTTGGGGTCTGGGCCTTGGGGTCTAGGCCTAGGGGTCTGGGCCTAGGGGTCTGGGCCTAGGGGTCTGGGTCTGGGCCTAGGGGTCTGGGCCTAGGGGTCTGGGCCTTGGGGTCTGGGGTCTGGGCCTTGGGGTCTGGGCCTTGGGGTCTGGGCCCAGGGTCTGGGCCTAGGGGTCTGGGCCCTGGCTCACCACTCCGCTGTCTTCTATCTTCTTTTCTTCTATCTTCTGCTCTTTTTTTCATCACCTTTTCTTTAATCTTCTTCTCTTCTTCTTCCCGGCCCCTCCAGCTCTGGCGCGCAGCTTCACTGAGAGGAGGGGCGGAGCCAAAGCAATGTGCTTGGGAGACCCTCACACGCTGCTTGGCCCCGCCCAGCCAGGAAGTGAAGCTGCCAGGAGCCGGAGGAGACAGTGTCTCAGTCTCCTCCGGCTCCTGCAGCAGCAGCAGCAGCAGGGACACAGCTCCGGATTCGGACTCATCGAATCCGATACCGGAGCTGTTAAAGGGTGACGCCGCTGCCGTCGGGGGCCCGGGAACCCCCCGGGCCCCGGCGGCCCGGGTCCCTTACAGCAGCATGGGGCGTAATGCCCTGATGGCGGCCCTGTATGTGACCATACTTTCTTTTGTAGCAATTTCATTCACATGTCCACCCTGTGCCAGAGCAAACACAGATAATCACTTCTCCCTGATTTCTCCTGGACTTAGAAGCCAATTCAAAATATTTGTGCTCACGTACAAAACTCTCCATACCCGCGCCCCTGCCTATATCTCTTCCCTTTTTAACGGGTTCACCCCGCCCTGTCCACTTTGCTCGGCCAATGATCAGATGCTATCATCTCCTCAAACTAGCACCCCAAACTCTCGCCTTCATGACTTCTCTGGAGCTGCCCCCTTTCTATGGAACTCCCTCCCCCGCAACCTCAGACTCTCCCAGTCTCTCCAGTTCTTCAAGAAGTCTCCGAAAACACATTACTTAAGAGAAGTCTATCGGCTCACTCCATGATCCCTCACTGTGCATTTCTTCCTCCATCTCCCCCACAGCCTACATGCACCCGCTACTTCACATTTACCCTCCCCTAGTGTGTCATTCCTCTCCTCTTAGATTGTAAGCTCTTGAGGAGGGTCCTCTCTCCTACTGTACTGTGTGTCTAACGGTATGTATATTTGTTACTCTGTATTGCACATTGTACAGCGCTACGGAACTTGTTAGCGCTTTATAAATACTTGTAACGGTGACTGTAAGGTCAGCTTGAAGACAGCTGCATGTGTAACTATGTAAGTGCAATGTCTAGAGAGTTCAAAAAGATACGTGTAAGTGAGCTAGCCTTACAACCTAAGAAAGAGACGGTCACATTAGGCGGTTACAGACCTTTATCCCTGTAATGGGGCACTAACAGGTACATGCACAGAAATAATGTCTCGTGATGAGCTTATATTTTTGCATCTACCTATTACCAGCAGAGCTAACAGAGTGGCCCTCCAGTCACTAGTGTCCTTTATTTAACCCCTTTACTATCATTATAGTGTATACTCAATCTTTATAAGCACCTGCTGGTCCCTTACTCTTCTCAATCTATACCACCTCTTTGGGCAACCTAATTTCTTCCTATGGGCTCCAATATCACCTCTATGCTGACGACACCCAAATCTACTTTTCCTCTCCCGATCTCTCTCCTCCGGTGCTGGAACGTGTTACTGCCTGCCTGTCTGCTGTCTCTGACTGGATGACTTCCCGCTTCCTAAAGCTCAACCCAAAACTGAACTTCTTATCTTCCCTCCATCTAAAATCTCCATTCTTGTGTTCATTTCCTTCAGGCGAATGGGGCCACCTTTAATTCTTCTTCTCAGGCTCGATGCCTAGGGGTCCTCTTGGACTCTGATCTATCCTTCACTCCTCATATTCAGTCACTAACCAAATCCTGTTACTTCCACCTAAAAAACATTGGATGTGTCCGTCCCTTTCTTAATCAGGACACTACTAAAATGTTCATCCAAGCTCTTATTATCTCCCACTTTGACTACTGTAACCTCATTCTCTCTGGTCTTAAAAGATCCCTATTCTCCCTCTGTAATCTGTTATGAACGCCTGTGCCAGACTCGTTC
Organism: Leptobrachium leishanense; assembly: GCA_009667805.1. Lineage (NCBI taxonomy): Eukaryota > Metazoa > Chordata > Amphibia > Anura > Megophryidae > Leptobrachium > Leptobrachium leishanense. Next base: position 361,020,117 of record CM019065.1, on the reverse strand, counting down.
ACCTCACATCCCGCACCTCTCACGCCTTACCTCTTTGTCAATCTCTACAATGGCTTCCTGTTTCCTTTAGAATCCTTTTCAAAATATTGGTGCTCACAGACAAAACTCTCCATAACCGCGCCCCTGCCTACATCTCCTCCCTTTTTAGCAGGTATATCCCATCCAACCACTTCGCTCTGCCAATGACCTGATGCTATCAGTTCCTCGTACTCGCACCCCAAACCCTTGCCTTCAGGACTTCTCTTTTTGTGGAACTCCCTCCCCCGCAACAGACTCTCCCCATCTCTCCAGTCCTTAGAAACATAGAAACATAGAAAAATGTCGGCAGATAAGAACCTTTCGGCCCATCTAGTCTGCCCAATTACATGGATACTTTACCTGGATTTATCTTTTGTTTAGGATAGCCTTATGCCTATCCCATGCTTGCTTAAATTCAATTACTGTTTTGGCCTCTACCACTTCTACTGGAAGACTGTTCCATGTATCCACCACCCTCTCAGTAAAATAATGCTTCCTGATGTTACTTTTAAACCTTTGCCCCTCTAATCTAAGACTATGTCCTCTTGTTTTGCTATTTTGTTTCCTTTTAAATATACCCCCTTCCTCTACCTTGTGGATTCCCTTTACGTATTTAAATGTTTCTATCATATCTCCTCTGTCTCGTCTTTTTTCCAAGCTGTACATGTTAAGATCATTAAGCCTTTCCTGGTAACTTTTCTCCTTCAAGCCGTACACCATTTTAGTAGCCCTTCTCTGAACTCTCTCTAAGAGGTCTATATCCTTCTGGAGATACGGTCTCCAGTACTGCACACAGTACTCCAAGTGAGGTCTCACCAGTGCTCTGTACAGTGGCATGAGCACTTCCCTTTTCCTACTGCTAATACCTCTCCCTACACAACCAAGCATTCTGCTAGCATTTCCTGCTGCTCTATTACATTGACTACTTACCCTTAGATCCTCTGAAATAATGACCCCTAAATCCCTTTCCTCAGATGTTGAGGTTAGGACTGTATCAAATATTCTATATTCAGCCCTTGGGTTTTTACGTCCCAGGTGCATTATCTTGCACTTATCCACATTAAAACTCAATTGCCACAACTCCGACCATTTTTTTAGTTTACCTAAATCATTTGTCATTTGGCTGATCCCTCCAGGAACGTCAACCCTGTTGCAAATCTTTGTGTCATCAGCAAAAAGACATACTTTTCCATTAATACCTTCTGCAATATCACTAATAAAAATATTAAAGAGAATGGGTCCAAGTACTGACCCCTGAGGTACCCCACTGGTAACAAGACCTTGTGCGAATAAACTCCATTTACCACAACCCTCTGTTGTCTGTCACTCAGCCACTGCCTAATCCAGTCAACAATATTGGAATCTAAACTCAAAGATTGCAATTTATTGATAAGCCTTCTATGCGGAACAGTATCAAAAGCCTTACTGAAATCTAAATAAGCAATGTCTACTGCACCACCTGTGTCTATTATTTTTGTTACCCAATCAAAAAAATCAATAAGATTAGTTTGGCATGATCTCCCTGAGGTAAACCCATGTTGTTTCTGATCCTGTAATATATGTGTTTTTAGATGTTCAACAATCCTTTCCTTTAACATGGTTTCCATTAATTTCCCCACTACTGACGTAAGACTAACTGGCCTATAGTTCCCCGATTCCTCCCTACTACCCTTCTTGTAAATGGGCACAACATTTGCTAATTTCCAGTCTTCTGGGACGACTCCCGTTAACAAGGATTGGTTAAATAAATCTGTTAACGGTTTTGCTATTACATCACTGAGCTCTTTTAATAATTTAGGGTGGATCCCATCAGGCCCCATTGACTTATTTGTCTTTACTTTAGACAGCTGCTGTAGAACCTCCTCCTCTGTAAACTGATATGTAAATGTCTCTTTAGTGTTCTCTCCTAACTGAGGTCCCTTTCCTTCCTTTTCTTCTGCAAAGACTGAACAAAAATATTCATTGAGGCAGTCAGCGAGACTTTTATCCTCTTCTACATACCTTCCTTCCTTTGTTTTTAATCTAACTAATCCTTGTTTTACTTTTCTTTTCTCGTTTATGTATCTAAAAAATGTTTTGTCCCCCTTTTTTACTGACTGAGCTATTTTCTCTTCTGCGTGTGCTTTGGAAGCTCTTATAAATTGCTTTGCCTCTTTCTGCCTAATCTTATAGGTTTGCCTATCTTCTTCACTCTGAGTTGTTTTATAATTATTGAATGCTGTTTTTTTGTTCTTCACTATTTTGGCCACTTCTGCAGAGTACCACAGTGGTTTCTTCCCTTTTTTGTTTTTGCTAACAAGTCGAATGCAATTTCCTGTGGCCTTCAATAATGCTTCCTTTAAATAATCCCATTTCTCCTGGACTCCCTTTAAACTTCTCCAGTCCGATAATGACTCCTTCACACAAAATCTCATTTTAGAAAAATCTGTTTTTTTAAAGTCTAAAACTTTCGTTCTTGTGTGGTGCGGCTCCATCCCTGTTGTTATATTAAACCATACTGACTGGTGATCACTAGATCCCAAATTTTCACCTACAACAACGTCCGATACCAAACCTCCATTTGTGAGTATTAAATCCAATATGGCCTCTTTACGGGTCGGCTCCTCAACTACTTGTGTTAGAGATAATCCCAGTAGGGAGTTTAGAATATTTGTACTCCTGGTGCACCCAGCTGTTTTGGTTTTCCAGTTCACATCAGGAAGATTAAAGTCCCCCATGATAATAACTTCCCCCTTCATTGCCATTTTGGCTATTTCCTCAACCAGCAGATTATCTAGTTCTTCTGCTTGTCCAGGGGGTCTATAGATCACACCTACACGAGCTACTGTATGATTGCCAAATGTTAGTGTAACCCAAACTGACTCTATGTTCACCTCGCTCACTTTTATTTGGTTCGTTTTTATGTTGTTTTTCACATACAGGGCCACTCCTCCTCCTTTCCTACCTTCTCTGTCTTTTCTATATAAAGAGTACCCCGGTATTGTTATGTCCCAGTTATTTTTCTCACTGAACCATGTCTCAGTAACCGCCACTAAATCTACTTTTTCAGCTGCCATCATTGCCTCTAGTTCATTGATTTTATTGACTAAACTGCGAGCATTTGTAGACACGACTCTGAGCTTGTCATTTTTTACCTCGCATGTTGCTTGCACCCTCCGATTTAGTTTTGGGGGACAATCGGGCAGATTGTTTTTTACCCTTTTTTTGTCCCCCCTCCTAGTTTAAATATTTCTTTGCGAAACCTTTGAACTTCTCACTGAGAACATATGTTCCCCTATGAGTAAGATGCAAACCATCTTTTTTATACAGTTCCTTTCTGCTCCAATTAGAGCTATCATGGGACACAAAGCCAAATCCTTGCTCCCGACACCATTCCCGAAGCCACAAATTGAATTCCCTATTGCACATCTGCCTATCTTGAATGTTATGCACAGGCAAAACTTCAGAGAATGACACAGTGGACGCAATCTGCTGTATTTCACCTCCAAGAACACAAAAATCTTCCTTAATCTCAGAAACCTCATTGCTAGCCAAGTCATTTGTCCCTAGATGGACTAGAACATCCACTTCCCCTTGTTGCTTTGCTTGTTTGACAATATTGAGAATACGTCTCTTGTCTCTACGAGCAGTAGCCCCAGGAAGACATCTCACCAAACCACTACTCTCCAGCTCAACACCTCTTATGATAGAATCACCCAGCAACAATTGCCTTCTATCAAGTCCCACCTTTTCATTTTTGTCCTTGGTTGCAGTGCTGCATACCTTAGGCATAGTGGATGGTGGTTCCTCAACTATGGTGTCTAAGCCTACATCCGTCTTATCACTACACTCTGAAAGTGCCTCAAAAGAATTAAGAAGAGCCACAGATTGTGGGACATGCCTTCTCTCCACAACTCTAAGTCTACCAGATCCTACAGTAGTCCATCTGCCGCTCCTAGGAGGCCTCTGTGGCAGTGGTTTAGTAACAGTCATAGCCTGAGTTTCTCTAACAGATAATTTACAAATCTCAGACTTCAAACAGGCAATTTCCTGCTGCAATAAAGAGAGCTGCCTACATATCAGGCACACTCCAAACCTCCAAAAATTGGATCTAAAAACAAATGCATGACAGCTCTTACACTGGACCAAGCCTGCCATTATAAAAGAATGGATTTAAACCAACAAATCTTACCTTTTTGTAGGTTTTCTACCTCCTGTCTAACCTCAGACTACCTCCAGAGTATCTTTAGAAGATCTCCTGTAAGTGCTCACTTTGAAGACTTCACTTAGAAGGCTTCCCAAGCTCAATTGCTCAATTCCTTCAAGAAGTCTCTAAAGACACATTACTTTAGAGAAGTCTATCGGCTCGCTCCATAATCCCCCACTGCACATTTCATGCAACATCTTCCCATTTAGCCCACATGCTCCCCGCTACCTCACATACTCTATTAACCCTCACCTAGTGTGCCTCCCCTCTCCTCTTACATTGTAAGCTCTCTAGCAGGGTCCTCTCACCTACTGCCCTGTACATGTGTATGTATATTTGTTATTTTGTCCCTCCTATTGTACAGCGCTACGGAACTTGTTGGCACTTTATAAATACTTGTAACTGCAACTGGTACCCCGATACTAAGCGAACTCGATGCGGTCTAATTCTGGAGCAGTGCAAAGAAATTTTGTTCATTGCAAACTATATTATATTGCAAATGGGCTCCAGAACATGTTCCCTGAAATTTCAACACATCGGACATGACAGCCAGTGTTGAAATGATTCCAAAGGGTTTGAAATTTCCTTTTCCTGCTCAGAACCACAGGGCCCTAGCTGAAACAAACATGTAGTAGCACTTTTTGGCCAGCAGAGGGAACCTTCTGCGTGTCAAAAAGGGCTTACCATCTGTGAACATATATAGTGGGTCAACACTATACATATTTACAATGTAGGTCCTGCCAGTGGTTTTATGGAAAATCACTAGGTAGGGAAGGGGTTAATATCTCTGTTTATCACCTCTCACTGTTTTCTCTACCATTGGTGAACGGTTTCTAAAGTAGGAAACTACAACATTTAATGCAATGATGGCCTTCCCTCCATCCAATCTAAAGGGATTTCGTACAAAAAAAATTAGCTCATGAGGGATTTATTTGTGCTTATATTTTCCATGTTATATGGTGAGTTATATGCAACAAGAATAAATAATAAAGAGCACATAACATGATTTAGAATTAATTTTTCAGGCATTATGGATTTTTAATGTCTCTAGGTCATACCAATAACTAGTTTATTAAAATCAATTTGTTGCCTTTAAAGGCGTCTTCACAATGGATCAAATGTGATTTTATAGACCATTTTTAAAGGCAGGAGCCGAAACAAAAATGTCACGTATATTACCAAATAAATATCTGTATATTAAGGTATAATTAAAACAGGTCTACAATGCAGCAAATTATTACGTTACAGCAATGCGCCTTCACTATGCAGTATCCTTCGAAACAATAACATGCTATTAATCATGCAGAGTATGATTATTTTATGCCCCAGAAACATGCATGGTTAATCACTGTAGGTTTTATAGTCATTTAATAATTCATGAAGGTTTCATCCAATTTCTTACCTTGCTTTATCGCTTGAAAACGCTAATCGATTTCCATCTACGACGGGATCTCCTTGGTTGATTTAATGTTGCTGTGAACGGAGGAATACCAAAAAAATGTGGCGAGATATTTTTTTTTCACCATGTTCCGTGGATATTTATTCATATTACAATTAAACTGTCGAAAACGTGTGTTTTTTTAAAAAAAATTAATCTGTCACCAACAGGGCCAGGTAGGAGCTCAAGTTGCGGTGTCGGTGACCGGAGTGGTAGATAGTCCGAAAGTAAGTGCAAAGGGGTTAATCCAAGAGGCGAATACAAGGGCCGCGAGCAGGCAGCGAGCGGGAACCTCCAAAAATACAGTCCATGGGTCAAATTTCAGATAAACAATGGAGAATGCACAGAACGCCTGAGAACTGACCTGGTGGCTTAGGAGTTTTAAATAGGGTGCCCAGGTACAGCCACACCCCCTCCACACCTCCTTTCACTCCCACCGCAGTAGACTATTGGTTTCTAGGCTCCCAGCACTCCTCCCCCAGCTGGTTGACGTTAGGCCACCACCCCCAAGACCCGGCACGCCCACCACTAACGTCAGATGCAAGCGGAGCCAGGGAAGCTCTCTGCGCTGTTGCAAGTCATGGCCCGCAATGTGTCTCAGGATGCTGGCTGACCCGACTGCCGTTCCTCAGAGTTCATGAGGTGCCATTTTGAACTTCCTATGACCAGTATGAGAGAGTGAGAGCAATAGCACCAAATTTAACACACCTGCTCCCCATTCACACCAGAGACCTTGTAACAATAACGAGTCACAAGACACTGGGTAGGGAAAATGGTCCAAGTTGGACATTTTCACTTCGGGGTGTATTCACTTTTGTTGCCAGCGATTTAAACATTAATGGCTGTGTGTTGAGTTATTTTTAGGGGACAGCGAATTTACACTGCTATACAAGTTGTACATTTACTACTTTACATTGTAGCAAAGTGACATTTCTTCAGTGTTGTCTCATGAAAAGATATATTAAAATATTTACAAAAATGTGAGGGGTGTACTCAATTCTGTGAGATATTGTAACTATATATACATAGTAACAGTAATAAAGTGGGTGCCGTACAAAATCCCTACAGCCAGGTTCCCTTAATTCCAACATCCCGACGGCCAATTTCCAGACAGACCAAGTGCCGGACATACCAACTTCCCTACATAGCCAACTTCCAGACATCCATAATCCCAGCGGCTAACCCTAATACTAACACCCTAACCCTAGGTTTAAGGGGGTTAGGTCTAGGTTTAGGGGGTTAGGGTTAGGGCTAGGTTTAGGGGGGTTAGGGCTATGTTTAGGGGGTTAGGGTTAGGGCTAGGTTTAGGGGGGTTAGGGCTAGGTTTAGGGTTAGGGCTAGGTTAGGGGGTTAGGGCTAGATTTAGGGGGTTAGGGTTAGGGCTAGGTTTAGGGGGCTAGGGCTAGGTTTAGGGGGTTAGGGTTAAGGCTAGGTTTAGGGGGTTAGGGCAAGGTTTGGGGGGTAGGATTAGGGCTAGGTTTAGGGGGTTAGTGTTATGGCTAGGTTTAGGGGGTTAGGGTTAGGGCTAGGTTTAGGGGGTTAGGGTTAGGGCTAGGTTTAGGGGCTAGGGTTAGGGCTAGATTTAGGGGCTCAGGGTTAGGGCTAGATTTAGGGGGGTTAGGGTTATGGCTAGGTTTTGGGGGTTAGGGTTAGGGCTAGGTTTAGGGGGGTAGGGTTAGGGCTAGGTTTAGGGTTAGGGCTAGATTTAGGGGGTTAGGGTTAGGCCTAGATTTAGGGGGTTAGGGCTAGGATTAGGGTGTTAGGGTTAGGGATAGGTTTAGGGGGTTAGGGTTGGGCTAGGTTTAGGGGGTTAGGGAGTAGGGTTAGTGTTAGCCGCTGGGATTTTGGTTGTCTGAAAGTTGGCCATCAGGGAGTTGTCTGTGTAGGGAAGTTGGCCGTCGGGATTTTGGCATTAGGGAACCTAGGGAACCCAAACCCTAATGAGGTATGTCAACATTTGCATGGAGTTGGTATGTACGTATTACATTATTTTAGGTTTAAAAAAAGCATGAAACCAAATATTACGTAATAAGAAAACTAGCAAATAGCTAGTGGAAACTTCTTAAATTACAATTCTCTGTCTTCCAGTCTACCATACTATTTATTTTATGTCATATCATGCCATAACATTATGTCTAACTCGGATTGCTACCTTATTATCACAAATCAGTGTGTGTATGTGTGTTTTTTACTCTGTAGATTTTTCAAAATGTATGGGATATTAACTATAAGGAGCAGTACATCTAAGTCCCTGTTCTGGCTCAGCCAGTAATATTAAGCCACTAATGGAAAATGTGTTGAGAGCTTTTAATCCTTAACGGTTCCCTGTTAATGACTGCTTTGTGAGTGAGCCGCCATATTAGCAGCTTGACTCGTGATGTAGCATAGCACACCACCAAAAGTACTGTCTCCTTGCGTCCATAGGACTCCATGGAGACCAAGTAAAGCTTTTCAAAAGAGAGCATCTATGGGATCTTGCAGGACACAGGGCTCTATTTGTTCCCAGATTGCTTCTGCAAGCGACAAGAGCAGCAACTGACGGTGCCGTCCTTTGCATTATGGGATCACTTAACACCGGTTTCTGACAGATGGTATTACCAACATTTTTTTTATTACTGGTTGAGATGAGTCTTGGGATTGTTTGTTATTCTCAACTCCCTGTAAATTAATAGTATTATAGTCTTTTATAGTATTATAAAAAGTCCTGCGTGTTTTTGTTTCACAAAAGGGAAAAGATGCTTTTCACCACCATATACTTTGTTAAATGAATATTATAATGGTTATATAAACCTTGTAATGCATAGTTAACACAATCATAAGGAGAAAATAATTTTTTTTACATGCAGGTTGTTATTCTGAGACAACTAAAAAGATTAAAATAATGTAAATTTGCTCATTTTAAATTCTTTGTTCATTTCTCCTTTCAATGGATATTGCTAGGATGAAAGGTTCTAGACTCTAAATGGTGTCCCTTATTTTGCACAATTTTACGCTTGGTCTGTATTATTATCATACAAGCAGAAATGGTCTTTGTGTCAAATAAGGTAAATGTGATAAAGATAGATAATAAAATGTTCAGATCTCCTGCTTGTGGGGATTTGTAGAGATCATAATGAGATTATTAGCAAAGCAGCTTCAAAAAATACCAATAGAATATGAAAATAATATCTGTATGTAACATAATCAGGGTTATTCAGAGAGCGTGAAAAGCAGGAGAATGGCTGGAGAATGGAAAATTCTAGGTCAAAATAGCCAAACCATAAAAATTCTCCCTTTCATCTCACTTTCCAAATCGGCTATTTTGACCTAGAATTTTCCATTCTCCAGTCATTCTCTAGTCATTCTCCTGCTTTTCACTGCTCTCTGAATAACCCTGATTGTCTGTGTATGGAAATTACAGTAACACCTTATATCTGTACTTTACAGGGATTTCCAGCCATTATGATTCTCTGAATCTTATCCCTATACCGTAGAAGGTGGTTCCAGAGCTTTAATACATTTTAAAGTGAGTGGAATTTTTTGAGCTACGTTCTGCTTTTTTCAAAGCAAAAAAATGCATAGACATTTTGACAAGGAAGGGGTTAAGCATAACGAAGCACTCTACTCGTCCTGACCACTTTAGGCTAGGGTCAGACGAACGCATTTTCACGTTGTCTGTGAAAAAGTGCGTTCGAACGAATGGACGCATTTTTTCACGGAGTACGCGATAGCAGTCATACTATGCGCATTTGCGTTCGTGATTTTGTACGGATCATCAATAAAACACTTTGTGCATCTGGACGTTATGTTGGCCGGACATTAGCAGTGTCTGACATCTCCAATTCACGCACACACGCCGCTAGCGGACGCAGCGCACTCTGTACAACCGTACTAGCGGTTTTACGTTCTCGACAAAATGCGTTCGTTTGCCACTTGCGTTGCGCAGCCGGACTTTTGTGCGACCGTACTTCGTATATTGGCCGTCATTGCCCGTCATTTGCTGCTACTACGGCCGTGATTAAGTGCGCCAGAACGCGCGTTCGCACTGCCTCAGGCTGACCCTAGCCTAAGCCATTTAAAATGGTCAGGATGTATAGAGCCCTCCCTGCAATGCTTCCTCGTTCTGGTGTAACTGCTGGTTGAAGTGGAGGAATTTCCTCTACCCAGAGTCACCAGCAGTCAGGATTTTTAATTTCCTGGACCAATGTGCTGTGTTACCCCCAATCAATCTGCCTACTATGGTGTCACCATACATTCCTAAAGTCTGATGATCATAATCTAATCAAACATATCTGACCTAGACATACATGAGTGCTATACACTAGAGAAACAACACAATTACATGCATCCATATTTATCATACAGGCACTTTTCACGATCACAAATTCATCATTCTGATGTAACACACCATTTAGCTAATATCCCCATAAGGATCAAGCATATTTATGAGGAAATTAAAATAAATGTAGGCATTTTAGTCACATTCTCACATAAAATTAAACTAGAAGATTTAGAAATAACAATATGACCCGTGGGATATGAGAGGAATATAATGACAGATTGATTGACAGAGAGATGCGTTCCGAGACATTCCTATTAGCTATTTACCATATGCATTATCATTTAATATTTTTTTTATGCTGCTTTAAACCATATAAAATGTTGGCAAAAAATTGTCTACTCCGTAGGAACACATGAAGAAATGAAAGCCGCCACTAGAGGTCCACCTGGTTCCTTAGATCCCGTCCACATCCCTATCTGTCTACTAGTAATTTATACTATGCACATTGTACAGTAATTTTATTTTCATTGTGTCAAAGCACTACGATAACTCTTTATATTCCTTTAACGTAATTACGATATAAACAATGTTGTAGCACGGGAAACGCTTAGGTTAAAATGATATCCCTAGGTCTCCTTCATTTTCCCATTTTTATTTCATTCGCCGCAATTAGCCGCTAACGTGTTCTAGTACCGATTCAATTATTTAATTGTTATTGATTTTTCTTTCGCGAAGAAATATAGCATCTAGGAAAATAAAGCTAAAAAAAAAAAAAAAAAAAGACATTAGAAACATAACATTAAAAATCAATTAATAATCCATCAGCGATTTCCACGCTCGAACCATTAGGGCAGAGTAATGAGCGTGGCACGTTTTATAAAACACGTCGCAGGAAGATGCAGACACATACACACACGCTATTGGAACACATAAATCTCACATACAACGAGCGCAGAAAAGGAATATAAACGTCTGAACTAAAGAATTCTCTCAGAATATATGTTGGCACGACAGGCGACATCAATAACTGAATTATAAAAAATTTGGGGTGAATATAAGTCAGAATCATGTAAAATAAAATAAAAAGGAATAACGTTTTTTTAAAAAAAAACTTCTTACGTGTTTTAAATTACACGCCTCCGACCTGAAAACAGAATTAAATGCAATAGAACACATAACGTGGTGTAATAATACACACATAGAAAGAAATTGTCGATTTTAGGCTGAAATTCCCAAATATGATTTTTTACTCTAATCTCTGGTAACCCTTCATCCTGACTATACTGCCAAAAAATTGAATTCTTATCCAATACATTACTTAGGCCAGGGTCAGACGAGCGCACTATGTGCGCACGTACTGACGTGCCTGCCGGTGTCCTTCGCAGCATTGTGACGCTTCTACGGGGCTGGCCACATGCAGTAGTGTGCGCATGAATTGCAAACGTTACAGCGGGCGTCCTGCAGATGTTCTGAAAGCCTCCCCGTCGAAGCGCTATGACGCATGTTCGATGGGGCTGCAAAAGCGCGTTCCTCCATAGGGGGATTGAGCCTTGGAGCGCTGAGCTCACTAACTGTGCTCAGCGAGGAGGCCAGACGGGCGACAGAGTCTCACGGACGTTCCTTCGGCTCTGCAAAACGCTCGTCTGACCCCAGCCTTAGTGGATAACCTCTATATATATATAATGGACTCAATATAATTCTATTGGCTGATTAAAAAATATATACACTATATTGTCTGCTTGCGGCCTAAATGTTTTTATTTTTTTTAAATAGCAACTGATACAGTTGAAAAAAATACACCCCGAGACGATATTTGAAAAAAACTATTGTTCCGAAAAAAGTTTGGCCTTAAAAAAAAGTCAGAGAGGGATTTTGCGGGACTGTCAGGATCTGGGCTGCGACGCTATCGTGATTTGTTTGAAAAGGGCCGACTAGCTTCATTCCAAATGCTGCAATAACGGAGGAGTCCATCTCCGTTTGACTTCTTCAGGTACATGCAACTCATGTACATGACACTTTGTTTTGTCCACACACTTGATGACGGTCTCGACTGCCCCCCTTATGACTTTCGAACGCCTCTGTGACACGGGCGGCTCCCCCAAAGGTCTTATTTACCAACTTTACTTCCTGCTCAGCTCCAGGCCTGGGGAATGGGGTCCCCTTACCTACCGTGACAAGTGGGAAGCTGACTTGCGAGATCCCCTCCCAGGTGACGAATGAGAAGACATTTGGGAACACCATGTATGATCCTCCCTTTGCGTGATCCACCAGGAACAGTCCTATAAGATTTTATTGCGTTCTTATACGACCCCAGTGTCCTTACACCGTATGGGGGTATCCCCTAGTGATTTTTGTTAGCGCAACTGCGGCGAAAAAGGTACTTACATACATATGTGGTGGGACTGTCCAGTGGTGCAGCGCATCTGGAGATCTGTGCACAATAAATTTCAGGATATATTTCAACGCCGCTGCCTTGGGATCCCTGGGCGTTCCTTCTTTCCCATCCCTTTCCTGACATGTTGGCTAAATACTGGGTAATTGACAGCGACATACTGTGCAGTTCGTCGTAATTCGGCTATCTTAGGCGGCAGCGAAATTGTCCCGTAGAGAAGTAATAATTAATCTATTCAGAGAATACCAAACTGCACCAAAATATCAGTGAAATGCCCTGATCTTTGGTGATTCAGTTCGACAGGTTTAAACACACGAATCTCATAGGATTCAGCGAAAAAAAATAATCGTTTTTATTTTCTATTCAACCATTTATTCTTTTCATTTTCTGCAAAAAGTCTTTATTCTACCACTCTTATGTTTTTTTTGTTTTTTAGACAAAATTTTTGATTCTCTTTTTTTTAAAAAGGTTTTTTTTTTTAGTCTGTAACAGACCATTTTTTTTATTTAAGCGTATTATTATGGACTTTTTTTATTATTTAGGTGTATTTTAATTGGTTTAAACGCCTATCTGAAGAATAGCAGAGTTCCAGTTTATTTTTCTGCAGTTCAACTGCATTCGGCGCTCAGTTCGGCAGCCTTCGGCAGCGTTCGGTGCTCAGTTCTGCAGTCTTCGGCGGCATATGTCGACTCAATGTTCGTTCACCGAACCAGACAGCACCGAAATTTCAGTGAAATTTCATTGCTTTCTGAATAACCCCTTAGTGTCTTCCTGTTACTGATGGAGCAGCTGTATCAGCAGCTGAAATAATAAGGAGCCGTATTGATGCCGGCAGCAGTGGAAACACTATAATTATCAAAATCTGGGAATACTTTTTAAAGAGAAGCCGTTGAGAAAATTTGCACAGCAGTTTCTTTGGGAGGCTCCATGTCAAAGTGCAAAAACACAAGGGGAATGTGCGGGCATGCAATATGCATGACACGTGTTGTTTGCAGAGAATGTTATGTACTGAATAATATGACCATAATGAATATAATAAAAAGGTAATAATATCCACCATATGAGATGCCACAACCATTAAGTATTTTGTTTTTTAACTGGATCAAAAGGGCCTTATGTTCATATGGAATTCAGTGTGTAATAAGAAATACATACAGGTCTATTCAAAGAAAGGTGAACCTCAGGAGAATGACTGGAGAAGTGAAAATTTTATGTCAAAATAGCCAAACCTGAAAAATTCTCCCATTTAAATCACTTTCCAAATCGACTATTTGGTCTAGATTGTTCTCTTCTCCTGCTAGTTCTCCTGATTTTCACCTTTCTCTGAATAACCCTGTAAATGAATATATAAAATGGTTACAAGAAATGCTGTTTCACACAATGAATTCAAAAGTAGACATGTGCAATTTGCTTCGTTCCAAATTGAAATTTGGCCGAAATTCACCATTTTCATATTTCGGGAGCATTTCCCAAAACAAAATATCGACCATCCGAAAATTTCAGATCAATTTGGATCATTTGGTGATTCGGATCATTCGGTGATTCAGAGCGTTTCGGCGATTCAGATCATTTTGCCGATTCAGATCATTTCGCCGATTCAGATCATTTTGTGTGATTCTGATCAGTTGGCTTTTCGCTTTTTATGAGTTATTTCATTTTTTATTGCTTATTTAAGAATGGGAAGTATATTACTACCAATAGAATGAAAGTTTCTTTACTTACAGTTGTGTTCAAAATTATTCAACCCCCAATGCTGTAAAGGGTTTTAGGGAATTTAGTGTACATTTGTAATTGTATTCAGAATGAAATCCTACAAGGACTTTTTAAAGAACCATATGCAACTAAAATGACATCAATTGGTTTTGTAATACAGTAGTAAATGTTTCTTTTGTGAATTCTTCATTGACACAATTATTCAACCCCTTAAAGACTACCACTCTGAAGAACAGAGGTTCATTCAAGTGTTTTCAATCAGGTATTGAAAACACCTGTGGATGTCACGGAACAGCAATAAAGCATAATAAGCACCAATTAGGCAGCTTTAAAATGACTGTGATACTCAGCTCCTTCTAGACATTTACTGGTGTGGTTACAAACATGGTGAAGTCAAGAGAATGGTCCAGGAAGACAAGAGAAGAGGTGATTACTCTTCACAGGAAGGGCAATGGCTATAAGAAGATTGCAAAGATGTTAAACATACCAAGAGAGACCATAGGAAGCATCATTCGCAAATTCAAGGCAAAGGGCACTGTTGAAACGCTACCTGGTCGTGGCAGAAAGAAGATGCTGACTTCGACTGCTGTGCGCTACCTGAAGCGTAGAGTGGAGAAAAGTCCCTGTGTGATTGCTGAGGAACTGAGAAAAGATTAGTCAGATGTGGGTACTGAAGTTTCAGCTCAGACAATACGGCGCACACTGCGTAATGAAGGCCTCCATGCCAGAACTCCCAGGCGCACCCCCTTGCTGTCTCCAAAGAATAAGAAGAGTCGACTGCATTATGCCAAAAGTCATGTGGACAAACCACAGAAGTTTTGGGATAGTGTTCTGTGGACTGATGAAACAAAATTAGAACTGTTTGGGCCCATGGATCAACGCTATGTTTGGAGGAGGAAGAACAAGGGCTATGAAGAAAAGAACACCTTGCCTACTGTGAAGCATGGCGGGGGGTCAATCATGCTTTGGGGCTGTTTTGCTTCTGCAGGTACAGGGAAGCTTCAGCGTGTGCAAGGTACCATGAATTCTCTTCAGTACCAGGAGATATTGGATGACAATGTGATGCAGTCCGTCACAAACCTGAGGCTTGGGAGACGTTGGACCTTTCAACAGGACAATGATCCCAAGCATACCTCCAAGTCCACTAGAGCATGGTTGCAGATTAAAGGCTGGAACATTTTGGAGTGGCCATCGCAGTCACCTGACTTAAATCCGATTGAGAACCTCTGGTGGGACTTAAAGAAAGCAGTTGCAGTGCGCAAGCCTAAGAATGTGACTGAACTGGAGGCTTTTGCCCATGACGAATGGGCGAAGATACCCGTAGATCGCTGCAAGACACATGTGTCAAGCTATGCTTCACGTTTAAAAGCTGTTATAACTGTAAAAGGATGTTGTACTAAGATTGAATGTCACTTGGGGGTTGAATAAAACTGATAATGATGTGAGCACAGAAAAGACATTTGTGGTTATTTCATTATAAATGTTATGTTATATTTGTCTGACCTACACGTGCCTCTTTGATTTAATTGTAAGCAAGATGACTGAATGATCAAAATCAATGTCAAACTGGCCAAAACACTCAATTTCAGTGGGGGTTGAATAATTTTGAACACAACTGTATGTATTCTTTTAGGATTTTTTTAGGCATTTTTTGGGTGAAATTTTAGGTTTCCAAACCTTTATTAAAGAAACAAGGCTTTTTAACCCGTAGGTTTAAATGCAGCATATGAATCCACACACTGCTGGGAAGCGCCTCTCTGCAGTATAATTAATGCAGTATAAGAATCCGCACACTGCCGGGCAGTACCTCTCTGCAGTATAATTAATGCAGTATATGAATCCGCACACTGCCGGGCAGTACCTATCTACAGTATAATTAATGCAGTATATGAGCCCGCACACTGCCGGGCAGTACCTCTCTGCAGTATAATTAATGCAGTATATGAACCCCCAACACTGCGGGGAAGCGCCTCTCTGCAGTATAATTAATGCAGCATATGAATCCGCACACTGCCGGGCAGTACCTCTCTGGGGATCGATTCATTGATTCGGATTGATTCATTTTTTGATCAGTTTGTTTTTTGTTTTTTATGAGTTATAATTAATGCAGCATATGAATCCACACACTGCTGGGAAGTTCCCGGCAGTGTGCGGATTCATATGCTGAATTATACTGCAGAGAGGCGCTGCCCGGCAGTGTGCGGATTCATTTGCTGCATTAATTATACTGTAGATAGGTGCCATCCGACAGGGTGCGGATTCATATGCTGCATTAATTATATGATCTGTAAAAATCTTTTATTCTGTGATACACACATTCTGTGATACACTCATACTCTCTGTATTTATCATTATTATGGCTCTATATATACAGATTAACATAGGGGATATTGGAGCTGCAGCTCCAGGCTCAAGCCCCAAAAAAGGCCCAGTGCTAAGATAAATGTTATGGTAATAAAAGACTTAAACCCAGAGAAGGTTTGGACAAAAGCACAATTGAGTTGGGGAAGATGAAAAAAAGACACAATGTGGTAAGAATGGGACAAAAGAGAAAAGTCCGCCAATATCTTAAATTCCAGGCCCCAATGAAACTCTTAATTCAGCATTGATTCTCTATGATACTTTTCTTCTGCGTTCCGCTCATACTCTGGTATATTTACACTCTGATATATGTTTTATTTCATACACATATTATATGATATATTAATAAATCCATTAGACTCGTGCAATTCAGTTCGGGCAAAATATAACCTTGGCAAATTTTGACAATTTCCAAAATTTCTGCTTCCAAATACAAAGTATTTGGATAATAAAACTTACTGGTACAAACAGAACTTTTTAACTATGCACATGTCTATTATTTATTCTGTAATTCTTCCCATGTGATTTCATATTGCAATGATACTCTGCGACACAATTGTTCTCTAATACATTCTAGCGATAATATATTAACCCCATTCAATGTCAAGATTGAGTATACACGATTTGCAAAGCACCAGCTGTTGCCCTGATATCAAGTATACTCCACGTGGACTAACACTGGAGAAATGCACAAGGAATTTTGTTTTGTTTTTTGCGCTCAAAATTTGTTGGAAATTGTCTCTAAAAAGTGTCCTCCGAGGTTTTTTTATTTATTCACAATTTTTCAACATACAGAGAAAATCAATACATAGCAAGAGGATACAGAGACCTGCAGAGGGGTAGACGAATAACAAAATCAAAAACTGGTCATGTGGAAAAGGGTGAGTGAGCTATCGTTAGAACCATAACGCCCCAAGAAGGGCTACGTAATGTGTGGCAACCAGTGGCGCGCAATCCCTTTTCTGTCGGATCAAGATGGTCGGCAGCATACGCACCATAGCTCAAGCACCATCCCCCAATGGGGGTGATGGAGGCCCTCAGAGTTTTAACATCTCGGGCATAATATCCAAGGTGAAAAAACTATTTAAACAGCTTAAATTCCTTTGTTTCTCAAGAAAAAACCCAATGGATCCCAAGCTGTACTAGTGAGATGCAGTGGTGCTATTTGGCCAGCAGGTGGCAACATCTGCCTGACAAATAATCCATACATTTGAAGATGTGCTTTAAATATTTGATATATTTGTTTCCCATAAATCCACTGGGTACTGGTAGTGGATTTATGGGAAACAACTTGGCATTGAAGGGAATAATACTTAGTAATGCATTCATAAACCTTCAAACATCTATATGTCAAATAGGTATTTTGTGATACATTTATTCAGTGACATCTCCCATGCAGAGGGAGACAGAGAACTCCATGG
Organism: Leptobrachium leishanense; assembly: GCA_009667805.1. Classification (NCBI taxonomy): domain Eukaryota; kingdom Metazoa; phylum Chordata; class Amphibia; order Anura; family Megophryidae; genus Leptobrachium; species Leptobrachium leishanense. The sequence continues at coordinate 361,002,327 of CM019065.1, read as the reverse complement.
CCGTCTCATCAGTGAGTGCTGCTATATCACAGCACAGTGAAAGGATGTAGAAATGGGATAACTAAGGCTAGGGACAGATGAGCGCATTTTCTGCGGCCACCGTCAAAATGTACGTCGATGCGTGCGCACGCATTTTTTCACGGAATACGCTTAAGTGGTCAGACGATGCGCAATTCTGGAGGTATTTCATGACGGTGGGGTAAAAAGAAGTCTAGGGAAATCCGGCTGTTTGAACGTTATGTAGGCCGCACACTAGCAGCGTCTGACGTCTCCTAATCACGCACACACGCTGCCATGCGGCCGCAGCGCACTCTGTACGTCAGTAGCAGCGGTTTCACGTTCTGAGAAAAATGCGTTCATTTGCTGGTTGCGTGGTGTCGGCGCACTTTCGTACGCACGTACTGCGTATATTGGCCGTCATTGCCCGTTATGTGCTGCTACTGCCGCCGTGATTTAGTGCGTCTGCACGCGCGTTCCGACTGCCCCACTCTGACCCTAGCCTAAAGGATGAATGGGCATGCACTTACTGTAATCACAAAGCTTGCTAGGTTTGCGTGAGCAAGTGAATTTTGAGGGATTTCCCAGACTGACAAGGGAATTCCGTATTTTCTTATTCAACCATATGCCAATGGATGCGAGTTGGAATGAAGAGGACACTAGTTTCCAAAATAGATTTATTATTAATTTAATTTTATTGCTTGTCTGTGGACGCCGCGCTGCTGTTGGAATGTGTTTCCTTTTTATTTTTATCTAAGCAGTTGTTCTGGAGCTGACTGGCTGCTCCTTGACAGCAATCAAGAAGAATAACTTAACAGTCAGACGGTATCAAGAGGGCTCTAATAGGTGGTTCAACATGCTTTAAAACGGCTTTGAGTTTCCAAATCAGCTTAATCCAGCTATTATTATATTCCAAGCTGACCTATTAGAATTATCTAAAAAAAACAAAAAGGCTCAATATCATCTCCATGTTTTTTTTTTATAATTCTTTATTTTTCGAAGGGCCAGTACAAACAACAGACTGACCTCCCAAGGGAGGCAATGATGACAGAGCACGAGAAAGTACAGCACCATTTTTGAACAGAAAGACAATAACCAAAAGCAGAAAAAGTGAAGAAAAATCAAAAAGACACACAGAACAAAATAAGGAAGGAAGGGGGGACTGCCATTCTCGACCAAAAAAACAGACCTAGCGACAGCATATAGAATCGCAAGTTGACTGCCCAGTAAGGCATTCAGCAAAGTCTCATAATCTGAATAGAGTAGGGTGCCCCCACTCTGAGGAGCCAGAAAGCAGGGAGATATAGAGGGAGGAGATCATGGAGCAGAGCACGGGTGGAATTCCCATGGAACACAGAGATTTGAAGAAGGTGAGTTATGTGGTGGCTGCTCGTCTGGACTCTGGCGTTCTGGCAAAATTTGAGATTTGTAAATAGCGGAAATAATCCGATGGCCTCACCCGGCCTCCATAAAAGGTACGTGGCGATCCCTGGTGGTACAAATTATGAATCCTCCGTAGGTCCAGCCCTTCCAGAATGTACGTTTCCAGAAAATAGCTGCCATGGCCGAGGAGAGCGAGTGCCAGAACCTCAGTTTATCCCACTCAGCAGAGGGAATTGATAGTGGGCGAGCATGTGGAGCACGGAATGGGCCTTTGGGTCTTGGGTAACCAAAAATAAAATTGAGGTATGTCTGGAGCAAATAGGTGTGACTACAGATTAGCCCAGTGGTGAGTGCCAAGTGGTGCATGGACCATGGCAAACCTGAAAGGGGTGGGGGGAGGTTTTTTGGACCCCTCTCCCTCCCCAATGGCTGAACGCAGAAAAAAGAGAGGCACCGCTGAAGAGGGCAGAGTCTGCCCTTTCCAGTGGTTCCTTTATTTAATCCCTTAGGTGCCGGATCGCAATCCACTCCCAGATGTGGCTGATATCATGGATGTCAGCCAAGCCTCTGGGTCACCCCCCACCCACTGACGTCATCACCATATGTATCATATGACGTCAGTTGGCCAGTTAATCCCCTAGCTGCAAAATGGAGCAAGGGGTGTGCTTTGGACACACGCATCTCCCAATCCGAGGCAGCTAGATGGTCATGATTAGTATCATTGGACAGGCCTGATCGTGGCTTGGTGTAAAAATAAAAAAAGTGTTTTTGTTTTTTAAAAAAAAATAATTTGTCTGGGGGTATAATAAAATAGGACTTCAAATCATGTTTAAAAATCGATGAGCATAAAACTGTCAAAATGAGCTCAGCACACAAAGGTGAAATAACTCAGTAGTGAATGGGGTTAAACTGCAAAAACATATAAAAATTGGGTATTTCTAATTTCAGGGCAAAATTTTGAAACTATTTAGCCAGGGTCGTTTTTGGAGGTTGCAGATTTTGGGGATTAACCACTTCGATGCGGAGGACGCGCTCAGCGCGTCCTCCGCATGGCTCCTGCTGTGCTGAGGACGCGCTGAGCGCGTCCTCCCTTTGGGGTCAGCGTTCGGCCAGGTTCCGGCCGATCGCTGGCCCCCCCGGTGCGGGCTGACATCCTCGATGTCAGCCCAGCATCCGGAACCGCCGCCGGTGAAATTAGGTGTCATCGCGGCAGCGCGATGACACCTAATTCAGGCGCCCCCCCGCATGTGCAGAGGAGGCGCCTGAAAGGGATGGGGGGAGGTCCTTCGGACCTCTCTCCCTCCCAATCGGCGGCGTTGCGGGGGTTAACCCAGGCACCATTTGGAAGGGCACAGCCTGCCCTTCCAAATGGTACCTGGCATTAACCCCTGGGGAGCTGGATCACGAATCGGCGCTGAAAAGCGCCGGTTCGTGATCCTTTCCCGGAGCTGGCCGACATCTTGGATGTCGGCCAAGCCTCCGGGAACTCCCCCTGAGGACTGGCGTCATCGTGCATAGCACGATGACGCCAGTCCTGGAGTTAACCCCTAACTGCCACCAACGGTGGAGATAGGGAGTTCCAATGAACTCCCTATCTCCCGATCCGTGGCAGCTAGGGGTTAACGTTCAGTATTGTTGGATCGGCCAGAGCATGGCCGTTCCAACGATACCAAACTCGAATGTGAAAAAAAATAGTAAAAAAAAAAAATTGTAAAAAAAAAAAAATATTTAAAAAAAAAATTATAAAAAAAAATAAACACTTTTTTTTTCTTTTTTTTGGTTTGTTAAGGCAGCAATATTATTCCCATTTCAATTATAATGTGAACAATGATGCTGCACTAACGATTTTTGTATGCGGTGCGTTTGTTAAAAATCGTGTAATTTTCCCCAAAAAAAAATGTAACGAGACCCCATCTCTAATTTTTTTAACAAGCGCACCCCATACAAAATATAACTGCAATTGCTCGCATGTTAAAATGTGGAAAAAAAACACTTTACACGCTGTAAATTATTGAAAATTTATATTTAATTGCATTTTTTGTTATAATATACAGACAGGTCATGACGTACACATATAATAATGACATATTATTAATCTGCCGAGTCTGACGGAAAGAACGATATATAATATGTCTGGGTCATATACTAAAATAAGCCTTCAAAACGCGTTTAAACATGATGAGCAAAACCGGTAAAAATGACTTCAGCACAGAGGCGGGAAAAGCCTCAGCAGCGAAAGGGTTAAAGTTCGAAAAAATATTTTTTTTCCATTTTTTCATCATATTTCATAAACTTTTTCAAGGTAAATTAAATGATATGATGAAAATAATATTTTTAGATAGTCCATTTAATGGCGAGAAAAATGGTATCTAATATGTGCGGGTTCCATAAATGAGTAAGAGTAAAATTAGAGCTAAACACAAACAGTGCAGAAATGTAACAACAGCAGTGGGTACGTTCAGACAGACAATAGTAATATTGCCTGGTCACTAAGGGGTTAAAATGTATCTAAATAGTAAAAAGGTCCTATAAAAAAATTAAAAAAAATAAAAAGGTCTGTACAGAATAAAAAAAACACCTTTAAAAAAAATTGGGAATCAAAATTTTACAAATTACAAATTTGTAAAATTCAAAAAATTACAAAAAATGTTCTAAAAAATAAAAAGACTATTTGCTGAAAATGGAAAGAATAAACTTTTTTTAATTAAAAATTAATGAAAAAGCTCGACAAGGTATATCCCTCAATGAATGAATTCTAATGAGTTAAAGAATACAATTGCCACAAAGGGCAAAGGAAAAGTGGAAGAAGTAACCAAAGATAGTATGTAAAACTATATTTTTCTTCTGAATTTTGGGGTTCCCTAGTCTACTCATTTGCTCAAGTTTTCCAATTACTCTATTTTATCACTGAGTCACCAAGCTGCTTTTTCTGTTTCTTTTTAATTAAAAATCATATTACTTTTTTACATTGAATCCTATGGGATTTGACTGTTTAAACCTGTCGAACTAAAACACCGAAAATCAGAAAATCTCTCCCACAGTTCGGTGTAGTTTGGCGTTCTGTGAGTAGATTAACCCCTTCCCGACCGCCATGTACGTCCGATCGGGAAGTCTCCCTTAGACCCGCGGGCGTACATAGTACGTCAGGGTCTCCTAACCTCCCTCCTACCCGATACTTATCTCCCTTGCAGGCTCCCGCGGCAGACTGGCAGGCTGGCCCAGCCGGCACAATGACATCATCACGGTGCGTGATGACATCATGGCCAGACGCCCCCCCCCAGCGCCTGCAGTGTAAATCAGGAAGTGGAGGGGGGCTCTCTATCTCCACAAAGGTTGAAGATAGACAAAAACAAATTAAATAGGATTTAAGCTAAAAATGATGAGCATAAAATGGTCAAAATGAGCTCAGAGCACAGAGGTGAAATGGCTCAGCAGTGAAGGGGTTAAAAAGCAAAACCATGTAAAAAATTGGATATTTCTAATCTCAGGACAAAATTTTGAAACTATTTAGCTGGGGGTCCTTTTTGGCAGTTATATTTCGAAAAAGTGTGTTTTTACAATTTTTTCATCATATTTCCTATTTTTTTATAGTAAATTATATGATATGATGGAAATAATGGCATCATTAAGAAAGTCCATTTAATGGCGGGATAAACGGTATATAATATGTGTGGGTTGCATAAACGAGTAAGAGGAAAATTTGACCTAAACACTAACAGCGCAGAAACGTAAAAAACAGCAGCAGGCACTATCGGACAGACTTTCGTAAAACCGCCCAGTCACTAAGGGGTTAACATTACTTGTCTATGGGCCAATTTTGCTGCCAAACTGCGGCGAATTGCCATGTATTTCGCCGTCAATTCGCCAGTATTTGGATAATTAACAGTTTAGTAAATAGACGAACTGCCGCGAAATTGCACCTTATGGAGAAATTCCCCGTTCGGTGCCCTACGGTGGCAAGTTCGCGGCTTAGTGGATAATCCCTTTAGTTTCATTCTTGTGATTGGGAAAAATCTTTTCATTTATTTCCAAGATAGCAACGAAATCCAAAATCAATAAGAATTCAAATGAAATTGTATTTTACATCATCACTGACCACCTTCTCGTTTATCTGCATGAATCTGAAAATCAACACAATTTCCACTGTTATTGTACTCCATAAAATATTTATGCTGCCTTCAAAAGAGTAATGATGGACTGTATCATTACAGGGGAGAGCTTCCTTTCTGTAACGGTTATTTGATTTTATGAATCGCGCAATATTATTTCCGTGTTATATTTAATATTGTTCATCTTAAATTGATTGTAAAAATCGCTTCAATAAATCACTTGAGCAAATATTGCATCAGTCGCCTCATCAGAGCTAATGAGTGCTACGCAGGAAAATAGGTTGCGATTTGATTGCATTCTGTTAAATTGAAATCTAATGTTACAAATGGCGTTAGTCTTATATTTTTTTCCTCTTCGGTATCGGCATTACTGAAAATGAGATAATAACTATATTTTGAGGAAACACATCCAAATTACATAGATATCCAAATCAGGGCATTTTGTATGCCTCAGGGGTAACGGGAGTAAGGACCGCACATTCATTTTATTTATCTTTTTAAAGACCCAGAGACACAATACGTGATTGAAATTAAAAACACAGACTATTCCAGATTTTATATGCTTATTCTAACTAAAAATAGAGTCGCTGACTCCACTAGCAATGCTCGATAAAGCTGTAACGACACAAATAATGTATATTAACAACAGTATCAATAACCAGAGAGGGTGTCAGATTTATTTAAGGACATATTTGAAAACGAGAGAAATCTCAATGTATCCTTCCTGGTAAAATACTTTGGGCCCTGTTACATTCTTCGCACAAAAACGCATGCGCAACGCATGATTTTTTGCGCCAAGCGTTAAACGTTTAACGCTGGTATTACAATCCTCGTGCATTTTTTCATCCGTCGAAAAATAACGTGCGTAAAAAAGACGCGCAAAAACGCGCGCACATTAACGTTGCGCGTAGAAATCGGTGTGCGGACTGTTTTTTCACGCGATTCAGCCAATCAGAATTAAGAACCACAATTATCTCACGTTAAGTTTTTGCGCCTGTCAAAGTCAATCTGCGCATATATGCTGCATCAATAATAAAAACACGCACAACTTTTCCATTTTAGGCTAGGGTCAGACGAACGCATTTTTTGCGTCGTCCGTGAAAAAGTGCGTTCGAACGAATGGACGTATTTTTCCTCGAAATACGCGATAGCGGTCATACGATGCGCATTTCCGTCTGTGATTTTGTACGGATCATCAATAAAACACTTTTTGCATTTGGACATTAGCAGCGACTGACGTCTCCTAATCACACACACACACCGCTAGCGGACGCAGCACACTCTGTACGTCAGTACTAGCGGTTTCACGTTCTCAAAAAAATGCGTTTGTTTGCCGCTTGCGTTGCCCGGCCGAACTTTTGTGCGGCCATACTTTGTATATTGGCCATCATTGGCCGTCATTTGCTGCTACTACAGGCGTGATAAAGTGTGGCTGCATGCGCATTCACACTGCGTTCGTCTGACCCCAGCCTTATTATGCGTAGAATTGTAACTATACTTTGCTGTATTGTTTTTTTCGTGCTGGTGTATATGGTTTGGGTCAGGACGTTCAGATTTCCCGTTACCACCAGCTTTTAAAAGACGTTAAAATTATGAGCGCAAACGCTGTGCGTTAAATTTTGCGCATAGATTGTAATACCATCCGCGTACCAGCGCACAAACGTATTTGCGCTCACAATGTTAAGTATAGGACGCGCGCAGTACAGTACGCTCGCAAAGGGTTCGCGCAGGTCCACCCGCGGTAGACGTTGACGCGCATTTTTTGCACAGACATTGTAATACGACGTTCAGCGCAAAGGGTTTTGTGACAGACTGACGGGCACACCGACTGTGTGCCTCTGTCAAATGCTTTCAACCAAGCTGGACCCCGAAATACAGCTTTAGCAGCCCCCAAACCTTCCCTCTACAAAGCTCCAGGCACGACCAGAGCGGTTGAGCAGCAAAAGCAAACTGCCACTTTATTTGAAAAAAGAAAAAAAAAAAACACAGGAAAAAAACACAGTTGGGACACAACCACCTCTCCCTTCCAGAATACACTACAGGTGTGTCACAAAAATATTTAACCCCTGCAGCCTTGGTCTGTCACAATTCTACCCCCCTGTTCCACAGTCCGGCAGACTCGGCTAGATCCACACGGGTCAGCCTAGGGGATGTCCGGGAGTACAGACCGCTCTAATTCAGTTTGCTGGGAAAGTCCATCTGTATTTCCATTCTGCTATTGAACTGTGAAGTTGTAGGGCTGCAGGGCGAGGCTCCAGCGCAAAAAGCAAACGTTGTCTCCAGAAACTCTGTTCAGCCAAATCAAGGGGTTATGGTCGGTGAGCACCGTGAAAGATCTTCCATATAGGTATGGCTGCAGTTTTTTCAGAGCCCACACCAGCGCCAGGCACTCTTTTTCAATAGCCGCGTACCCCACTTCCCTGGGTAGCAGCTTGCGACTGATGTAGGCTACGGGGTGCTCACCCCCGTTGGCTCCCACTTGACTCAGTACTGCTCCCAACCCGAAAGTAGAGTCATCTGTGTGAACACAAAATCGTTTGTTGGGGTCAGGAGCAGCGAGGATAGGTGCTGAGATTAGATCATACTTGAGGCGTAGAAAGGCAGCCTCGCACTCTGGGGACCACAGGACCTGTTGGGGAAGGTTTTTACGGGTAAGGTCGGTCAGGGGTTTAGCGATAGCACTATAGTTGGGCATAAACTTCCTATAATAGCCTGCTGTCCCTAAAAATGCTAAGACCTGGGTTTTCGTCCGAGGGGTGGGCCAGTTGGCAACTGCCTCAACTTTAGCAGGTTCGGGGTGCTGCCACCCACGGCCCACCCGATGCCCAAGGTACTGGACCACAGACATCCCTATACTACATTAATCTGGCTTTAAGGTTAGTCCCACAGCCCTAATGCGGTCCAACACAACGCCCAGGTGAACCAAATGTTCCTCCCAGGTAGCACTGTAGATCGCGATATCGTGCAGATATGCACAGGCATACTCTTGGAGGCCATCGACGAGCCGATCTACCATCCTCTGGAACGTTGCCGGCGCGTTCTTCATCCTGAACGGCATGACCTTAAACTGGTACAGGCCGAAGGGGGTGATGAACGCCGACTTTGGAATAGCTTCCATGTCCAGGGGAATTTGCCAGTACCATTTGCATAGGTCGAGGGTAGTCAGGAAGTTACCCCGAGCGATGCGATCTAGCAGCTCATTGACTCGGGGCATGGGGTACACATCGGTCGTGGTACGGTCATTTAGTCTTCTATAATCCACACAGAAGCGGGTCGTACATCCCGCTTCGGTACCAGAACTACTGGGGATGCCCAAGGGCTATTGGATGGCTCGATGACTCCTAGCTCGAGCATTTCCTTGATCTCTTTACTCATCCCATCTCTAACTGCCTCGGGTACCCGGAACGCAGCCTGCCAGAGGGGCGGCTGTCCCGGGTCTCCACACTGTGTGCTATCAGGGCAGAATACCCAGGGGCAGTGGAGAACATCTCCTGTCTCTGACTAATGACTCTCCTGACCTGCTCCTGCTGTGCGGCCTCCAACTGTCCATCTAGCCTGACTGCCTCTACGCCTACACTGTCCCTATTCCGCTCCGGGAGCTCCCGCAGGGGAAGACTCTCTGAGTCATCCCCGGCCGGAGCACAGATAGCGGCTACATCTTCCGGCCTTTCCAGGTATTTGAGCATGTTCACATGGAAGATCCGCTGGATTCTTTCATCTGAACATTTAGCTACCAGGTAGGTAGTGTCACAACGCTGCTCCACTTCCTTGTAAGGCCCATCCCAAGAGGCTTGCAATTTATCCGTCTTGGATGGCTTCAGGGCAAGAACTTTCTGCCCTATAAGCAACGTACGGTTCCAGGCGGTACGATCGTACCACCGCTTCTGCCGACTTTGTGCGTACTGCAGATTCTCCCTGTCAGGATCCCTGGCTGTAGCCATTCTGGAACCCCCCCTGGTGGTACACTTCCATGTACTGTTCCTGCCCTGTAACCAGCATTCACTATCAGCATCCAGCAATGCAACAGTTAACTCACAACCAACACACGTGACTCACAAAATAAAGGGCTCTGCCCCACAATTAACATTGCTGGTTCATTACAGCTCTTGTGCTGAGAGAGTGAGGTGCTGCTAACTCGCTGCTCTGCTATACCCATCTGTTCTTGTTTATTATTTATGTTTCCTGCAACTCCACCATCATCTTTCTGAGAATCATCCGGTCAGTTTATTTCCACATCATCCTCCCTACCCCTTCCCGCCTGCTTATCAGTGCAGGACACTGCATCCTGGGCTCATACCCCTGCCATCCAGGTGCCACCCAGGTACCATCCCCACGTTCCTGACAAAATGAACCAGCCCAATACAAATGAGCCCGCAGTGCTGCACTTTATGGTGGAGTTATTGAAAAAGACTTTCCAGGACCTGTTTAAAAACCTGACTGATTCCCTGGTGAAATTGCTGCAAGATATGTGGGGCTCCTCGACTAAGGAGTGCACTCCTGCAGCTAACAAGTACAGAGAACCACTGTCCCCTGAAGAACGTGCTAGGAGACTGGCAGACAATCTCTGCCTGTACTGCGGGGAAAGGTCACATTGGGTCTCAAATTGCCCATCAAAACCTGCCAGACTCGCGGCTGTTAAGCCAGTGCCAAAGTCTGCTGCAACTCCCAAGCACGCTCCAGTGCTTAGAACTCTGAAGCAAACCCAGGCTTCCAGGCCTGCTTCTATGTCTAAACCTGCTTCAGAGAGACCTGCGGCACCTAAGTCGGTATCCTTGCCCAAACCGGCCCCCAGGGGAGTTACTGCACGAGAGTCTACACCCAGAAAACCTCCTGTGCCAAAGAGGTCCCCAAAACCACATCCTCCCCCCAAATTTGTACCAAGAAAACCTCCTGCACCCAGACCTGTCCCCAGAAGATCCGTGCCCGCTGCGCCCAGGAACCACCGGGTATCTCTGGAGTCCATCTATGATCAGGAGGAGTCTGAAATTCATATGGATGAAGAGACCAATATGCCAGTAGATTTAGATCCAGTTATTCCCATGGACGTTGAAAGTACATCTGTGGAACCAGAAGCAATGGACATTATGCTTACACAGGTTCCAGGTGAAACCACAACTCCCACCGCTCTCAGCCAACAGGATCTGGCTATCTATGAGATTGAAGGTACTGGTTATGACCCTTTATGTGATTTAGTGCCATTTGGCCGTCTATCCTCGGATTATTCAGATCCTGTGCAGGTACCAAGGGGTACCACCCGGGACAGCTTACTTACCATGGAGGAAGGGGTGGAGGCTGCCACCACCTCACCCCAAATGAGAGCTTGGCATAACCTCTATACACCCAGTGAAGAGTCCACTCATGAATGGAATATCTGTGAGGACTACATACCTACCTTGGTGCCATCTGAAAATGTGGGCATCAGCATGGTGAACAATTCTGTTGTCCCCAACACCCTGGAGGGTGACACCTGTAAGAAGTCCAGCTGTAAGGCGCGGAGAAAACCGAGGAAGAACCATCTCCTGACCTGTGTTACCATACCCAATGCTGGAGGGACCCAGGATAAGCTACAGGATACACCTGTCCCTATGCCATCTGCCTATGTGGACACGAAGTTCCCTGGTAACTCTGCCTCCTACCGGTGTCCCTCTGTTTTCAGGAATCTACGAGACTGTGGCTCTTGTACACATCCTGATTCTCCACCTGAAGACACGGATTCTTATGCTGTCCAGGGGGTCTTCGTTATACCCACACAGGACCCTGTAACAGGCAATTGGAAGTATTCTCCTGCCCGCTGACGTCCAGCTACAGCCAGTTTTGGGTCACCCAGTGTGTGACTGTAAGGGGGAGGGTACTGTCAGGATCCCTGGCTGTAGCCATTCTGGAACCCCCCCTGGTGGTACACTTCCATGTACTGTTCCTGCCCTGTAACCAGCATTCACTATCAGCATCCAGCAATGCAACAGTTAACTCACAACCAACACACGTGACTCACAAAATAAAGGGCTCTGCCCCACAATTAACATTGCTGGTTCATTACAGCTCTTGTGCTGAGAGAGTGAGGTGCTGCTAACTCGCTGCTCTGCTATACCCATCTGTTCCTGTTTATTATTTATGTTTCCTGCAACTCCACCATCATCCTTCTGAGAATCATCCGGTCAGTTTATTTCCACATCATCCTCCCTACCCCTTCCCGCCTGCTTATCAGTGCAGGACACTGCATCCTGGGCTCATACCCCTGCCATCCAGGTGCCACCCAGGTACCATCCCCACATTCCTGACACTCCCGGACCATGTCCGTGAGCTCTGTCAGTCGATCCCTCAATGCTAAAACATACCCTACAATAGAAGGATCCTGCACCCCCTCCCCCACTTCCCAGTGGGCTCTAATCAGATCTAATGGCCCCCTCACCCTCCTCCCATACAATAACTCAAACGGGGAGAATCCGGTCGATTCCTGGGGCACCTCCCGGTAAGCAGACAGGAGGTGCGGCAATAATCTCTCCCAGTCCTTGTGAGAGGTAGCAAATTTACGAAGCAGCTGCGTCAATGTTCCATTAAACTGCTCACACAGTCCATTTGTCTGAGGATGGTAGGCGGAGCTATACAGGGGTTTTATCCTGCATAGTTTCCAGAGCTGCCGGGTCAGGTCGGCGGTAAACTGCATCCTCTGGTCTGAGATATTCTCCTTGGGGAAGACCACCGTTGTAAATATCTGGAGCAGGGCATCCGCCACTGTCTCTGCGTGGATTTTCGTATGGGGAACTGTCTCCGGGCAACGTGTGGCATAGTCCACTACTGCTAAGATGTATCTTTTTCCAGAGGGACTAGGGCGGGGTAATGGTCCAACCAGGTCTACAGAGATCCGGCTAAATGATTCAGAGATAACAGGCAAGGGGTAGAGGGAAGCTTTGGAGTGGTCACCCTTTTTCCCCACCCGCTGGCAAACGTCACAGGTACGGCAGTATTGCCGGATATCATCGGTTACCCCAGGTCAAAAGAAGAGATGGGTGACTCGGTGATGGGTTTTAGTCACACCGAAGTGTCCCGCAAGGGGAATGTCGTGCCCGATGCGGAGGAGGTGGGACCTATATTTTTGGGGAACCACTAGCTGCTTTTTGGGTACTGGGTGCTTTCCCATACCTTCCATAAATCTATACAGCAGGCCCCCCTCCCACTCCACCCTATCGCCCCCTAAACCCCCGGGGTCAGTCCCAGCTCGCTCCCGATATTTGGCCAGGGAAGGATCATTAAGGATGTCTTGGGCAAATTGGGCGTGGGGAACCCAGGGAAAGGTAGGCAGGGACAGGTCGGTCTCAATTTTGTCAGGGTTTACATGGTTCCCGTCATCGAGTGCCAGTTCTGCCTCTCTTGCCTGCTGTCTGGTGGCTACTGGGTAAACCTCTGGAGCACCGCCAGCCTGGAAGGAGGAGGAGAGGTTACCCAAATCATTGCCTAGCAGCACATCTGGTGGTAGGTCTCGCTTAATGCCGATTTCCAACTCTCGGGCATCGGATCCCCAGTCTAGGAAGACCTGGGCTGTAGGAATCTTCAATATTCTTCCGCCGGCCACCCACACGGCAATCGCCCGACCGGTATGGTCCCGACTCGCCACCTTTGTGGGCTGGATCAAAGTGATGGTGGCCCCGCTGTCGCGGAGCCCTTGGGTGTTCCGGCCTTTCACTCTGACGGTTTGCCGATGGTGCTGCCGGTTGTCAACGGAAGCCGCCTGGACTGGGTCAGCTTCATGCAGCACTTCAAATGCCTCCTCTTCCCATTGGGACATTTTCACTGCCGATGGAGGCTCTATGCAGTGAACGGCTGCTCGCGAGGAACCGGACGGAGCTTGGTTCCAGGGTGAGGTGTTCTGGTTCTGGGGACAGTGTTGTCGCATGTGTCCCAGCTGATTACATCTGTAACATCTTGGCCCCTTCTGACGAGCTACGGGGGCAGGGGTCGGTTAAGTCGGCGGGTAGCTGGTAGAGGAACGACTCACTGGCACAGCAGGGAGGGTGACTGGGACCGGAGTGGCTCGCTGAATAGGGCGAATCTCTGGCCGATTTGTCCGTCTGGCATCAATGTACTGGTCTGCCAGAACCGCCGCTTCGTCTACTGTAAGAGGCTTTCTATCCTTCACCCAGTCCCTGGTCTCGACAGGCAGCTGATCATAGAGCTGTTCAAGGAAGATCAGCTGGGCAGCCTCTGTAAGGGTGTGAACCTGGCAGCCTGTGAACCAGGCATCCACCGCTTGGGACATCTGGTGCGCCAGTTCTGTGTAGGGCTGGTTCTCCTTTTTCCGCAGACGCCGGAACTTCAGTCGATGGGACTCGGGGGTGATATCATAGCGGGCCAGAATTCTTTCCTTGACCCGCTCGTAGTTCCTGCGTCATCTGCTGGTACAGTCTCAAAGGCATCCAGTGCCCGACCGGATAGTTTGCCCACCAGGAGCGTCACCCAATCCTCCTCCTCCACTCCCTGCAGGTCGCACTGTGCCTTGAAGACCTGCAGGTATCTGTCGATCTCCTCCTGACTGTCCTGGAAGGTACGAAATGCTGCAAATGGCAGTTTGTTCGGTTTCTGTACCTCAGCCACCGGTCTCTCTCCACCCGCTCTTCGGATCTCTGCCAGATGCACTTGGGTATCTTCCGACACAATCTGTGTTATCATTTCTGCCGATGGAGACGTGGGGTAAAGGGCAAGCCGCCCCAAATGGCATAAATTGCCGACCGGCAGGGGTCGGCCATCGTCGGACGTGGAGAGGTGGGATCTGCTGGACACAGAAGATGTGACCCGTGACGTTCACGTGGTCGGCAGCGGCACTGAAGCAGAACAGGCAAGTTGTGAACTTGCGACTGTGAGTGCGGAACTCCTTGCTGTCGCAGGGCGAGGGATATTACAATAGTGCACGCAGCGGCAGAAACATTAGCTATCATCATCCTCTTTCCAAATGCTGTGAGCATACAGCATACAGCATAAAACACTACGCCAAAAAAAATACACGCGTTGATGGGCTCACTACAAGTTCAATTCTTGCTTATCCTTAACAAAGCAATATATAAACGTGATACAACATGTCTGAACATGAATAAGCCTGTGTAATGTTGCCAATCCATTCTGCATAATATTTCCCACATTTCACAAAAACAATCCACTTTTTATAACTTACAAAGTTCATAACAAAGAAAGCCTGATGTAGAGAAGTATATTATGCAAAAAAATGACTGTCACAAAAAAAACTATGCCTCATGGAAAAATTCTTAATTCAAATTTGAATTCAGGATAAAAAACTGCACTAGAGTCAGTATTTAATTTTCTTGTGAAAAAAAATCATGTAGACCATGCTGATCTGCAACTCAAAAGCAAATGAAATTTGTTTGTGGCAAACAAATTTCGTTTACCTTTGGGCTGCAGAAGGAGCCCGCAAAGTTTTAGGCCTGTGGGCATAATACCGAGGTGCTAAAACTGTAAAATCAGCTGCTCAAAGATCTGAAATATCGGGCTTTCAGCAGCCGATGCAGGGGGAAATAGAAGAAAATAGACCAGCTGCTCAAACCTCTAACAAAATTTGGCAGTAGATGGTGCCATCTCCTGGCCAAAAATAGGTTAGTTACAGTAAGACATACAATGGGTATATGCTCAAATATTTCTTACTGTATAATTAATTTAACCCCTTAGTGACCAGGCGGTTTTACACAAATCCGTCTTTTATTGACCGCTGCTGTTTTTACGTTTCTGCGCTGTTAGTGTTTAGGTCAAATTTTCCTCTTACTCGTTTATTCGACCCACACATATTATACACCCTTTTTCCTGCCATTAAATGGACTTTCTAGAAATACCATTATTTCCATCATATCGAATAATTTACTATAAAAAAAAATATGAAATATGAGGAAAAAAATGGTAAAAACACACTTTTTCGTAATTTAATCCCCAAAATCTACAACCACCCAAAAAGACCCCGGCTAAATAGGTTAAAAATTTTGTCCCGAGACTAGAAATACCCAATTTTTACATGCGTTTGCTTTTTAACCCCTTCACTGCTGAGACAGTTCACCTATGTGCGCTGCGCTCATTCTGACCATTTTGTGCTAATTATTTTTAGATGACAGCCTAGGTCCTATTTAATTAAACTCCCCCAGACAAAAAAAACGTTTAAAAAAAAAAAATTTTTATTTAATTTAATTTTTATTTTTTATTTTTTTTATTTAATTTTTTTTTAAATTTGTTTTTAAAACCAAACCTGGTCATGTTACCTGGTATCATTGGAAAGGCCATAATCAGGCCTTTCAAATGATGTCAAATATGACCATCTAGCTGCCATGGATCGGGAGATAAAGGGATCCTTAGGATCCCCTTATCTCTACATGGCAGCTAGAGGGTTAACTGGCCCACTGACATCCTCACACATATGGTGAGGTTGTCAGTGGGTGGGGGGGGGCCTGGAGGCTTGGCTGACATCCAAGATGTCAGCCCCCCTCCAGGTTTGAATCGCGTTTTGGCGCCAATTGGCGCTGCAACGTGATCCGGTGGCGAAACTGTTAATGCCATACACCGCTGAAAAGGGGAGGCTCTCCCCTCTCCAGCAGTGCAAACGGCATCTCCCTATCTTCAATGGTTGGGGAGATAGAGGGCTCCGAAGGAGCCCCCCCTCCCCTCCATTGAAATGCATGGGGACGCCTGCTGATGACGTCACCACGCAGCGTGGCGACGTCATCAGCCTTGCCTGCCCATGTAAATCACATGGGCAGGCTTCCTCCCTGCCAGATCGCCATGGGATCGCCATGGGATCCAGCGAGGGAGGTGAGTATCGGGCGGGAGGGGGATTAGGCGCCGCTGACGTACCCTGTACGTCCGCGGGTCTAAGGGAGACCCGAGAACAGGACGTACAGGGTACGTCAGTGGCCCTTAAGGGGTTAAAATGATTTTACAAAACAAACACTGGTTCCTGACAATGATTTTTTGGAAAATCACTTAGGGCTATGTCACTGTTATAGTGCCACAAAAGTGGAAATACTATCTACTTCTTATACAATTCCATATGATCTGGGGTAGAGGGGTACTTTATTTTCATGTGTTTTTATATCGTCTGTGATTATTGTATGTCTTAACATGAGACAATTACAAATAAAGTTCTACCGTCCCCATCCTTCTTACTGCCCTTGGACGTGCATTTGAATTAGTAACATTATTGTTATTGAGTTAAGGATTACTTCTAGAGTGAAGATAGATGTAAGCCAAGTTTAGTTAAAATATTTTCAGTTATAAAACCTGGTACAGTATTTTTTTTTAATAGTTTTTGATGATTTTTTTATTCGTCTGATTTTTCTTCTAACTTAAAAAAAAATGCAAGGAAATTTTACACTATATGAAACATACTTTATTTTTTAATATGCAAATGTCTAGGATGTTTCCTTCACTTTGAAGATGAGTAATGGAACCACTGATGATACACTCCTACATATCTAGCCTTTTGATATGCAAATGGCTGAGCTATTTCTTTCCACTTTGAAGGTGATTAATGAATACATTGATGACCATAATTTTACACATCAAGCCTTCAAAATATGCGAAATGATCGTTTTCGACGTGGTGCGTATTTTTTTTCCTGTGCGCTTAAACTCTGAAACCAGTGCCGAGTTCCTTCTCCTTGCACTGCCATATCTGCTGTGTATGAGCGGCACCGATATCATCTTCATCTTTGATTTCAGACAAACAAAAATGTGTAAACAAATACATTCATAAACAGAAAAACTAGAAGTATGGCTGGATGACAGTTGCGTGACTAAAGATTTATTTACTCTTCTATATCTATAGTTCGTCACTTTTTCATTATTACAGTTTTTTTAAAAACTGTAAACTATGTGTCTCCATAAAACATTCCATTTATTTACAAATTTTGTTTGCTTCTTTATTTATAAAAGTTTTTAAGACAAGTTAATCCATGTGTAGCGCTGTCTAAGGATTGTGTTTGCTGCATTTACTTGTTGTGGCCACCAGAGGGAGACAGGGGCAATATGGACTATGCTGGACACAAATGGAACTACAATTTCCATTGTGCTTTGCGGTGGAGACAGGAAGTGGGTGGGAGAGAGAGGAAGGATATCCGCAGCCTCGTGCGGAGGAGAGGCAGAGAGAGCCGAGCGGCGAATGGTGGAAGACGCACGTGAGACTGCCAAGGATCGTGACCAGGCCGGAGAGCAGGCGCTGCCTTACGGGTGCTGGAGATTGGGACAGTGACTTTGCAGAGACCTACCTATGCACCGCCGAGAGGTTTGCACAGAAATTTAGTTACGGTTGGACCCTTTGTAAGGAGACCGCGATGATCCATTGGATTGCAGGCGGTAGGCCGTAGTTTCGCATTGTGGAGATCGGACAAGCAAGAGAGCTGATCCGGTGGCACAGAGTCCCAGTGGTAAAGCGGAGAGACATCCTTGATCGGGCAGCGGAACAGATTGTCTAACGGATGGGTGAGAGGCCTTCCAGGCCGCAAAATTCCAAGTATATCAAAGCACGCTGCATTATTGTCCAAATCCACAGGGCCCCAACGTGACTAGTCGAAGATTTGCTCATTTCATTCACTGGCCAGTTGAATACAGTACCCGGGTACCCGAGATCATACACACACACCTTTTTGAGACATTACTTTCACGAGACTTACACTCCAGAACTGAAGGGGTTAAACTTTTCTTTTACCGCCGCGTGTTTTTTCCCGCATTACGAAATCCTGTCATTCATATACCGTATCTACATTATATATGCCGCTTTATTGGGATCAGTAAAGTATATAATCTATAAAATCCACAACAGTGCTGGTGTATATTTATTCCCTAGTGCGGTGAGACTAACCCGAGGTTAATTCAGCGGCTCCTCCGGGGGTGAGCGCTACACATGTAACAGTGGCAGACCTTGTGAGGGGATCCGTCGATGATATTTCTTGAGGCAGAATGTTAATGAATATATTGAACCGAGCTGGCTGTAGCATGCAAAGAGGCACTTTAGCAATGAAAGAGTTAAGAAGTAATTTGTGGAACCCTGCTGCCAAACCTGGTGGAAAAATGAAAAATATAGACATGATGTTGATTGATTGAGTCAAGACCTCTAACTGGTGCATACTAATAAAGCATCAAACCGAGATTTGTAATGCTTTGCCAAAACTATGCAGCAGGAGGGATGACCACTTGAAAGGTTACTAAACGGTGTCATTATTCTTCACTGATGACATCTCAGACCTCCATAGATGAAATATATGGAAAAATAGATTTTACTTAATGTCTTAAGTATTTTAACCCTTTCGCTGCTGAGCCATTTCACACCTCTGCGCTGAGCTCATTTTTACCGGTTTCGCTCATCATGTTTAAGGCTAGGGTCAAACGAAAGCATTTTTACACGCGAACGTAAAAAAGTGCGTCCGAACGCATTGATGTATTTTTTCACGGAATATGCGAAAACGGTCATACGATGCGCATTTTCGTGCGTGATGTTTTACGAATCCAAACCAGGAAACTTTTTGCATCTGGACGTTATGTTGGCCGGACACGAGCAGGGTCTGACGTCTCCAAATCACACACACACCCCACTAGCGGGCGCAGCGCACTCTGTATGTCCGTACTAGCGGTTCTGCGTTCTCGAAAAAATGCGTTCATTTTCCACTTGCGTTGCGCGGCCAGACTTTCGTGCGACCGTACTTCGTATATTGGCTGTCATTGCCCGTCATTTTCTGCTAGTGCGGCCGTGATTAAGTGCGCCAGAACGCACGTTAAAAATGCGCTGGTCTGACCCCAGCCTAAATGTGATTTGAAGCCACATTTTATTATACACCCCAGACATATTATATATCGTTCTTTCCGGCAGATTTGGCAGATTCATAATATATCATTATGTATATGTCATGTTCTGCTTGAATATTATAACAAAAAATTTAATTAAAATTGAATTTTCAATCATCTACATTGTGTAAAGTGTTTTTTTCCACATTTTATCATGCAAGCCTTTTCAGTTATATTTTCTATGGGGTGCGCTTGTTAAAAAAATTTGAAATGGGGACTCGTTACATTTTTTTGGGGAAAATTACGGGTTTTTTAGCAAACGCCCCCATAGAAAAAAATCGTTATGCAGCATCATTGTTCACATTATAATTGAAATGAGAACAATATTGCTGCATTAATAAAACAAAAAAATAATTTTTAACATTTTTTTAATTTTATTTTTAATTAGTTTTTTACATTTTACATGGTCATGTTTGGTATCATTGGAAAGGCCATGCTCTGGCCATTCCAATGATACCAAACATTAACCCCTAGCTGCCACAGATCCATAGGTGGTAGCTAGGGGTTAATTGCAGAACTGACATCATCGCACAATGCGCGATGATGCCAGTTGTCAGGGGGATATCCTGGAAGCTTGGCCGACATCCAAGATGTCGGCCAGCTCAGGGAGGGAACCTCGATACGGCGCCTGTTAGCACCATATCGCGATCCAGCCCCCTAGGGGTTAAAGACAGCCGCAGCTTGGAAGGGCAGGCTGTGCCCTTCCAAACGGTGCCTGCCTTTTCCCGGTGGCCCACCCCCTCCCCTTCAGGCACCTTCCACACACTGGCAGGGGGTGCCTCTAATAGACATCATCGCGCTGGCGCGATGACGTCTATTGTGATCAACGATATCAGCCCGCACCGGGAGGCCACCGCGATCGGCCGGAATCCCGGCGCGTCCTCCGCATCCTGAGCGAGTCCTCCGCATTGAAGGGGTTAAGCTGGCCATATAGACCATAGAGACACCCAGCTTTCCCCACTGCTAAATCACACCGAATATTGTCGAACAAGGGGGTGAGACACAGCTTCACTCTTAGAACAGTGTTCCCAAACAGAGCAAAGCTTCGGGTAACTCTTCAGATGATGCTTCAAGGTTGCTCCCCATGCTCTTTGAATGGCAGTTAGCTCTTCACTGCCATGATCGAGTATACATGATGTTCAAAAGCTCATGCAGGAGCCCAACATCGAGCCAACACGATCTGATCATTTTCTGGAGCAACACAAAGATATTTATTTACTGCAAAAAAATAATAATTCGCAATTGGGCTCCATAATGTGCCTCCAAATGTTCAGCATTTTGGACATGTCAGCCAAGGGTCAGAAGCTTCTTGAACAAGTTCCATTTTTCTTTTACAGAAAACTGGACCTCCAGCTGAATTATTATACATGTAGTAGTGCTTTTTGGCCAGCAGGTAGAGCCCTCTACATGTCAGATAAGCTTACTGTCTCTAAAATGCATTTTATGAAGGATACGTAAATGTTTACACTGTCTGCAATGAAATGTGGTTTTTCCATAATTCCTGGCTGTGGATTTATGGGAAAAACAACTTGGTAGTTATGGGGTTGCCAACCTTTTCCTTTCGTACTGGATAAGAAGGTTAATATAATCCTTTGGAAATTAAGTATAGATGTAAGATGGAAACATATTACAGACAATGGTATTTACATCTGAATCTTATGTTTGCGAGCCCCGGTCAATGGATAAAGATCCCAGCCCTGATAATTGAGAAGAGGACTTAATATGTGCCCATATCACTCTGCCTATAGTCATTGAATGAATAAGAGTAAAGTATGTTATTCCAAGACCTTTGAAAATTCAAACTTGGACAAATAAGATGACATTGTTTCCTGCTGGTCTAAATTTAACTATATCAGCCAATGGCATTACAAGATCAAAATACACACTGCCTGGCCAAAAAAAGTCTCCACCTGAATGTAACTACAGTTGTGTTCAAAATTATTCAACCCCCAATGCTGTAAAGGGTTTTAGGGAATTTAGTGTACATTTGTAATTGTATTCAGAATGAAATCCTACAAGGACTTTTTAAAGAACCATATGCAACTAAAATGACATCAATTGGTTTTGTAATACAGTAGTAAATGTTTCTTTTGTGAATTCTTCATTGACACAATTATTCAACCCCTTAAAGACTACCACTCTGAAGAACAGAGGTTCATTCAAGTGTTTTCAATCAGGTATTGAAAACAGCTGTGGATGTCACGGAGCAGCAATAAAGCATAATAAGCACCAATTAGGCAGCTTTAAAATGAACGCTACCTGGTCGTGGCAGAAAGAAGATGCTGACTTCGACTGCTGTGCGCTACCTGAAGCGTAGAGTGGAGAAAAGTCCCCGTGTGACTGCTGAGGAACTGAGAAAAGATTTGTCAGATGTGGGTACTGAAGTTTCAGCTCAGACAATACGGCGCACACTGCGTATTGAAGGCCTCCATGCCAGAACTCCCAGGCGCACCCCCTTGCTGTCTCCAAAGAATAAGAAGAGTCGACTGCAGTATGCCAAAAGTCATGTGGACAAACCACAGAAGTTTTGGGATAGTGTTCTGTGGACTGATGAAACAAAATTAGAACTGTTTGGGCCCATGGATCAACGCTATGTTTGGAGGAGGAAGAACAAGGCCTATGAAGAAAAGAACACCTTGCCTACTTTGAAGCATGGCGGGGGTCAATCATGCTTTGGGGCTGTTTTGCTTCTGCAGGTACAGGGAAGCTTCAGCGTTTGTGCAAGGTACCATGAATTCTCTTCAGTACCACGAGATATTGGATGACAATGTGATGCAGTCCGTCACAAACCTGAGGCTTGGGAGACGTTGGACCTTTCAACAGGACAATGATCCCAAGCATACCTCCAAGTCCACTAGAGCATGGTTGCAGATTAAAGGCTGGAACATTTTGGAGTGGCCATCGCAGTCACCTGACTTAAATCCGATTGAGAACCTCTGGTGGGACTTAAAGAAAGCAGTTGCAGTGCGCAAGCCTATGAATGTGACTGAACTGGAGGCTTTTGCCCATGACGAATGGGCAAAGATACCCGTAGATCGCTGCAAGACACTTGTGTCAAGCTATGCTTCACGTTTAAAAGCTGTTATAACTGTAAAAGGATGTTGTACTAAGTACTAAGATTGAATGTCACTTGGGGGTTGAATAAAACTGATAATGATGTGAGCACAGAAAAGACATTTGTGGTTATTTCATTATAAATGTTATGTTATATTTGTCTGACCTACACGTGCCTCTTTGATTTAATTGTAAGCAAGATGACTGAATGATCAAAATCAATGTCAAACTGGCCAAAACACTCAATTTCAGTGGGGGTTGAATAATTTTGAACACAACTGTAAGCAGATAAGTGTGAGCCTTCCATTGAATAATTACTGCAGTGATTAATATGTTGCAGCTGCTAAAAATGAAGTCATGTGACTCCCTGAATATACTGATTGAGCATGTTTTTCCATCAATGGGTTTTTTCTAGGGATGCACCGATACCGATACTGATACTAGTATCGGTATCGGGGCCGATATTGCCGTTTGCACGAGTACTTGTTACTCGTGCAAACGGCCCGATACATCCCGCCGATACCGGAAGCCGGCGCTGGGCCGGCTTGCCGGTATCCGCGGGGCTGGGGAAGCTGGCCGCGTGCATGAAAAGCACGCGGCCAGCGTTCCCCTCCGGCGCGCCAAATACTCACCCTTCCTGAAGTTCCGGTCTCTGGGCAGTGATGCGGTCACGTGGCCGCCGGGCGCTCCTGTGACGCGGCCTCTCGGCTGGAGGCAGCGTCACAGATGCGCCCGGCGGCCACGTGACCGCATCACTGCCCAGAGACCGGAACTTCAGGAAGGGTGAGTATTTGGCGCGCCGGGGGGAACGCTGGCCGCGTGCTTTACATGCACGCGGCCAGCTTCCCCAGCGTTCGAGCGGGGGGTAAATCCATGAGACCTGGGGGTAAATCGATGAGAGCTGGGGGCCAATCCATGAGACCTGGGGGCAAATCCATGAGACCTGGGGGCCAATCCATGAGACCTGGGGGCAAATCCATGAGACCTGGGGGCAATCCATGAGACCTGGGGGCCAATCCATGAGACCTGGGGGCAAATCCATGAGACCTGGGGGCAAATCCATGAGACCTGGGGGCAATCCATGAGACCTGGGGGCCAATCCATGAGACCTGGGGGCCAATCCATGAGACCTGGGGGCAAATCCATGAGACCTGGGGGCAAATCCATGAGACCTGGGGGCCAATCCATGAGACCTGGGGGCAAATCCATGAGACCTGGGGGCCAATCCATGAGACCTGGGGGCCAATCCATGAGACCTGGGGGACAAATCCATGAGACCTGGGGGCCAATCCATGAGACCTGGGGGCAAATCCATGAGACCTGGGGGACAAATCCATGTGAGCTGGGGCAAATCCATGTGAGCTGGGGGCAAATCCATGTGAGCTGGGGGCAAATCCATGAGACCTGGGGGACATCCATGTGAGCTGGGGCAAACCCATGTGAGCTGGGGGCAAACCCATGTGAGCTGGGGGCAAATCCATGAGACCTGGGGGCAAATCCATGAGACCTGGGGGCAAATCCATGAGACCTGGGGCAAATCCATGAGACCTGGGGGCAAATCCATGAGACCTGGGGCAAATCCATGTGAGCTGCGGTCAATGTCATATAAATTTTTATATGAGGTCTGTTCCTATTGGAAAGCGTCACATGATATTAAATAAAAGTATCGGTACTCGGTATCGGTGAGTACTTTTAAAAAGTATCGGTACTCGTACTCGGTCTTAAAAAAGTGGTATCGGTGCATCCCTAGTTTTTTCTCCCCTGATGGCACAGCGGCATATTCCAAGATGGCAATGCCAGGATTCATTGGGCTCAAATTGTGCAAAAGTGGTTCAGGGAGCATGAGACATAATTTTCACACATGGATTGGCCACCGCACAGTCCAGACCTTAACCCCATTGAGAGTCCATGGGATAATGTGTTGGAGAAGACTTTACGCAGCGCGGCGACTCTCCCATCATCAATACAAGATCTTGGCCACAAATTAATGCCACTCTGGATGGAAATAAATGCTGTGACATCGCTTATCGAAGTGATGCCACGGCGAATGCGTGCCGCAATCACAGCAAAAGGCGACATAACCAAATAGAGTGTGTTAATTTTCTTAGTCTGTGTATATAAACATTAATATTAATGCATTTACCAGCATCCCTAGATAGTGGTGATGGCAGAAAAAAAAAGCAGATGTGGTGCCCTGCAATAACCCCCTCTATAAACACAGTCTGCTTTTATGCCTTGATTTTATTACGTCCGGTGATAATTGTACAAACCATTTGCCTTTCAATCCAATATGATGTTTATGAATAAAAAAAAACGCTAACTGGATTTGAGGGGCAACCCTTTTGGGCTCCATAATGATCTAATGTACCTAAAGACAGCCAGAAGGACTTTTGCTAAACATCATCGAGTTCAATCGTTCCACTTTGAGAAGGATATCTTATCATGTATTGTACCAAAACTCATCCTGAAAAATCAAAACACAAATTGAATACAAATGTATCCTTTGTTTACCGCATAGAATGTTGTTAGTTCTTGTTCTGGATGAGCGCGCCGTCTCTGGGTTCTAAAATGTGCAGATTATGCATAATGTATCGATATATCCGTGCGCATTGCTTATCATTTAAGTCATTTTTTTAAGGAAAGCAACGATCGTGGATTTGCAATGTTAATGCACTTTTTATTTGTTTTCATAAATAATAAGTGGGGATGTTAACATCTGTTCCTCCGTCTGTTTCTTCCTGCTAATTGAGTATTTCCAAGATGATCAAGGGAATGTGAATCACAGTTGATTATAACTAAGCTAACCTTTGGCACTTTGCAAATGTTGTTTTTATGCTTAATTACGTGTATCAGGATAACTATTTACATGCACTGGCTGGAGATACCTTTTTAATAGTTAAGTTTGCTTGGCTGCGGTAACCGCCCGCTCTGTACACCGCTATACTGAAGGAGCATTTCTTAATAAGGTCTCTCGATAATTCAATTAATCAAGCTGTCATCTCCATTGCTAATATATCTGAACTCCACAGATGCACTGGACAGTTGGTAAACGTATAACAAATTATAATACATCATCAGCTATTTGCCAGTCACATGACCCAGGATCGAGGAAGCTGAATATTCAGTTCAAAAATGAAATGACGTCAGCACCATCACAGTGATTATCCTCTATTTTGTATTGATTATCCTGTAAAACACTATCGGCTGCCTACAGCTAAAACGGGGACGCTAAGGGGAAAAATGAGCATTCACTAATCTACCCTTAGCATCCCCATTTTACCTGTAGATTACGGGGCAGGCTCTGAGTGCAGCAGTCTGCTCCGTAGTGGCCGCTAGGCTCCTGGATGCTCGGGGCAGTGCTAAGGCGCCGACATGAGCATCCCCTCCATGGCAAAACAGTTGTTTTTTTTGTTTTTTTAATGCAGCAATATTGTTCCCATTCCCATTTTAATTATAATGTAAACAATGATGTCGTACTAACGATTTTTTTCTATGGAGTGTGTTTGCTAAAAAACACGTCATTTCCCCCCAAAAAATGTAATGAGTCCCCATTTCTAATTTTTCTACAAGCGCACCCCATAGAAAATATAACCGCAAAGGGTCGCATGATAAAATGTGAAAAAAAACACTTTACACTCTGTAGATGATTGAAAATTCTAATTTTATTGCATTTTTTGTTATAATATACAGGCAGGACATGACGTATACATATAATAATGATATATTATGAATCTGCCGAGTTGACGGAAAGAACAATAATATAATATGTCTGGGTCGTATAATAAAATGTGGCTTCAAAACGCGTTTAAACATGATGAGCGAAACCGGTAAAAATGAGCTCAGCACACAGGCGTGAAATGCATCAGCAGCGAAAGGGTTAAACAGAATCACACATGAAATGGACGCACTCAGGGGCTTAAGTAAAAAAATAAAAAGTAATGCTTTATTTAAATCATTAAAAGGTAGCTTTATCCAAGTGCCGACGTTTTGGCCCCCTCGGAGCCTTTCTTAAGGTTACAGACCCTCAGGGCCCTATTACAATCTTCGCGTTAACCCCTTAAGGGCCGCTGACGTACCCTGTACTTCCTGTCCTTAGGTCTTCCTTAGACCCGCGGACGTACAGGGTACGTCAGCGGCGCCTAATCCCCCTCCCGCCCGATACTCACCTCCCTCGCTGCATCCCTCGGCGATCTGGCAGGGAGGAAGCCTGCCCATGTGATTTACATGGGCAGGCGAGGCTGATGACGTCGCCACGCTGCGTGGTGACGTCATCAGCAGGCGTCCCCATGCATTTCAATGGAGGGGAGGGGGGCTCCTTCGGAGCCCTCTATCTCCCCAACCATTGAAGCTAGGGAGATGCCGTTTGCACTGCTGGAGAGGGGAGAGCCTCCCCTTTTCAGCGGTGTATGGCATTAACAGTTTTGCACCAATTGGCGCCAAACCGTGATTCAAACCTGGAGGGGGGCTGACATCTTGGATGTCAGTCAAGCCTCCAGGTCCCCCCCACCCACTGACAACCTCACCATATGTGTGAGGATGTCAGTGGACCAGTTAACCATCTAGCTGCCATGTAGAGATATCTCCCGATCCATGGCAGCTAGATGGTCATATTTGACATAATTTGAAAGGCCTGATTATGGCCTTTCCAATGATACCAAACATGACCAGGTTTGGTTTTAAAAATAAATTTTAAAAAATTAATTAAATAAAAAAAATAATAAAAAAATAAAATAAAAAAATGTTTTTTTTTAAAAGTTTATTTGTCTGGGGGAGGGGGGTTTAATTAAATAGGACCTAGGCTGTCATCTAAAAATAATTAGCACAAAATGGTCAGAATGAGCGCAGCGCATATAGGTGAACTGTCTCAGCAGTGAAGGGGTTAAAAAGCAAACGCATGTAAAAATTGGGTATTTCTAGTCTCGGGACAAAATTTTGAACCTATTTAGCCGGGGTCTTTTTGGGTGGTTGTAGATTTGGGGATTAAATTACGAAAAAAGTGTGTTTTTACCATTTTTTTCCTCATATTTCATATTTTTTTTTATAGTAAATTATTCGATATGATGGAAATAATGGTATTTCTAGAAAGTCCATTTAATGGCGGGAAAAAGGGTGTATAATATGTGTGGGTCGAATAAACGAGTAAGAGGAAAATTTGACCTAAACACTAACAGCGCAGAAACGTAAAAACAGCAGCGGTCACTAAAAGACGGATTTGTGTAAAACCGCCCGGTCACTAAGGGGTTAAAACGCACGCGCAACGCGTGAATTTGTGCAACCAGCATTAAACGTTAACGAGCGTAAATCAATGCTGGAATTACAATCCTCGTGCATTTTTTAATCCGTTGAGCAATATTGTGCGTAAAATGGACAAGCACAAACGTGCACGCAGCAACGTTACTCGCAGAAATCAGTGTGCGGACTGTGTTTTTTCACGTGATTCAGCCAATCAGAATTAAGAAGCACAATTATCTCATGTTAAGTTTTTGCGCCTGTCAAAGTCAATCTGCGCATATATGCTGCATCAATAAAAAATACACAACAACTTCTCCATTTTATTGGTTTGGGTATGTGTAGAATGTGTAACTATACTTTGCTGCGTATTTTTTTTTGGGCTGGTGTATTTGGGTTCGGCCAGGTTGATAGGAGTTGCTAAAATTATGCGCGCAAAGGCTGTGCGTTACAAACTGTGCATAGATTGTAATACCATCCGCATACCAGCGCACAAACGCATTTGCGCTCACAATGTTAAGTATAGGACGCGCGAAGTACAATAAGCTTGCGCAGTGTTCGCGCAGCGTTCGCGCAGGTTCACCCGCGGTAGACGTATACGCGCGTTTGTTGCGCTGACATTGTAATACGACGTTCAGCGCAAAGGGTTTTGCCCCTTGCGTTAATGCGCAAACATATGCGCGAAGATTGTAATAGGGCCCTCAGTCAGGTATTTGAATTTTTGGAAACAGTTTTTTGGCTATAGAAAATGATGGAAGAATGTGGTCATTGATATGGAGTGCTCTATTTTTGGTGTTTGTATGTCCTAGATGCACCCGCTGATGTTGCTGAGGTGAGTGCAGCCCCCCCCGGTGTTGCTTTATACATATAGAGAGCTGACAATCCTCATGGGTATGCACCCCACCCTGTTCACAGGTGTGTCCCACCGTGGCTGCCTATAAAGGCCTCAGCCTGCTGGGGAGCTCCAGGGTGAGTTGATCCTGTAAATGCAGATTCGGTCAAGTTAGATAGGACCTGTCAACGATGGGGTACATTGGCGACTGTCCTGTCACAGACTTAAGCAAACTATGATCATATTTTGTGACCTGAATCCCCAGAATCTATTACCTCAGTCAGGTATTTGAAGTTTTGGAAACTGTTTTCTGGCTATAGAACATGATGGAAGAATGTGGTCATTGATATGGAGTGCTCTATTTTCGGCGTTTTGTATTGTATGTCTTAGACGCACCCGCTGATATTGCTGAGGTGAGTGCAACTCGCCCCCCCCCCCGTGTTGCTTTATATATATATATATATAGCTCCTGTGCCACATTCCCCATATGCAGCATGGAATTCTGGGTAGGATATGCAAATGACCTCTGTCTCACTTTTTTGCATCCTGGATCTGTTATTACACAGAACCATAAATTCAATGCTATGCCACACTGTGGCTTTGATTTTAGGGTTCTGTGTAATAACAGATCCAGGATGCAAAAAAGTGAGACAGGTGTCATTTGCATATCATACCCAGAATTCCATGCTGCATATGGGGAATGTGGCACAGGAGCTCTAGGATGCAATTTATCGAATTGCTGTGATGTGCAAGTGGCTTCTGCAATAATAAACACACTTATTATAGTGTGGAGGCCTTTTATCTCACTTTTTGTCCTCCACCACAACTGATATATATATATATATTTTTTTTTAAGGTCACATGATCACTTTTTTACGTACATTGCTGCTGCTATGGATATTTTTAAAAATGGAGGGTGAAACGCGAGTATAGATTTCCTGCCAGGGTTATGGATTAAACGACTCCCTCTGAAGCAAACGTCCTCACCCGACGGACAAGACAATCTGGTTTATCTACTGATTTGCGTTGCATTGCACTCGCTTGGTCTCTTAACCATCAGTAGGGATGTGAGAGAGTTGGTGACATTCACTATATCCTGACTCGGTGTGAGATCCAGGGACATCACAAAAGGTGCGGTAGCTGCATAACAATACCCAAGGCATGTATACACGAAGTTTAAATTGCATAGAGAAATCTAATAATCCCATCACTGCCTAAAACCTGTCTGTGCCCTTTAACACGTGCGGCTATTGGGGATTATTTAAAGCTGCCATTGCTGTGCTCTTTAAACTCAGGGTGTCGGCATCGTAGACAGTTGACATGTTAGACGATGCTTCAGACGGCTCACTAACATAGAGAAAACCTTGCAACAAATTAAAGGAGATATTAAAAATGGAATACAGTCCTTCACTGACCTTAAAGTACCACTTTCTAAAATGAGGAGGGGGGGTGTGGGAGAAAAATGGAAAGATAGGGTCCCCAGATTGGTGCTGAGCACAAACAAGAAACCAGAGGACACGAGTCCTAAGCCGTCGCCCGCAGTGAACAGATTAGGTTAAGATCCACACAATAATAATTAGTTGCTGCCATGTCCAATGCGTTGAAAATTAAGGATCACGTTCTCGAGCACATCTGCAAATGAATTTTGTTTGCAATAAATTTAATTCCTTTGCATTGCTCCAGATTATGACCAGATGGAGTATACTAGGGGCACTATTACACTGTTTGCGGAAAAATGTGCGCGTCACAAAAACGCATTAACGCGAAGGGCAAAACCTTTCGCGCTGAGCGTCGTATTACGACGTTCGCGCAAACGATGCGCGCTAACGTCTAACGCGAGTTACCCTGCGCGAACCCTGCACGAGCGCAAGTTCGTGTGCACATCCCATACTTAACATTGTGAGCGCAAATGCGTTCGTGCGCTGGTGCGCGGATGGTATTACAATCGATGCGCAAATTTTTACGAACGACGTTTGTGCGCATGATTTTAACGTCTTTGAAAAGCTGGTGGTAACGGCAAATCTGAACGTTCTGGCCGAAACCAAATACACCAGCACGAAAAAAAAAAATACAGCAAAGTATAGCTACTCATTCTACACATACCCAAACAATAAAATGGAGAAGTTGTGCGTGTTTTTATTATTGCTGCAGCATATATACTCAGATTGATTTTGACAGGCGCAAACACTGAACAGGAGACATTTGTGGTTCTTAATTCAGATTGGCTGAATCGCGTGAAAAAACAGTCCGCCCACCGATTTCTGCGAGCAACGTTTTTTTGACGGATGAAAAAATGCGCTCGGATCGTAATACAAGCGTTAATTTACGCACGTTAACGTTTAACGCTGCACGCAAAAAATATTATGCTATGCGTACGAATTTGCGCGGAGAATGTAATAGAACCCTAGGTATCTGGGAACCTGCAAGTTCATCTGATGATTGAGTATACACAATCTTGGCAGTGAAGGGGTTCGTAGTTGGTTGTTAGTGGCTCCGCTCCCGTAATATTACCTTTTCATGATAAACGTATAGACCTCTGGTCTTTTTAATACCTTCTAAATGTACTGATGGTAAATAATGCAAAAAAGGGAAATTGCTGAGACTGGAGACATACGGAAATGGGGAGATTGATGCACATGAGTCCAAACAATTTCAATTTTCCTGAAATGTGTCAGTAATCATATATACTGCTCGGTAAAACAAGAAGTCACACACTGTAATATTTTGTTGGGCTGCCCTTTGATTACAGCACACATTCGGCGCAGTATCGTTTCAATAAGCTCATGCAATGTCCCTGTCACGCTTACACCACTTTCGTCTGCTTTTAGGATCAGTATTTGCCCCTATACTCCAGCCTTGCTCCAGCAAAAAGCTTTCATGTAAACTCCATTGCTTGAGAAAGGTAACCGAATGCTAAAAATCAGCGTTCGGTTACCTTTCTTGGCCATTCGGCTATCCAGAGAGCA
The DNA here is from genome assembly GCA_009667805.1 of Leptobrachium leishanense. Taxonomy (NCBI): domain Eukaryota; kingdom Metazoa; phylum Chordata; class Amphibia; order Anura; family Megophryidae; genus Leptobrachium; species Leptobrachium leishanense. Next base: position 360,970,934 of record CM019065.1, on the reverse strand, counting down.
GGCAATTCGCCAAATCCTGGCGAATTGCCTGCACATACGGTGCCTGTTCGGTGCCTGTTCGAGGGCAGTGAAATCCCCATGAAAAAGCACTGCTTCGGCTATTCAGAGAACACAAACCAGCAGTGAAAGGTTGCCGAAATGCACTGCCATTCGGTGGTTTAATTCGGCAAGATTATTCAGGAGAATCCCATAGGCTTCAATGTTAAAAATATTCCCGTTTTAATTCAATATCTAATAAACCGTTCATTATAAAATTCTGCAGTAAAAAGTCTCTTTATTTATAGATTTTTTAGGATATTTTAAGCATTTTTCTGGAATTTTTTCTTTTCAAAAGTCAGATTTTTTTTTTTTTTAAGTTTACTTATTTTTTCTGTAACAGCCCTCTTTATTATCATTCCCTGGACCTCATGTGTAAATTTCAGACATTTTCGCTCAGTAGTTTCTTTGCAAACAGCGTTTCACTTTTCAAACATTCAAGCAAACTGTTTTCCTAATTTATTCACTGCCTCTTCTGGTGTCGGCTTTTTCCGGCGGCTGCGATCAGCTCCTGCTCGGATTTTTCTGTGGTTTTCGGCAGGTTAATCCAGATGTTTTTGCGGTTAGTTTTCGTCGGGTTTGCGGCAGCTTTTCCCTGCAATTCGGGGACCCGGTGGTGCTTGCTGAATACACCGCAGGGTCACCGAAATGGGATCGACAAAAGGAACCGAATTGAAGAGAACGAAAAGTCACAGAACGTGCGGTGACTTTTCGAATCTCTTTGAATTACCCTGTATGTCTATTGTCTTGTTTTATGCTCAACCCTTTGCCTTGTCTAAGCTCCTGGAGATCCAGCCTATCAAGCCAGGATATTCCAGCTGCGGCCCATCTGACCTAATCAGGCCTCCATAATTAGAAACAACACCCAGAAGGCATTGCTTCTGCATTGATTGACGTCTCTTTTGGAGGGTGGACCTGTTCACAGTTCCATTGTTCCTGTATATCTGTATTGTACTAACTGTTCCTGATATCATTGTTCCAGTCGTGTCATACTTAACTACTGTACTCCTGCTTTGTTATTGTTGGAGGAAGACGGCCTAATACCCAAGTGTGAGTAGGGATGGGCTGTCGGTTCGAATCGGTTCGATGTTCGATTCAAACTTGACCTTTTTGGGACGTTCGCTGAAAGTTCGAAAAAAAATCTAAAAAATTTAAAAAAAAAAACTTAAAAGATCCTAAAATAATCTAAAACTAAAGAGACTCTTTACTGCAGAATATAATAATAAACGCTTTATTAGATATTGAATTAAAACGGGAATATTTCCCACTCATTGGTGATAAAACATTTCCCACTCGTTGTTGGTCAAACATTTCCCACTCGTTGATGATAAAACATTTCCCATGGCTTCAAATCGTGTTTAAACATGAGCAAAAGCGGTAAAAATGAGCTCAGCGCACAGCAGTGAAATGGCTCAGCACTCAGCAGTGAAAGAGTTAAAAACTTTTTTTAAAAAAAAAAAAAAAATCATTGTCTCCCGTCCCCCAGGGCAGTACCCAGACCCCATACACCTTTTATGGCCAATATCTTGCATATATGCCCTCTTGGAGGGGACCTTTATTTTCGAATGTTTGAGCCCCATTGACTTGCATTGTGTTCGCATTGTGTTCGAGTTTGCAGTCGAACTTTTTCGGGTGTTCGAGTTCGAATGCGAACCGAACACAGGAGTGTTCGGCCCATCACTAAGTGTGAGTTCTTCTCCTCTGTTCGTGCTTTTACATTTGGATTTACTGTGCATCGACTTCTGGCTTTGAATATGGACGACTCTCTGGACTTACTATTTGGATAGAAATTTCCCGTGTACCATACTTTTGCCCTGGACATTGATTATTCTATGCCAGCCGCTTGCCACGACCATTATTCATTGATCTGACCCACTGACGGATCCAGAGAGGGGGCACAGGAGGCAATTACCCCCCCCATGAGCTGCAGTCCCACTAAAGGTCATACAGGGAACCTTTGGATGTTTGAAACCTTGTATCTCCGGTTCTGCACATCCTACCTAGACCATTGTGGTATCAAGCATGACTATGCACAATGTACTAAGTAAACATAAAACGCAAGAGAAAACAGTGTATTTTTTCTCAATTTGTTTAAAATTGTGTATTTCTTTAACAAAATGCAGGATGGGAAGTGAAATGGCTCAGAAGCAAAGGGGTTAACTTCTATGAATCAGACCTCTGGAGTTCACTTGACACGGCTATTTCCTGATTACGCTCAAAATATATAAACTTCTATAGTGTATATACTGTATGTCAAATCTGTGTGTGGGTGTATCTGTATGTATATGGATGTGTATATAGCTGTGGATGTGTATGTGACACATCCTAGCGTAACATGTGCGCAGTGATATGTGAATGAATTATTGATGTTACTACGCACAGGTTACGCTATGATGTGTCTCCTCTTTTCTTTTCTTTGAGGAAATTGAAGAAAGAGGAGGATACCTATAAGAATTATTCTAGGACTTGCTACAGTCTATAAGGAACATTGAAGGCGCTACATGTTTTTTCTATACCATGTGTGAAAATGATCTCATGCTCCCTGAACCACTCTTGCACAATTTGAGCCCAATGAATCCTGGCATTGCCATCTTGGAATATGCCCGCTGGCGCTGTGCCATCAGTGGAGAAAAAAAACATTGATGGAAAAACCTGCTCACTCTGTATTTAGGGAGTCACATGACCTCATTTTTTGCAGCTGAAACATATTAATCACTGCAGTAATTATCCAATGGAAGGCTCACACCTACCTGCTTAGTTAAATCCAGCTTGGGACTTTTTTTTGGCCAGGCAGTATACTAAACTCTAGGATGACACATACATACACACATGCACATGTGTTACCCTTGTCGTTTCCTGAAACCCTTTGACTCTCTTTTTGAATATGAAGTTTCACTAAATTCTTTTTCATCCAAAACAGCTCCGATTAAAACATCAATGTAAGAAGCAGCTGAAAATATATTTTATTTTTGTGACCTTTATCTGACACTTAATGTGAAATTCCTAGTTAAGTGGGATGTTGAATAATACCAGGAAACAATGAGATGAGCAGTTTAACATCTATTTATCATTACCTGGTTCCTCGTCTGCCTAAACATTCCGCCGACTGTTTTGACTAGCAGCGTGAAATGTGCAATTGTAACAGCGTGAAGACTCGCTTATTGCACAGGAAACCGTTCAGCTCCATCGAGGCGCAGGTCTTTCTGACGGATGAATATGTGAATGCAAGGTAGTCTGTAGGACATTTGCAAGTTGAGTTTATAATGTTCTTTTCCAACTCACAGTCAATTGAAAAGTGTCTCAGGTGTAAAAGATAAATAAATAAATAAAATGCAAAAATTGTAAAGAATATAAAAGCTGTCAGAGTGCTTCTAAGCGCTTTTTATACATCCTGATGACTGCGTGGAGCCTTTAATCAGTTCTCCAGGGAATGCTGTGATATTTTGTGTCTGACAAACAGTCAAGTCATAATTAGCGGGATTTCATGGCACATGCAGGCGCCTTTCATGAGGTTGGAGAGTTTGGCCGCTTCATTGGAAAGGTATTCGCAACCCCCTTTTATTGTAGCAAGAAAGGAAAGAAGTGAAGACGTAAACTGCTTCTGTTTTATTTCTTTTAGAAGTTTTCTTTTCTTTTTTTACAGGATCATTCTTCCTGCCGCAGAGCAGTTATAGCTGTTGAGCTGTCCAACAGTGCTGAAAGAATGTATTCTGTACGTGTAGCGTTTGCTTTTAGTGATGCACTTGGAATAAAGTGCATTGAAACTACCAGGACAAAAGGCACTTGCTGGTTACAAATTGTAAACTCACCTGAGCGGCTTTGTCTTGTAAAACGTTGACATTTTGGTAGTTTTACTTTCCGGCGCCGTAACGGAAATTGATGAACAAATCATTGGTGTTAGTTAAATGCTGGCGATGATGATAAGTCATTGATAAAACATTCCCTGGTGTTCTTAGATCTTCCCTCTGTGGACTGCCGAAGTTTATCGTGGCTGCAACAATGCTAAACAAGGGCAGCTATTTAATGTTTTATACAGTTAATGAAAAATATCAATAGTTGCATACTTAAGACTAAGCAGCTGACGATATTATGCAGCAGGTGGCACTAAAGGGCTTTTAGCTTTGTCACCATAAGGTTACTCTTGGAATTTTGTCAGTAACAGCAGGAAATGACAATAAAATACAGGTATGTATCACTTTAAAGAGACACTCCATGATGAATTTTTAACCAATTTCTAATTCATTGCTTAAGATACTGTATATATTTAAAGGGTTAAAGGTGCTATCGGAGTGCTGTCAGCACCCTGCTCCCTCTTTGAGAAGGAGCTGATTCAGCCCTCTATGTGCAGGGGCTTAGTCCCACCCAGATCCTGAGCTCAGGATATAGGTCTTTGGGAACCAATCTCCTCAAATGGCTCTTAATGCCTTTTAACATGGAAAGCCAATAGAATGGTGGAGCATCCAGACACCCTGTGGTCATGTGACATGCTGCTGTTGCTGGAAGCACATCCAGCAAGATTCCGGGGGGGCAGGGCTAAAAACAGGAAGGAGGAGCCAGGAGGGGTTAATGTTTACCCCCTCCATTTCCACTCCTTCCCATTTTAACTTTAATACATCCCGTTGAATTATTCTCCTTTTTTCATTTTTTGTCCAATCCCAGTTTACCATTAAAGCCAGTGGTGTACATGGGAAATGCACTGATACTTAGCTCTACAACAATATTGACAATAAATATAATAATGTAATAGAAAATCTATATATGTGCAAAATATTTTTATTATATACTTTCATTGCCATATTTGTCCTTGTTGACCCCAGCCAATAGATCAGGGAAAAGCCTTGACTAGTACGCCCCATCTTATTTTTAGGGATGTGCCTGGCTGAAAAATTTGTTTAGTTTAGTTTAGTTTCGTTTCGTTTTTAAATAATTTCGTTTTCAGAATTTCGTTTCGTATTTCGTTTAGTTTCGGATTGATTTGAAATTTCGAATCGATTCGATAGTTGTTGATATCCATTTGATAGTTCATTTCAAATTCGATAGTTGATATCAATTATTAAAATTTTTCTTTTATGATGATGACACAGTGTAAAACGAAATAAATTTGTCATATACTGTTTCGTTTAAATCCGTATCGTATCGATTCGTTATTCGGAGGTACTTCTGAAATACGAATTATCAAATTTCGTTCCAAATTCCGAATTTTTCCGAAACGAATGCACATCTCTACTTATTTTATGCTGGTCCTTTTTCTGTTTTATTTGCAGCTGATCATATTGCGATCTATGGCATTCCCTGCTTTTTTTGGTTCATAAAGCCATTTACTCTGTTTTGAGTAAAATACAGGGTTATCCAAAGAGATCCGAATTGCTTGAGAAAGGTAACCGAACGCTGAAAATCAGCATTCGGTTACCTTTCCTGGCCATTCGGCTATCCAGAGAGCAGGCAATTCGCCAAATCCTGGCGAATTGCCTGAACATACGGTGCCTGTTCGGTGCCTGTTCGAGGGCAGTGAAATCCCCATGAAAAGCACTGCTTCGTCTATTCAGAGAACACAAACCAGCAGTGAAAGGTTCCCCTAATGCCGTGCCATTCGGTGGTTTAATTCGGCAAATTTATTCAGGAGAATCCCATAGACTTCAATGTTAAAAATATTCCCGTTTTAATTCAATATCTAATAAACCGTTGATTATAAAATTCTGCAGTAAAGAGTCTCTTTATTTATAGATTTTTTAGGATACTTTAAGCATTTTTCTGATTTTTTTTTTTTTTAACCCTTTCGCTGCTGAGGCATTTCCCGCCTCTGTGCTGAGGTCATTTTTACCGATTTTGCTCATCATGTTTAAACGTGTTTTGAAGGCTTATTTTAGTAAATGACCCAGACATATTATATATCGTTCTTTCCGTCAGACTCAGCAGATTCATAATATGTCATTATTATAAGTATACGTCATGACCTGTCTGTATATTATAACAAAAAATGCAATAAAATATGAATTTTCAATAATTTACAACGTGTTAAGTGTTTTTTTTTTCACATTTTAACATGCGAGCAATTGCGGTTATATTTTGTATGGGGTGCGCTTGTTAAAAAAATTAGAGATGGGGTCTCGTTACATTTTTTTTGGGGAAAATTACGCGATTTTTAACAAACGCACCGCATACAAAAATCGTTAGTGCAGCATTATTGTTCACATTATAATTGAAAACTTGTTTATTTGTTTTTTATAAAAAAAAATTAAAATATTTTTTTTTTTTATTTTTTTTTATATTTTTTTTTAAAAACTTTTTTCATACTCATGTTTGGTATTGTGGGAACGGCCATGCTCTGGCCGATCTAACAATACCAAACATTAACCCCTAACTGCCACGGATCGGGAGATAGGGGGTTCATTGGAACCCCCTATCTCCACCATTGGTGGCAGTTAGGGGTCAACTCCAGGACTGGCGTCATCATGCTATGCACGCTGACGCCAGGCCTCAGGGGGCATTCCCGGAAGCTTGGCCGACATCCAAGATGTCGGCCAGCTCCGGGAAAGGATCACGAACCGGCGCTTTTCGGCACCGATTCGTGATCCGGCCCCCATGGGGTTAATGCCAGGTACCATTTGGAAGGGCAGGCTGTGCCCTTCCAAACGGTGCCTGGGTTAACCCCCTGCACGCCGCACATACGGGGGGGGCGCCTGAATTAGGTGTCATCGCGCCCCCACGATGACACCTAATTACTCCGGCGGCGGTTCCGGGTGCTGGGCTGACATCGAGGATGTCAGCCCGCACGGGGGGGGGCCAGCGATAGGCCAGAACCTGGCAGAATGCTGGCCCCAAAGGGAGGAGGAACGATACTGCGGGTGGACGCGCTGAGTGCGTCCTCCGCAGTGATGTGGTTAAAAGTCAGATTTTTTTTTTAAGTTTACTTATTTTTTCTGTAACAGCCCTTTTTATTATCATTCCCTGGCCTCATATGTAAATTTCAGACATTTTCGCTCAGTAGTTTCTTTGCAAACAGCGTTTCACTTTTTCACATTCATACAAACTGTTTTGCTAATTTATTCACCTCCCTCTGTCTGCGGTGTCGACTTTTTCTCGGCTTTTTCCGGCGGCTTCGCTGCATGTGACCGGCTCCTGCTCGGGTTTTTCCGGCGTCTTCGACGGGTTAATCCAGATGTTTTTGTGGCTTTTTGGCATGCATTCGGCGGATTTTGCGGTTAGTTTTCGTCAGGTTTGCGGTAGCTTTTCCCTGCAATTCGGGGCCCTGTGGTGTTTGCTGAATACACTGCAGGGTCACTGAAATGGGATCGGCAAAAGGAATCGAATTGAAGAGAACGAAAAGTCACCGAACGTGCGGTGACTTTTCGAATCTCTTTGGATAACCCTGATAATCTAAATATGAGATTGTTAAAAAGTAAAGGATCACAGTGATTGCGCAATGAATACAAAATGCTTCCTGATATGTCTAGTGGGTTTCTCTCTTTCTCTGCAATCTGGTTATTCAGTTTCTGATGAAATGTGCAATATCGGCTTCCTATAAAAACCCTGCAGAATCCTCTGGTAAATAAAGATAATGCAAGTATGTGTCGGGTATTGCGGGGATTGAATACTGGCTTTATGTTGAGTGAAGAATGTTTGATGTTTCCACTCTATCGCATGATGCAATTATTATTTATATAGTGTTAACATATTCTGCAGTGTTATACGACCACACAGGATAAAATAACAGGAGGCACTAGAGGACCCTGCTGCAATAAACTGAAATGTTCAACTCTTTAGGAACAAATGCTTTCAAAAATATTGTATTTAATAAAACTGGTCGTTTTTAGATTTCCATTATGTATCAACTGATTTAAGACTATCTGATATTGAAAGAAACAAAAAGACAGAGTCCCTGGGAAAAACTCACACAGACATAAATGGAGATACATTCTGACACAGACATGGACAGGAAGAGAGACATACACATAGTGACAGATACACAGAAGCAATGACAGACACAGATACTAACAGGCATCGACAGGGTCACAGACATGAACAGAAGGAGTGACACACACTATGGAGTTATTCAGAGAGCATGGAAATGTCAGCCTGAAATGTTCCCTGTACAAATCAAATTCCCTGACCCTGCGGTGAATTCAGCACTCACCGCAGGGTCCCTGAAGTGCAGGGAAGAGTTGCCGCAAATCCACCGATTGAAGAAAAAAAAACGCTGCCGAACATGTCTGGAAGAAGCTGATGATCCACGAAATACAGCGACGGACAGCCGCCAGAAAAAGCAGACAAGCCGATGAACAGGGTAAAAAACAAAACGATGCAACGCTGTTTGCAAAAAATAAACAATTTTAAGTTAAGAAATTACTTTCTTTCTCATTTGTTCCTGAATTTCTTTGGATCTCGGCAGGATGTGTAGCTTTTGAGGATATTTCGGTCTACTTCACTTTGTCAGTCAGGTCTTATTTAACCACTTGAATGCTAAGGACGCGCTCAGCGCGTCCTCAGCATTCCCGCTGGTGTGCTGAGGACGCGCTGAGCGCGTCCTCACATCGGGGTCAGCTTTCGGCCGGGTTCCGGCCGATCGCTGGCCCCTCCGGTGCGGGCTGACATCCAGGATGTCAGCCCGGCATCCGGACCAGCAGCCGCCAGCATTAGGTGTCATCGCGGGGGCGCGATGACACCTAATTCAGGCGCCCCCCCCGCATGTGCGGAGGAGGCGCCTGAAAGGGAGGGGGGGGAGGTCCTTCGGACCTCTCTCCCTCCCGATCGGCGGTGCACAGGGGGTTAACCCAGGCATCATTTGGAAGGGCACAGCCTGCCCTTCCAAATGATGCCTGGCATTAACCCCTGGGGAGCTGGATCGCGAATCGGCGCTGAAAAGCGCCGGTTCGCGATCCTTTCCCGGAGCTGGCCGACATCTTGGATGTCGGCCAAGCCTCCGGGAACTCCCCCAGAGGACTGGCGTCATCGTGCGTAGCACGATGACGCCAGTCCTAGACTTAACCCCTAACTGCCACCAACTGTGGAGATAGGGAGTTCCAATGAACTCCCTATCTCCCGATCCGTGGCAGTTAGGGGTTAAATTTTGGTATCGTTGGATCGGCCAGAGCATGGCCGTTCCAACGATACCAAACACTACAGTGAAAAATTTTGTAAAAAAAAATAAATAAATAAAAATAAAAAAAAATTAAAAAAAATTAAAAAAAAAAATTAAACACTTTTTTTTTTTTTTTTGGGTTTGTTAATGCAGCAATATTGTTCCCATTTCAATTATAATGTGAACAATGATGCTGCACTAACGATTTTTGTATGCGGTGCGTTTGTTAAAAATAGTGTCATTTTCCCCAAAAAAAAATGTAACGAGACCCCATCTCTAATTTTTTTAACAAGCGCACCCCATACAAAATATAACCGCAATTGCTCGCATGTTAAAATGTGGAAAAAAACACTTTACACATTGTAAATTATTGAAAATACATATTTTATTGCATTTTTTGTTATAATATACAGACATGACATAACGTATACATATAATAATGACATATTATGAATCTACCGAGTCTGACGGAAAGAACGATATATAATATGTCTGGGTCATATACTAAAATAAGCCTTCAAAACACGTTTAAACATGATGCGCAAAACAGGTAAAAATGACCTCAGCATAGGGGCGGGAAAAGCCTCAGCAGCGAAAGGGTTAAGTGATTTCTTGATTGTGAACAGGTGTGGCAGTAATCAGGCCTAGGTGTGGCTAGAGAAATTGAACTCAGGTGTGATAAACCACAGTTAAGTTATGTCTTAACGGGGGGGGGGGGAACAAACACTTTTTCACACAGGGCCATGTGGGTTTGGATTTTGTTTTCCCTTAATAATAAACCTTCATTTATAAACTGCATGTTGTGTTTACCTACGGGGTTATTCAAAGAGATTCGAAAAGTCACAGCACGTTCGGTGAATTTTTTGTTCCCCGCACTTCGGGTGATTCGGCGATCCTAGTTCGCCGACCCTGCGGTGTAGTCAGCAAGCACCGTAGGACCCCCGTAGTGGAGGGAAAACTCGCCGCAAACACACCGAACACTCACCGCAAACACGCCGAACACTCACCGAAACCCGCAGAAACAGCTGGATTAAACACGCTGGAGAAACCCGACTAGCTGCCGATCACAGCACAGAGCAGCCGCCGGAAAAAGCCGACACGCAGACGAACGAGGTGAAAAAAAAAGAAAAACTGTTTGCTTGAAAGTTTGAAAAGTGAAACGGTGTTTGCAAAAAAACTACTGAACGAAAATGTCTGGAATTTACACATAAGATCCTATTAATGATAATAAAAAGGTTGGCGAACTGCCTGCTCTCTGAATAGCCGAATTTCAGTGTCCAGTTACATTTCGGGGCCAGATCGGCTCTTTTTGAATAACCCTGATAGTGTTTTCTTTGACCAATATTTAAATTTGTTTGATCTGAAACATTTAGGCTGGGGTCAGACGAAGGCAGTATTAACGTGCGTTTAGCCGCACTTAATCACGGCCGTGCTAGCAGCAAATGACGTCCAATCACGGGCAACATACGAAGAACGGCTGCACGAAAGTGCGGCTGCGCAACGCAAGTGGCAAACGAACTCATTTTTTCGAGAACGTCAAACCGCTAGTACTGACGTACAGAATGCGCTGCGTCCGTTAGCGGCGTGTGTGCGTGATTAGGAGACGTCAGACGCTGCACACGTCCGGCCAACATAACGTCCAGACGCAAAAAGTGTTTTATTGATGATCCGTACAAAATCACGGACGAGAATGCGCATCGTATGACCGCTATCGGGTATTCAGTGAAAAAATACGTCCATTTGTTCGAACGCACTTTTTCACGGACGACGCAAAAAATTAGTTAGTCTGACCCTAGCCTAAAGTGTGACAAATGTGCAAAAAACCCCACTTTTTCTCACAACTGTATGTTTTTGTCTGCTCTTTTATATTCAAGGTGTTTTTATGAAATCACAATGATATTTTCTCACGCAGCCTAAAAAGCGGGTCCTTGATAAATGTTATGTAACATTTGTGTGTGAATATACAATATATTTCTCTGTATGTGTAATGGAAACCATTGCAATTAGTTTTTATGACAGTTGGGTGCAGCTGTACTATTTCTTTCATACAAAATGCCGTTTCAGATCACGACATAAATTCTTATTCAAATTATCTCAGTTTAGAGGAATATGTAGAAGTAATGAATTTTAAATTCCACGGCCACATGCACATTTTACGGTTATGATTAGGAAAGCTTGGCGAACCTCCAACTCTCGTGAATCTGAACTCGTGTTAAAATACAAAACACATTTATCAATGTGCACAGGGAACACAATTAGTTTTATATATAAGGTTTCATTGATGCAAAAGTTATTAGAATAAGAGCAGCTTGGAGAATTGCTCTTCTGTGGCACTTTTGGGATCATTAACATGAGATTCCAATAAATAAAAATAGGTGTATGAAAGACCACATGTAGACTGAGGTTTGCCCATTAACCCCTTCACTACAAAGTGATTTTCCAAAAAACTATTGTCAGAAACCATCGATGTTTGGAAAATATTTTACAGTAATAAATAGCTATTACTGTAAATAAACTATCTGGCCAGTAGATGGCGCCATCTACTGCCAAATTGAGTTACAGAGGTTTGAGCAGCAGGTCTAATTTTTTTCCCTGCATCGGCTGCTGACGGCCAGATATTTCAGAGCTTTGATTTTACAGATTTAGCTCTTTGGGCATTAGGCCCACAGGGATAAAACTTTGGGGGCACCTTCTGCAGCCCAAAAGCAAACAAATTTAATTTGCAGCAAACATGTTTCATTTGCTTTTGGGCTGCAGATCAGCAGATCAAGATATCTCGATATCGGGGCATCAGCTGGTGCCCTTGAAGCCCGAGATATCTCGATCTCAGTAATGAAGGGGTTAATTGGACATGAACCAAATAATATTCTGTTGTAATTCGTGAATTTCCTAAAGTCATACGCTGACTGGTGGTACATGAATTACACGTCCATGCAATAAGAGAAACTAAAAGATAACTAAAGTGATTTTACAAAACAACACTGGTTCCTGACAGTGGATGTTTTGAAACTCACTAGGTATTGACGGGGTTAATATTATGGTCTATATTTACAACATGCAAGCCAAGAGCAGTCTTTGATGCAGCCAATTAAATTTAACGTATAATTTCCATTGAAAATAACATTAGTACACTTAACCCCTTCACTACCGAGCAATTTTTGTTGACATTTTTTTATCATAACATTTATTTGAACCATGGGATGTGAAGTTAACAATTAAATATGGGGTAAAATATAAGTTTCGCACAGAAATTACGATTCTTAAAAAATAAAAATAATGTTAATTTGCTCATTTTTAATTTTTCATGTATTCGTTTATCCTTTACAGAAATTTTGTTGAAATGTAAGATTCTGAGCTCTAGATGGTGTCCTTTATCTTACACAATTTCAAACAGGGTCTGCATTATTATCATACAGGCAGAAAAGACCTTTGTTAGATACAATAACTGTGATAAATATAAATAATAAAAATGTTCAGATCTCCTGCTTATGGGGGTTTGTATTGATCATAATGAGATTATTAGCAATGCAGCTTCCAATAAATAGCAATAGAATTTAAAAATAAAATATCTGTATGTGGCATAGTGCCTGTATATGGAAATTACAGTAACACCTTGTATCTGTACTGTACAGGGGTTTGCAGTCATTATAACCCCCTGAATCTTATCCCTGTACAGCAATGAGTGACTCCAGAGCGCTCCCTGTATTCTGCCCTCTCCTTGGCAGCTATAATGCAGCAGTAAAGTATTTAACCTTTTGTCACATTGGAGTTTAGGGCTGCTATTTGCAGTTGGTTTTATAACTCTCCAGGGTGCTTGGAGAGCCATACAACAAATGATTTTGTTTCTCCAGAGGGGACACACTAATCTTGGTTTAAAAAGGTGAGAAAATAGTCTTTTTATAAGCTAATGAGTGCTTTTCAATGCATTACAATGCAAAATAGATATCACTCAATTTTGGGTGTGAAGGGGTTAAGGAGACACTCAGGACTGCCAGCAAGGGGCTGACAGCCCTGGTCGGAATAGGGACCATGGTTTTTAGACACCAAACTGTTAGCAATGCAGGGAAGACCTGCAAAATGTACAATAATAAGCTTTTTTTATATAAAATCTGTAATTTTATTTTAATTAAACAAAATTGTACATCGCTACTGAACTATTAGAGCTTTATAAATACCTCTAACTGTAACTGTATTCATTCTCTTGAGTAGGAAAGTTGAAACATAACCTTCAAATAGTGTAAATGGATCCTATGCAGGCCCCGACTTTAATCATATTAGAATCAATATATAACAGTGCCATTTTACAGGAAATTATATGAATAGCTTTCCTTTATTCCTTCTCAATTTAAAAAAAAAATCCTAACCAACCCCTTAGGTAAATCTTATTATATCCTCAGTTTCATCTGGTTTGTTCTCCCGATGGTGTGTATTGTGATCTGAGCTGTTTCTGTGAGAAAATGAACGATGAAGCCTAAGAGAATTGATTATTAATAGGATTTTACAGAACACAAGTCAACCATAACTGCTTCTGGTATTTAGGGACTTGGGAAGACTTTGGATGACTATTTTCAACTTCTCGCGGGAATTAATATGATATGTTAAAACGTTCAATGACAGTAGTCAAGACTTTAACTTTGCTGTCAGTGCAAAAATGTATATACAGTATCGCACGGAAGTGAGTACACCCCTCACATTTTTGTAAATATTTTATTATAACTTTTCATGTGACAATACTGAAGAAATGACACTTTGCTACAATGTAAAGTAGTGAGTGCACAGCTTGTATAACAGTATTCTGTTTCCCTAACAAAGCTGTGAGGCATGGATGCTTGTGACTAACCAAGCCTGTATTTGACCAGTACTCACACAATGAAGTGAATGTTCGGCAGATAGCTTATACTCAGCAAAAGTGACACGTAGAAAGATGAATCCAGTTGAAGAGTTTAATTATCAAACTGACAATCTTTATAATAGTGTACATCAATGAAGGGTAAAAAGACATTAGTTTTGTCCAGCAGTGAGCACAGAATGGCTGCTATGTGACCAGGAAGTAACTAACAACAAGACACTGAGCAAAAGGGGTGGAACTAGTTGAATGCAGCAAGCTAAGGAAACCCAGCAGGGACAAAATAGCTATGAAATCAATAGCATGTAAGCAGCAAAGGCAGATTCAACACAAAACAGAAAAATATACAATAAATCCTAAATCATGGGGCATGACAAACAGTGTAAATTTGCTGTGCCCTCAAAATAACTCAACACACAGCCATTAATGTCTAAACCACTGCCAACAAAAGTGACTACACCCCTATGTGAAAATGTCCAAATTGGGCCCAAAGTGTCAATATTTGGTGTGGCCACCATTTATTTTCCAGCACTGCCTTAACCCTCTTGGGCGTGGAGTTCACCAGAGCTGCACAGGTTGCCACTGGAGTCCTCTTCCACTCCTCCATGACGGGGGGTAGCATCAGGAATGTAATATGGATGGTATGCGTTAAACACACTTATCCTGGCGCTAACACTTACATATCGAGGAGCTAATGTTAGCACCAGCTATGGAATAGAGCGCAGTGTGAGGATTCTGATATTGAAGATAAAAAAACTTGAGAAAGTTTTTTTTTTTACCACCCCCTCCCCCATTTTTGTTTTGGCATTTTAGGATGTCCCGCGGTGAGCCACTATGGCAGATACCATGGCTCTGCCTGCAGTATCTGGCCCTCAGGACCCCTGGCCTTGTGACGGCATCCTTCCATGGCCTCCCACTGTTCTATGGAAAACAGGGAGTGAGCCAGGAATGTCACGGTTTGGCCCTAGCCACTCCCCCCTTTTTTTTGTTCTTCTCTCTTTCTCCTCTTCCCTCCTCAGCCCTTGTTATTATGAAAATTCTCTAGGTTTTAGTGCATTGCTATGGCCCTGTGAGGCCCTTTTCTTACTGATTTTAGGCTGACATTGTTATTCCATTACGCGACTCTCTAGATGACATGTTGTGGTCCTGCGAGACCACTTATTACTCGGTTTGCTGTAAACCCAAAATAAAGAATTGGGGAAAAAAAAAATCTTTGAAAGAAATGGAAGCTGAAGAAGCTGTTGTGTTCTGTAGTCTCTGTTTCCTACACACGTGATGGATGTCAAATGAGCGTCGTCTGATGTTCTGTACTCCCGCGTGTAGGTAGCATCACGTCTGTACACATGTCTCGACACACGTCCTGGCAGTTTGTTGCCGACCAAAATTCTGTGTCCTTTCTGACATACAGTATGTGATCAGTTAAAATTCTATGATAGCAGGCAAGCCAGGAAGAAATAAAAACTCGCAAATTCACACCTACCTGTAAAATAATGGATTCAATGTTGGGATTTTGTCCCCTCCGCACAAGACAACCGGGTTTCATTTTTAATGAATGCTCTTTCAAGTAGAAAGTACTTTGGAATTGCACATAATCGTGACAAATACATTTAAGTTAGAATCTATCTCAGTATGCTTTAATTGTTTTATCGTGCAAGGTTTTTTTCTTTGTCGTTTTTTTTTTTTTTTAATTGTCCTCCTCGTTATTTTGTTGATGATGCCAAATCACTTTCATGTAATGTCTGCAAATTGTTACATTGCTTTCCTCCAACTGGTCTCCCTCGTGATTGTTCAGTTAATCACTAATTAGCTCCCAAAAGTTCCTTGGTTCCTTACAACCTGTTTAAATATGCAGTTTGAATATTTAATTCTATTTTTGCACGTAATACATATGTAAAATGGGTGTTCAGGCTTAGAATATAATAAGCTTCGTAACGGACATGGTACGACACAATAAAAATCAGAATGCTTACTAACGGAATACATATATTTTTTACAAATAGTAACATATTGTTATTACTGTTATGATGCAGCACATTAACCAAATGGCCAAAACACGTAAAAAAATAATAAGTAAAAAAGTAACGAGAATTCCGACAACACAAACCACATTAAATATTGTGAATCTAAATTATACATTTAAAAAAGGACCACGTAAAAAGGCCGCTCAATAATAAGCACTTTGTGGACCAGGAACCTTCAATGTGTAGCACAAGAGGTCTCCTCCTTGTCTCGCTGGCAAATTATGAAAGGTAGACATGTGCCATTTGGTTCTGACCTATCCAGAAATGGACTGAAATATCAGCAATTCAGATCGATCAATGCAGAATTGACAATGCCTGAACTGTTTCATTTTCTGAATTAAAAAATTAAAATCGATCTGAATTCTTCCAATAATAAATCGGCCAGGTCCGAAACATAATCGGAAAAATTCGGACTTAATCAGAATAGAAAAGAATGGTAACCCAAAAACCTAACCCTACACCCAACCCTAGCTCTAACCATATGACACACAGAAACTGTAACCCTAACCCTAGCCATAAACCTAGCCCTAACCCTGGCCTATCCCCAACCTAATCCTAACCCAACTTTAGCCCTAACCTAACCCTAGCCCTGACCGTATTCAAATGACACACAGAAACTGTTACCCTAAGCCTAGCCCTAAGCCTATCCATAAACCTAGCACAAATCCTATACCAAAACCTTCAACCTAGTCCTGACCCTAGCCTCTTTAACCAATTTTTTTTTACGTATTATACATAAAGGTTCTGAATATCGGAAAAAAAGACGAATATTTTAGACATCTCCGAAATTCTGCAATGGTCCAATACCGAAATATCATAATCTTCTAATATTCCGAATCTGTTGATTACAATTATTTTTGATATTTTGGATTCTGAATTAATCCGAGACACATTTTTCAGCACTGCACGTGCCTAATGACAGGTAAGCATAAGGGAGAAAGGGGAAATTAATATGCAGCATACAATAGATGTATTGAACATCAAAACATATGCTCACATCAATTATTAACATCTCATTTTCCAACAATGAGGACATGTTCTATGCAAAACTGTGATTCTGCCTGTATAGAGGCAGAAAGGTGTGGCTACCACAGTGGGAGCAAACCTGTCATTTGGTAATCCTCTGGGTAGTCCACCAAGGGGTCCGCTGTCCCGTACCAGACTTTCACAAAAACGAAGGGCCACACCAAAGTGACCATATAAATAAATCTTTATTCATTGCCCAAGGGGGCTAAAATTGCAACGCTTTGGCTCTAGGCCTTAGTCATGCCTAAAGCCTAGAGCCAAAACATCACAATTTTAGCCCCCTTGGGTGGTCAATAAAGATTTTGTTTATGGTCACTTTAGTGTGGCCCATCATTTTTGTGAAACTTCTGCCTGTATAAAGTCACCAATGGCCATACGATTGATGTTAAACCTAGTGGCATCCATGCTGGTGTTTTTATGACTCCATGGAGTGTCAAACCAAAAATAACACTAGATTGCATAGATGAACTTTTGCTCAGATCTGGTAAAGGACACTCAAGAACCGCTGGATCTTGGTGTCCATCTGACAGATGCAAGAGATGGCAGCAGAAAGAGCCATTTCTTTAAGAGTTCGGAATTACAAAAATGAGCTCATCACAAAAATGATAATTTTTGGGAACAGCTCTTTCTATAAGAGCGACTTGGAATCGATCGTTATTTTGCTTTTAACACATATACAAAGCATAGGTAAATGTGCTTAGATAGCAAGATGAGGGTTAATGTCTGAAAGAAGTCTTGCCTACAGAGGCTCTCACAAACATCAGCATCCTGTCATGCATTCTCATTCTGTGCAGCTCCTTCGTCATTCTCGCGACTCTTGCACTCAGTTGCATCATTCTGGTGATGCTTGCCCTCAATTGTGCCAAATTCAGGATACTATGCATGCGCATCGTTCTTCTTTATGCACATTCTATCATTCCACCCATTCTAGGACCAATCACAGCATAGCTACACCTACATGTTACAGTTACAAGTTTTTATAAACCTCTAACAAGTTCCATAGCGCTGTACAATGGGTAAGACAGAATAACAAATATACACACAAGTTAGAAATACAGAGTAGGAGAAAGGACCAGCCACGAGAGCTTACAATCTAAGAGGAGAGGGGTGACACACTAGGTGAGAATATATGACTTCCCCTTTTCCGTGTTCTAGTGCGTTTTTGCTTTTGACTCCTGGGTTGTTCTGACTCTTCTGGTTGTCTCATCGCCTTGACCTTGGCTTGCTTCTTCGCCTTTCACTGAGCCCTTGGTATCCCAAACCCTTGCTTTAAGAACCAGCTTCCGTTTAGGTATTGTCTCTGGTACAGCCTGCGGCCTATAATCAGAAAAAATGAATTAAAGGTATTTATAGAAAGTTTTCTTCTTTCTTCCTTATGGCCATGGTAGCAACATGTTGGAGGTGACGGATGAATCAACCCTACTTTGTTTTGCCTTGGACTATACCCGGAAAAAGAAAATGATGGCATGTATGGCACAGTATTCTCTTATACAGAAGACGGGCACATCTCTAGCACAATTCTAAGCAGCTCCTACTTAAAAGTTCCTCTAATCGAAAAAATGGGACAATTAATTGATAGCAATTGCTCCCACCCCTCTCTTTCATGGATAGCCTTATATATAAGTCGAGCCTGACACTATTTATCTGGTGAAAAACGGAGCAGATAGTGTTTTAACATGTCAGTCAAATGATCTTTTCATGGAATAGTCACTCTTTTGCTTTACTGAGGTCTATCATTCATTTCTTTGGGTTATACCAGCTGTACTTGTCATTTTTTAAACCTAGCAAATCAAATATAGCTTTCTCGCTGAGCAGGGCCGGCCCGTCCATGGAGCCAGATGGAGCCATGGCTCCAGGCAGCACTTTGCCAGGGGCAGCATTTTGGGCCTCAACTAGGCACATCACACATTACTGTGAGTTTTATTGCTGTGGAGCTCTGATAAACACAGCACATTACTGTGAGTTTTACTATTGGGGGAGCAGCACAGTATCTTGAGCCGGCCTTGTTGCTGAGATACTGTGATATTATTTTTATTATTATTGTTTTTAGGATATTGGTATCATTATCAAATTTAGTGTCGATTTTTTTCTTGCCATTCATTTTACCAAACCAAACTTAAGAATTGTACTTCAGGACATTTGCTGGCCCTTGGTAACATTAAATTAATTAGAACACTTTTCAGAACTGCTGAAAAATAAAGGGCTTGGTTGTTTTATGTATATATACTTATGTAAATCATGGAATCTCTTATCTCTGTCACATCTCTCAATAGCTAGTGATTAGACAAAGAGTTGTATGTTTTAAAGAGACCCTAACACTTACATAATCTGTAACTAGATTACTTGTCCATTACGAATAAAACGCATGCTGCTGTGTTTTTACTTTGTTTTAAGTAATCGCAAGTAAAAATGAAAAATTAGTAAGGTTTTTATCTCCTGTTTCGTGGATTTTCCCCGTGATGTAACATTTACCAAAATCTGTGCAAAGATTTTACTTCTCTGCTGTGGTTTATCTAATCTACAATATTTAACAGTCAATGAGGTAGAGGAGGGAATGTTTAGAAAAGGAGGCAAGGGGTTATTGTGATCCAGGCTAATTTGGATAAGAGATGGCAGCAGAATGAGATAAAACAGGGAGCTTCAAAGGCTTCTAATCTACCCCCTGGTGATGTCCTTTGAATACATCCCACACAATACAATGATTTGTGTCAGTGACTGACCCATTCGCTTCATTCTATGCCCAAAGCCACACAGTGAGGAGCAAGTGATGTAAAGATACTGCGTGGGGGGCAATTTACAACATAAAATATCACAAAATGGATGCACCCAGTGACACATATAGCGTAAACTATCTGGGTTATAAAGTACTGAAATGCCACTGACATTTCGCTGCTCTCCTGTTTGCCATACGAGTTTAATTCGCCGACCCTGCAGAGACTTTAGCATTCACCGCAGGGTCCCCAAAGTGTAGCAAACGAGCTGTCAAACGCATCTGAAAAAACGCTGCAAAACCGACTAATCGATTGGAAAAACTGCTGAAAAAACACCAACCGCATCCAAAAAAACACCAAATTGATCCGAAAAGCCGAAGACCCACTGAATGCATCCGATGAGCCACCACAAAACTGCAAATCGACAACCTGCCGAACAGAGTTCCAACCAGTCACCGGAAAAAGCCGACTAGCTGATTGAACAGGGGTAAAAAAAAAAAATGAAAAAACTCAATGCATCTTTAAAAACGCATTTGCAAAAAACTGCTGCATGAAAATGCCTGGGAATAATATATAAGGTCCTTGGAATAAAAATAAAAAGGTCAGTTACAGAAAAAAAATCTGATTTTTTTTCGCAGAAAAAATCCCAAAAAATGCCTAAAAAACCCTAAAAAGTGAATAAATAAAGAGAATTTTTGCTGCAAATGAAAAGAATAAATGGTTGAACTAATATTTAAGAAAAACAGGGATTTTTTTTACATTGAAACCTAAGGGATTCACCTGTTTAAATCTGTTGAATGAAAGCACTGAACAACAGGGCATTTCACTGACATTTCTCTGCTGTTCGGTGTCTCTGAATAGATTAACCATTGCTCCTCTATGGGCATTTCACTGCCGCTGAAGATCACCGTATTTCGCTGTCAATTGGCAAATTTTTGGCGAACTGCCAGCTTTATGATTAGCCGAATGGCCATGAAATTGCACCATTCGTGGAAATTCACCGTTTGGTGCAATTTCAGGGCCAATTCGGCTCTCTTTGAAAACCCTGCATGTTCTTACCTAAACAATCAAGAGGAAAACAAAGCACATGTAAGATATCAGCAACATAAAATAAACATTTGGGGCTCTATTACAATCTTCGCGCAAACGTCAGCGCGTGCGCAAAAACGCTTTAATGCGAGGGGCAAAACCCTTTGCGCTGAACGTCGTATTACAATGTCAGCGCAACAAACGAGCGTATACGTCTACCGCGGGTGAACCTGTGCAAACTCTGAGCGAACTTACTGTACGTTGCGCGTCCTATACTTAACATTGTGAGCACAAATGTGTTTGTGCGCTGGTACGTGGATGGTATTACACTCTATGCGCAGTTTGTAACGCACAGCCTTTGCGCGCATAATTTTAGCAACTCCTATCAACCTGGCCGAACCCAAATACACCAGCCCAAAAAAAATACGCAGCAAAGTATAGTTACACATTCTACACATACCCAACCAATAAAATGGAGAAGTTGTGCGTGTTTTTTTTATTGATACAGCATATATGTGTAGATTGACTTTGGCAGGCGCAAAAACTTAACGTGAGACAATTGTGGTTCTTAATTCTGATTGGCTGAATCGCGTGAAAAAAGTCTGCACACTGACTTCTACACTCAAAGTTGCTGCGCGCGTGTTTGTGCGCATCCGTTTTACGCGCGTTATTTTTTGACGGATGAAAAAATGCGTGAGGATTGTAATACCAGCAGTGTTTTACGCGCGTTAACGTTTAATGCTTCGTGCAAAAATTCACACGTTGCGCCTGCGTTTTTACGTGAAGAATGTAATAGGGCCCTTAATTTTTTGCTGATAGTGGCCCTTTAAACGCAGTTTAGTTAAGCTTGTGTGAAATAAAATATCGATGCCTATTTATATGAAATCTAAAATTGTAAAATTACCTTAAAATTTAAAAAAAATTCAAATAAAAACCTAGGGAAGAAAGAAAAATAGAATCAATGCTATCACGCTACCCTTATCCCAGTCTTATGTGATTAAAGTTTCCTGACTCAAGAGAATTTTAAATTACTCATCCAAAATTCATGGACCATTCGAACAATATCTCTTCCAATTTGTCGCAGGATCTCTTCCTGATTATGGCTTCACACATGAGTGATTGCCTGGTGCAATGCGATGGCAACACTTTTCTACCTCTGCTAGTCTTAAAACCGTATAAATCGATAGAAGTTGACAAGTTCCTCTTTGTTAAAGGTGAGGAAATCATTTCTCTTCCAATTTTCCAACTTTTAAGCTACGTACGATGGAGGAATGTGATTTTTCCAAATCGGAAAAAAAAAGAAAAAAACTTATGTTCTGTACATGTTCCCTAGTCTGAGTTATAGTTATTAAGCATTTCCATTACCCTGGCTTAAATGTAATAAAGACTCAAACCTGGTAAAATGATGAACAGTTTATAAAGGGCCCAATCTATAACATATGTGTGTGAGCGCACATCTCTCCTTAAACTTTGGATTATTTGGGTAAAGCCAGGGATAATTTAGTGAATTTCCTTAATCTTCATGATCTGTGGGATGTATTTTACTCAAGTATTGGCAGACAGGAAGGAGCGCGAACAAGAATGTAGCCAGCAATCGCCATCTTGCAACAGCTCCCCGCCCCCTTCGATCACATGACTGAAACGTGAACTGTTTCCTAGTATACAGAATAAACTAACATGGCTACTGAAGCTGAAACATAACATGCAGCGTACACATCATTACAATCTATAAATTTACATATATATATATATATATATATGCAGCAAGATCCCGCTCCGTGTCTTTGTTTTTGATCCCAAAGTGGATTTTGTTTCTGGGGGAGCATAAATAAAGGCCCACCAGTCTACCTCATGTCTGACAAGCAGCTTGAGCAGGTATGGTTTGCTATACAGCAGCCTGTGGTTTCATTTTTGGATAGGACTCGCCCTCATTAGAGGTGCCTTGACGCTGGCGGGCGAGCTTAGTCTTATAATGGCCATTAATAAGAAACCAAACCTCTAATTGTGTTTAGTTTCACATGGTATAATGGGAATAAGCGCAGATTAAATTTTTTTCTTTGTTATGTTTCACACATGTTGATGGGCTGGATGCATTTGGTGGTTGCAGCCGCCCCATCGGGGAATAGGCGCGACCCCACCCCTCCTGTACTATGTATGTTTCAATGTACTTCCAGCCAGGTCATCCCTGCAGCAAGATCCCGCTCTGTGTCTTTGTTTTTGATCCCAAAGTGGATTTTGTTTCTGGGGGAGCATAAATAAAGGCCCACCAGTCTACCTCATGTCTGACAAGCAGCTTGAGCAGGTATGGTTTGCTATACAGCAGCCTGTGGTTTCATTTTTGGATAGGACTCGCCCTCATTAGAGGTGTCTTGACGCTGGCGGGCGAGCTTAGTCTTATAATGGCCATTAATAAGAAACCAAACCTCTAATTGTGTTTAGTTTCACATGGTATAATGGGAATAAGCGCAGATGACATTTTTTTCTTTGTTATGTTTCACACATGTTGATGGGCTGGATGCATTTGGTGGTTGCAGCCGCCCCATCGGGGAATAGGCGTGACCCCACCCCTCCTGTACTATGTATGTTTCAATGTACTTCCAGCCAGGTCATCCCTGCAGCAAGATCCCGCTCTGTGTCTTTGTTTTTGATCCCAAAGTGGATTTTGTTTCTGGGGGAGCATAAATAAAGGCCCACCAGTCTACCTCATGTCTGACAAGCAGCTTGAGCAGGTATGGTTTGCTATGCAGCAGCCTGTGGTTTCATTTTTGGATAGGACTCGCCCTCATTAGAGGTGCCTTGACGCTGGCGGGCGAGCTTAGTCTTATAATGGCCATTAATAAGAAACCAAACCTCTAATTGTGTTTAGTTTCACACGGTATAATGGGAATAAGCGCAGATGACATTTTTTTCTTTGTTATATATATATATTTATATATATATATAAAACACAAACCACAGGGAGGTTGCACTCAACCTAAACTCGCTACATAAGCGGGTGCATCTAAGACATTAAATACAAAACACCAGGAAAGAGCACTCCATATGAATGACCACCTCCATCCACCATTTTCTGCAACAAAAAAAACACATTTCAAAAGTTCAAAAAACCTGACTGAGGAAAATGATGGGGATTCAGTTTACAAAGTATGATCATAGTTTGCGTAAGCCTGTCACCGTCGCCAATGTACCCCATCGTTGACAGGTCCTATCTAACTTGACCGTATCTGCACTTACAGGATCAACTCACCCTGGAGCTCCACGGCAGCTCAAGGCCTTTATAGGCTGTCACGGTGGGACACACCTGTGAGCAGGGAGGGGTGCATACCCATGAGAGTAGTCAGCTCTCCATGCCTGCACGTACGGTGCTGTTCGAAGGCAGTGAAATCCCCTGTAGAGAAGCAATTGTTCGTCTATTCAGAGAACACCGAACAGCAGAGGAATGTCAGTGGAATACCCTGCTGTTCGGTGGTTTCATTCGTCAGGTTTATTCAGGCGAATCCCATAGGCTTCAATGTTAAAAATATTCCAGTTTTAATTCAATATCTAAGTAATAAACCGTTAATCGTTTTATTCTGCAGCAAAAAGTCTCTTTATTTTTAGATTTTTTTAGGATCTTTTAGGCATTTGTTGGGATTTTTTTTGTCAAAATTTTTAATCTTTTTTTTTTTAATCGTTTTTTTTCATTATTCTGTAACAGCCCTTTTTATTATCATTCATTGGATCTTATATGTAAATTCCAGAAATGTTCGCTCAGTAGTTTTTTTGCAAACAGCGTTTCAAATTTCAAGCTTTCAAGCGAACATTTTTTTTTTCACCCCGTTAGTCTGCGTTTCGGCTTTTTTTCCTGGCAGCTGCTCTGCGCTGTGATCGGCGGCTGCCCGGATTTTTCTGGCGTGTTCGGCTTGGTTTTTGCGGCGGTTTCTGCGGGTTTTCGGTTAGTGTTCAGTGAGTATTCGGTGACTGTTCTGCGGGTTTGCAGCGAGTATTCCCTGCACTATGGGGGCCTTGTGGTGCTTGCTGAATACACCGCAGGGTTGGCAAACTAGGAATCGCCGACTCGTCCCGGAGTGCAGGGAATGAAAAGTCACCAAACGTGCGGTGACTTTTCGGATCTCTCTAAATAATCCTGTATGTATATCTCACAGAGCTCCACAGCAATAAAACTCACAGTAATGCGCGGTGTGTATGAGCGTATCACAGAGCTCCACAGCAATAAAACTCACAATATTGTACGGTGTGTATTAGCATATCACAGAGTTCCACAGCAATAAAATTCACAGTAATGTGCGGTGTGTATGTGCATATCACAGAGCTCTACAGCAATAATACTCACAGTAATGTGCAGTGTGTATGGGCGTATCACAGAGCTCCACAGCAATAAAACTCACAGTAATGTGCAGTGTGTATGAGGGTATCACAGAGCTCCACAGCAATAAAACTCACAGTAATGTGCGGTGTGTATGAGCATATCACAGTGCTCCACAGCAATAAAACTCACAGTAATGCACGGTGTGTATGAGCGTATCACAGAGCTCCACAGCAATAAAACTCACAGTAATGTGCAGTGTGTATGAGGGTATCACAGAGCTCCAGAAGCAATAAAACTCACAGTAATGTGCGGTGTGTATGAGTGTATCACAGAGCTCCACAGCAATAAAACTCACAATATTGTGCGGTGTGTATGAGCATATCACAGAGTTCCACAGCAATAAAATTCACAGTAATGTGTGGTGTGTATGTGCATATCACAGAGCTCTACAGCAATAATACTCACAGTAATGTGCAGTGTGTATGAGCGTATCACAGAACTCCACCGCAATAAAACTCACAGTAATGTGCAGTGTGTATGAGGGTATCACAGAGCTCCACAGCAATAAAACTCACAGTAATGTGCAGTGTGTATGAGCATATCACAGAGCTCCACAGCAATAAAACTCACAAATAAGTATAAAATAAAATATTACAATAAATAATTATATATTAAAATAATATTTTATTTATTTAAATACAATCATGACAAATATAAAAATGATTATATTGACATAAGGCAAGGAAAATCAATCGGAAACCCTCATTTAAACATTGGAATTTCAATCAACTAATGACCAAAGTAACAAAGGGGCACCAGGTACTCAACAAAAGGGCATAACCCAAACAATAATGAAAAACGGTTCAATTTGCACAAGGTGCAACTAGAGTACCAGAATATGGTTAATTTTAATGATAAACACTAAACAAACAATGGATTGAAAAACATACAATATAGTAGTAGAGGGTGTGCTGGGTGAAGCAAGGAACCACTGATATAATTGCGATAAGGTTACAGAGAGCACACAATAAGAAGGCAAGAAAACTATACCTCGGCGGTTCAAGCCGCCTACATAACCAGTCACTAATTAATGAAGAGTGCCAAGCAGCATGTATATATCCCAACCACTACCCACACCAACCACAGCAGTTAAGAACACACAGAAAGAAGCATAGCTTGACGCGTTTCGCCCGTGCGGGCTTAGTCTGAAGCTAGTGTGCCCCTAGTGCTCACCCCAATATATATAGCCCCTGGTGTCAGACGTATTACGGCCAGCTGGACCACAAGCCGGTACATAGAACTCGCTTCCGGGTACGCCAGCGATCACATGACGGCTGGGACCAATGGGACGACAGGCACACCAGCAGGCACACATGGGCCAATAGAAGGAGTGTGGAGGTCACATGGGACCAATGGCCAATCAGTAGCCTAGGGTTTCCATGATGAATGGTCGGTATAGACGCCACACCATAGCAACCAACACCAATTGCACGGGCAGAGCCGAGATAATTCACCGCAACCCGAAAAAATATATATATAACATCACAATCCATAACTGATGTATATGGAAAAAACAATTAGATAAAATAAAAGGTTGCAAATATGCCCATGCATGACGGTAAAGCTTCATAATGGTATAGCAGTGACCAAGGTCAACAAGGAAATAAATTAACAAATTATAATATAAAGCCCCCTAAATAAATAGGTTGAGATAATAAATAAGGTCCTGACAGTTGCTGACGCCCCAAATAGGGCTAAGGATGAGAATTAAAAAAACAACAATTGAATGAATGAAGGAAATACTATTAACCAATTAGTCTACACACGTGGATGTATATATGAAACAATACAAAGAGGCAATAATGGTAAGTGATGAAAGAACACAATGAAAAGACACAGAGCCAATTAACAATAGAACAGAATAATACACATCTAAATAAAAGGGGTAAACGTAAACCCCTCATTAAGTCCAAAAGGGGACCGAGTATTGAGCTGGTAAATCCAATAAACTTCACGTTGGAGTAATTTAATATCAAGGTTACCCTTCCTAGGCCCCAATTTAATCTGCTCAATACCCAAAAACTTCATATTGTTAAGTGAGCACATGTCACAAATCTGAAAATGTCTTGCAACAGGAGTATCCTTGGGAAGTCTGATGGATCTAACATGTTCCAATATACAAACTTTTAATGGGCGGATGGTTTTGCCAATATATTTTTTGCCACAGTGACAGATGAGTTGGCCAGTGGAATTACAATTCAAGAATTGGCAAACAGAAAAAGTTTTGGAATTATCAAAATTAGAAAAATGTTTGGAATCACGGGATACATAGGCACAGGCGGTGCATCTGCCGCATTTATACATCCCCTTGAATCGATTGGTTAACCAAGAGGTCTTAGAGGCCTGGGAGGTTTGAAAATGACTATGTACCAACTTATCATGAAGATTGGTACATCTCCTAGCTATCATAGAGGGTCGGATGGTTAGGGCCCCCTTAAGATAAGGGTCCTGGGTTAACAATGGCCAATAACGCTCACATATATGTTTGACCGCATGCCACCCACAATCATAATTGGCGATCAATCTGATAGATTCCGATTTTACAACAGTAGGAGCATCCTGCAAAAGACCATGTCGATCAGAGACCAGTGCCCGTTTATATGCTGCCTTTAAGACCCGATTTGGGTAACCCTTCTCCTTAAAAGCCAAACGGAGAGCCTGAGATTTACCCTTAAATTCAGAAACAGAGCTGCAAGTGCGGCGTAACCTAAGGTACTGGCCTACTGGAATACCCTTGCGCAATGAATGGGGATGATAACTAGACCACAATAGTAAATTATTGGCAGACGAGGGTTTCCGAAACAAGGTTGTATTCAAGGAACCAGCGGCATCCTTATGTATGGAGATGTCCAAGAAATTCAAAACATCACTTTGAATCTCATAAGTGAACCTTAAATTGAAGTCATTAATATTGAGACAATCGACAAACCTCCTAAACTCAAGTGCAGTGGATGTCCACACAATGATGACATCATCGATATATCGCCGTCAACTGAAAATATGCGGTCTAAATTGGGCCATAGGGGGTCCATTGATGACGGATTCCTCCCAAAATCCAAGAAATAGATTGGCGTATGATGGCGCGCAGGGAGAACCCATTGCCGCGCCAACCAACTGAAGATAAAATTTCCCATCAAATATGAAGTAGTTGTGGCGAAGTACAAATTCGAGAAGGCGGATCATGAACATAGTATGGATAAGATGTGACTCGCCTCTACGTGTCAAAAAAGTCTCCACACAGCTAAGACCCAATTCATGCGGGATACAACTGTATAACCCCTCAACATCCAAGTTACATAGCAATGCGTGAGGAGGTACAGTGGAATCTTCTAATTCCCTCAGAGTTTGTTTAGAGTCCCGAATATAGGAGGGTAATTTGTGTACAAACCCACAAAGAACCCGATCAATATAAGTACTGGGATTCTGTGACAAAGACTGCGTACCAGACACTATAGGTCTACCCGGAGGCGAACTGCTGTTTTTATGAATCTTGGGGAGGCCATAAAATGTAGCAATCAAGGGTCGGGATGGTCGCATGTAGTTAAACTCATCCTGGGTGATAGAACCCTCACAAAAACCATCATTGAGAATAGACAGGAGGAGAGTCGAAAAAAGATCAGTTGGATCCCTTGATAGAGCACTTGCAGCTCTGTTTCTGAATTTAAGGGTAAATCTCAGGCTCTCCGTTTGGCATTTAAGGAGAAGGGTTATCCAAATCGGGTCTTAAAGGCCGCATATAAACGGGCACTGGTCTCTGATCGACATGGTCTTTTGCAGGATGCTCCTACTGTTGTAAAATCAGAATCTATCAGATTGATCGCCAATTATGATTGTGGGTGGCATGCGGTCAAACATATATGTGAGCGTTATTGGCCATTGTTAACCCAGGACCCTTATCTTAAGGGGGCCCTAACCATCCGACCCTCTATGACAGCTAGGAGATGTACCAATCTTCATGATAAGTTGGTACATAGAAAAATAGCACAACGAAAGGGGCACCAGGTACTCAACAAAAGGGCATAACCCAAAACAACATGAAAAACGAATCAATTTGCACAAAGTGCAACTAGAGTACCAAGAGAAGGTTGATTTAATGAGGTTCTACCCTCTCATTGTGCATTTTTGCTTATTGATTGGTGGTCCTTGTCCCACCCTCTACACCCTCTACCACCAACCTTGCAATTTTTCATTCATTGTTTGTTTATGTGTATCATTAAATTAACCTACTCTTGGTACTCTAGTTGCACTTTGTGCAAATTGATTCGTTTTTTAAGTTGGTACATAGTCATTTTCAAACCTCCCAGGCCTCTAAGACCTCTTGGTTAACCAATCGATTCAAGGGGATGTATAAATGCGGCAGATGCACCGCCTGTGCCTATGTATCCCGTGATTCCAAACATTTTTCTAATTTTGATAATTCCAAAACTTTTTCTGTTCGCCAATTCTTGAATTGTAATTCCACTGGCCAACTCATCTGTCACTGTGGCAAAAAATATATTGGCAAAACCATTCGCCCATTAAAAGTTCGTATATTGGAACATGTTAGATCCATCACACTTCCCAAGGATACTCCTGTTGCAAGACATTTTCAGATTTGTGACATGTGCTCAATTGACAATATGAAGTTTTTGGGTATTGAGCAGATTAAATTGGGGCCTAGGAAGGGTAACCTTGATATTAAATTACTCCAACGTGAAGCTTATTGGATTTACCAGCTCAATACTCGGTCCCCTTTTGGACTTAATGAGGGGTTTACGTTTACCCCTTTTATTTAGATGTGTATTATTCTGTTCTATTGTTAATTGGCTCTGTGTCTTTTCATTGTGTTCTTTCATCACTTACCATTATTGCCTCTTTGTATTGTTTCATATATACATCCACGTGTGTAGACTAATTGGTTAATAGTATTTCCTTCATTCATTCAATTGTTGTGTTTTTTAACTCTCATCCTTAGCCCTATTTGGGGCATCAGCAACTGTCAGGACCTTATTTATTATCTCAACCTATTTATTTAGGGGGCTTTATATTATAATTTGTTAATTTATTTCCTTGTTGACCTTGGTCACTGCTATACCATTATGAAGCTTTACCGTCATGCATGGGCATATTTGCAACCTTTTATTTTATCTAATTGTTTTTTCCATATACATCAGTTATGGATTGTGAGGTTATATATATATTTTTCCGGGTTGCGGTGAATTATCTCGGCTCTGCCCGTGCAATTGGTGTTGGTTGCTATGGTGTGGCGTCTATACCGACCATTCATAATGGACACCCTAGGCTACTGATTGGCCATTGGTCCCATGTGACCTCCACACTCCTTCTATTGGCCCATGTGTGCCTGCGGTGTGCCTGTCGTCCCATTGGTCCCAGCCGTCATGTGATCGCCGGCGTACCCGGAAGCGAGTTCTATGTACCGGCTCGTGGTCCAGCTGGCCGTAATAAGTCTGACACCAGGGGCTATATATATTGGGGTGAGCACTAGGGGCACACTAGCTTCAGACTAAGCCCGCACAGGCGAAACGCGTCAAGCTATGCTTCTTTCTGTGTGTTTTTAACTGCTGTGGTTGGTGTGGGTAGTGGTTGGGATATATACATGCTGCTTGGCACTCTTCATTAATTAGTGACTGGTTATGTAGGCGGCTTGAACCGCCGAGGTATAGTTTTCTTGCCTTCTTATTGTGTGCTCTCTGTAACCTTATCGCAATTATATCAGTGGTTCCTTGCTTCACCCAGCACACCCTCTACTACTATATTGTATGTTTTTCAATCCATTGTTTGTTTAGTGTTTATCATTAAAATTAACCATATTCTGGTACTCTAGTTGCACCTTGTGCAAACTGAACCGAATTTCAATCAAGCAGGCTTAGTAGCAAAAACTAATACACTTCTTTGTGAAAATTTCTTTATTTTTTTGGTGTTTTACCAAATTTCCGGTTTTGGACGAGTTTTCCTAGTCAGCGGATTATTCAAAAAAAAATTAAAAATTCCTGTCGCAACTCATCTATACAGTGTTCGAAAAATCATTGGAAAGAGTTAAATCGAGCCCAGGGTCAGTATATGGTCTCCTATGTGCATGTAGGTGGGAGAAAGGGGCGTTAAAATAATTTGAAAAATGGTGTAAATGGATATACAAACCTACACCCAAGAGACCAGACATGTAACAGAGAGGTTGAAAGGTATTAGCAGTGATATGCTTCATCAAGTCTCCAGTATGTGCTTTGAACAAGAACTACTTCATTTAACTTCTTCAATGGCCTAATATCCTATGTCTTCGGCAAAAAATCATTAAGACCTTGGTGGCTTATCCAATTGCTTCACCGTGGCCCCCTTTCAAACTTTTCCAAAACATCTGGAGGGCCAAGATGAGCATCTAAGCTGTAAAGGAAGGTACATGGGTTGATATTCTAAAAAATTATCATAAGGGGCAAGTCAAAGCAATCTGTAAGGCAGAGGTTGGAACCCCTGTATAGTTTTGTGAGTCTGGAACCCAATAGCAAGCCGGCGAAGAAGGAGACCAGGAGATGTATCTCAGTAATTGAGTATTTTAGCGAGACAGAAACAAAATATAAAGTTTCAGGACGATGGATTATAACTCAAACGATATTCTTGATTGGTAATGTAAGAAACATAAAGTCCAGAAAAAAGGAGTGCGAGTCAAGGTTCTTCTTGAGTAGCAATGGAAACAAAAGTTTATAACAAAGAGTTGTAGAAGAAGATCACGTGGACTGTGGTCGTTGAGGCAATCTTTGGTTTGAAGATCTGGAGAAGGTACCGTGGTCGTGGAAGCAATCATGGGTTGAGGATCTGGAGAAGGTACCGTGGTCGTGGAAGCAATCCTGGCTCAAGTATCTGGAGAAGGTACCGTAGTCGTGGACGCAATCCTGGGTCGAGGAACTGGAGAAGGTACCGTGGTCGTGGAAGCAATCCTGGGTCGAGGATCTTGAGAAGGTACCGTGGTCGTGGAAGCAAGATCAGAGAATGGGTTTCGCTTGGAACAGGAACAAGAGGAAACACTGGAAAACTGAAGTGATGAAACCACAGTATAACCTGGTTCATGAACTAAGAAAGGCGGAAGATTTATATAGGGTTCAGAGGATCATAGAAACACCAATCACCTGGGAAGCCTGGGTGGAGTTGGAATACCTGAGTCCTTGATAGGTTAATGGGAGACATACGAGGATCTCCAGTGCAGGTGTCATGCAGTACCTGTAATCGACCGATGGAGGGCGCCAGAGTACCAAGGTCTTCATGTCTTAAGGGGATAGGCGATCGCGCGTGCGCGCTTTGTTCCTCGGCATTCGACTCCTGCTGGCGGCGTGTGGCGGACCTCGAGGTCTCTCCTGTTTGTGGGCAGAGAGCGTGGAGCGATGCGCCACGAGGGACCTCGGGTAAGTATTGTAGGCGTCCCAACATGGCGGCCGGGGCCGAGAGCGGGCCGCAGAGCGGGGCATGACACAATCGGAAAAACCCAGGGCAGCCATCAGGGGGTGACGGTCCTGATGTTTTCAGGGGCCCAGTGGCTCCAGGGGCCCTGGCCAAACCATGTGCAGTTTATCTAAGTGACACAGACATAAGGGGACATGCCACCCAGGACAGGCTCACCAAGATTTGGACAAATTTCCCGGTGGGCCGAGGTATCAGGGGTCAGTAACAGTGATCTGACTCATTACTGAGGGAGCGATTAGTATGGTCTGTACCAGGTTGAGGTGCAGACCAAAGCTCTCCCACAGCAAAACACGTTTTATCCCTTTACTGGAGGGAAGAGTTTATTGAAATGGGCAGCTGATGGAAGGGGGGCCCCGGGCAATGGTTTAGTAAGGGGCCCTAAGTATTCTGATGTCAGCCCTGTACAAACCACCAAGGTCTTCATGCACAAGACTTGGGTTTTTTTGTAGAAAAGCAGCAGAAATGTCATGATTTTGTAGACTTGCTTCATATACCGGTAGCTGATAATGTCATCAGAAAACTCCATCCCAGATACAAATTACTGGCTTTTTTTCAGCAACGTTTAATTAAATTACTAGTCAAGTAGACTGGAGAAGCGATACTCTGAGTATCTTACTAATCATTGTCATTAACCCCTTCACTTTCGATGGACTTGCAGAAGGAAGGATGGACAGAAACACAGATGTCAAGTATACCATTGGCACAAAGGCAATAGATAGTGAGGCACCAAAGAGTAGGAGCCAAATCTTGAGATTCAACGGACTTCAGACCAACAGAGGTGTTCAGTTGGTCATTACACCCTTCACTACCAATTAATTAAAAAAACACTGTCAGGAACCAGTGTTTTTTTTTTTGGAAAATCCTGTTTAATTGATTCTACAGTAAGACATATCTGGGAATATTCCTAATGTATTCCTTACTGTAATAACCTAGGGCTAATGTAATGTAATTCTTGGTGCTAATGTTAGTGCTCCCCTGAGTGAGCGTTAACGTTAGCCCTGGTAGCCACAGCATATTACAATCCAAACGCTAACAGGTTAAGAAACACGTTAGCGATTGGAA
Source organism: Leptobrachium leishanense (assembly GCA_009667805.1). NCBI lineage: Eukaryota > Metazoa > Chordata > Amphibia > Anura > Megophryidae > Leptobrachium > Leptobrachium leishanense. The sequence goes on along the minus strand of CM019065.1, from coordinate 360,937,306 downwards.
TCTTGCACTTTTCAGCGCGAGGTTACTGTACTTTGCGCTCCCTATGCTTAACATGGGGAGCGCAAAGTGTTAATTTGCGTTAATATTACAATATACTAGCGCAAATTAACGTCCGGCAGTGGTTAGCAAAATGTTAACCACAGCCTGGACTTGGCGCTAACGGATTCCGCTGGTGCAGAATCCATCAGCACCAGCCAGAAACCCCCCAAAATGAATCAGATACTCACCTCCTATCCCACGGCGAGGACCACGGCTCCAACCACCTCCTCCGTCCGGCGGGAGCAGGGAGAGACTGTGGGAAAAAGTCTCCCCCGGCAGATCACTACGCCGACCTGCCGGATCTCCCGACATGAGATTGGGCAGGTCATGTGACCGGCGCTGTCTGCTTCAATGGAGTCCTATGGACTTTATCGAGTCCTATGGACTTTATTGCCGCCGTGCGCATCCCGGGGCTTAGAGCCCGGTGACAATGCAGGCAGCTTTTTCATTGACTGCATTGTAATATCGTGCTAAAACAGGGGCGCAAAGGAGAAACCTGAAGGCACAGGTTTTTCTCCTTTGCGCCACCTTTTTAGCACGATTATTGTTATGTAGCCCCTAGTTGGCAGGCAAATATCTCCACCTGCTGGCCAAAAGGAGTTACTGCAGTTCAGGTTTCGGTACAGGATGAGCTGGGGAGATGTCAGTTAGAGACATTCTCAGCTGGTTTTAAAAAGTGTTAACACCTTGGTCATCATGCCCAGGGTGCTAAAACCTTAGGGGCATGTTCATAATTTCTTTTGCAATAAATCAAATGCCTTTGCATTGCTCCTGTGGAACACCATAACGTCTCTACTCGAGACCAGGGAACCAAGTGGTGTCTTGCAGATCGAGTATAGTCTATCTTGGTAGTGAAGGGTTTGAAGGGGTTAATTGTGTCATCACTAATATCTCCTGCTGTACTGTATATGAAATCGAAAAAGTACTTATGGCTCACCTAACTCTCGAAGCTGTGCGGTCGCTGAAAGTAGTGCTGTGTGCCATTACACTATTCATTCTTAATTAAAACTTTTATTGCCACAAGCAGCTTGCATCGCCATTATTATAGCCGCGTAAATGTCTCTCTCTCAATCAGAAACAATGCATTAGGGTTATATTGCCCAATTAATTCATGGAATTGGTCAATCAGCATGGGTCATATTCAGGAACAGCATAACCATATTATTCAAGCCTCCACCTGTGCTGGGACGGCTATAAATGCATCCATAGAGCTGAATGATATTTCAGAAATTCCACCTTTATTACTGAGCTCATTGTGGAACCCTTGTCACCAGGCCAGCGCTTGTGTCAGTTCGGCAACCGATTTACTGCAACATCTGTGAATATGGAAGAAAAAAGTCGAGTGTCCACCCAAAATTACTTTGTCTGGTTTAAAGCCTGGCTTATTAACAAACAAAAATGTGAAATGTTACAGTGGGATTTTATGGATTGTTTCATTATTTTTTCGTTTTTAAGGCACGGTCTATGAAATATGGTATGAACACCTGGATTTTTTGAGCATGAACTTTGTCCCTAAGGACTTCATACCCTTAAGGTAAAAAAAAAAAAAAATGAATGTAGAGAAAAAAAAAATTACTCTCAGCACATATATCATAATAAGATGTGAAAATATGTTCCAAGCATAACTTTCACTGCTCTAGGAGAGGATTAAATAGGTATTACCTATTACCTATTACAATCCGTCAGAACGTCCGTCCGTTGTGCACGCACGCACTGTGCGCTCAGACTGCGATCGTCTGACTCTAGCCTCAAAAGGTTTTTAACTGAAAATAAAAATAATAAACGGTTAAATAAAAAAATATAAAAGCGATAATATTGTATTAATATAGGTATTACCTATTTAATTTCCAAAGAAAAAAACAAGATATAAGAGATTATTCAGAAAGCACCGAAATTTCAGTGCTTTCTAGTACGGGGCACTTCGGTGAGCTCCGGTGATTCCATATTGCAATCGTGTGATGAATCCACTATTCACCACAGGGTCACCAAAGTGCCCCGAAGATGGAGTCGCTGAAAACCGTTGAACTGGCTGCTGAATGCCGCCAAAGACCACCAAACGCCGCCGAACTCCCCAAAAAACCCCGTAACTCTTCTATTTTTATAAAAGCTGTTTAAACCAATAAAAATGCATTAAAATGTTTGTAAATAACAATAAAAAGTCCTATAAAAAATAATAAAAAGGTCTGTTATAGAATAGAAAAAAGCCTTATAAAAAAATTGGGAATCAAAGTTCTCATCTAAAAAAAAGATGTTCCAAAAAGTAAATAGATCAGGCCGGTGTCAGACGAAAGCGGTGATCACGTCCGTGTTCCCGCACAGTTTAACGTCCATTGTAGCATAGAATCCTAAGCAATAGAGACCCACACACTAAGTGCGTCCGCACCGAACTGCGCACGCACAACGCACGTGGCAAACAGACGCAAGTTAGGCAAGAACGTAAAACCGCTAACGCGGACACGCAGAGTGCGCCACATCGACCACGTCCGTGTGTGCGTATTGAGGAGACGTCAGACGCCGCACATTTGCGACGTCCGGCACCTTGACGCACACAATGCCTTTTCATATCCTTTTTCATTCTAATTTTGTTTTAATTTTGTTTTCCATATTTCCCTTTTTTCCTACGTCCGCCATAAGACCGTGTGGTGTCTACAGTATCTTCCGTCAGAACGTCCGTCCGTTGTGCACTGACTCTCGCCTCAAAAGGTTTTTAACTGAAAATAAAAATAATAAACGGTTAAATAAAAAAATATAAAAGCGATAATATTGTTTTGCATTGAAACCTATGGGATTCGCCTGTTTAAACCTGTCAAACATTACCACCAAAAATCAGGGCATCTCTTTTGATATTTCGGTGCAGTTCGGCGTTCTCTTTACTAGATTAACCATTACTTCTCTATGGGACAATTTCACTGCCGCTGAAGATTGCCAAACGGTGGAAAACTGCAACAAACTGTAATTTGCCAGTATTTGGAGAATTGACAGCTTTCAGAATAGACAAACTGCCCCAAAACTGCACCGTACGGTGAAATTCATCTTTAGGCTGGGGTCAGACCAGCGCACTTTTAACGTGCGTTCTGGCGCACATAATTACGGCCGCACTAGCAGCAGATGACGGGCAATGACGGCCAATATACGATGTACGGCCGCACAAAAGTCCGGCCGTGCAACGCAAGTGGAATTTGAACACATTTTTCTGAGAACGCTGAACCGCTAGTACTGACGTACTGAGTGCGCAGCTGCGGCATACCGGCGTGTTTGCGTGATTAGGAGATGTCAGACGCTGCTAATGTCCAGCCTACATAACGTCCAGACGCAAAAAGAGTTTTATTGACGATCCGTACAAAATCACGCCCGAAAATGCGCGTCGTCTGACCGTTTTTGCGCATTCCGTGAAAAAATACGTCAATGCGTTCGGACGCACTTTTTCACGTTCGCGGGGAAAAATGCTTTCGTCTGACCCTAGCCTTAGATGCCAAGTTTGGCCTTTTCTGAATAACTGCTACAATATTTTATACAGGTTGAGCACTCCTTACTTTAGAGCTCCCCTAATCTGGAATTACTAGACGGGTGCTGTCACTTGAGAATCCAGCTCCTGAGTGCTGTTGCAGACCGAGGCAGAGCTGGGAGTCTCTGGGCAGCTCTAGCTCGTGACATGCTGCTCAGAGTCACGCAGACTTTATGTATCGTGTCCGCAGAGAAAGGCTGCACAGCGCTCCTAGCGTGTGGACACACTGGTGGCTGCAGCAGGAAGGGGATCGTGACTCTCACGGTGAGATCTCGTTCTTCTCAAACGTAAGATTGTCCCGTATTCTGAAATCTGGAAGAATCCAAAATCTAGGATGCTCAGGGTCCCAAAATTTCCAGATAATGGAAGCTCAACCTGTGTGTGTGTATATATATACGGTGCAAACGTTGGCCAGCTCATCCAGGTGAAGAATGAAGACTGAAACATCAACATGTTTTTATATGGATTATAATGTAATACTGTTTCTTGTGAGGGAATCTTCATCTGGAACATTATATGTACATATACAAAAAACAACAGGGCCCTTCACATTTTCAGTTACACCCCTTAATTGCCTCGGAGTCATGCCCCAGCCCTGGAGTCCACTGGCAGACATGTTATTTCCCCCTGGCACCATAGTCATTTTCCTCCTTCCCACTCCTTGTCTGTCTCTGTCCCAGAGTTTCCCATGGCTGGCTGCTTTCCCCAATCATTCCAATTAAGACAGCTACATTATGTGGTCACACCCTCCTCTCCCGGCTCTCATTTTGTTTCCCTTCCTGTTATGATCAGAAGCCCTGTGACCTCCCTCTCCTTGTTTGTCTACATAACCCACTATCCACCGTGCCTGGGTATTTACCTGTGGCTACAAGTGTTCCACCTTGCTCTACCTATACTATATCCAAGGTCACGGCCGGATTAAGATCTCTATTGGCCTGGAGCTGAAGATTTTGGTGGCTTTTTTTTTTGGAATTTAGTGACATGAAAATATATTTTAGGTTATTTAATAGTACAGATACGGGTATATCTAACCAGGCAGTTACTGTGTGAGGAAATTTCTGTTCAGATTTCAATCATTTACAGTGTGTAAAATAATTTTTTTACATTTTATCGTCCAAACCTTTGTTGGATATATATTCTATATAGGGCATTCTTGTTAAAAAATTGAAATGGGATCCTGTTACTGCATTTTTCAGAGAAAATATAAAATTTAAAAAAATAATGAAATAGTTTCCTTGTGTTTTTGGAGGATGGATGAATAATATGACTGTGTAAAACACTGACCTTGCTCCCAGCGTAGGAAATTAAAAGGTAAATAATGACAGTGGTATTGCTCATTTGTGTGTGTGTATATATATACGGTGCAAACGTTGGCCAGCTCATCCAGGTGAAGAATGAAGACTGAAACATCAACATGTTTTTATATGGATTATAATGTAATACTGTTTCTTGTGAGGGAATCTTCATCTGGAACATTATATGTACATATACAAAAAACAACAGGGCCCTTCACATTTTCAGTTACACCCCTTAATTGCCTCGGAGTCATGCCCCAGCCCTGGAGTCCACTGGCAGACATGTTATTTCCCCCTGGCACCATAGTCATTTTCCTCCTTCCCACTCCTTGTCTGTCTCTGTCCCAGAGTTTTCCATGGCTGGCTGCTTTCCCCAATCATTCCAATTAAGACAGCTACATTATGTGGTCACACCCTCCTCTCCCGGCTCTCATTTTGTTTCCCTTCCTGTTATGATCAGAAGCCCTGTGACCTCCCTCTCCTTGTTTGTCTACATAACCCACTATTCACCGTGCCTGGGTATTTACCTGTGGCTACAAGTGTTCCACCTTGCTCTACCTATACTATATCCAAGGTCACGGCCGGATTAAGATCTCTATTGGCCTGGAGCTGAAGATTTTGGTGGCTTTTTTTTTTGGAATTTAGTGACATGAAAATATATTTTAGGGTATTTAATAGTACAGATACGGGTATATCTAACCAGGCAGTTACTGTGTGAGGAAATTTCTGTTCAGATTTCAATCATTTACAGTGTGTAAAATAATTTTTTTACATTTTATCGTCCAAACCTTTGTTGGATATATATTCTATATAGGGCATTCTTGTTAAAAAATTGAAATGGGATCCTGTTACTGCATTTTTCAGAGAAAATATAAAATTTAAAAAAATAATGAAATAGTTTCCTTGTGTTTTTGGAGGATGGATGAATAATATGACTGTGTAAAACACTGACCTTGCTCCCAGCGTAGGAAATTAAAAGGTAAATAATGACAGTGGTATTGCTCATTTTATACGTAACAAATGGACAATGCCATCGCTTTGGAACTAAAAATAAATAAAGTAGATTTTGCATTGTCACGTTTGGTATCAATGCAAAGGCCAGGCTCTGTCCTGTCCAACAACTCCTCACTTGACTTTGTGAGATGTAAAGATTAGTGATGCACGGTTCTGAAGTCTCCCCCCCCCCCCATGCTCTTCGCTGCAGTGTGGCGGTTTAGGTTTTTTATGTAACAATTCGTAACAACGGATTGTGCCATCACCTCCACACTTGTTGGTGACATGAGAAATGAGATGGTGAGTTAGTGCAGGATCACTGTTCACTTTATAATTGAAAGTGAAAAATATTACTGTTAGAAAGAAAACGAAAAAATAATGACATTTTTCTTATTTTATTTTTATTGTTGCATAACACCTGGTCATGTTTGGTATCATTGGAAAGGTCATGCTCTTTCCTTTCCAGTGATACCTAACATGACCGTGTAGCTGCTATCTAGTTGTAGATACAGGGGTCCAAATTCCTATCATTGCAGACATATCTGTCCTGCCTCTGGGCCTATTCTGGGCCATGGGCCTGGTGCTGCTGCCCCATCAGCCCCTATGTTAATCAGGCCCTGTCCAAGGTGTGTTTGCCAAGAACTGCTGGTTCCTGCTCAGTGGATCCTGCATGAAGTGGACACTGCACAGCCCACTATCCTGTGTGCCTAGAGACATTACCTGTGGCTACCAGTGTTCCAGTTTATGTTTTTTATTGCATATTACAGTAAGAAATACATTGAGAATATTCCCAAATATGTCTTACAGTATAATTAGTTAAATATGATATTCCAATAAAAAAACACTGGTTCCTAACTTCCTAGCAGTGTTTTTTTGGCAAACCACTTGGTAGTGAAGGATTTAATGACCAACTGAAAACCTCGGTTAGTCTGAAGTCCATCAAATCTCAAGATTTGGGTCCTACTCTTTGATGCTTCACAATCTATTGTCTTTGTGCCAATGGTATACTTGTCACCTGAGTGTCTGTCCATCCTTCCTTCTGCATGGCCTATCATCTTCTCTTCTGAGATGTGAGTTTCGTACGTACCGGGCCAATTTTAATCAGACTTCAGGAGTGCCTTAGTACTCATTGCAAAAAAAGTTCATAAATAAACATTTATCATTATTAAATTTTGGTGATAACTATCATTATTATACTTTATTAAATAACGAAATATTCAAAGACAGACATGCAAAGGAGATGCCAAATGTAGGTGAATGAGCAGGGCACTCAACATCTTTCTGAGCAAACAAGCTTCTGTAATACATCAAGTTAATTAAAGGCTGATTATCCATGCGTTGGCAGTAACCATGCATGATTTATGAGGCAGATAGTTACCGTGCACTACTGCATCAGCAGGAATATACTCAAAGTATAGAGATAATCAACCTCAAGCCTAAAGAACATTTAAATCAGGGCATATGCAAGAAGAGCATCACTCATTAATATTTATGATCTTATAGAACAGAGCATAGTTTGTGCAATTCAGTCTGTATTATTATGTTTATTATTACCATTACATATGACTTGTGTCTCACATACCCAAGGCCTCCATCTGGGGGTGACAGCCCATGACACCATCGCGCCAACCCTCTGTGTTCAATGCCTCCTGTAGCTGTATGAGCTGCGGGTGCATTGAGATGAGTCCAGGACTCGATTATTGGCTCTTTGACCTGGAATTTGTGGGACTTCAAGGGCCACCAACGGAAGCACTGCTTCAATCCGCCCTATAACATGTCACTTCCTGTATGAATACAGTGGCATGCCAAGTCAGAGGGGAGGCTGAGCACTCCTCTTGAAGAAGTGAGGGAGAGGTGAGACAGACCATAGATGAAGAAGGAGGAATAGGGTTGACTTCTGTAAAAAGTAGGGCTGAATGGGCCTGTCTAAGGTGGAACAGCGGGCTGAATGGGGCTGACTACTGGGAAAGGAAGAGGGGAATGGGGATGGCTACAGGAATAGTAGAGGGAATTTTGCTCACTATTGGGAAAGGGATGAATGGGGCTCCCTATTGGGAAAGGAATAGAGAGTGTGGCATACTATTGGGAAAGGGATGGAGAGGGATTGGAGCTTACTATTGGGAATGGCATGGAAGGTGATTGGGACTCACTATGGGAAAGGAATGGATGAGTGGGCTTACTATTGGGAATGGGATGGAAGGTGAATGGGGCTTACTAGTGGGAAAGGGGTGGAGAGGGATTGGGGCTTACTATTGGGAATGGGATGCAAGGTGAATAGGGTTCACTACTGGGAAATGGATGGTGGGAATTGGGCTTGCTATCAGGAAAGGAATGAAGGGAGAACGGAGCTCACTATTGGTGAAGGGAAGCGAGATAGGGCTTACTACTGGGAAAGCTTGAGGTTGGGAAAGGGATGGCAAGAGTGTTGACTACTTGGAAAAGAATGGGATCTCTGATTTTGGGGAAGGGGAGAGGGTGTCATGACATGTAGTTTGTTAAGGGACGCAAAGCTGACAGCCCTGCACATAATACAAAAACCTATCAGCATTTACATGTGAATTTTCCACTATTATAATACAAAATAGGTGTGGATAAAATATTGCAATGATTGGGTTAGTGTTTAGAGGCTTATCAAAAGTCCTGATGAGATGGTATTTAGCCAGACATAAAGGGACTTGCTAGTATTATTCATTACCCTATTGTACTTTCTGTCTTATATATACTTAATTCCAGGGGGCAAGTACTAAAATAATAAGTATGGGAACTCTCCAAGATTTGTGCCCCAATTTACCAAGTCATCTCTTACTTTACACACCACCCAAATTCTAACTTTATTATTGATAGTAATGTGTATAGAGGCAGAGTTTTGCAGAAAATGTACAATATGTAATATTTGTTAAAAATTAACATGGAATCACATGATTGAACACCTAAATAATAGCCTTATAGTGTGCGGGGCCAAAGAGAACTCAGTTCACCCTGCTAAAATAGTGGAGGAATTGCATTCCTACTAGACATGTGCACAAAGAAAAATTTAGTTTTGTTTAGTTTTGGATCGACCCGTTAATTTTTTTATTTTGTTTCCGTGTGTTCATTATGTTACAGTGATTCGTATTTCCGATCGATTCGTTATTTCTGAAGATCGGTAATTCGTATTTTGGATAAATTCAATATTTTGTTTTTATTAGTAATTCGTATTGTGGATTTAGTTTTTATTAGTTCATATTTCAGATGGATTCGTTATTTTGTCTTTTGTTATTTCATTTTAATTACTTATTTCGGAATGTGAAACGGATGAATTAAATTACTTAGATTAGGATAAAAAAAGATACGTAATTCCCCTGTCCTTGGTGCTGAAACCTATTCAGCAGCAAGGACAGCAGCACCGCAGGGCTCCTTCTGTCCTTGGTGCTGAATAGGTTTCAGCACCAAGGACAGCATCCGCCAAACGCAGCCAGACTGAAAGAAAAAAAAACAGCTTTGTTTTAAAATAATTAGGAATCCTAAAATTTCCCCAAAAAAATCCCTAAAAATGCCTAAAAAATAAATGAATATAAACGGTTGAATAAATATTTAATAAAAATGGGGAATATTTTTTACATTGAAACCTACGGGATGTGCCTGTTTAAACCTGTCGAATGAACCACAGAAAATTAGGGTATTTCACTGTTTGCTGCTGAATCTTTGAAACAGAATAATGAATCGATTTGTAGAAACTGAATCAATTCGTTATATTCCATTTTGTTTTCGTTCCGTTTCGGATAGAAACAGTTTGTTATTTCGGACGTGCTTCCAAAGTACGAATCTGTAAATTTTGTCCGAATTTTGATTCGAAACAAAACGCACATCTCTAGTTCCTATGTGTTCCTGGTCGAATTGACCTTCTGCTTAATTACAACACTCCAACCAGGGAGGAATTGTTGGGTGAAGAAACCTTATTAACAATTTCATAAAACATCCCAGTTATTTTAAAATATGATTTCCCACAATCTCTGGTTTACAAGAAAAAAATTGTGTTTGTTTGCTTGCTTTATTCACTTGATGTTTGTTGGAGGTGGCTTACAAGTCACACATTCAAGATTTTGATTGTTTTTTCAGGTTATTTCTGGAAAAAGTCATTTACAGCACACCTATTATTTCCCCCTTTTTTCCTTTATTTTTTATTTTTTTATATATCACAATATCTGTTGTACACTATTTATACATTGGTAGAACCTAGGGATTCTAAAGAGTTTAAACAATAAATGTTTTTTTGCTGATATTCCATAATTCCTAGGTACCTAATTAAATCATGCACATTAGAATGGCTATTACATCACTAAAATATACAAAAAAATAAATAAATATGGAGTTATTTTTTGTGGGATAGTATGAATTGGTCTATGTAAATAATCTGTCCGTATTTATTATTTTTTAGTTGAAACGTTCCCTTGTGATTAGAGTATTTTGAGATCATTTATGTTATATTATATTTGTTTGGTTGGACCTTAAAACACATTTGCAGGGTTATTCAAGGGGAGCTCAACTGGCCCTGAAATTTCACCGAACAGTGAATTTCATGGCCATTCGGCTATTCAAAAGCTGGCAATTCACCAAATATTGGCGAATTGCCATCGAAATACGCTGATCTTTGGCGGCAGTAATCTGTTCAGAGAACACCAAACAGCATCGAAATGTCAGTCAAATGCCCTGATGTTCGGTGGTTTCATTCGGCAGGTTTAATCAGGCGAATCCCATAGGTTCCAATGTAAAAAATATTCCTGTTTTTATTGAATATTTTTTAAAACCATTTATTCTTTTAATCTGCAGTGAAAAATCGCTTTATTTTTTAGGATCTTTAGGAATTTTTGGGGGGTTTTCAGTGAATTTTTTTTCTGTTACAGACTTTTTTATTATTATTCATAGGACCTTAATTACAGATATTTTTGTTTAGTAGTTTTTTTTCCAAACAGCTTTTAAAAGTTGCAGTGTTTTTTTTTCTTTTCGTCGGCTTGTCGGCTTTTTCCGGCAGCTGGTCGTTGCTTTGTTTGGCGGATCATCGGCTTTTTTTGGATGTTTTGCGGCGGCTTATCGGATAGGATCTGATGTTTTCGGCAGTTTTGCAGCGCTTTTTCCTTTCGATTCAGTGGTTGTTCGGCAGATTTTTGCTGCACTTTGGGGACCCTGCAGTGAATGCTGATTCACCGCAGGGTCGAGGAACTTGATTCCCCCGAAGTGCGGGGAATGAAAGAAGGTGAATAACACCTTTAAAAAATCATTGTAGATTTTGACCCGAGGACTCATAGTCGTAGATCATACACACAGTGTCACGCGCATATAATGAAAAATGAGAATAATGGTTCTCCCTGAACCGAACCGAGCCTAGAGTTTATAAGAAATCTGCCTTTTCCAGGGTGTGTGATGAGTGACTTTTACCCAACACTCCTTTGGATTTCTTTAAACAAAGACAGACATGTCTATATTGATTCTAGTGAGCTCATAGGTATGCTTTAACATGCCCATCTGCTTACAGACAGGGATCACGCAGGGTTAGGGAGAAGTTGGTGTGTTGTGCACGACTACAGACGTGGTTGAATCGGTGCCAGTGAATTCAGAAATGTATCCAGATGTTTCATGTCTAAAATATGATTAGCTCACACAGGGCCTATTATAAAAAGACAATCTTTCAATGGTTCATAGGATGAATCGGGATCAGTTGTCTGAAAATACTTTTTTTTTTTTTTCATTTCTCAAAAAAAGGAGAGAAAAAAAAAGAAGGTAGAGCAATATGACAGAAGCATTTGAGACTCACTTGGGGAATGAGTAATTACCTGGGCTGTGTTGATACAGGCTGCACAAGCAGCAGAGTTCTTCTTTGCATCTCCTGTCAAACCTTTATATAGCCTTTATACGTCACTTATAAATGCCTCTAAAGGTCTGTTATTACTCTGTTTCTTTGTCACCAGGAGGGAGAGATGAGGGTTCAAGTCTATTTCTGTCTCTACAGGCCTTGAATACCTACGTTTGCTATGTCTCCCTCCCTGGATGAGGGTTTGTGTCCAAGTTGGTTAAAGATCTCAATAGAGCCTCGTTAGACTTTAAATATTTTGTGAAATAGAGTGGTTTATTAAATTAACATTTTGAACTCATTAATTACTTAAGTATAATTAGGGTTGCACCGATACCTTTTTTTTAAGACCTAGTGGCTAGTACGAGTACCAAAACGTTTTTTCAGGTACTTACAGAGTACCGATACTTTTATTTAATGTCATAAATAATTATAAATACAATAAATAATTTAGGATTTTGCTGTAAGCCTGTCCAATTTATGCTGATATTGAAATGTATGGCCAGACACCCCATTTACCCACTGCACACACCCTGACCACACACCAGAGCTCAGATGCATGTATACCCACAGACACCAGACCTCAGATACATGTATACCCACAGACACCAGACCTCAGACACATGTATATCCCACACAGACCCCAGATGCATGTATACCCCACACAGACCTCAGACACTGGTGGCTGTGGCAGATTACATTACCGGCATTCCGCTCCGGCTGGCCGCGCGTTCTGTCGAACAGCCACCAGCTCGTGAAGTTTGTGACGTGCTCTCGTGAGATCTTGCGACCCCCACAAGATCATGGCTAGAGGCCGCGTCACAGGCCGGCGGCTGCTCGGAGGAACACGCGGCCAGCCGGCACTCAGAACAACACGTGCCCAGCTGGAGCAGAATGCTGGTAATGTTATCTGCCCCAGCTCCTCGGATACCAGCAAGCCAGCCCAGTGCTGGCTTCCAGGTATCGGTAGAGGTATCAGGGCATTTGCATGAGTACCAAGTACTCGTACAACTGTCGGTATCGGCATCGATACCGATACTAGTATCGGTATTAGTGCATCCCTAATTATAATTTTTTTTTGTAAATATATGTTTTTATTGTTTTTGCAAGGTTAAGCATGATATGATCACTGAACATGTATCAAAGTCATCAGCTCGCAGGCTGGGCGGTATAATCATCCTCATTAAATAAGTAACAGAATGAGCAACAGTATAACAAGTAGACAACTTACATTTGCTTAAGTTCAAGATATAGATCGAACCGTGCTTGGTTTTAGTCTACATAAATCAGTTCAATGTAAAGGTTCTTAGTGGAAGGAATTTACTAACTACTAACCCAGATGGTGGGTGGGGGGGGGAATGGGAGTGGGGGTTGGACCTTCCTTAATACCGAATCAGGCCTACCGCACCTTCCCTGATCTATCACAAGGTGGTGGGCCTACAGTAATGAGTAAAAACCGTCAGATGGCAACACTAGCTGATCTATAGTAACAGGGCTTGAAACTCCGAACCTCCCGATTGGAGAATCCAAGTGCTCCAAATCTGGGCATATTGGGCGGTCATACCGTTCATGGAGTAGTACAATTGTTCGACCCTGTGGAGATCCTCCATTTTAGAGAGCCAAAGTTGCATGGGAGGGCTCGTCCTTTGCTTCCAGAAGAGGGGTATGAGGCTTTTGGCAACATTCAGTATGCGGAGACATATTGATTTTTTGTAACCCGATGTAGCGTATGGTACATGATGCAATAACATGGTGGCCGGACTAAAGTCAGGGGGGGGTTCTATGAACATTTGAGTGATTTTATGTATCGTTTCCCAATAAGGGCGAATAACCGGACATGACCACCATATGTGTAGTGCTGAGCCCGGGCTCTCCTCACAACGCCAACAAGCATCCGACACGTCAGGAAACGCATGACTAAGCTGTTCAGGGGTCTTATACCACAGGGACAGCACTTTATATGCCGTCTCCTGCACTTTTGTTGATATCGAACAGTGATGGGTGAGGTCACAGATTTTCCGCCATTGCGAATCCGACAGAGTGGTTTCCAGTGCCATCTCCCAACGGCCCATAAACCTGGGTGGAGAAGCCCTATCTGAGCGTTGAAGCAGTTCATATAGGTAAGACACCCCATGGGGTAATAGGTCGGCTGTCATGCATTGTCTCTCAAATTCCGTTAAAGGGCGGGTCAGTTTTGGTCGTTGGGGAATGGCCCTGACAAAGCTAACGATTTGCTGGTATCGGAAATATCGCAAAAAAGTCACTGCCCTGTCCCCCAGTATGTCCTGAAGCGAGGCCAGTTGCTGGTCACGAAATACGTCCCGAATGCGTGGTGTTCGTGTTTGCAGCAAGTCTGTAAATACCGACGGGGTGTATGACGTGGGTGTGGAGGCCTGGCACAGTAACGGCGAGAGCGGCGATGGGTCCGAAGATAAGTCGAGGAGACGCATTACGCGATGCCAGATCCGCATTGTGGCAGATGTATATGTTAGGTCACGTACACGGCGTAGTCCTTGCAACTTAGGCAGCCACGGAAGGACCGCTAGAGGAGTCCCCGCTTCGTCCTGTTCCACCTCCCCCCAAGCCTTAAGTGTGCAAGGTTTTGCCCATTCCAAGATCCGCTGAAGGTGACAAGCCGTATGATACAGCTTGAAGTCTGGGATGGCCAGACCTCCCCTCGCTTTTGGTAGGGTAAGGATAGAGAATTTTAGCCTAGGTCTAGACCCCCTCCAAATGTAAGTCGTGATCTGTGTCTGTAGGTCCCGAAAGAATGAACGTGGGAGGTCTATGGGTATTGTTTGAAGGAGGTAAAGAATGCGCGGGAGTACATTCATTTTGATCACCTGGACACGGCCCAACCAGGATATATGTGGGTAGTTCCAGGCCTTTAAGTCCTTAGTGAGAGTAGTAAGCATGGGCACGAAGTTATCCCCGAACATCTGAGTATGGTCAGAGGTCAACCAAATTCCCAAGTACTTAATCCTATCCTCAGCCCATTGGATTGAAAAATTTGGTTTTATAGTTAGAGCCGCCGAACGGGCATGGACACGTTTAACAGGAAGGATTTTGCAAAATTAATTTTAAGGCTGGATAGGGTACCATAAACTTCAAAAGCTTCCAATAAGTTGGGTAGGGTCGTTTCTGGTTGTGTTACAAAGAAGAGGAGATCATCAGTGAACGCGGCTACCTTGTGTTCCGTCCGACCAGTCCGGACTCCCCTAATGTCCGGGCCGCTCCTGACAGAAGACAAGAAGGGTTCCAAGGACAAGATAAATAACAGGGGAGAGAGTGGGCATCCCTGCCTAGTTCCATTCCTGATCTTAAAGGGTTCCGTATATATCCCATTCACACAAATCCGTGCCGTCGGGTCCGAGTATAGAGCCCGGATCCAGGTGCAAAGATTAGGTCCCAGTCCTACCCGTGAGAGAGTGGCAAACAGAAATTCCCAATTTACTCTGTCAAAGGCCTTCTCCGCGTCCGTAGAGAGGAGGAGAAGGCCTTCTCGTCGCCTCGTCGCCCTCTGCATAATTGTCAGTGCCCGTATTGTATTATCCCTTGCCTCCCGCCCTGCTACAAATCCCACTTGGTCTTGATGTATCAAACCCGGGACGTAAGGCTTAAGTCGCGTGGCCAGGATCTTTGCGTAAAGTTTAAGGTCGCAATTTAATAAAGAGATGGGGCGATAGCTTTCGCATCTCTCCACATCTTTACCCTCCTTGGGGATCAAAGTTATGTTCGCCGCTTGAGTTTGAGGGGGGATGGCGTAGCCTTCCAAAATGGCATTAAAAGCCACCAGGAATCGAGGGTAAAGGATTTTAGCGAATCTTTTGTAGTATTGTAGAGGGAGACCATCTGGGCCCGGGCACTTGCCTGTTTTAGAAGATTTTACCGCGTCACTCAATTCTTCTACAGTTAAAGGCGAATCTAACAATTGAGCTGCCTCAGGGGTCAAGTGGCGTGTGACGTGTTGTGCTAGAAATGCATGAATCTTTTGCGAACGAAGTTTGCGTCCCGCGTCCGTCAGCGGAGTTGGCAGATCATATAGGGTTGCGAAATAAGAGCGAATTGCGGGGAGAATGCGGTTCGGGAGGTGCTGTGTTTTACCGTGAACGTCTCTGATTTTAGCAATATAGGTAGCTGACTGACGTGTGCGTAGCATACGAGCCAGCAGTCTCCCACTTTTGTCTCCGTGAGCAAAGAAAAATGTTTTGGAACGTAAACAGTGGCGGTGGTAAGTGGAGTTAAGGAGAGTTGCCAGTTCCCGACGTAGGGCCGTCAAGTCAGTTAACTGGGCAGGGTCAAGGGATTCCTTGTGTAAGGTCTCCAACTGGTGAATGCGAGTTAATAGATCTACAGTAGCCGCTTCTCTGTGTTTCTTGTGTTCTGACGCCTTACGAATGTAAAACCCACGTATAACGCATTTATGCGCTTCCCAGATAGACAATGGGGACACATCCGGTGTTTCATTGTCTTGAAAATATAGAGCGAGGGTCTGTTCACAGTCGTTCGAGGTCAGGGAATCAGTCAGGAGAAAATCATTAAGTCGCCAGGCCGGGACCGTAGGACGATGGAGAGGGGACAGGAGGCGTAATGTGACCGGTGCGTGATCGGACCATGTCATAGATCCAATCTGGACCAATTGTAGATCAGGTAAGTAATAGTGTGGCAGAAAAAAATAGTCCAGGCGGGAGTAGATCTGCGCGGGGTGGGAGAAATAAGTGTAATCTTTGTCCTCGGTATGCGTTGCCCTCCAACAGTCTACTAGTCTATGTGTGTGTAGTAATTTAGAGATTGATCGGGTGACATGTGGAGGGATGGCGGAGCGCCCCGAGGATGTGTCAAGGCGGGGATCCAGCGGAACGTTTAAGTCACCCCCAAAACCAAGCAGCCGTCAGAGAAATCAGTGATGATAGGAAGCAGTTTAGCCATAAACCTGTGTTGTCCCTTGTTTGGTGCATAAAAGTTTACGAAAGTGTATCTGCGTCCCGATATCTCCCCCCTCACCATAACATAACGGCCCTCCTTATCCGCTAAAGTTGCTTGGTGGACAAAGGGGACAGTTTTATGAAATAAAATCACTACACCCTTAGATTTGGTCCCTGCATTATTACCAAAAAAGCCTAACGGGAACCACGAGTTCGTGAGTCGCGGTGCTGCCCCTTCTCTAAAGTGAGATTCCTGGATAAACACCACTGAGGCCCGTGCTTTCTGGAAGTCACGCAGTGCTCTTGAACGTTTCTCAGGAATGTTTAAACCTCGTGCGTTTATGGATATCAGCGTGAGTGCTGCTGGGCGTACGGCCATTATTCAGACAGTAAGTTGTAGCTATTTCAAAATTACCCCCACTCCCACGGGAAGAGGTTAAAAGGGTGGGGGGAACTGGAGAACTGAGGGGAGAGGGTTTAGGTACCACCTATGTACACTCGGAGAGGCGGGGTTGACGGGGGGCAGGAAAGATCCAACAGACCAACCAGTGGTCCAGGTATCCTGTCCACCTATCCTGTGCAACCAACCTCGGTGGGGGACACGCGGCCTAGCACAGGCACGTACAGGGACCTAGCTACGCACCAGGGCCTCCGCAGACCCACAGAGAAACATAGAATATCAATACAATAACACATTGAACGTTGTGCAAGAAAAATATAAGAAAAAATATTTCAAACCAGCAGGGCTCGATGAGACCGAAGATCCGTAGATGGGAGAATTGAGCAGTCTTTGGACTCATGTCCCAACCTCGAGGGGGGGGAGGGGTCGAAGATCCATATTCAAGTCCGCCTGGGTGTAATCCCCTCTCAATGTCCGCTCCCCCCCTGTAAAGAGAAGAAAAATATTAAGCACAGTAGGGTCTAACCTTTATACAATCGGGCATTCGCATCCGGTGCCGTGCTGCTGTAGTAGTCGGGGGGCATGTACGCCGGGGCAGCAAGCCCTGAGTCCGGTGGCCCTCAAGCCTGTGGTCTGTCACGGATAAAGGGTTCATATCTGGGGACCGGGGCCCCGGGCAGAATGTTGACGAGCAGGGCGAGCACGTTGAGGAGGTAGCAGCATCTGCGATCTTCCAAGACCACCACTGTAAAGTGCTAGCGGATCCGGCCAAGCTACGGAGATCGGTGGCAGTTGCAGGATTCGGACCAGTTCTGAGAGATCCTCAACCTCTCGTATCAAATATTGACCCGTTGGAGTCGTCACTGAGAGTCCCGTCGGCATTTGCCAGCGATATTTAATCTGTTGTGCTTGCAGAACGCTAGTCAGCGGTTTAAAGGCTCTTCTGTACGCCAGAGTAGCAGGAGCAAGGTCAGGAAATAGCTGTAGGTTTACCCCTTCAAACGAAAACTCTGTTGCCACTCTCGCTTGTCGTAGTAGTTCTTCCTTTAAATCAAAGCGGGATAAACAGCAAATAACATCGCGTGGGGGGCTCCCAGGAGGCCCCTTCGGTCTCAAGGCTCTGTGTGCCCGAACAAAATCGATGTCGGTTTGCGGTTGTCGATCTAGGAGAGCGTTAAAAATATGGAGCAGCATTTGTTTCAGGGCAAGAGGGGATTCCTCAGTTTCTGGCAGGCCCCGAAGTCTGAGATTATGCCGTCTGCCTCTATTATCGAGGTCCGTGAGATGGAGGGCCATGCTTTGCAGCTGGGAGGTGTGAATCTGTATGAAGCGCGCCGAGGTATCAGTCTGTACACGGAGCGTGTCACATTCCCCTTCTAAAGAAGCCACTTTAGTGGACAAACCTTGAACGTTCGTGCGAATATGGTGGAGCTCAGACATAATAACGGTGCTCAGGCGTTCATTAGCTTCCCGGAGGTCGGCCTTGGTAGGAAGATTGCATAAGATAGTTTGCCAATCTATCGCAGAAGGGTCCCCCTCATTTTCAGAATTCTGTGTGCCAGCCGGCAGCAAAGAAGGAGTAGGCCTCAAAAAAGCCGGGGCCTCGAGTTGTAAGCTCTGCCCAGCTTGCGTGAGTGGATCTGAATGGGCCTCTGTGCCTGAGTTTGGGGATGGCGTCTGCGACATGGGGTGGCTCTGCAGGTCCGCAGGGGTAGCGTCCACCCAGTCCCCATGAGATCGGGGTCCCGGAGTGCCCAGATACTGAGCGGGATCGAGCGGCTGAGAGGGCCGCGGCGAAGCCGGGGTCTCCAGTTTATCTCCCTGCCCAAATCGAGCGGATGGTTCCGGCCCTTCCGAGCGGTCCGGTTGTGGAGCAAAAAATTGCCGCAGCGGAGTCGCCGAAGCGCTGCGGTTTTTCTCCCCCAGTCTCTGGGTGCCCGCTGCCTTGCTCATTTTCCCCATTTTGGTGGTGCTGGGTGCCAAAAAACGTTCTTTAAGAGGGATCTGCGGAGGAGCTCGTGCTTCACACTACCTTCTCCATCTGCAGCCAGGCCACGCCCCCCTAATTATAATTTTAACCCCTGCACAACCAAGTGATTTTTCAAAAATCCACTGCCTTGAATCTGTGTTTTTTTTCTTTTTCTTTTTTTTAAATAATTCTTAATTACTTAATATTTGGGAATATTCCCCATGTATTCCTCAATGTAATAACTCATCTACTGGCCAAAAGGAGCTACTGCAGTTAGAACTGCAGCTGGAGTCTCTGTGCATCGGTGGAGGAAAGCCCGAAATATCAGTATAGTCCCCAGACGATTTTAACATTATGACGATTATTAACATTATTAACGATTGGACATTATGCCAAGAGGGCTAAAACTTTGAGGGCACCTACTGGAGTCCAAAAGCAAATTAAATTAGTTTGCAACAAACACATTTCATTTGCAATCATACATCATATCTGATACTGCTGATCGTGTATCTCACGGTAGTGAATGGGGTTAATAGTTGTATTTATTCCGTATTAGGTGTTTTGTTGTCATTGTAAGCTTTGGGAAAGGCCCCCAGAAATGTACATTTTGGTTACCATCATTTTCTAAGAAGAGTAGAAAGCAAGGAATTCAATGTAGCATAATAGCTGGCATTTTTAGACACATTCAGGGTCACTTCCAACTGAGCTGTTAATAGTAACTCACTAATGGAAAAACTGCTTGTGAGACGTTATCCACTAGTGCAGGGCTCAAAATATTTAGTCCTGAGCTACTAGCCACCAGTTGCCCCACCTAACCCCTACCCTGCCCCTAACTCCCCCCAAACATACCCTCTTAAATTATCTTATGAAATTACACTGTTAAATGTTTAATTCAGAATAAAGAAGCAGGCATACCCAGAAATCAGACCCCAGATGAAGGCATATTCAGAAATCAGGAAGGCATATTCAGAAATCAGACCCCAGATGAAGGCATATTCAGAAATCAGACCCCAGATGCAGGCATACCCAGAAATCAGACCCCAGATGCAGGCATACCCAGAAATCTGACCTCAGATGCAGGCATAACCAGAAATCAGACCCCAGATGCAGGCATAACCAGAAATCAGACCCCAGATGCAGGCATACCCAGAAATCAGACCCCAGATGCAGGCATAATCAGAAATCAGACCCCAGATGAAGGCATACCCAGAAATCAGACCCCAGATGAAGGCATACCCAGAAATCAGACCCCAGGTGCAGGCATAATATGAAATCAGACCCCAGATGAAGGCATACCCAGAAATCAGACCCCAGGTGCAGGCATACCCAGAAATCAGACCCCAGGTGCAGGCATACCCAGACCTCAGACCCCAGATGCAGGCATACCCAGAAATCAGACACCAGATGAAGGCATACCCAGACCTCAGACCCCAGATGCAGGCATACCCAGAAATCTGACCCCAGATGCAGGCATAATCAGAAATCAGACCCCAGATGAAGGCATACCCAGAAATCAGACCCCAGATGCAGGCATAACCAGAAATCAGACCCCAGATGCAGGCATACCCAGAAATCAGACACCGGATGCAGGCATAACCAGAAATCAGACCCCAGATGCAGGCATACCCAGAAATCAGACCCCAGATGCAGGCATACCCAGAAATCAGACCCCAGATGCAGGCATACCCAAAAATCAGACCCCAGATGCAGGCATACCCAGACCTCAGACCCCAGATGCAGGCATACCCAGACATCAGACCCCCAGTGTGAGCAGAGAAAGGGACCAGATGAGAACCGCCAGGACATGGGCGACATACATCCGGCATACCCTCTCTGACGTCATTTTGTATTTCGCGGCCGAGCCTAACAAAACACAGCCGCCGCCAGAATATGAAACACAGACAGCACATAAGAATTTATTGTGCTGCCTGTCTCTGCATTCCCACTCGCCCTCACTTAATTTCCACTCGCCAAATGCAGGTAGGCGTGTGGCAATTTTGAGGCCTGCACTAGTGGCTCACTGTTAGCCAATCTATTCCGACCGAGCTGCCTGTATCAGTGACCCGAATTGGAATATTCTGGAACCGCTGATCACTAATGGCAGCACCGCCACTGGTATCGTTTCCTGGAATCCATATAACTTCATGGAAACAAGGGCAATCCTCTACAAACTCTGTGCTAGCTCACTTGAGCAGATACAGACTGGGGTCACAGAAAAACAATGGGAACTATTTGTCCCCAGTGTTGTGCTGTCTACAGCCAGAGGAGGGAGAATATCACACAACCCTCTGCACCGTGAGACCAGGGTCAGAGAGCTGGTATTCATTGCAGAATTCTGTCTCGAACCAAAAAGAATGACGTACTTTGGAAGAGCTTGTTTTTCTCAGACCAGTTGCAAATTAATCCGTCATATAAAAAGTAAAAGAGACATTAGTGGCTTAACCCCTTCACTACCAAGTGATTTTCCAAAAAAACATTGTCGAAACTAGTGTTATTTTGTAAAAAAAATTTTTTAATTAATTATATTGTAAGAAATAGTTCTTACTGTAAATAGCCTATTTGGCCAGTAGATGGCGCCTCCTACTACCAAATTGAGT
Organism: Leptobrachium leishanense; assembly: GCA_009667805.1. NCBI lineage: Eukaryota > Metazoa > Chordata > Amphibia > Anura > Megophryidae > Leptobrachium > Leptobrachium leishanense. Next base: position 360,915,756 of record CM019065.1, on the reverse strand, counting down.
TACAGCCATCACCGCTGTAGCTTGTTTTTTTTTCTCCGCCCTGCATCGGCTGCCGAAAGCCCAATATTTCAGAGCATTCATCAGCCAATTTTATAGTTTTAGCTTTTTGACCATTATACCAACAGGGCTAAAATTTTGGGGGCACCTTCTGCAGCCCAAAAGCAAACAAATTTAATTTGCTTTTGCGATGCAGATCAGCAGATTGAGATATCTCAATATTAGGGCACCAGATGGTGCCTTTGAAGCCCAAGATATCTCAATCTCTGTAGTGAAGGGGTTACACATTCCCTTCTCCACCTCGTTAACTGTTAAATATATATGCTGGCTGGATGGAGTAGAGGTAACATCACTGCTCTGACCGTGGAGACACAGGTTTGAATCCCGGTCAGAGCATCTCTCCAGTAAGTATCCTTGGGCAAGACACCTAACGGTACATACTCGCCACCCAGGACATACTTGAAAACGAGAGAAATCTCAATGTATCCTTCCTGGTAAAATACTTTCTTGAAAAAAATACTGTACAAGAAAAACCACAACAGTAAAGTAAAACATTTGGGCAGATTTTGGTAAATGTTGCAACATGGGAAAAATCCACAAAATGGAAACAAGAAATAAGAACCTAATTTTATTTTTCCTTTTTACATGCAATTACTTTAAACAGAGAAAAAAAGCAGCAGCATGAGTATTATAATCTGGTTTTGTGACGCAAAAGTAATCTAGTTACAGTTTATGGCTAGGGTCAGACGAACGCAGTGCAAACGCGCGTGCAGCCGCACTTTATCACGGCCGTAGTAGCAGCAAATGACGGGCAATGACAGGCAATATACGAAGTACGGCCGCACGAAAGTGCGGCCACGCAACGCAAGTGGCAAATAAACGCATTTTTTTGAGAACGTCAAACCGCTAGTACGGACGTACAGAATGCGCTGCGTCCGCTAGCGGCGTGTGTGCGTGACTAGGAGACGTCAGACGCTGCTAATGTCCAGCCAACATAACGTCCAGACGCTATGATCTGTACAAAATCACAGAAGAAAATGCGCATCGTATGACCGCTATCGTGTATTCCGTGAAAAAATACGTCCATTCGTTCCAACGCACTTTTTCACGGACAACGAGAAAAATGCGTTTGTCTGACCCTAGCCTATGTTAGTGGTAATGTCCCTTTAAACAAATATATATATATATATTTTACTTAACTTCTAATGTTATCTCTTCTCATCATTTTGCAAAAAATGTTATTTATAGGTTTTGTTCCCCAAATCCACGCAGATTTCCTTGTTTGGGAACTGCAATTTATTGTCCTGGCTCGCGCTGGTATTCTAAATGAGCTTTTTGATGGCTATTGATTTTAAATCATGTTTATATCTTTGCCTGTGGGAAATTATTGAAAAAGATATAAAAGGTGACACAAAGCTATGTGAAAACAATCTTTTTTTTTTCCTCCCCCAAAGTACTTTCTCAATCTGAAACATATGTTTTACAAATTGCTCATATTATATACACTCTGGAATGGAGATAATTAATCACAATTGGTTACAATTAGGCAATCAACTACAAATAGATGACCTCAATCCTGGCCAGCATGTGGAGCAATTGGAGCCGTCACTGTTAAAGCATAACTCTGTCTGCTGGATTGCAGGTTTAGCAATGTGAAGCAATTATAATCAAAGAACAATTGGTAAAAACGCAAAAGTATTGTCTGTTCCATCTTGTATAAATTATTGATGAAGATACCATGTATAACTACTTTACATCCACAATGAAACTAAATCGTTTAACTCCATAGCAGTCAGTTAAATTGAGAAAATGAGAAATAACTAAAGGGGTTTTTTTTTTTTTTGCAACAGTTAGAGAATTATTTTTTAACAGAAGACCGTGGATAAAAATTTGAATTCAATCTCAATGCAATTTTTTTTTACCATACGGTAAAACGACTTTCAACTATAATTCTTTAATGCTTGTGGGATGAAAAGAAGGTGATATATATATATATACAAAACACCAAAAAAGAGCACTCCATATCAATAACCACCTTCATCCACCATTTTTTAAAAAAAAGAAAAAAACACACATTTTAAAAAAATTCAAAAAAACCTGACTGAGGTAAAATGATGGGGATTCAGTTTACGAAGTATGATCATAGTTTGCGTAAGCCTGTCAAAGTCGCCAATGTACCCCATCGTTGACAGGTCCTATCTAACTTGACCTGGATCAACTCACCCTGGAGCTTCCCAGCAGGCACTGGCCTTTATAGGCTGTCACGGTGGGACAGACATGTGAACAGGGAGGGGTGCATACCCAGGAGAGTAGTCAGCTCTCCATATGTATAAAACAAACCACAGGGGGGTTACACTCAACCTAAACTCGCGTATATACAATTGTGTTCAAAATTATTCAACCCCCAATGCTGTAAAGGTTTTAGGAATTTAGTGTACATTTGTAATTGTATTCAGAATGAAATCCTACAAGGACTTTTTAAGAACCATATGCAACTAAAATGACATCAATTGGTTTTGTAATACAGTAGTAAATGTTTCTTTTGTGAATTCTTCATTGATACAATTATTCAACCCCTTAAAGACTACCACTCTGAAGAACAGAGGTTCATTCAAGTGTTTTCAATCAGGTATTGAAAACACCTGTGGATGTCACGGAGCAGCAATAAAGCATAATAAGCACCAATTAGGCAGCTTTAAAATGACTGTGATACTCAGCTCCTTCTAGACATTTACTGGTGTGGTTACAAACATGGTGAAGTCAAGAGAATGGTCCAGGAAGACAAGAGAAGAGGTGATTACTCTTCACAGGAAGGGCAATGGCTATAAGAAGATTGCAAAGATGTTAAACATACCAAGAGAGACCATAGGAAGCATCATTCGCAAATTCAAGGCAAAGGGCACTGTTGAAACGCTACCTGGTCGTGGCAGAAAGAAGATGCTGACTTTGACTGCTGTGCGCTACCTGAAGCGTAGAGTGGAGAAAAGTCCCTGTGTGACTGCTGAGGAACTGAGAAAAGATTTGTCAGATGTGGGTACTGAAGTTTCAGCTCAGACAATACGGCGCACACTGCGTAATGAAGGCCTCCATGCCAGAACTCCCAGGCGCACCCCCTTGCTGTCTCCAAAGAATAAGAAGAGTCGACTGCAGTATGCCAAAAGTCATGTGGACAACCCACAGAAGATTTGGGATAGTGTTCTGTGGACTGATGAAACCTAATTAGGTCTGTTTGGGGCCATGGATCAACGCTATGTTTGGAGGAGGAAGAACAAGGCCTATGAAGAAAAGAACACCTTGCCTACTGTGAAGCATGGCGGGGGGTCAATCATGCTTTGGGGCTGTTTTGCTTCTGCAGGTACAGGGAAGCTTCAGCATGTGCAAGGTACCATGAATTCTCTTCAGTACCAGGAGATATTGGATGACAATGCAGTCCGTCACAAACCTGAGGCTTGGGAGACGTTGGACCTTTCAACAGGACAATGATCCCAAGCATACCTCCAAGTCCACTAGAGCATGGTTGCAGATTAAGGGCTGGAACATTTTGGAGTGGCCATCGCAGTCACATGACTTAAATCCGATTGAGAACCTCTGGTGGGACTTAAAGAAAGTAGTTGCAGTGCGCAAGTCTAAGAATGTGACTGAACTGGAGGCTTTTGCCCATGATGAATGGGCGAAGATACCCGTAGATCGCTGCAAGACACTTGTGTCAAGCTATGCTTCCCGTTTAAAAGCTGTTATAACTGTAAAAGGATGTTGTACTAAGTACTAAGATTGAATGTCACTTGGGGGTTGAATAAAACTGATAATGATGTGAGCACAGAAAAGACATTTGTGGTTATTTCATTATAAATGTTATGTTATATTTGTCTGACCTACACGTGCCTCTTTGATTTAATTGTAAGCAAGATGACTGAATGATCAAAATCAATGTCAAACTGGCCAAAACACTCAATTTCAGTGGGGGTTGAATAATTTTGAACACAACTGTATATACATACTCCTGCTGCAAAATGTAAATGTCTCTCACAATTTCTATCACATGGACTGTATAGGGTCCCGAGGCTATTTAAGTAGGACAGTCTAGGCAAAGGACCTTGAACTTCGGCCCCGTTCTCCCCAGATGTTCATAGTTTACAATTCCCAGAATTTTTTTAATTCAGTGGATGACCAGAGAATCATGGGAGTCAAACAGGGTTATTCAGAGAGAGGTGAAAACCAGGCGAATTGGCAGGAGAAGAGAACAATCTAGACCAAATAGCCAATTTGGAAAGTGAGATAAATGGGAGAATTTTTCTGGTTTGGCTATTTTGACCTAGAATTTTCACTTCTCCTGAGTGTCACCTCTCTCTAAATAACCCTGATAGTTTTACAGTTCTGCAACATCTGAGAGACCACAGTTTTAGATCCATGGCCAAGTTTAAATATTTGGATTTCAAAGATCCGCACTGAAGATAACATGAGAGATTATTGATAACTGACAATAAAAGGGATGCTGAAATCTATTTTATGGGGAATAAAAGGGACAATTCTAGAAGCATCATTGTAGCTGGTGCAATGGCTTTTCATTCTGTATTGCCTAATCAGCAGGGCACGATGCCAATTTGTGTAGAAGCAAATTATGACCTTTATTGACAGTTCGTATAGACAATAATGTTTATATGTATATAACTCAAAAGTATTAGTCAATTACATAAGAAATGCCAAAAAACATCACTACAGGAATTCTATATTTGGAACACAAATCATCACCTATGCAATTTAAACCTCACTGTAGGAAAAATAAATCAAAGCATCATTACAGTAAAATTACACATGGAACTCAAATCATCACATATGTTAATCAAAGCCTCACTGTAGGAAATCAAGTATGCATTGAGCTTCAAATGTAAATGGTGTCAGCTTCTGGTTAATATCAACAATAACATGAGGCTAAATGATATTAGATTGTGGTTTACGATAAGATACGTGTAAATGATATTAGATTGTGGTTTACGATAAGTGTAAATGATATTAGATTCTGGTTTACGATAAGATAAGTGTAAATGATATTAGATTCTGGTTTACGATAAGATACGTGTAAATGATATTAGATTCTGGTTTACGATAAGTGTAAATGATATTAGATTCTGGTTTACGAGAAGATACGTGTAAATGATATTACATTGTGGTTTACGATAAGTGTAAATGATATTAGATTGTGGTTTACGATAAGATAAGTGTAAATGATATTAGATTGTGGTTTACGATAAGTGTAAATGATATTAGATACTGGTTTACGATAAGATACGTGTAAATGATATTAGATTCTGGTTTACGATAAGATAAGTGTAAATGATATTAGATTCTGGTTTACGATAAGATAAGTGTAAATGATATTAGATTGTGGTTTACGATAAGATACGTGTAAATGATATTAGATTCTGGTTTACGATAAGTGTAAATGATATTAGATTCTGGTTTACGATAAGATAAGTGTAAATGATATTAGATTCTGGTTTACGATAAGATAAGTGTAAATGATATTAGATTCTGGTTTACGATAAGTGTAAATGATATTAGATTCTGGTTTACGATAAGATAAGTGTAAATGATATTAGATTCTGGTTAGCAGCAATGATAACACAAAGTGAAAAATATTAGATTCTGTATTCTATTATATTAGAATATTTAGTATTATACCCGTGTCAGACGAGCGCACTGATCACGTCCGTGTTGCCGCACATTTGTAAGTCCGTTATAGCATACAATTATGACCAAAGGAGCCTTACACACGAAGTACGTCCGCACCGAACTGCGGACGCACAACGGATGCAGCAAACGGACGCATGGTAGGCAAGAACGTAAATCCACTAGAACAGACGCACAGAGTGCGCTGCGTCTGCAACATACGCATAGCATTGTGAGTGATGAAACAAAGTCAGACGGACTGCATTTTTAACATCCAGCATTTTTTACAGACAAAATGTTGTTCATGTTAATTTATTTTCCCTTCTACATCAGTCAAAAAAAAAGTCAGTCACAAAAATGGACCGTGTGCCATGGACCGTGTGGCCTCTACCTTGTTGTCAGTCAGAAAGTACGTCCGTACTGCACGGAGGCACAGTCCGCACAGAATGCGCTAGTCTGACCCTAGCCTTACTGATCACATAAAAAATCTAAACATCACTGAAAAAGTTGAAATTTTCATCATTGCCAATGGTTTTACTGGGAAGCTTTGTTACAGCCAGGTAGGAGCCTCAATTAGAAAAGGGGACCACACTCGGGTATGAGACCTCTCCTTGACTGCGCAGACCTCAGCCCTTTTTAAACCATCTTTAAACAATAGAGTATGTTTTCAGTAATCAGCGTTGACTTGTAGAAGTTGGAGTTGTCCTCCGTTACATGCACACAATTGTTGGCTAACCGTCTGGCACCTGCAAGGCGCGGACATACTCATTTCTTGTGAGGATGAAGTCAAATCCGTTCTAACTTCTTTCTAGCACTCTCCCAAAAGTAAGGTTAACAATAGGGCCATGCGTGATCTTCCCATAATTACAGGTATATGAAAACAAAGTTATTTATCATAATATTTTGATCATGAGTCACACAAAAGTCATCTTCTGGTCACTTCTGCAAGTTGTTGACCACTAAAGGAGACTATATAGAAAATTCGATTGTGTGCCGTGACTCAGAATACTCAGTTAATACTCCAGATTATCCTTTAATTATGAGAAGCAAGTCAGTACCCCTAACCAATCACAACTCCATACATTCAGTCTTTCCAGCCATATCTTCATACGCATTAAGATTAGAAAACTGTATGTCCTACTCTGTATTTAGGGAATCGTTTTACCAACAGGGTTATTCAAAGAGCTCCGAATTGCTGGCGAAAGGTAACCGAACGCTGAAATTCAGCGTACGGTTACCTTTCCTGGCCATTCGGCTATCCAGAGAGCAGGCAGTTCGCCAAATGTTGGCGAATTGCCTGCACAATAAAAACAAACAAACATAAAATTGGACAAGGTAACACAAAACCAAGGAGGAAGGGAGCTCTCCTTAATAAAATAATGACGGAGCAGAAAATAATAACATAAAATAAATAACAAATATAGTCCTCGTGTAGATTCAAGGATGTATAGTCAAGATGCAGTAGTCATCATAGGGTTTTTTTCTTCAAGCTGGAAAATGCAGAAGAAAAACTGGACATAGCGTGAAACTGCAAAGATTTAATAAAACATAAACAAAGGTAGGATTAAAAACCACTCACAAAAGAAGTGGCACACTAGGACAAACTTGTGTGCAAAATCGCATAATTTACAGACAATCCACAGATACCGTCTCTGTCGCGGAGTTTCGAGTCCAATCCTTTCAGGTGGAAAGAAACAGCTCTCCAAAGCACAGTCCGTGGAAGAGTCCAAAAGTACAGTAAAGTCCCAGCGATATGTGAAAGACCCTCGAAGTGAAAGATACGCTGATGCGTTTCGTCCTTTAAAATGAAGCGACTTTTTCAAAGCTGTATCAATAATAGAAGCTTACCTCTCCTAAATAGTTCCGGATGGCTGGGAAGAAGCCAGAGATTTCGACGGGAAGGTGTTTTATATCGACCACAACACCATGCAGACCAGCTGGATAGACCCCAGGGACAGGTAGGAAGCCGGTTAGGAGAGGTAAGCTTCTATTATTGATACAGCTTTGAAAAAGTCGCTTCATTTTAAAGGACGAAACGCGTCAGCGTATCTTTCACTTCGAGGGTCTTTCACATATCGCTGGGACTTTACTGTACTTTTGGACTCTTCCACGGACTGTGCTTTGGAGAACTGTTTCTTTCCACCTGAAAGGATTGGACTCGAAACTCCGCGACAGAGACGGTATCTGTGGATTGTCTGTAAATTACGCGATTTTGCACACAAGTTTGTCCTAGTGTGCCACTTCTTTTGTGAGTGGTTTTTAATCCTACCTATGTTTAGGTTTTATTAAATCTTTGCAGTTTTACGCTATGTCCAGTTTTTCTTCTGCCTTTTCCAGCTTGAATAAAAAACCCTATGATGACTACTGCATCTTGACTATACATCCTTGAATCTACATGAGGACTTTATTTGTTATTTATTTTATGTTATTATTTTCTGCTCCGTCATTATTTTATTAAGGAGAGCTCCCTTCCTCCTTGGTTTTGTGTTACCTTGTCCAATTTTATGTTTGTTTGTTTGTTTTTATTGTTATTCTTCTAAGCACCATTCTAGGGGGGTGCGTGGATATTGATAACAGCTATTTTCTGGTGATTTAACACATCTTTGCATATAAAAGAATTGCCAGCACAAACGGTGCCTGTTCGTTGCCTGTTCGAGGGCAGTGAAATCCCCACAGAGAAGCAATGCTTCGTCTATTCAGAGCACAAAAACCAGTAGTAAAAAGTCGCCGAAATGACCTGCCATTCGGTTGCTTCATTCGACAGGTTTATTTAGGCGAATCCCATAGGCTTCAATGCTAAAAATATTCCCGTTTTATTTCAGTATCTAATAAACTGTTTATTATATTCTGCAGTTAAAAGTCTACGTACAGATTTTTTAGGATCTTTGTAGCATTTTTTGGGATCTTTTTGCAAAAAGAATTTTTCCGATTTTTTTTTAATGTTTTTTCTTTTTTCTGTAACAGCCCTTTTTTATTAGCATTCATTGGATCTTATATGTAAATTTCAGACATTTTCGCTCAGTAATTTGTTTGCAAACAGCGTTTCACTTTTCTTTTTTATAATTCTTTATTTTCCATTTTTCAAAGACAACAAGGGCATCTTATCACAAAACCACAATTTTAGAGATTGCTACTGGTTAGCCCTGAGGAGCCCCTGCCATAGGACCGCAGGGGGAGCCCCGAAGAGGGGTAAAAGAAGAAATAAGAAAAAGATCAAAGAAGCACAAACATGGAGGAAAAAGAGAGAGGAAGAGACCTCATAAGGGGGGGAGGAGGGGGAAGGGGGATAGGGTGCCGCCCCAAAGGAGTGCATAACCAGGTATCATATCCCGCCAGAAAAACAAGCAGTCCAGCTCTTAACCCACATCAAACTCCTGCCAGGGGTCCCAAATCTTACTGTTGGGGCATGGTATCATGTACAAGAGCCGATAAACGATCCATGTCCATATTATCTCTAATCCGAAGGTACACCTGCGCCATAGACGGAAGGGACACCGATCTCCAGCCTTGGGCCACCGCTCTTCTAGCCCGCCATGACTATTTTATGCAACAGCTTATTCTCCGGTCTCGATAGGGTGTCCTGGGTGCGGTGAAGAAGGAATGTCAATGGGTCTAAAGCCACTCCACACTGTAGGACCTCTTGGATGAGAGCATGAATTTGAAGCCAAAAGTGTCGGATCAGGGGGCATGTCCACCACATGTGGTAGAACGAGCCCTTAGTGCCGCAACCTCTCCAGCATAAGTCAGAGGAAGACCCGTCCATGTGAGAAAGTTGTGAGGGGGTAACATACCAGCGAAACAGCATCTTGTAAGCCTGTTCCTGATGGGCCACATTGATGGAGCAGTGTGCCACATTGTCCCAAATATCCTCCCATTCTTCACTGGGCAGGGCATCCCCCACATCACGCTCCCAGCGTGCAACATAAGTTGGGTCCCCCAGATTGGAGAGCCTGAACAGAGGAGACATAAAGCGAGGATATCATTGATTTCGTGATGCGAGCGTCATTACAGCGAGCCTCAAACGCCGTCAAGGAAGACGTGGCGGCCGTACGGACTTCAGGCGTCCGCGCATAGTCCATGATCTGTAGGTAGCGAAAGAAGTCCGCTGGTCCCACCGGACCTCTCTGTCGGATGTTCTCAAACTGAAGCGGTGCCCCCGCTGAGTAAAGGTGGTGGAACCTCTGAAGGCCCAAGTCTTCCAGATTTGCAAAAGGGCGAGGGCATAGGCCCGGTTGAAACTTTCGGTTGCGGAGAAAAGGCATCATAGCTGAGTGTTCTCTGGCAAAAGTGAAGCGACGGTTCACAGTGTCCAAATGTGGAGAGAGTTAATGGTGGCAGTGCAGGTGGAACGAAGGATTGGACGATCGGTTTTGGGAAGCCAAAAATAGAAACTGCGGCAAGTCAGGAGCAAAGAGATGCGACTCTAAGTCCGCCCAACGGTGCGTACCAGGTGGTGCATGAAAGGAAAAACTGTGCTAGTTGGGCAGCATGATAATATTGTAACAAACTCGGAACTCCAAACCTCCAACGCCCTCGGTCTATGTAACACTCTTCTAGCCACCCTATGACGTTTATTATGCCAGATGAACCGGTCCACATGGGACTGTAGATGCGCCAACGAGGCCGGAGGGACAGGCACCGGGAGGGTTGGAACAAGTACAGGATTCGAGGGAGTAGATTCATTTTTACGCTAGCAATACGACCCACCCAGGAGACATTAAAGGCATCCCAAGTGTCGATATCAGCTATAAGACGTTGGATCAGTACATCGTAGTTAGCTCTAATCATTGCTGCGGGATCACTGGTCAGCTTCACTCCCAGATATGTGAGAGAAGAGGTGGAGAAGTGAAATCCCGTGAGGAGACGCAACCGTCGACCTCCGGTTTTGGTATGCCTATCGGCAACGCGCAAGATTTATCTATATTGATCTTAAACCCGAAATATCCGAGAAATCCCGAAGAAGGAGAGCAAATGGGGCACAGAATGGACCGGGTCCGTGATGGTCAGGAGAAGGTCGTCCGCATATGCTGACACCAGGAATTCCTCCCCCCCAATCTGTAAACTGTGATAGACGGGGAGGACCGTAATTTATCCAGCAGGGCTCAAGGGCTAGAGCGAAGAGCATGGGTGACAGGGGGCAACCCTGTCGCGTTCCATTCCCTATGGGGAAAGGTTCCGGGGAGGCCCCGTGGTGATTATTTTTGTAAGGGGGGAATTATACAGGACCTGGATAGCAGCGCAAAAGCCAGGGGGAAATCCCCAGTGTTCCAGTAGGTGAAATAAATAAGGCCAGCCCACCCTATCGAACGCCTTCTCCGCATCCAAGGAGAGGAGCAGAGAAGGCGTCCCCGTTGCGCGAGCTCTCTCGATCAGGACCACGTTTCTCCTTGTATTTTCATATGCCTGCCTCGTGGGAATGAACCCGACCTGGTCCGGGTGAATAATGGAGGGGAGGAGTGCTCCTAGTCTGTTGGCCAGGATTTTCGTAAATATCTTATAATCCACATTTAGTAAAGAGATCGGTCTATTATTGTGGGGGAAGGAAGGATCTTTGCCCTCTTTAGGAATCAATATCACATCAGATCGAAGGAAATCCGGAGGCACCGGTCGCCCCTCCAAAATTCCATTATATAGTTTAACTAGATATTTGCTCAAGTGAGGAGAGAATTTTTTATAATAAAAAGCCGTAAACCGTCCGGGCCCGGGGCCTTATGAGGTTTCATTTGTTTAATCACTGAAGCCACCTCGGCTTCTGAGACTGCTGATCCCAACCCCTCCAGCAAGAGGGGGGGGAGCTCCGGGCCTTTCCACGTGGCCAGAAATTCCTGCACCTCCCGCACGTGTTCAAGATTGCGGAGGGAGTGATCCGGGGAGTGGTTATATAATTGTTTAAAGTACGCAGTAAAAATCTGGTTTACCTCGCTGGGGATAGTAGTGATCGAACCCTGGGGCGTACGGGCCGAGGTCACCAGTTTGGATCTAGTTTGGTTCCTCAATTTGCGCGCTAACATAGTATGTGCCTTGTTAGAATATTCATAAAAGGTCCGCCTGGTCCAGGCTAAGGACCGGGCCACATCCGTCAGTAAGGCTGACCGGAGTTCCCGGCGTACAGTTGTCAGGGCATCAAAATCAGCCTGAGAGTGAGAGGACTTGTGCGCTGCTTCCCGGTCAGCTAGCCTCTCCTGAAGTTCTACCAGCAGACTCATCCTCTCCCTCTTCAGCCTGCTACCAATCTGGATCAGGTGGCTTCGCATGACCGCCTTATGGGCCAGCCACAGGGAGTCAGGACCAATATCGTCTAGGTCATTCTCCTCAAAGTATCTGTCCAAGTGGGCAGACACTTCTTCCAGCACTGCTGCCGATTGTAAGATGGAAGAGTTGAGGCGCCAGGACCAGCCCGATCGAGTACCCGGCAGTTTCACCCATATAGATACGGGCGCATGGTCAGACCAACTAATGGAGCCTATCGCCGAGCGGGTAGTTAATGGGATCGTTCTGGTTGGTAACAAGAACAGGTCTATCCTTGAGTATGAGGAGTGGGGGTGAGAATAAAAGGAGAAATCGTGGTCTCCTGGGTGATGGAGTCGCCAAATGTCGAGCAGCTGCGTGTCATGTATAAACCAAGCTAGCAACGCATCCTGAGGAGACGCCGTAAGTCTGGCACCTAGCGCCCCTGATTTCCTGTCTATTGCTGGCGCTGGGGCCGCGTTAAAGTCCCCCCCCATGACCAGAAAGGAGCCTTCCATCAGCTGCAGGAGCGTCGTAAGGTGGGCCCAGAAAGAATCTTCCGGGGTGTTGGGGGCATAAATATTCTGCAAAGAGATAGCCACATTATTAATTGTCCCCCGGATTAGGATATACCTGCCCTCATCATCTCTATCCACATGTTGAACCGTCATCTGGCATGCTTTATGTAGTAAAATCGCCACCCCCGGCGTTTACCGGTGCTGGAGGCGAAAAAGGAGCGTGGGAAGGTGCGGTCTGTGAGACTGAACTGGCGTGCCCGGGCAAAATGCGTTTCCTGCAGGAATGCTATCTGGCATCGTGCGCGTTTTAATTCTCGAAGGACCAATCTCCTCTTCGTAGGGGAATTTAGTCCCTTAACATTCTGGGACAAAATATAGGATTCAGCATGGGAGTGGGGGGCGCCACGGGCAGGCCAGATCAGGTACACAGGACAGGGCGGCACCCCTGAGGACCCCAATGGGGGGAAAGGAGACAGAGGGACAAAGGGGTAAGAGACTGGGAGGTGAGGGAGGGGAGGAAAAGATGAGAGAGAAGAAGAAGAACATAAAAAAAGAAAAAAGGAGAGAAAAAACTTCCGGACTTATCCATTGCCAGAACGACCATGGGGATGGTCAGAAAGGAGACGCGACCCTGGTTGAAGACCAGTAGGATCGCAGAACAGACGTCACCGAGCAAGTAACGGAGCATGAAAAAACTATCTAAAAACAGCATTACGAAACTTTACAATAACGACAGTATCCCCACCATTATCATGAACAATAACAGCCGAACATTACAGGGTTATATATCACTTGGGGAACCTTCACAACTCAGCTAATGCAACCACCTGATACCATGTGGGCAAGTAAACAAAAAGAGAAAAAATCAATATCACCACCAAGGGTTCCCCATCATCTCAGCCATCCCTGTCCCCCTCTCGAATCCGGGAGGGCACCTTCTCCCAGCGCGGTGTAAGCTGAGGTGCCGGGGAGGGGGATGGGAGCAGGTTACCCGCGTCCGGTAAAGGGGGCAATCCAGGCGGGTGAAGAATTGCTGCGGGTCAGACTGCAGGGTGAGAGTGGAGGTTTTACCACCAGCGAAGGCCAAGAGTTTGAACGGGAAGCCCAGGCATAGCGGATGTTATGACGGCTCAGGTGGGCTGTGATGGGGCGCCAGGCCCTTCAATGCTGCAAGGTCTCCGGTGCCAGGTCCTGAAACAGAGCGAGCTTCACATCTTCATACACCAGGTCCACGTCCCTGCTTTACGCATGACTTCCTCCTTAACTGTGTAATAATGAAGGCGGAATATGATATCTCGAGGCTGTTGGGAGTCAGCCGCGGGAGCTCTCCGGGCTCTGTGAATCCTGTCCATGAGCAACCTCGCGGGGGCACCTCTGGCACCAAGCGTTTGAGAAGGCCCAGCACCGTCTCGTGTAGCTCCCGTGTTTGTACAGATTCGGGCAATCCCCGCAGGCGGATGTTGTTGCGGCGGGATCTATTGGACATCCTCCAGAGCAAGTTCCATACGGTCTATGCGGTGAGACAACGTGTCAGTAGTGCGCGCCAGTTCATTGTGAGCCGCCACGAGGTCCCCCGTGCCTTCCTCCAATTCTCCAATGCGTAGGCCCAAGGCCCCTACTTCGTACCTCCGTGGCTATTTTAGCAATGTCCATCGCCAGACTCGCTTGCATGTCCCCCATCCTGGCCAGAATCTGCGATATATCAGCTCTAGACGCTGGTTGGGACCCTCCCGGGACCGAGTCCAGGCCTGTGTCCTCACCGCGGATCCGGCCGCCATCTTGGCTGTCGTCCAGCCGCGGCGCTGGAAAATTGGCGCCACTGCAGGGGTCGGTGGATCCATTTTTTTGCCCCCTCGGGTGGTTCCCGGCATGCTCCCGGTAAGGGGGAATCGAAATGGTGGGTCAAATTGATCTATGTGCTGCTGCTATGCTCCGTTTTGACGGCTAGGTGCAGGAGCTCCTACACCACGCGTCCGGCTCGGTCGGCGTCCAGACTCCGCCCGTCAGCGTTTCACTTTTCAAACATTCTAGAGTACTGTTTTTTGTCTCCCTCCATTCGTCTGTGGTGTCGGCTTTTTCAGGCGGCTGCGCTGCGCTGTGATCGGGTCCTGCTCGGGTTTCTCCGGCGTGCTCGGCGGTGTTAATCCAGATGTTTTTGCGGGTTTCAGTGTGCCCTCGCCGGGTTTTGTGGTGAGTTTTCGTTGGGTTTGCGGCGGATTTTCCGATGCACTACGACGGCCCTGTGGTGCTTGCTGAATACACCGCAGGGTCGCTGAAATGGGATCTCCAAATCGCACCGAATTGAAGAGAATGAAAAGCCACCGAACGTGCGGTGTCTTTTCGATTCTCTTTGAATAACCCTGCAAGAAAAAAGATGTCATCTGCGCTCGTTTCTATACAATTCCATGTGCAACAAAACACAATTGGTTAGATACTCACTCTACCAAGAGGTGCCATGATGGGGCAAGTGAGCATACGTTTTGTTGCACAGGGAATTGTATAGAAACGAGCGCAGATGACATCTTTTTTCTTGCTACCTTCTGCAATATCACCAATAAAAATATTAATGAGAATGGGTTCAAGTACTGACCCCTGGGGTACCCCACTGGTAACAAGACCTTGCGCCGAATAAACTCCTTTGACCACAACCCTCTGTTGTGTCACTCAGCCACTGCCTAATCCAATCATATTGGAATTTAAACTCAAAGATTGCAATTTATTGATAAACCTTAACCTATAACTAATTTGCAGACAGGTTTTTTCCTTCATTGAGCCATCGACACGGACAGTATTTTGGATCTCTTGACCTGTAATCCGGCACGTCTTGTTCTCTATTTTCCTGCATCTTTCAGGTCTCTATACTTGGAGTCAGCAATTATGGAAAATATGCATATACACATTGTCTGAAGAATTATTATTTTATTATATTTTCCACTAGACCTTTTTTTTTTTTATCAGTACCGTTTTTCTTGCAGCCGAACTTCAGCTTCGACGCTGCACCTTCAAATATTATCATTCTTTCTCTTCCAATCAAACCACAAATTCAAACAAAATCCTCCCAATAAACAAACCCCACCTGTAAATGGCAGGCAAAGGCACTAAATATTTAGTTTTGGAAGACTTAACAGAACATTAGTACTTTAAATTTGCTCACGTCGGAGGTGCAAATTTACGGAGCTGTCAGACAATTTCTTTTGAGTTAAAAATTAGAAGCAGCTGTTGGAACAAGCCACAAGTAAAGACATACTTTGGGAACGATAGGATGGGAGCAAAAGGTTTTCCTGTTTAATTTAACTAAGCCTAGGCCCTTTTGTTTGGAGCCAGAATCACCGTGCCCAGATCGTAGTGTAATTTTCTTCTTTAATTTAGGCGCCAGTGTTTTTAGACAGGAAGTCAATTGTACGTTAGACCACCAGTAACTGAATGCCGAGAATGGATTTTGCACGCAGACTTCTAGAGCCAGGTTTTCTCGGTGCAGTTCATTTGTCATGAGCGGTGCCAGACGGACTGACAAACACTTCTTAGAGGTTCTCGGAGATCCCGAGCCATTCTGGCATGGCTGTAGCGTAGTTCTAAAATATTTAAGAACCGATTTGAATCCTAAAAACCACAACAGAAGCAAAAAAAGCATTCCGTTAAATGTGCTCACTTTTGACTTTGAAAGCGCCAAACAAGTGAACGACGTAGGCGTTTCATATGTTTCACTCAAGTACTTAAATTTTTATTAAGATGGTAGTGTCTGACGTTGAAAAACAATATGTAATGTCGTTCATATGATCATGAAAAAAAAACAAAAAAAAAACAGGCATATGTGCATTCATTTTCTTGTTTTACACCAGTGGTTCCCAACCGCGGTCCTCAAGTCCCCCCAACAGGCCAGGTTTTAAGGATTGCCTTTGAGAAATGCAGACTGAATCCTGCAATCACGGAGCAGCAAATCAGATCACCGGTGCCATGCTTCACATATCTGGAAAACATGACCTCAGTTGGGGGAACTTGAGGACCATGATTGGGAACCACTGTTTTACACAATTCAGATTTGAAGAATCTTGCAGGGTTACACCTGGAGCCTCCAAATTTATAGATGCAGAATGGGGAACCTCTGCAATCTATTCGCTAAACACTCAGCAAAATGAGTTTGTTAAAGGGTCCCTATCACAAAAAAGGAAATGTCCTTATTGTGTTTATTTGCCGTTGCTGATCTCTTAGAGTAAAATATTTTAAACCTACATGTGTCACTGGGCACATCCATTGTGTGATATTTTGTGTTGTACAGCTTAGAAGCACGATATGGTGGATAGAATTTAAAAAACAGAACTTTTAATAAATTGCCACCAAGAAAACCTGCTGCCTTGACTCAGGCAGACACAAACTGACAGATAAAGGACACATGACAGATAAAAAAACTCAAAAGGTTCCCCTATGGCTAGGAGACAAAAGGTTATTGATACTAGCGCAAAAATATCCTGACGCAGTAGGAATGTGAACCTTCGTGGGTTCACGATAAATAGGAAAGGAGGAAACATTATAGCGCTAGTATAATCAGAGTGGCAGCATAGCGAGCATATCCTGCATACAAAGTAACTAGTCCACCTGAACTGGACATACACAAAGAAACAGAGTGACTAGAGGCGCTTCAGATCAGTCCTCTCGGAAAGTAATATTACTGCCATAGGAGACCAAAATCAAAAAAAGGGGGTATTTAAAAAAAAAAAAAAAAATCACTCTACGAGTTTCGCCTACAGCATGGCGTCCTCAGGAGTGATAAAAGGGATAAATTCTGTTTGAGGGATGAATTGTGTCATAGCCATCTGAGCTGGCTGACCTAGACAAGCATCAGGCGGCCGGCTGATCTAGGCAAGACCCAGTCAGGTGGCCAGCCTACCGATCCTCCCGGTAGTCCGATGGCCAGTACATGCCTGGCCGAGCGTCACATTACGTTGGAGGGTTTCAACACTTTCAAAAGCTACAAATGACGTAGAAACTCCCCTGAACACAGATCCCCCCTCAACATCAGTCCTAACTAACGGATACAATGTTACCCACATTCTCATCCCATAGGCTGGGGTCTGACGAACGTTTTGAAGAGTGGAAGGAACGTCCATGAGAGTGGACGTTCCTTCCACTCTGATGCCTGTCTGCATCCGCCTCGCTGAGTGCAGTTAGTGCCCTCAGCGCTGCAAACTGCTGCATGGACTTCAGGAGGAGATGATGATTGAGGCAGTTTCTAGTTAGTCAGACTGCCACCATCATCGTCTCCTCCTGAGATCCATGCTCGTGATGCAAAAGGGGGCAAAGGGCGGACTGTGGCCTTCGAACACCCTGCCTCCAAGCCTCCACCCTCCATTCCCCAGTTGCAGTGGAAAAACAAGTGGAGACGTGACATGTATTCTGCCTCGCTAGCAAAGCTGTGAGGCGTGGGTGCTTGAGACTAGCTAAGCCTGTATTGATCAGTGCTCACACGATGGATGTTCAGGAGAAAGTGTCAACTCAGCAAAACTGACACATAGAAAGATTAATCCAGTTGAAAACTGGATGCCCAGCATCTCACTGGTGTAGAGGATTAATTATATAAAATGAATTCAACACTGGGATTTAGCAGAAGACTACAATACAATATATTTAATTGACAGTTTAGTGAATAGACCAACTGCCACAAAATTGCACCGAACGGGGAAATTCACTGTTCGGTGCAATTCAGTGTCAAGTCTGTCGCTTACTGAATAACCCCTTATAAATATAACTTGTTATAATATTACAATTCTCCTAATGATATCATAAAACCCACCCTTTTGTTGTATTTAAGCATTAACCTCCCTGGCGGTCCGATTCTGACATATTTTATATGTCAGAATCTGTCCTATTTATTCTGGCCCCCTAGCGGTATAAGTGTGGCTCGGTGGTGAACTTTCAATGCTGAAAGCTGTATCCCCGAGCCACACTCGGGCCGATACTTACATGTTCCTGCGCTCTCACGCTGTCCCCGCAGTCACACTGCAGCCGATCGCGATGTCACACTTCCTGGTTCACTCCTCTTGAAAAGAGAACCAGGCAGTGTGACGTTGCGAGCGGCTGGAGGAGACTGCAGGGATCAGCGAGGGAGCGCAGGACATGTAAGTATCCAGCCCGAGTGTGGCTCGGGGATACCGCTTTCAGTACAAAAAGTTAACCCCGAGCCACACTCTGGAATACCGTCCGGGAGGTTAATATCAGGTGTGAGCATGGGATGGCAGGTTAGGTGCAACATGTCAATGGTTAATAGGTAAGAAGAAATCTTGTAAACATTCCAACACTTACTTATTAGGACTAGACCCCTGCACAAACTATAACCTTCCACTCATGGGTAGGACAGCTTGACCGTTTTTCCTTACGCAAAATGTTTGGGATCGGAAGGATTTCAGATTTTTTATCTTGTTGTTGGAATATTTGCATATAATAATGAGATGTATGGTGGGTGAGACCCAAGCCTTTAAATGAAAATCATTTATGTGACACACTTAAACATACAGCCTGAAGGTAATTTTATACAGTATTTGTAACAATTGTGACCCACGTGCCACGAGTTCAGGTTTAGATTTTAGAACATTTTATAAAAGGGATACTCAACCTTTAGTGCGTCAGCCTAAACCGATTTGCAGGTGTCATGCGTGCAACAGAATAAGGCCCTAGTTGCTCAACCCTTTATCACGTTAACGATTAGGACCACTTTAAGTGAATGTTACTGACCTGGGAGACTTCATGCAGCTTTTAAGAGAGCCACAACTTATACTATAGGGGTTATACAAAATGCACCAAAATTTCACTGCGCTTTCATTTGGTGCACTTCGGTGACCTCAATTTAACGACCCTGCGGTGAATTCAGCATTCAACGAAGGGTCCACGAAGTGCGCCGAATGGATCCACGGAATGCATCCGCTATGCCGCCGAACGCTGCTGAAAACACTGAATCGATCAGATAAACTGCTGAACACAGCCGAATGCAGTCAACGATCTGTCAAACATACCGACGAACGACTCCAACCAGCTGCAAAAAAAGACAAAAAAAAAAAAAAAAAAAAAAAAAGGAAGCCGACCAGCAGCCCAAAAGGAGTAGAAAAAAAACACAAAAAACAAATGCATGAAAATAATATATAAAAAGGTCCTACGAATAACAGTAAAAAGTTCTGTTACAGAATAGTAATAAACTCAAAAAAAAATCCTTAAATTTCATAACATAAATCAAGACTTTTTGCTGCAAATGTAAAGAATAAATGTAATACAGAAAAAACGGTGTCACGCCTGATCCCCACCGTGGCGGCTGCAACTACCAGATATATCCAGCCCACGGTTGAATAGAAAATAGAAAAAGGTAATTTTTTTACATTGAAAACCTATGGGATTCGCCCGTTTAGGCTGGCGTCAGACGAGCGTATTTGAAGAGCGGAAGGAACGTCCGTGAGAGTGGACGATCTTCCACGCAACGCCCATCTGGCCACCTCGCTGAGCGCACTTAGTGCACTCAGCGCTGCAAGGCTCGATCCTCCTATGGAGTATCGCGCTTTGCAGCTCCGTCAACGCGCGTCCTAGCGCTTTGACGGAGAGGGATGCTGCACGGACGCTGTTGCGCGCACAATTCGTGCGCGAGCAACGACGTGTGGCTGGCCCCATCGCAGCATCTCAATGCTGCGACGGACGCCAGAAGGCATGTCAGTACAGGCTCACATAGTGTGCTCATCTGATGCCAGCATATGTCGAACAAACCACCAAAAACCTGGAAATTTTGCCAACTTTTCCCTACTGTTCGGAGTTCTCTGAATAGATTAACCATTGCTTCTCTATGGGGAATTTCACTGCCGAACAGCACTGTATTTTTCTGGCAATTCGCCAATATGTGACGAATCCCCAGCTTTTTGAATAACAGAATTGCCACGAAATTGCACCATACGGGGAAACTCCCTGTTCGGTGCAATTCAGTGGCCTATTCGGCTCGCTTTTGAATAACCCCTTATGTAAAGGTCAGTGTGCAGGAAAGAAAGACCATGAGGAAAATAACAGTGCGAGAGAGTACAGAGGAAAATGCTGTGAGTGCACATGATCCGTTTTAAAAGAATACTGTATGCCGAACAGAATCACTTGGCAGCATAGTTTATTCCATTCCATGTGCAAACAAACAATGCCGACAATCACAGCAATAATGAGGCTCGGCTATGTGGAATACATAATACTTATTTTTCATAGAAAAATCTGACAATAGAAACAAAAAAAAAATTAAAAAAATATTTATAATCAATATTTACATTTTTTTTTAAATTACAAAATACTCATTTGGAGATAAAGTACTAAAGTCATTTTAAACACTGATGAACCGTAATAGGAATTATGTTTCCCAGCGTAGAGAATATTTATCCGTTTTGGTTTGTTCGGTGTCCGCGTTGCATTCCGCTCGTTTTCGTAAGGGACACTCGGGTGATGTGGAATGCACTCTTCTGGTCCGTGGCTGAGGTAGAAAGTCAAATAATGTCTTTGGCTTAAAAAAATTGTAGCTGCCAAGAGCTTATTAAGTGTCCATCTCACGGCAGTGTAATGCAGTAGTCCTGTAAGTATCAGAATGCTGTTTGTGCAATAATATTTCCGTTTCTTCTGGAAGGACAGTTCTTTGCTCTCCTCTACTCGCTGTTCCTGGTTGAATACCCAGTGAAGAATTAGGAGCATCGTGACACGGGGACTTGTAGACTGTCTGTAGTACCTGGTCTGGATAAGAATCAAGACGTGGTCTCCACAAAGGCTTTCCAAATGTTCCTAATAATAAAACCAAAAAACAGGATCAGAAATTTTTGCCGCGTTCCACGGATAAAACACAGACTAAATGTAAAAACAACAACAGGTGCAAGTTATTCAGCTTTACAATTCTTGCAACATTATCTACCGTAGATACTTGAGTATAGCGCGACCCGAATATAACACGATGGATAGAGAATTATTGTGGAAATGAGAAATTACTAAAGACTCGAATATAACGCGAGGAGCAAAATTATAGAAGTATACTGTACCGGTAAACAATTAAATTTCTTCGAGCTTCTCTTAACAGTCAGGCTTCCCCTCAGGCCAGGGTGCTCTGCTCTAGAATGATTGTAGTTGTTACTAAGTATGAAGCCCCGCTGGCCACACATTTTCTTTACTTGCAATAAGATGGCCGGCAAAGCGAGGTGACCAATGCAGTGAATCATTCACCGATAGCCTGCATGCCGGGAGGTGTCATTTTCTGACCTCCGGCTCCAGCAGGCAGGCTCAACCGCCGAATCGTGGAGCGAGGTGCATGCTCGGTTTTAAGCCAATCTTGAATGATTGGCTTAATCCGAGCGTGTCCTCTGATTCCACCTCTCCCGAATCTGAAAGTTCCTGAAGTGTTCAAGCATCAGGGAGCCCACATTCAATTCAGGGAGACTACCGGAACTTCTGGGAGACTTGGGATCCCTGAGCAAGTCACAGGGTTTTTTTTTATACGCGATGCAGATGTCTCGAATATAACGCGATCCCTCCAATTTTAAGGTAAATTTTTGACACCAAAATCTAGCGATATACTCGAGTATCTACCGTAATCACAAATTTACATTTTCTATGCAAACACACTTGGAAAGGACACCATATAAAACAAGAACAAGCCATGCCCTAAACATGACCAATTATAACATGAATCTGTGTACATGTTCAACAGTATTGTTGATTAGTAGGATGTCAAGAAACTCCCTTGTAGAACAAGGACAAGATATAGGACAAATCAAAATTAACAATTGAATTATGGAAAATGTTAAAAATAAAAATTTAAAAAAAAAAATTGCAACACGAACACCAAAATGATCCACACTGAAAGAGTCTCCAACCAAGGGCTTGATTCCATTAGATCGGCTGATAAAGCACATCCAGCATCTAAAGTATATTTCAGTGCTCTGGTGCAAACAGCCACCGAGAAGTAAAAGTCCACAATGTTACTGAAACATTGATCCTTTTGTAGGCATAATAAAAGATTAATTCACAGAACTCCCTGGATTGCGTGCCTTCTTGCTGAACAGAAAAAAAAAAAAAGAATACACACACACACACTTGACAATTTTTTTTATTAGAGTTTTATCTATATATACTGTAGTGTGTATAGAAAGTGCACACACACTAACAATTTTTTATATATATTATTATTTTATTTTTTTTCTTACGAACTAGCGACAGATTCAGATTCAGTCACACCTGAATTCTGAAAAATGTTGTGTTTAGGCTGGGGTCAGACGAGCGTAGTGTTCACGTCCGTGATTGCGCCTAAAAGTACGTCCGTGATAGCATGAAAGAAAGTCCATTGGAGCCGACACATGAAGTACGTCCGCACTGAACTGCGGACACACAACGGCCGCGGCAAACGGACGCAGGTTAGGCAAGAACGTAATACTGCTAGAACGGACGTGCGGAGTGCGCTGCGTCCACAACGTCTGCATAGCTTTGTGTGTGAGTGATGGAGCATGGTCAGAAGGACTGCATTTATACGTCCAGCATTTTTGACGGACAGAATGTTTTTTCATTGTAATTTATTTTTCCCTCCTACATCCGTCAAAAATAACTTCAGTGAAAAAACGGACTGTGTGACCACTACTGCGTCATCCGTACTGACGATGTCCGTACTGCACGGACGTACAGCCCGTAGAAATCACGCTCGTCTGACCCCAGCCTTAGAAAAAAATTGGGCTGGTAACAAGCCTGAAAAAAATGATTTTCTGTCCCTAAAAGCAGCCCTAACCTTAAAAGCAAACCTTGGCATTCAGGGCCCAGGAATTTTAGGGTTAGGGTTACTAACAGGGGCTAATTAAACACAGTGCAGACCAGAAAGCGGTACCCGAGGTGCAAGACATGTTGGCCCCCCTGGCGTGCAGTATAAATTAGTCGGCTATTCATGGAAGTGTTAAACCAGAAATATATTTGAAATGAGGGTATTCAGGGTGGGTTCTGTGTGATTTTTGCAGGTACCTTGCCCAAAGAGCTGTTTATCAACACCTTTCAACACTTGATATTTTTTCCAGCTTTAGTTAATTTTGACAAAAAAAATTAAGTTTGACAAATTGGAATTGAATCGCTAAAGCTGAAACTTTCCATTAAAAGGGGCGCTACCACGAACATAAGCTGTATCTAGAGGACTTTACGCATTACAAACAAAACCACACGACATTATAAAACCACCACATAAAATGCATGCTGCGGGTTCTTTTTCTTTGTATTGAAGTAATTACATGTAGCAAGGGAAAATAAAATTAGGTTTTGATCTCTTGTTTCCATTTTGCGGATTTTTTCCCCATAATGCAACATTTACCAAAAGCTTTGCTTTGTTGCTCTTTATTTAACCTACATTATTTAACAGTTAATGAGGTAGAGGAGGAAAGGTTTAGATGAGGCGGCAGGAGGCCATTGTTCTCCAGGCTATGAGAGATAAGAGCTGGCAGCTAAATGAGACAACACAGGGAGTTTAAACGTCTAATCTACCCCCTGGTGATGTCCTTTGAATACATCCCACACAATACACCGATTTGAGTCAGTGATCGACCCATAAACTCCATTCTAAGCTCACTGCCACGGAGTGAGGAGCAAGTGATGTAAAGATACGGTATGTGGGAGTTTACAACACTAAATATCACACAATGGATGCACCCAGTGACACAGAGTAAAAGATTTTCTTAACTAAACATACAAGAGAAAAACAAAGCACATGTAAGGCCGGGTGCACACGGGACAATTTTTTGTGTGCACTGACACGCGTTACTAACGCGTGTCGCTGCGTATCATTAGGCTGGATCCGCACAACGTGCGCTACGCTAACGTGCGCTACGCCTAACGTGCGCTGAAGACGTCAGTCTTCAAAACATAAAGGCTGTACGCTAGGATTGACGTGACGTCAAATGCATTGCGCATGCGCACTTGTTGAGCGCAGGAGAATCGTGCAGCCCCATCGACGCGCATCCTAGCACATCGACGGTGATGATACGCTAGGATGCGCGTTGACGGGGCTGCGCAATCACGCTTTTCAGTGCTGGGGGGGCAGGCGGGCGTCGACTGGACGGTGGTGCGTTAGCGTTTTCTTTAATGCACGTACTGTGCGTTAAAGAAAACGTCCCGTGTGCACCCGGCCCAAGATATCAGCAACTTAAAATTAACACAATAAGGACATTGCATATATTGGTGTTACTGGCCCTTTAAATAGCATAGGAGCGAGTGCCGATAATGAAGCCAAATTTGTAATGTTTATCAAAACGCTGATCTGCCTGTATTTAGATGTCCCGAAATGGAAAATAGCCCAACTGTGGTCGAAAAAGACTGAGACAAATTAAACCGAACGCCGGGTTATATTAGCCTAGAGATCTTGATTTCTTTGTTCGGTTCACTTACTCAACCCCGCAGTAGGCGCTGCCATGATGCCACGGACTCAACTTCCCATAGTATAAATAATAGGAATAACCTCAATTAAAATTAATTTTTTGGACTGTACTCACCCTGATAAAAAACAAACAGCTAAAATACTTAAGACTTTGAAAACTCCGGGCCAAGTCTTTTTTTTACCCCAAAAACAGGCCGGATTACGCTTAGAATAATTTGAATTAAATAAAAGAAATATGAGAACACAGGATGTAGAAGTCAAACACAGACTGAAGCCATATATAAACAGTGGAAGAGCGTGTAGTCTATTAGTAATCATATGAAAAGGCCTCAAATTCTATTGCTACGTTTTGGAAGTGACGCCCTGTATATAAACAGATTATACAAGCGGGAACACAATTAAGCTGTGTATATGCGACGGATCAGATTTCAGGCTCCTCACGTAGGAGTAACCAAACCACTTTGATCGTTATTATATAATAAATTAGATTTCTTTTTTTTGTCCTTTTCAACAAATACGTCCAATAAACTTCGTATGTCAGCCAATAAAAACACGGCCGAAACAAAGATCGCGCGTAACCGCAGCAACATTATATTTTTTTATTCTTCTCTGAAGTAAATTTTCTGGTACAGATTTTGTCTTTTACGTCCTTCGTTTCCCCCTTTTTCTCTTTGTATTCGCCCCACATTATCCCCCCCCCCCCCTCACCAAAAATTCAATAAAAAAGGAATAAATAAAATATGGATAAGTTCTAAAAAGTCTCAGAACGGGAATCATTTTGATTTGCATGGTCTACATTTAAAAAAAACAGAATGGAACATGCAACGTTTAAAATCTTAAATGGAGGGGGGTGTAAAAAGTAAAATAAAAAAATAAAATAGAAACATCAATAAATTATTTTTAAAAAAAAAAAAGACAATGAATTATTTTTTAAAAATTAAATAAAAAAAATAAATAAAATCGATAAAAACACTAAGAAATAAGATCCCTAGAGCTCTCACAGTACAGACTATCACCGTAGGTGAAAATATACAAAATATAACTAGAGGTTGAGCACCCCTTATTTGGAATTCTAAAATCCAGAAAACTCCAAAAATCTGACATTTTTGGCCTTCTTCTGAATTTTAGTAATTCCGGATTAAGGATGCTCTGGACGGGTCCTGCCACTCAGGATCCCAGCTCCTGAACGCTGCAGAAAAAAGCAGCACATGCTGGTAGTCTCTGGGCAGCCCCAGCGTGTGGCATGCTGCCCTGAGTCCTGCTGACTGCAAGCAGCATGTCTGCAGAGTAACCCCGCACAGCGCTCCCAGCATGCGTAAACACTAATGGTGCCCGTGGGACGCAGATAGCGCCTTTCCCAACATGATCTCCTTCCTCTAAAACATCGGATTCTCCCAGATTCTAAAATCCAGAAGAATCGGAAATCCGGAACCCTGAGCATTCTGAATAAGGGGTGCTCAGCTTGTAATAAAAAGTAGATTTAGAGACTCGTGTGCATACGATAGCTATACCTACCCATATATGAATTGCACAATGCCGTGGTTGCTTGATCTGAGTGTTTCCTAAGGTCATACACCTCAGGATTGCAATAGGTTTGAACCCCATTATCTTCGGTCTGAACGCAGACTGCATCAAGTCCATTGACCAGAATTTCATGGTCGCATTTGTTCTGGCTGATGGAGTCGCCGTGCTGCTCTGTGTACAGTCCAAAATCCTTCTGCCTTAAATAATCTGGGTCATAAGTAATACCGCTCTCAGCTCTCTGATCCGCCTCATAGCCTTTAAAAAGAGAAAATGAGCCGGTTTGAGTAAAAAAAATAAAAAAAAAATATAAAGAGCAAACCCACCATAGACATGTATAATGATACATAGGAACATACCTGAATGGTAAACTTCACATGCATCTGCTTCATAAACATTTCCTTTTAAACATAATGGCCCGGAGGCTGCCACGTAGCGAAACAGCAGAGGGTCTATGACAGCTTCTAAGTCAACTTCACTCCCGTTATCCAAATGGCAGAGGCCTACAAATTAATACAATTCATAGAATGTCATTTTTTTTTTTTATTTTTTTTTTTACAAATTCTGGAAATGATGGCATAGCAACCAAAAAATAATACGGAGGGATCGCCTTCTTACTGGCAGGCATTGAATAGTCAGAATAATGGCATTTTTACTGGGTAATTGGCTCAGTTTGTTAATGAATCACCCGTAACCTTGCCAACATATAAGTTATGGTATTTCTGTAGGTTTAGAAAATTAAAACATTAACCCCCTCAACTCTTGCTACACCAATCTCATGTCTGTGAGGAGAACCGGGATAGGTATTTATAAACTGCCCACACACCCATAATTTAGCTGGTGGTTATGCCCCCAATGTGACTGGTTCCTACACCCTTGACTTGAAAAATAAAAATATATACAGTCATGGCCGAAATTGTTGGCACCCCAGACATTTTTCCAGAAAATCACGTATTTCTCACAGAAAAGTATTGCAGTAACACATGTTTTGCTGTACACATGTTTATTCCCTTTGTGTGTATTGGAACAAAACAAAAAAGGGAGGAAAAAAAGCAAATTGGACATAATGTCACACAAACCTCCAAAAATGGTCTGGACAAAATTATTGGCACCCTTTCAAAATTGTGGATAAATAAGATCGTTTCAAGCATGTGATGCTCCTGTAAACTCACCTGGGGCAAGTAACAAGTGTGGGCAATATAAAAAAAAAAAAAAAAAAAAATCACACCTGAAAGCAAGATAAAAAGGAGAGAAGTTCACTTAGTCTTTGCATTGTGTGTCTGTGTGTGCCACACTAAGCATGGACAACAGAAAAAGGAGGAGAGAAATGTCTGAGGACTTGAGAACCAAAATTGTGGAAAAATATCAACAATCTCAAGGTTACAAGTCCATCTCCAGAGATCTAGATTTTCCTTTGTCCACAGTGCGCAACATTATCAAGAAGTTTGCAACCCATGGCACTGTAGCTAATCTGTGGGTGGACGGAAGAGAAAAATTGATGAAAGGTTGCAACGCAGGATAGTCCGGATGGTGGATAAGCGCCCCCAAACAAGTTCCAAAGAAATTCAAGCTGTCCTGCAGGCTCAGGGAGCATCAGTGTCAGCGCGAACTATCCGTCGACATGTAAATGAAATGCTATGGCAGGAGACCCAGGAGTACCCCACTGCTGACACAGAGACCTAAAAAAGCAAGACAACAGTTTGCCAAAATGTACTTGAGTAAGCCAAAAATCCTTCTTGGAAAACGTCTTGTGGACAGATGAGACCGAGATAGAGCTTTTTGGCAAAGCACATCATTCTACTGTTTACCGAAAATGGAATGAGGCCTACAAAGAAAAGAACACAGTACCTACAGTGAAATATGGTGGAGGTTCAATGATGTTATGGGGGTTGTTTTGCTGCCTCTGACACTGGGTGCCTTGAATGTGTGCAAGGCATCATGAAATCTGAGGATTACCAAAGGATTTTGGGTCGCACTGTAGAGCCCAGTGTCAGAAAGCTGGGTTTGCATCCGAGATCTTGGGTCTTCCAGTAGGACAATGACTAGGGATGAGCTGTTCGGGTTCGGACGGTTGGGAGTTCGACCCGAACTATAGCAGTTCGAAAGTTCGCAAATTTCGAACTTTTTGGGCGTGTTCGGTTCGAGTTCGAAAAAAAAAAGAAATTTTGAAAAAAGTATAGAAAATGCTTAAAAAAAATACTAAAAAATCTAGAAATAAAAGAGACTCTTTACTGCAGAATATTATAAGCAATGGTTTATTAGATATTGAATTAAAAACTAATGTGTACGTGGAAAGATTATCAACTCTAAATGACCTCTGTTCACAAACGGGCATAACAGCAGGTGTTTTTAGTCTGGTAATCAATTTGATACATTGTACAATACACTGAGGGTGGGGTGGTGTCTGCTTCTGATTGAGATTTGAGAATTAATTTCCCTAAAACATCCTAATATGCTGCATTTAACTGGTGTTTGAAAAAAATCTAAAGCAATGTTATTTTTCACCTCGGGATTAAACATTCACAGGGTTATTCAGAGAGCGGTGAAAAGCAGGAGAATAACTGGAGAAGTGAAAATTCTAGGTCAAAATAGCCGAACCAGAAAAATTCTCCCATTTATCTCACTTTCCAAATCGGCTTTTTGGTCTAGAAGTTTCCATTCTCCTGCTTTTCACCGCCAAAAAAAATCAGTAAACTTTTTCTGCGTGTCCGAAAATGTCTCCTCTTTTCATACAGACTGCCGCCCCAAGCAGTTGTTTATGGATAGATTAAAGGAAAAGCATTTACCGTCATTTGAAATGTCATTTTTTGGTTTTTACATATTTCTATACATCCTAGAAATGCGCCACTTCACGGGCAGGTTATGGGGACCTCCTAGGCACGATATTTGAAGGAATTTTTATTTTTAACCTTTATTTCATGGAAATCTCAATGTCCCTTTAAAAACTTTTTTTTTTAAACTTTTTGTCCTTGTTTCCTGTCCCCCAGGGCACTACCCGGACCCCCATACACCTTTTATGGCAAATATGTAGCATATATGCCCTCTTGGAGGGCACTCCAAAAAAAACAAATTTTCAGCCCCATTCACTTGCATGGGGGTTCGGGTTCAGTCCCGAACAAATGGGAAGTTCGGGTTCGGGCTCGAACCGAACTCGGGGAGTGTTCGGCTCATCCC
Source organism: Leptobrachium leishanense (assembly GCA_009667805.1). Classification (NCBI taxonomy): domain Eukaryota; kingdom Metazoa; phylum Chordata; class Amphibia; order Anura; family Megophryidae; genus Leptobrachium; species Leptobrachium leishanense. The sequence continues at coordinate 360,886,263 of CM019065.1, read as the reverse complement.
TAACAAAGACCACAAACATACGTCAAAAAGCACCCAGAAATGGATAACAAAGCGCTGGAGAGTTCTGAAGTGGCCAGCAATGAGTCCAGATCTAAATCCCATTGAACACCTGTGGAAAGATCTTAAAATTGCTGTTGGGAAAAGCCGCCCTTCCAATAAGAGGCCTGGAGCAGTTTGCAAAGAAAGAGTGGTCCAAAATTCCAGGTGAGAGGTGTAAGAAGCTTATTGATGGTTATAGGAAGCGACTGATTTCAGTTATTTTTTCCAAAGGGTGTGCAACCAAATATTAAGTTAAGGGTGCCAAGAATTTTGTCCAGACCATTTTTGGAGTTTTGTGTGACATTATGTCCAATTTGATTTTTTTCCTCCCTTTTTTTGTTTTGTTCCAATACACACAAAGGGAATAAACATGTGTATAGCAAAACATGTCTTACTGCAATACTTTTCTGTGAGAAACACTTGATTTTCTGGAAAAATGTCTGGGGTGCCAACAATTTCGGCCATGACTGTATATATAAATATAAATATATATATCCCACCTGTCAATGATTGGATACATTGGCGCTGTGACATGCTTAAGCAATTTATGGCCGTGTATTGTGAACTAAATTCCCATTATTTTTAAACAGAAATTGGGGTTAAAAACCTTGTAAAAAATAAAAATAAATAAAAAAACTTGAATGGGTTAAAAAGTGTTGGAATCTTGGGGAAAAAAAAATAATCTTGTTTTCGAAGTTAATATATTACTGTAGCTAATTCACTGAATGACCCTAAATGTTTTCCGGTCTCTTTTAGGCACCTAACTCATTCAGTAATACACTGGGCTGTATTGCATGCTTAACACTAACGTTAGCGCTCAGCTGTGTGAGCGATAACGTTAAGTGACCCTAGCGCGGCCTGACCAGATTACAATCCAAACGCTAATGGGGTTTTTAACCCGCATTGGAGATTGTGCCTTTCAGCGCCAGCTTACTGTACTTTGCGCTCCCTATGCTTAACACGAGGAGTGCAAAGAGTTAATTAGCGTTAGGATTACAAAGTCCTAACGCTAATTACCGCACCGCTTCTGGCCAACAGGAGCAGAGAGAGACTTGGGGGAAAGTGTCCCCAGTCTCCCTCCACGGACTGCAGGATCTCGCGAGAGGCCAGATCCTGCAAGACAGCAGACTAGGCAGCACAACCCTTCATGGAGTCCTAAGGACTCCATGGAGGGGATACTCGGAGCAGTGCGTTAGCGCTGCATTACGGTGCAGGCTGCTGAATTAGCTCCTGCCTTGTAATATGGAGTTAAAACTGGGAAGTAAAGGGGAAACCTACAGGCGCAGGTTTTCCACCTTAGTGTCCCTGTTTTAGTGGGCTGTAGGGAATACTGCCCATAAGGAGTTATTCAGCAAAAAGCCGGCATTTGCCAATGTTGCAAACACCTACAAACATCACCGTTGTTGCAACAGCTACAAACTCTGGATTTCTCTTCTGCAAAATGTCCAACAGCTGTTTGGATCTTCCTTTAGTAAAATACAAGCGATTGTCGCTGTTGCAAATTTCACCAGTGTTTGCAAGTTCTGGAACCACCATCGTTTGCTGATTATCACTCACAGTTTACACATGGAATCAATTAAATACAAGCGAGCAGAAAGAAACCCCACGCCACCACCGCGTACCATTGCCATTTCTTTGTTGTAGGAAGTAACCACTCATAGACGACGTGAAATGATGGTTTCCATTTTCAGATGTGACGAAGGCATCTTGCCTTTCCGCCAACGTTCCCTGAGAAGATAAATAGCTCGGGGTGTCTGGGAGGTTGGTCTCATCTGCAAGAAAATTAATTTCATAAAGCAAATGTACTATAAATTTTAAGATGCCAAAGACATACCATTAATTCAAACAGCATTAAAACACTGTAGAATGATTAAGATCATCTAATCAGATTCCTTATTTGTTTCCCCCCTATGCTTTTACTTAGAATGGATTAATCCACTCTCCCTGTGTAACTCGCATAGTTAGTTTGGCTCAGTCCCATTTCCTGTGCAGCAATGCTTCACTTCTTGCTTTCTATCCATGGAGGCTTGTGAGTAACAGCATCCTGTTTATACTGGGAAGATGCATTCTGTGTTACCTTCCCCCCCACTAGAAAGTGCACCTAGAGAAGCTCTCTCTGCCCACCTTCCTTCCATACCAAAGCAGCATACAAGCTACAGAGAAGCTCTCTACCCACCTTCCTTCCATAACAAAGCATACACCAGAGAATTTCTTTCTACCCACAGGACACCTTTTATTTGCTGTTACTTTCTCAAAGTGAAGAAAACACAAAGGACTATGAGTGCTTCCAAAAGAGGAGGAGTTAAGCTATCTGACTTCAATCATATCAGGACATACTTGAAAACGAGAGAAATCTCAATGTATCCTTCCTGGTAAAATCCTTTATAAATAAATATCCTGCATGTGACATTCACTTCATGGTGTTCCAGAATAAGTAAAATTCATAAAGATATCTTAACCCTCCTGACGGTTTTCTCGAGTGTGGCTCGGGTTTAACTATTTGTACCGAAAGCGGCATCCCCGAGCCACACTCTGGCTGGATACTTACATGTTCTCGCTGACCTCCGCATTCTCCTCCAGCCGATCGTGACGTCACACTGCCTGGTTCCCTTATCGCGAGGAGTGAACCAGGAAATGTGACGTCGCGATCTGCTGGAGTGTGACTGCGAGGACAGCGAGGGAGCGCAGGGACATGTAAGTATCAGCCCGAGTGTGGCTCGGGGGATACCACTTTCAGCATTGAAAGTTAACCCCCGAGCCACACTTATACCGCTAGGGGGCTAGATTAATTGTACCGATTCTGACATATAAAATATGTCAGAATCGGACCGCCAGGGAGGTTAAACAAGATTAGTCAATCGCATTTGTTTTGGTAACTTTCCACGGTCACCTACCTGTGTTGGTAACACTGCAATCCTCGTTCTTTCTTCTTGTGTGATATATGATAGCCACCCACACAAGGGAGGTTCCCACCACACAACAAACCACCACTATGATGACAATGCCAGCCGTTCCCCATGCCCCATCATCCATTTTTGTGGCAATGGTAGAAGAGTCACACGTTGCATTGGGAATGACAGAAAGGTGGATGTTTCCTCTCTCCGTTCCAAGTATATTGGACATTTCACAGGTGTACTTTCCTGCATCTTCAAAGTCTGTATCCACGATGACAAGAATCTTATCTCCAGCAGCAAAGAAATGCCTCTCTGTAACAACCAGCGGCTTATCGTCCTTTATCCAGCTCACTTTGGGAGCTGGGCTTCCATTTGCGATACATTGCAAAACAGCGTTTCCCCCCTTGGAGACGATTTGATCAACCAATGGACGCATGAAGGATGGAGTTTCTGGAGCAAGAAATAAAATGGTCTAATTTTACACTATATTCTCAGTAGTGAGAGCACAGTGCAACACGTAATTTACTATCAGATTGAAAGGCACGAGAGCCATTAATACTAATATTACAGGCTGTGTATGCCGAAGTATGAACTGGTAGGGGACAGGTATGTGAAATTTTAATACTAGAAAGAGCAAAATGCAGATTGTGGAAATAAAAAAAATAAAAAAAATAGTACAAAAACCTACGAAATTCTCAAACTAAATTATTGACTTTTTGAAATAAGTGAAAGTCGAACTTTTTAGAGTTAAGAAAAACTGACAGAAGATTGAATGAAGACATGTTTCTAATGCAATAACATCGTGTCACACAACTTGTGGTTTAAAAGAACCTGCAAATCGAAACCACCTTTCTACAATGGATTAAATTCCAACCTAAATGGTGGCATCCTCGACAGCCCAGAGTAGGGATGTGCATGACTTTTTTTTTTTCGTTTCGTGTGGATTCATATGCTGCATTGAAACCGCTGGGTTAAAAAGCCTGGTTTCTTTTAAAAAAATAAAAAAAAAAAACAACCAAAAAATCCCTAAAAAAATCCTAAAAGAATAAAGAAACTTTCATTCTATTGGTAGTAATCTACTTCCCATTCTTAAACAACCAATAAAAAACGAAATAACTCAAAAACACACCACGGAAAACTAACTGATCTGAATCGATCCACACTGAAATTTCGGATTTATCACAATTTTCGGATGGCCGATATTTTGTTTTCGAAAATGCTCCCGAAATACGAAAATGGTGATTTTCGTCAGAACAAAACAAATTGCACATCTCTAGCCCAGAGGTTTTGGGACTACTTTTGTCCAAGCACGAGCCTTAACATAGAGCACTACGGCTATTGTTCGTTCAAAACTTCTTTCACGGATGATTCTGGCCGTGCTATAACCCAATCTGGCAGTACCACAGGTTTGGGGGTAATAGGATAAACACCACAATCGTACTCTTACCTAGCACAGTCAGTGTAATATTGGTCGAGATACTCCCAGCGCTGTTCTGTGCAGTACAACTGTAGATACCCGAGTCTTCCATTTTCACGTTCACCATGAAAAACACGTCATCGTCTGGCATCACATGCATCCGACGCTCACGGGCAGCGGGGAAATCAGTGCCGCCATTTTTTTGCCAGGCGATCTCTGGCAATGGATGACCCACTGCATCGCACTCCAACCGAGCCGTAGAACCGGCTCGTATAGAAAGGTCGGTCGGTGTACTCACAAAAGTAGGAAGCACTGAAATAAATATGGGAAAGATAAGATGACATGAACTATACTCGGGAATTGTACAAGGATTGAGTAACGATGTTGCATAGAGAATAAAGTGGACAAATCACATACAGTTGTGTTCAAAATTATTCAACCCCCACTGAAATTGAGTGTTTCGGCCAGTTTGACATTGATTTTGATCATTCAGTCATCTTGCTTACAATTAAATCAAAGAGGCACGTGTAGGTCAGACAAATATAACATAACATTTATAATGAAATAACCACAAATGTCTTTTCTGTGCTCACATCATTATCAGTTTTATTCAACCCCAAAGTGACATTCAAACTTAGTACTTATACTGTAAAAGGATCTTTTACAGTTATAACAGCTTTTAAACGTGAAGCATAGCTTTGACACAAGTGTCTTGCAGCGATCTACGGGTATCTTCGCCCATTCGTCATGGGCAAAAGCCTCCAGTTCAGTCACATTCTTAGGCTTGCGCACTGCAACTGCTTTCTTAAATCCGATTGAGAACCTCTGGTGGGACTTAAAGTCAGGTGACTGCGATGGCCACTCCAAAATGTTCCAGCCTTTAATCTGCAACCATGTTCTAGTGGACTTGGAGGTATGCTTGGGATCATTGTCCTGTTTAAAGGTCCAACGTCTCCCAAGCCTCAGGTTTTTGACAGACTGCATCACATTGTCATCCAATATCTCCTGGTACTGAAGAGAATTCATGGTACCTTGCACACGCTGAAGCTTCCCTGTACCTGCAGAAGCAAAACAGCCCCAAAGCACGATTGACCCCCCGCCATGCTTCACAGTAGGCAAGGTGTTCTTTTCTTCATAGGCCTTGTTCTTCCACCTCCAAACATAGCGTTGATCCATGGGCCCAAACAGTTCTAATTTTGTTTCATCAGTCCACAGAACACTATCCCAAAAATTCTGTGGTTTGTCCACATGACGTTTGGCATACTGCAGTCGACTCTTCTTATTCTTTGGAGACAGCAAGGGAGTGCGCCTGGGAGTTCTGGCATGGAGGCCTTCATTACGCAGTGTGCGCCGTATTGTCTGAGCTGAAACTTCAGTACCCACATCTGACAAATATTTTCTCAGTTCCTCAGCAGACACACGGGTACTTTTCTCCACTCTACGCTTCAGGTAGCGCACAGCAGTCGAAGTCAGCATCTTCTTTCTGCCACGACCAGGTAGCGTTTCAACAGTGCCCTTTGCCTTGAATTTGCGAATGATGCTTCCTATGGTCTCTCTTGGTATGTTTAACATCTTTGCAATCTTCTTATAGCCATTGCCCTTCCTGTGAAGAGTAATCACCTCTTCTCTTGTCTTCCGGGACCATTCTCTTGACTTCACCATGTTTGTAACCACACCAGTAAATGTCTAGAAGGAGCTGAGTATCAGTCATTTTAAAGCTGCCTAATTGGTGCTTATTATGCTTTATTGCTGCTCCGTGACATCCACAGGTGTTTTCAGAGTGGTAGTCTTTAAGGGGTTGAATAATTGTGTCAATGAAGAATTCACAAAAGAAACATTTACTACTGTATTACAAAACCAATTGATGTCATTTTAGTTGCATATGGTTCTTTAAAAAGTCCTTGTAGGATTTCATTCTGAATACAATTACAAATGTACACTAAATTCCCTAAAACCCTTTACAGCATTGGGGGTTGAATAATTTTGAACACAACTGTATATATTGTTTTCTATCAGTCATTGCTACATATTTCACCCTGGTCGCATAAAATAAAACACAGACTGTTTTTTTACCAGAGGGCAGGCTTTAAGAGACCAGAAGCCCCCCCTTCCATTAAGAAACTGGAATGTTGACTGTACAGCCATGGGACCCCTTTAATGTTAGGACCACAATTCAACAGAAATTTATAATCGGAAAAAGACAAAATACTTAAGGGGTTATTCGGAGAGCATCGCAATTTCACCGAAATGACGGGGCTCTCTCGTTCGGCACACTTCGGTCGGCTTCAGCGATTTCAATTCGCTAGTCCCCGAAGTGCGACGAACAGGATCTGCTGAACACCACCGTTGATGATCAGAACGCCACTGAACTGGTAAAATCTCCCCCCCCCCAAAACTCAGAACTTTGCAATTTTAGAAAGTTGTTTAAAAGAGAAAAAAAAAAAAAGCATGAAAATGTCTGTTACAAAATAAAGAAAAAACGCCATAAAGAAGAAAAGGAAAAAAAATGCCTAATAAAAAACAAAAATACATAAATATAAAAAGACTTTTTGCTGCAAATGAAAAGAATAAACGGTTGAATACCAAAATAATAAAAACTCAAATATTTTTTAACATTGAATCCTATGGAATTCGCCTGTTTAAACCTGTTGAACTGAAGCACCGAAAATCTGGGCATTTCGCCAACTCTTTGGTGCAGTTCGGCGTTCCCTGAACAGATTAACCATTACTTCTCTATGGGACCATTTCACTGTTGCCGAAGGTCACAGAGTTGCCGCGATCTGAAGCGAACTGCAGTGTTTCGCTGGCAATTCACCAATATTTGGCGAATTGACAGCTTTGTGAATAGCCGAACTGCCACGTAACTGCACCGTACGATGCAATTTGGTGGCAAGTTCTGCTCTTATCGAATAACCCTTTTAGTGAAACCAATACATATAACGGACAGCTAGACATGGTATAAAAAAAAACAATACATACTGTTGACGGTGAGTCTGGCTTTGATGGAGTACGTTGTACCAAAATCGTTGGAAACCATACATTGATATTTCCCTTCACTCTCAAACTCCACCTCGTGAAGCTTCATTGTGGATGTGTACTCAATCAACTCTCCACTTTCATTCCGTGCATGAGCATAGTATCCCACTTCAGCGCTGGTCAGAGGTTCATTATCTTTTTTCCATGAAAATGTCAAAGGAGAGTCACTACTGCTGGCTGCCGAACAGACAAAACTCACGTTGGAACCTTTAAGTGCAGACTGCGTTTCTGGCTGGAGAATCATTTGCGGCTTTGGAAAATCCTCTGTGTAGAAAAAAAAATAAAAACCCAAAACCATTAAAAAAGTGTAAGTTAAAAACCATTTTCACATTAAAAACACATTTTTTTTTAAAAAAAAGTTATTTTAATTTTTGACAGCCTAGTAATTATCCGCACTTTCCTTCTCTCTTCTTTTTCCCCCTAATCTCCACTTGATACTCTTCTTCCACCTCATTTTTCTTTCTCCACTTTTTTTCTGCTCTGCTTTCTCCTTTTTCTTGGTTCTCTTCATTGTAAATATGAGGGGTTATTCAAAGAGCACCGACATGTCACTGAAATTTCAGTGCTCTTTCATTCAGCGCGCGCTTCGTTGAGCTCAATTCGTCGGCCCTGTGGCGAGTTCAGCATTCACCACATGATCCCCCAAGTGCATCGTATCGATCTGACGAATGCTGCCAATAAACCCGTCAATCCTATCCGATAAACTGCCACAAAAAACACTGAACGCAACCAACAAACATCAGCCAACGATCCACAAACGCTTTGAAAAAAGCGAACCAGCCACCGAACACAGGTTAAAGAAAAAAAAAATAAACCTGCGCAACTTTTAAAAATAAAACCAAAGCATGAAAATGCCTGGAAATCATACATATGGTCCTATGAATAACAATAAAAAGGTCTGTTACAGAATTTTAAAGAAAATAAATAAAAAAAAGCCATTTAAAGAAAATGATAAAATAGGGGGGGGGGGAAAGATATCGGTATCAAAAATGTTGCCGAAGAAAATCCCAAAAAATGCCTTAGGAAAATTCTAAAAAAATAAATTACTAAAAGAGACTTTTTGCTGCAAACTAAAAAAATTAACACGGAAGAAAGGAGGGTCGGTATGGGCGCTCTTGTCTAGGTATGGGTGCTTGTTTTAGTTTTGCTGCCGTCTAGGAAATAGCACAGACTCTCGAATGGGTGTGCAGATGTCGATAAGGAAAGGGGGGGTCCTAGTGGCGCAACAATTGCGTACAACAGATCATAAAGTCGTACTTAGAACCAATAGATGCATATAAATCTTTACGGTTCATATGAGAGCAACTTCACTGGTGCAGGTTTAGGTAAAGTGCTATTGCCACAGTAATATAAAGTGCAACAGTTTATGCAGTATAAAGTGCAACAGTATTAAAGTGCAACAATATATACATTGTTAAAGTGCATCAGTGACAACTTGAGTGCATGAAAAAACCAGCATAGCACATTAAAAAGTGCAAATGTGCGTATCGGCGTTATGGAGACTGGTACAGTCTGGGTATATACACTGGATGTCTATTAGTGAGTACACACAAGGTGACCTTACACTGATTCCTGTGTGTATTGAAGGTCTATTGTCCTCAATGTCCTTGCTTTCCAGTGGTCCTAGGATGGCAGAATATGCACTAAACGCGCTCTGCTTTATATTCAATATGGCGGCTCCTCCTATATCGTTGATTAACTCCACTCAAATCGGGAGATAAGGAACGGGGGAGAGAAAAGAAGATAACAATAGTGCAACAACGTTTGGATATTGGTACACGCTTCGGTGTTCAGTGATTGTGCACTTACAGGAATTAGAGCCGCTTAAATCCGGGCTCTGGAGTGAAGCGCCTGGTGTCAACTATAGGGTGACTACTGCCCTTCTTTAATACAGCGTCTTCACCTCAGGTGGAGAGACATAAAGGGAAAAAAAAGAGGGGAAGTGCTCTCATGGCACAACATCAGTGATTACTGACTTGCTGTAGTGAGGGGGTAGTTGGTTACACTCACCAATTCGGAGCCTTATCATTCCAGGCTCAACCGTTGCGCGTATGGTACTGCTTGATGGTGAGTACCTGGACCCCTCTCAGCTGTTCCTTTTGGTGCAGGTTGCAATTTCCGTGGTAGGTTCTGGTGGGCTGGCCTGGTCAGGTTGGTTTTGGATTTACCAGTTTAGGTTCAGTAACCAGATACTCCTAAATGCTTGGATAAGGGTTTATTCAAAAATTACAAATACAATCAATAATACTCAATAAATTAGGGAGGGGGGGGGAAAAAAAATTAGTGGTATCTCGAGACGCGTTTCGGCGCTGTCCTGCGCCTTCCTCAGTCGATGTGTAAAACAATGGGCAAAAAAATGGGAAATAGGAAGAAAGTTCGATGTCCCTTTTTATTTAGAAGGGTCCTGTGTGTATTCCTCGTGTTTTCCGAGTATATGCTCCCATTAAGTGAGCCGGACCCTTAAGTTGGGCACTATACCAACACAAGGTTTTAAGGCAGGACAGCGCCGAAACGCGTCTCGAGATACCACTAATTTTTTTTCCCCCCCCTCCCTAATTTATTGAGTATTATTGATTGTATTTGTAATTTTTGAATAAACCCTTATCCAAGCATTTAGGAGTATCTGGTTACTGAACCTAAACTGGTAAATCCAAAACCAACCTGACCAGGCCAGCCCACCAGAACCTACCACGGAAATTGCAACCTGCACCAAAAGGAACAGCTGAGAGGGGTCCAGGTACTCACCATCAAGCAGTACCATACGCGCAACGGTTGAGCCTGGAATGATAAGGCTCCCGAATTGGTGAGTGTAACCAACTACCCCCTCACTACAGCAAGTCAGTAATCACTGATGTTGTGCCATGAGAGCACTTCCCCTCTTTTTTTTCCCTTTATGTCTCTCCACCTGAGGTGAAGACGCTGTATTAAAGAAGGGCAGTAGTCACCCTATAGTTGACACCAGGCGCTTCACTCCAGAGCCCGGATTTAAGCGGCTCTAATTCCTGTAAGTGCACAATCACTGAACACCGAAGCGTGTACCAATATCCAAACGTTGTTGCACTATTGTTATCTTCTTCTCTCTCCCCCGTTCCTTATCTCCCGATTTGAGTGGAGTTAATCAACGATATAGGAGGAGCCGCCATATTGAATATAAAGCAGAGCGCGTTTAGTGCATATTCTGCCATCCTAGGACCACTGGAAAGCAAGGACATTGAGGACAATAGACCTTCAATACACACAGGAATCAGTGTAAGGTCACCTTGTGTGTACTCACTAATAGACATCCAGTGTATATACCAGACTGTACCAGTCTCCATAACGCCGATACGCACATTTGCACTTTTTAATGTGCTATGCTGGTTTTTTCATGCACTCAAGTTGTCACTGATGCACTTTAACAATGTATATATTGTTGCACTTTAATACTGTTGCACTTTATACTGCATAAACTGTTGCACTTTATATTACTGTGGCAATAGCACTTTACCTAAACCTGCACCAGTGAAGTTGCTCTCATATGAACCGTAAAGATTTATATGCATCTATTGGTTCTAAGTACGACTTTATGATCTGTTGTACGCAATTGTTGCGCCACTAGGACCCCCCCCTTTCCTTTAAAAAAATTAACAGTTGAATAATCTTTTTTTATATAAATGGGAAATGGTTTTTGCATTGACCCGTTTAAACCTGTCGTACGAAAGCACCGAAAATGTTTACTTTTTTTGTGGCTGTTCTGCATTCTCTGAATAGATTAACCATTACTTCTCTATGTTGACTTTTACTGCCGCTGAATTGCACCATACTTCACTGGCAATTCGCTTAGATTTGGCGAATTGCCAGCTCTTAGAATAACCGAATGGCCACAAAATTTCACCACATGGGGAAATTCACTCGGGCAGGGTCCTCTCTCTCCCCTACTTACTGTTCTGTGTGTGTGTAATATGTACGCGTATTTGTTGTTCTGTCTCGCCCATTGTACAGCGCTACGGAACTTGTTGGCGCTTTATAAATGCTTGTAACTATTAAAAGTATCCTCTATTTTTTTTTTTTTTTTTTTTTTAGGATCAAGCGTTTGCATACTGCAATTTGTTACCTTCACAAAACATTACAAAGTGTGTATTCGATTATCTTCCGAAGCAAATGGTGCACAACAACTCACCACACACGAAGCCATCAGGTAGAACAGCAAAGATATTTCTTCCCTTCACAATCTGCGGGTGGGAACAGCTTGCATTGACAAAGGTCTGAAAGTTATTTTCCGACAGCCAACGAGGCAGCCATTGCAAGTGACAATCGCACAAAAGGCTCGATGTGTTCATGTGCCTGTTTCAGAAAAACGAAAAAAGCTAAATAAGTATCAAATATAAAGGAATCGGATATTCTGCAACATCAGTGAAAGCACCAAAATTAGCATTCCTTCACCCGTTCCCTTGGAATCTAATGCAGGGGTTTGGCTGATGGGATTTGTTATTTTTAAACACAAAAACTAAAATGCCAATTAGCATATTAATCATAGTATGTTATCTTCCTTTAAGCTTTGGAACATAGAAAAATGTCGGCAGATAAGAACCTTTCGGCCCATCTAGTCTGCCCAATTACATGGATACTTTACCTGGATTTATCTTTTGTTTAGGATAGCCTTATGCCTATCCCATGCCTGCTTAAACTCAATTACTGTTTTGGCCTCTACCACTTCTACTGGAAGACTGTTCCATGTATCCACCACCCTCTCAGTAAAATAATGCTTCCTGATGTTACTTTTAAACCTTTGCCCCTCTAATCTAAGACTATGTCCTCTTGTTTTGCTACTTTGTTTCCTTTTAAATATACTCCCTTCCTCTACCTTGTGGATTCCCTTTACGTATTTAAATGTTTCTATCATATCTCCTCTGTCTCGTCTTTTTTCCACTTGAACGTTGCCTGTGTGCTAGGAATGGCATGATACAGGAAATTAAATATTCAGAATATATCGAAGGAAAGAAAACACAAGCAAACATACAATAAAAAAACAACATATTTTATATCGACTTACAATTGATGAAGCTTTTTCATTTGAGAAAACGCATTGTCTTGCACCGAAACAATGTCGTTGTTGCTCAAGTCCCTGAAAAGAATGAATACATAAGAAAACATTAATAACATTGTTGAGTAGAGAGCGAGAGAGAGGTGTTCTTTTAGACCGGTGTTTAACAGGCCAGGTTTTACAGATCACCTTGGGTAAATGTAGACTGCAATCACTGAGCAGCAAATCACATCACCTGTGCTGTGCTTCAGATATCTGGAAAACCTGGCCTGTTGGAGGGTCCCGAGGACAGGTTTGGGAGACACTGAACAAGACCAATCTGGAAATCTCTTTAAAAACACATTATTGCCCCAAATACAGTTTTAATTTCATTGACCAGACTAGAATATGACTAAAACTAAGCTGCAGTTTAGTCGGAGGACTAAAGCTAAAACTAAACTAAAATCAGTCCCTCGCTAACATTTTTGTCTAGGTTTTATTATTCAGTAGATTTCCGCTCTAGTTTTAGTCAAATGTCAATTTATTTTCCTCACAGGTTTAACCCCCCCCCCCGACGGTTTTCCCCGAGTGTGGCTCGGGGTTAAAATTTCACCGCCGTAAGCTGTAACCCCGAGCCACATTCTGGCTGTATACACCACCTGTCCCTGCGCTCCCTCGCTGATCCCCGCAGTCTCCTCCGGCGATCGCGGCATTTTGCTTCCTGGTTGCCTTCTCGCGAGAAGGGAACCAGGAAGAATGAGGTCGCGATCGCCGGAGGAGACTGCGGGGGACATCGAGGGAGCGCAGGGACAGGTAGGGCTCTACTTCGCACAAAAGCGTACGTGCAGCGCTATTTTTTGCACGCAGCGTTAAACGTTAACGCGCGTAAATTAACGCTGGTATTAAAGTCCGAGCACATTTTTTCATCCGTCAAAAAATAACGAGCGTATAAAAGACGCGCATAAATCGGTATGCAGACTGTTTTTTCACGCAATTCAGCCAATCAGAATTAAGAACCACAATGGTCTCCCGTTATGAGTATATATGCTGCAGCAAAAAAAGAAACACGCACAACCACTCAATTTTATTGTTTGGGTATGTGTAGAATGTGTAACTATGCTTTGCTGTATTTTTATTTTTGGGCTGGTGTATTTGGTTTCGGCCAGGACGTTCAGATTTGCAGTTACCACCGGCTTTTAAAAGACGTTAAAATTATGCGCGCAAACGCTGTGTGTTAAAATATCCACATAGATTCTAATACCATCCGTGTACCAGCGCACAATCGCATTTGCGCTCACAATGTTAAGTATAGGACGCACAAAGTACAATACGCTCGCAAAGGGTTCGCGTAGGTTCACCCGCGGTAGACATTAACGTGCATTTTTTGGGCGGACATTGTTATACGATGTTCTGCGCAAAGGGTTTTTCCCAGCGCGTTAATGCGTTTTTGTGCACGCGTTAACGTTTGCGCGAAGAAGTTAATAGAGCCCGTAATGTATGCAGCGGCATCCCGAGTGTGGCTCGGGGTTACAGCTTCCAGCATAGGAATTTATCCCCGAGCCACACTCGGGAATACAGCTAGGGGGAAAAAAAAAAAAAGCAAGAGTCGTAACGCCAGGGAGGTGAATTGTTGACTAAAACATGACTAAAGCTTAATGGCACTTTAGTTAAAGGACTATGACTAAAACTGAATTAAAAGGAGTCCCTCCCTGACATGTTTATCTAGTTTTATTAGTCAACGAAAATGTCAATAGATTTTCATCTTAGTTTTAGTCATAACTTAGTTTTAGTCTGGTTTTCGTCACCGAAAAAAATGTAGCAAAGTCTTTGATGCAAATAATTAGTCGACTACATGAACACTGAAGTCATCGTGCTCAGACAAAGTGCTAAACATGACGTCAAAAAGAATCAGATGCTGCTTGGCCATCCATAAAACAAATAGAAAGCCTTAGGTGTAAAATAAATAAACGATGATTTTAGGCTTCAATTAACCTAGTCGATGTTTGCGTTTGCAGGAGTTTGCGGAAGGATTCCATTCTTAACTTTTGGGAATAAAGACATAAAGCTAAAGAAAATCTATTAGAAACGGAAATTGGCTTTGGAAAATTTAAGAGTAATTACATTTTGCAAGCAAGGTTGCAGTCGCACGCTAAACAAAACCAAAATATGAACAGGCACAAGCCCAGCCGAACCAATTACTTACAAGTACTCGAGCGAATCCAGCCAAGAAAATGCCTTTATGGTGATTGACCTGATTCGGTTACCTTGAAGCATCCTAAAAAAAAAAATAATAGTAAAATATATATATATAGTGTAATATTAAAATGTGTAATATATATATACATACACACAACAACTGCAAATAATATCAATGGGTTTTCTGTCGAAATTCTAAACTGCAAATCAGTTGGTTTGTGACTTCGTATAAATGTAGAATAGGCATTTAAATCCTTCAAACACTAGAAAGAATACACTGATTTAATGAAATGATCAGGGATTTTATTTAATTTAATAATAATTGCATTACCAACATTAATGAGTAACATAGTGTGGAATGTACTTACAGCTTTTTAAGTCTGTCCAGTCCAGAAAATGCCCCAGTCATATCCTCAATAGTCCATGAAATTTCATTACTTTTCAGATCCCTGTTGGGCAAGTAATGTATGTGTAATACAATTAATTAAATAAGAAAGGGAGAGATTTTCACATCAAAGCCTTTTAAAAAAGAGGTGTTTTAATTTGTTGTTATGCGGCTTGTGCTGTGCTTAGATGAATACATGGTAGCTTGACCTGGGGCCATGATACCAATCACCCACACTCTTACATCTGTCATTTAATAGCCTAGTATGCATGACAATAGAGGAGCTTGAGTGAGCTTTAACCATAGCTAGACTATTTCAGGACAGAGAAGAATGCTATATCCTCTGCATGCATTCAGCATTTTTTATGGAATATCCCATACCCTTTATGCTTCTAACAAGTCGGGAAAAGAGCCAACAAAATAATAAAAACAAAATAAACCGTCTCCATTAAACCTCTTAAAGCAGGGCGGGTTGTGCCCGGCGAGAGGGAGTCAACACCGGCCCGCCTAGCCGCTGATGCACGTCATTGGCTTCAGGGGGACGGCCTGAGATCGGCTGTCCCGCAGCAGCCAACAGCGAAGGCTGACTGCTGGGCGAGGCCACCCATAGAAGTCAACTGAGCATACTAGTACGCCCTGCATCTCCAAAGCCCACCCGCCGCAGGGATGGCATGGTACACCCTGCGGCAGGAAAAGTTTAAAGGAACACTATTAAAAACAGAATTCTTTTTTATGCGCACCTCAATGGGACTTTAGCACTTTATGTACGAACGTTCCGTAGCACCTGCACAGAATGATGGACCTGAGCTTCACACATGCGCAAATCCGATCCATCGGCTGCTTCTCGGAGATTGATCGCTACCGTAATTGGGGGTCAGTGCTAGTGACGTTTGGCCGCTCTCTGTGTGTTAACATCACTAGTGACCGGTAGCTGGGAAATTAAAAAATCCTGGCTGCTGGTGATGCTGGGTTGGGGTGGAGGAAACCTCTTTGCTTCACACGCGATTTCGCCAGATTGGGTAAGCAGAGAGGGAAGGGGGGGGGCACTCCTCACATACACACCACTTTATAACTGTAAAGTGGTCAGAAAGAGTAGAGTTGACCTTTAATAATTCAGCAGTGATGGAAAATATCCATTTTATAGATTTGAGGGTTTAAGGGGAAAAGTCCCCTATGATCCGGTGCCTACTCAGCACATAAATAAATCGAATTCTCAGGTAGGAATCCTGATCGGTGTATCAATGTTAAAATGTGACAGTCATTTCATGGAACATTGAATAACAATCATTACAATTACATTATCGATCGTATAATCAGTTGCCGAGACATTGCCAACTGTAGAGGGCTACAAAAATGTCCATTATTAATAACGATTACCATCAAACATTACAATACAGACAACAAAGGAGCAGCATAGTAATAGTAAAACGAACAAAAAACTTACAATGTGCTCAAACCGGACAAGCCTTGAAACGCGCCATCCACTATATAGCTAATCTGGTTGTTCCCTATAAATAGTCGAGCAAGTAGGTTTAATCCCATAAAGCTCGACTCCTCTAATCTCGTCAGTTGGTTGAAGGATAAATCTCTAGAAAAAAAATAATAATATAGGAAAACCAGTATTAGAAGCCGTAGCTGCAAACGTCACACTGCGATAACAAGACCTGCGTTCCCTACGTAATACGGTATGTGTTTAGAATGACGGTGATCTACAGTTATAGCGGGAAAGCGAATTCACAAATGATGTTCGATTGTTTCAGAGATTTTTTAAGCTGGAAGGAGGTCTTGAAAGAAGCATTACATATCTAGAAAGAAACATCTAGGAAAGGAAAAAACTAAGAAAAGGAAAAACGGAAGAAGAAAGTTTCCTTGGTAACAATGTTATGAAAACGTATAAATCTGTGGTAAGAAACCGGTATCAAGAACTGGAACTGAATAAAAGCAACTTACAGCTCACTAAGTTTTTGGCAAAACTCCCAGGCGTCAAGGCTGATCTTGCTGATGGCGTTCTGGCCAAGATGGAGGTGCTGCAACATATGCAAACCATACAGCCACCCTTTACTAATTTCTGTGAGATTGTTATGATCCAGCTGCCTGCAGGGAAAATGGAAGTGGGAGACAGGAACGTCCGTCAAAACACAACCTAAATTCTATATGAAAGCATCCACACATCTTGATGAATACCTCGATTGGACCAAAGGAAAAAAATAATAAAATAAAAATAAATAAAATAAATTGCACTTATCTACAAGAAGGAAAAAAATGTGCAGTCCCAAGGCTGTTTGGTTTTATAAATATTACGTTGAAAAATTCTGGTCACGCACAGAGGTGCTTATGGGAAATTAGATCAGATAAAAACATACTAAGAATTAAATGCTGCCGTAAGCAACTGGAGATACTTAATGTATGTCACATAAAACACTGAATTTCGAGATGCACGTTGCCCCAAATTAGTGGCTTATTTAATATACCAAGGAAATCGACCTTTGATAATGCTTAAATTTGTTTAATAGGCAGCAACAACAACACGTACAGGTGCCTTGTGCTATGCGTTATATACTATAATGCCATTTATTAGATGTCCGACATCAAATTTATACAGTATGGTTATTCTGGCATTTCTTTTAACCTCCCCCCCCCAATGCACAGATTATAAAAGCAGCCCCAAGTAAAGTGTGTGGATGCAAATAATCCCTTTTTTTTTTTAGGGGGGCCGAAATCATTTATAACCAATTGTACTGTTAGAGGTATTTGGAAATATTCCCAAATGAGATGTCACCATCTACTGGCCAAAAGGAGTTACTGCAGTTCTGGTCTCCGCGCAGGATCAGCTGGAAGATGTCATTCAGACACAATCCGCAGATGATTTAAAAAGTATTAGCACCTTGGGCATCATTTCAACGGTGGTAAAACGTTAGGGGCATGTTCCGGAGCCCAAATTTGCATTAAACAAGTTTCCTTTACACTGCTCCTGTGGTACACCATATCGACTAACCTCGATATTGGGGCACCAGAAGGTGCCTTGCAGATTAGGTATAGTCAATTTTGGTAGAGAAGGGGTAATATCTTCTTCATCCTCATCATTACATAGAACCAGCAGTTTCTGCAGCGCTTTATAATAAGTATTGGGGTATTTAACAAAATTCCAAACAAAACTTAGGAATCAGAGACAAGATCTGTACATGGCCCTGCCCATATGAGCTTACAGTCCAGAGGAGTTTGGGTGAAGGAGAACAAGAGGAGCTACCATCTTATTAGTGTTCAGGATCACTAGAATTTGCATTAGTATCATAAATGGTACTGGGCATAGTGGTAAAGCAAGCTATGACACCTAATGTGAGGAAGCTAGGCGAGGAGAGGGAGTTGTACTTACAGTACTTCCATTTTATCCAGGTCAAAGAAAGCTCCATCCATCAGCCTAGTGATTCGGTTCCTCTGAATACTCAAGGTTTTTAAGGCACCGAGACCTTGAAACACCAGCCCGTCGATAGATCGCAGGCGATTACGATTCAGCTCTCTGTTCAAGAAGAAAAAGGGAAACCTAGAACTTGGAATCTCTCAGAATGCAGACAAATAGCAAAGAACCAATTAAAAAAAAAAATATATATATATAAATCAAAATTTGTTTGGTCGCAGTTCGAATAATGGAATAACACAGGGCTGTGTACCAACACACCCACTCAAACTCAGTATGGGCAATTTTCCAGGACAGGTCCTTTACATCAGGGCCTTCATCATTTCCTTATCCTGTGCCATCGGTACAGACATGCAACAATATAGTGATCAATGATGCTTCAACAACAGAAGTCAAAAGAGATCAATATGATACATGTTATTATAGCACCTACAATAGAAACATTTGCAGAGTTTATCTTAGAAATTGAAGGATGGCACCGATGTCTAAAATAATAAAATTACATCCTTAACCCCTTAGTGACCGGGCGGTTTTACACAAATCCGTCTTTTAGTGACCGCTGCTGTTTTTACGTTTCTGCGCTGTTAGTGTTTAGGTCAAATTTTCCTCTTACTCGTTTATTCAACCCACACATATTATACACCCTTTTTCCCGCCATTAAATGGACTTTCTAGAAATACCATTAT
The DNA here is from genome assembly GCA_009667805.1 of Leptobrachium leishanense. Classification (NCBI taxonomy): domain Eukaryota; kingdom Metazoa; phylum Chordata; class Amphibia; order Anura; family Megophryidae; genus Leptobrachium; species Leptobrachium leishanense. Next base: position 360,867,193 of record CM019065.1, on the reverse strand, counting down.
TTCCATCATATCGAATAATTTACTATAAAAAATAAAAATCTGAAATATGAGGAAAAAAAAAAAAAAAATGGTAAAAACACATTTTTTTGTAATTTAATCCCCAAAATCTACAACCACCCAAAACGACCCCGGCTAAATAGGTTCAAAATTTTGTCCCAAGACTAGAAATACCAATTTTTACATGCGTTTGCTTTTTAACCCCTTCACTGCTGAGACAGTTCACCTATGTGCGCTGCGCTCATTCTGACCATTTTGTGCTAATTATTTTTAGATGACAGCCTAGGTCCTATTTAATTAAACCCCCCCCCCAGACAAAAAAACTTTAAAAAAAAAAAAAAAAAAACTTTTTTTTTTTTTTATTTAATTTTTTTTTAAAACCAAACCTGGTCATGTTTGGTATCATTTGAAAGGCCATAATCTTTGGCCTTTCAAATGATGGCAAATATGACCATCTAGCTGCCATGGATCGGGAGATAAAGGGATCCTTAGGATCCCCTTATCTCTACATGGCAGCTAGAGGGTTAACTGGCCCACTGACATCCTCACACATATGGTGAGGTTGTCAGTGGGTGGGGGGGACCTGGAGGCTTGGCTGACATCCAAGATGTCAGCCCCCCTCCAGGTTGGAATCGCGTTTTGGCGCCGCAACGTGATCCGGCAGCGAAATGGTTAATGCCATACACCGCTGGAAAGGGGAGGCTCTCCCCTCTCCAGCGGTGCAAACGGCATCTCCCTAGCTTCAATGGTTGGGGAGATAGAGGGCTCCGAAGGAGCCCACCCCTCCCCTCCATTGAAATCCATGGGGACGCCTGCTGATGACGTCACCACGCAGCGTGGCGACGTCAGCCTCGCCTGCCCATGTAAATCACATGGGCAGGCTTCCTCCCTGCCAGATCGCCGTGGGATCCGGCGAGGGAGGTGAGTATCGGGCGGGAGGGGGATTAGGCGCCGCTGACGTACACTGTACGTCCGCGGGTCTAAGGGAGACCCGAGGACAAGACGTACAGGGTACGTCAGCGGCCCTTAAGGGGTTAAATGTCACATTTACAGCACCCAACCCCCCCCCCCCCCCCCCACAATAAGTGTCAGTTTCCTATAAATCAGTGTTAATTTCGTCAGACTTAGTTTTGGTCAAGATAACTTTTGTTTTTATTTAGTTTTAGTCTAGATTTAGTCAACTATGACGAAAATCCATTGACATTTTAGTAGACTGATAAAAACTAGACTAAAATGTTAGTCCCTCCCTATCTGGGAAGAGAACCAAAGGTAATCTCAAGTGAGAGAAAATATGAATTTTCTTTATTCGGATAAGATGTTTACGGCAGGAGTATATAAGGAGTGCAGAAAATTCTAGAGAAATGCTTAAATAATGCATAATACACTTTAAACCCATTACATTTTAGTTAAATCTACTAAAGATTATAATCTTGTGGGCATTTAGTCGACTAAAACGAGACTAAAATGAAAGGATTCGGACGACTAAAATATGACTAAAACTAAATGGCATTTAAGGCTAGGGTCAGACTAACACATTTTTCACGTTGTCCGTGAAAAAGTGCGTTCGAACGAATGGACGTATTTTTTCACGGAATACGCGATAGCGGTCATACGATGCGCATTTTCGTCCGTGATTTTGTACGGATCATCAATAAAACCCTTTTTGCGTCTGGACGTTATGTTGGCCGGACGTGTGCAGCGTCTGACGTCTCCCAATCACGCAAACACGCCGCTATGCGGCCGCAGCGCACTCTGTACGTCAGTAGTAGCGGTTTGACGTTCTAGAAAAAATGCGTTCGTTTGCCACTTGCGTTGCCGCTTACGAACTTTCGTGCGGCCGTTCTTCGTATGTTACCGGCATTGGACGTCATTTGCTGCTAGCACGGCCGTGATTTCGTGCGGTTAAACGCACGTTAAAAATGCTTTCGTCTGACCTTAGCATTAGTCTCAAGGCCATGACGAAGACTCCATTAAAATTTGCTGTCAAAATTAACATTGATCATTTTACATTAACACAATGCACGATGGTTTTTAGAAAGGACATTATAGAACAGGGTTCAAAACGATAATTCCTATGTACTAGTCAGTCTGAAAAGTTACAAATTACAAATTCTGATCCCTAGTGGTCATGATCAAGTTCCACAGTTGCAAAAGGGCCAAGTTTCCACTAGCCCTGCCTAAATTTGCACTCTTCCTAGGCGACAAGGCCAGTGGAAATTTTGAGCCCTGTTACAGGTTTACTCACAAAGCAGTAATGTCCACTATTGTAACAACTATGATGACCATCAGCTATCCAGGGGAGAAAAACTCAACAGCGACTAGCGAAGTTGACTTAAACAACAGCAAACAGCGCTGAACGATGGCACCTCTGTTAACAACGGTGTTCGTCATAGGACTCCAATAGTAACGAGGGTAAAAACAAAGCTGGAGAGTTCGACTGAAATGTTGACGTATACAACAATTGGCAAAACCTAGGGTGAGAGCACCATAGAGACCGAGGGAAACTACGCTAATCACAACTGTAGACGACCTCGGTGAACCTACAGTAGATAGAAGGTTAAAAAGTACGGCAAACAACGGTGGCAGTTCCCCAAATATTTAACTAGTTTCACGTACATCTTCACCACAGTTCCTCAAAGTTAACCCCTTATATGCCACAGACGTTATAAGTAAATGTATCCAACAATTACCTACATGCAGTGGCTGTGCCCAGTCAGAATGATTAGATACAAAGGGTTAAAATCAAGGGAAGCCAAGAGCGAGAAAAAAAAAAAGTAACACTCAAGTACTTACAAATGCTGCAAATTAGACAACTTGAACATTTTCAAAGGAATGTGGCCGATACGGTTCTTATTGAGTTTCAGCACTTGTAATGTAGCGGATAAATTATCAAAGGCGCCAGATTCCATGGACTTTATTTGATTTCTGTTGATATACCTGTTGGGAAAGTAAAAACAAAAAATCATTTGTCAAAGTAAATGAATTGAAACACCTTAAAATGTGGAAAACAATGTTGGTTTTTGGAATTCCATACACCCACGTATAGCGGACGACGGATTGCCGATTAATAACGGATTACTCACAAGTACTTGAGATGAAGTTTTGGGAAGGATGCCGTTTTAATCTCAGCGATAAGGTTGTTGCTCAGGTCCAATGTTTCCAAAGACTGGTAGGCAGTCAAGTGCTCTGGCAAGATTACATCAATTTTGTTGTAGGTTCTAAAATAATAATAAAAAAAATAAATAAAACAACAGTGGCTTCGTGCTGCTGTGTAGACGTGTAGAGCTATAAGGTCTTATTAAAAGATGGTCCTATCAAACAAGAGAATAAAAAAACAGTCCTGACCTGATAAAGTACATAGTTACATAGAAAGAAAAGATGTGCGTCCATTGGGTTCAGCCTTTCACACATCACCTACTGCTGTTGATCCAAAAGAAGGACAAAAAACCCAGTCTGAAGCGCTCGCCAATATGAAACATACTGGGGAAAAAATTCCTTTTGGACCCCAGAATGGCGTCAGATTTCTCTTTGGATCAAGCAGCTTTTACCCACATATTAAATATTATATCCCTTAATATTATGTTTTTGCAAGAAGTCATCCAGTCCTTTAAAAGTCTGTACAGTCTCTGAAGTAGATAAATTGGCAACAAAACTACAATAATGATCACAAAGAGGGCTATTCAAAGAGCAATTCAGTGAAATTTTGGTGCTTTATCGTTCAGCGCACTTCGGAGCGATTCGGCGATTCCAGTTCAGTATTCACCATAGGGTCCCTGAAGTGCACCGAACGGCGAACCGCCGAATCGCAGGAAAAGGAAAAAAAACTGCTATTCTTTAAAAAGGCATTTTAAACAATAAAAATGTATGGAAATAAAAAAGGTTCTATTAAATTGAAAAGGCTTTTGTGGTTGAATAAAAAATAAATGAAAACGATAATATATCTTTATACACTGAATCCTTTGGGCTTCACCGGTTTAAACTTTTTCGAAACGAAGCACCGAAAATCAGGGCATTTCCCTGGCACTTCAGTGCAGTTCGGCGTTCTCTGAATAGATTAATCATTACTTCTGTATGGGGCAATTTTGCTGCCCCCGAAGATCGCTGATCTGTGGCGAACTGCACCGTATTTCGCTGTCAATTTGCCAGCATTTGGCGAATTGATCGCTTTCTGAATAGATGGACTGCCACGAAATTGTACTGTACGGTGAAATTCACAGTTCGGTGCAAGTCGGTGGCGACTTTGGCACTTCTTGATAACCCTGTATGTTACACGCTTTTCCTCACACACACACAAACACATGATAGGTACACTCAAAACAGAATAAGGCGACACCAATAAACAGTACTCTGACACGACCGATGCATTCCCATGAAATTCTGCCTCCAATAGGTTTTTGGCCGTTCCTTCGCTGAAATTAAACCAATTCTAACCCTCAGAGATATGTTATGCAGATAGTAACACCCATTCTTACATCCTTTTAACTACTGTAGATACTCGAGTATACCGCTAGATTTTGGTGACAAAAATTTAAGGGGGTCGCGTTATATTCGAGACATCTGCATCGCGTGAAAAAAAAAAAATAGCCTTACTCTGGATCCCAACAGGGTTAGTCAGAGAGGTGAAAAGCAGGAGAATGACTGGAGAAGCAAAAATTCTAGGTCAAAATAGCCAAACCAGAAAAATTCTCCCATTTATCTCACTTTCCAAATCGGCTATTTGGTCTATATTGTTTTCTCCTCTTCTCCTGCCATTCTGCTAGTCTCACCTCTCTCTGAATAACCCTGCAAGTCTCCCGGAAGTTCCGGTAGTCTCGCTGAAGTGAATGCGGGCTCCCTGATGCTTGCAAACACTTCAGGAACTCCTGGATTCAGGAGAGGTGTGATCCATCGTGGCCAGAGGGCACGTTCGGTTTAAGTCAATCATTCACCTCGCTCGCCTCTGCCGGCCATCTAAATCGTTAGTAAAGACGACCGGTGGCCAGCGGCTTCATACTTAGTAACAGCTGCAATCATTCTAGAGCAGAACACCCTGGCCTGAGCAGTATCCTGACTGTGTTAAGAGAACCTGGAAGAATTTTAATAGTTTACCGGTAGAGTAAAACTTTGTTCCTCGTGTTATATTCGAGTCGAGTATTCACTCATTTCTACCCATCGTGTTATATTCGGGTCGCGCTATACTCGAGTATCTGCGGTAGTTGTTTTCTTTGCACAAATGCAAATCAAACCATAACAAATGGACAAACGGAACATTTACATAGCAGGGTGATGAAAACCGACGAAGCCGTCTGGGATGCAACCCTCTGGAGGGCATTTATAAACGCACAAACACATATATCTTTTCGTAGAGTAGACCCTGCTGAAAGGAGCACACTGACATTGTGGCTGGCATTTGAAATATATGATCCCATCTTGTTATCTGAATACATACTCATTGTGTTACCTAAATTGTAGTTTGTAAAAAAATAAATAAAAAAAATGCATATACAGGGTGAATCATATAGACTGAATCTAACGTTTATGTTATGGATTGAAAGGAAAGTTCCAGCAAAATAAGTACTTCCTCTAATGTTGAGCACATACCATAACAGCACATGCTGGAAATGGCTGCTGGGTGGCAGTGCAGCCACGGGAAAAGCACTCCCATGGAACACATTTTCTTACTCTTTGGAATGAAACCTGGTTACTTCCAGCAAGAAGACACGCCACACATTGCATGAGTCAATGGAAACAATCCAGAATTATTATTTTATTTTTTTTTATTTATTTTTAGTACCAAACCCCTTCTGATTTTACCAGCACACACTTGTTTTTGTGGGAGTGCTTGAAGGATTACCGTAACAAGCAATACACGTTTGATGCCTTATCGCAAGGGGTCAACAAACTTGGTCCTCCGGATAATCTGGAACTACATTTCCTACAAGTCTCTGACAACGTAATGGATAGCTGAGCTTTATGGTAGGTGTAGTTCCAAAACATCTGGAGGGCCAAGGCTGCTGACCCTTGTCTTAGCAGATAACATTAGGAATGAGATCGAAAACCTTGATGATGAAATATTGAGAGGCGTCAGCAACAACATGTGCCGAACAGAACATGAAGGCCACGTGCAGATTTTTGCTGTGATGGGATGTGCTCAACATAAGAAGAGGAACAGGTTCTAAAACCTCACCTCATTTCCATTCATTTGTTCGTTCGTTTAAGATCTATAAGAAATACTTTAGGTTCGGGTCTATTTGAATCACCCTACAATATTAACACATACACAAACTTTACACACTTTTATCTAATATAATTATTTGGTAAAAGACACATATTTCATTTGAAGTCCTTCATGCAGAGGCCATTCTTCGCTGCGTTGTGTGGTGGCGAGACAAGGTTCAGCGTTGTTTGAGAGATTTTGTGGCAGGCGCACAATTGCAAACATTAAATCCAGACAGAAACCGCTTAAAGAAGGAAACAGACACTGTGCGATCACGAACATTACAGGTGTGATTCAGGCTTACAAAAAGGAGCTAAACAAAAGGTCGTAATACTGGTTTATTAAGAAAGTAATTACTTACAATGTGTGAAAACCATAAATTGAAAGCAGTGATAAACCCTTCCCTTGCCTGCAGTGTGGCTTGTTAGAGCAGAGGCCAGCAATTTCCTGTGCTGCACACCCTCTAAATTGGAGTCTTAGAATTCAGGCAAGAACACAGTGAAGTCTTTGTGTACAGATTAAGGGTAAAAAAAAAAAAACGGTATTTCCAAATAACTAAATGGATAACGGTCACCATTACAGAACACGAGCATAATGAGATTCGGGGGGGGGGGGGCATCGTGTTCCAGTTGAGGGGTTCAAATTGCCTATCCATGGATTCAGCAATTCGGATCGAAATGAACAATTTCTGTATTTAACAACAATATTCCGACTTCTTAGTCGCTTTAGCAAGATCTGCCCAAACGGGAAGTGGCACAGCCAGTCAGAAACCACTCTTGCCGGTCAATGGAGGGTGAACCTACCCCTATACCCATTTCATGATTTGGTAGCATGTATAGTTAATCTCTTTAGAAGACGTTCCATTCATTGTGTTTGATAAACAGGAGATTGACGCATGCGCGGTTTGAACAAAGATGGCGACGGCCGCACGTGTAAATCAAACTCTGATTTGCCCTACAATTATGTTATTTGGAGGCACAATACATAAAACACAACCTAAAATATTGGTAGATCACATCATATTGCTCCTGAGGAAGTCCCTATTGGGACGAAACGCATTGAGTCAGATTTACGTTCACCCCGTTTGGAACTCAGTGCTCGCTGTGCCGATGTTATCGTTTTGTAGTGTGAGTAAATAAATTCTTTATGTTTTTATATTTCTGACGTTTTTCATCATTGCTGGCTTTGTGTAATTTTCAATCGAGGTCCTCGGATGGGACCAGGCGGATGGCAGTCACAGCGGAGCATTGAGGATGATGGCGCATGTATTATCATGTTCGTGTGAGTGGCCAATCATTTGCACACTACTTGGTGTATGTGGGATATCACCCTATATTTTTTTTGCATTTGATGTTTGATAAACAGAACCGATTTCAGCAGTTACACTGAAGCTATATATAGCCTGCATACATGTAGCTGTAGCCTCAAAGTCTTCTCTATAAACCTTCGGCCATATCACAACTAGGACGCAAAGCACAGCGCTCGAGACGTACAGCATAACTGCTCGAGCGCAGCGCTTAATTTTAATTTTGCTCAATTCGTGTCTCGGATGTTGCATCAGGTCACTGTACATTAATGCATCCCATTTAAAGCAGGAGACGCTAATGTGCACTTACCAGAAGAAGAATGAGCTATTCCACACTGCCTGTTCTCCATCTTTACCTTTTCTTATTCTGAAAAGAGTAACGCTTTTCACAGGCTGGTGTTAAGTGACTGAGCTCGTGCACAATCACTTAACACATTAAATATACCCAAAACTCCCATAATCCCCATAGATCCCTCAGTGGAGAGAAAGTCGCGATCCGCCACTCCTCGCTCTATGGGCAGAGGAACAGTCCGAAGAAACAATTCTCAGTGTTCCTCTGCGTATCCATCTGCTGGCTCGGCTGGATCTTGCCCGCGTGAGATCGTGTCCATCTCCTTGGAGTCCTATGGACTCCTGGAACTGATAACAGCACAGCACTTGCCACCGTTGGTGTCATCATCCTGCCGCTTGTAAGTATTACGACTCCAGCTACTGTCAGCGTGTAACACCGACATTAAAGGCGAACAAAAAAAGGAAAAATGGCCGACGCAAACATTTCCCACTTGCGTCTTGCCTTTAAAGTTTAAGTTCCGATCTGGCCCCTTGTCTGGCTAGTCAGAAGTTGAAGGTTACCCGCACAAGTCACAAAACTTATTTTTTATATATATTTATTTGGTCTTGCCTGAGTATCTGGAAATGGCACGACTGCTCCTTTCAGTTATGTAAATCCTTATTTTTCTAGCAAGGAATTTTTTCCTTCGCCGGGCCGTGTACACCTGGCTCATTAGCCTTGAGCAACATGTTCCTGGAACTCCATCCCCCCCACCCCTCTCCTGAGTCGCTCTAAAGGAGGTTTTGTCTGTACCCAGTGGTCTGAGGACAGGAAAACGAGGAATTTGCAGACTTTGCGGTACAACAAAAGTTATAAAACGCTACGTTAACAAGACACAGCACTCTCAACTGTGTAATAACCCCCATCCCAATTCCAATTAGCAACAATAAACAGGGGCAATATCTAAATCAGCAGGTTTTAAAAGTTGTTCCAATAAAACAATGTAATAGCAGGGTCAATGCAAGGATTTTGGGCACCCTGGATAAAACACATTTTGCAGTTTCCAATTTGTCTCTCCCCACCAAATATCGCCGTTGATCCACGCTCCCCTACCACGAAGACCTTTAACCATTATCTCCTCAACTCCAAACACCCTTATAGACTCCTTAAAGGGCCACTACCACCAAAAAAAATGCAATGTCCTTATTGTGTTTATTTTATGTTGCTGACATCTTAACATGTTTTGTTTTTCTCTTGTTTGTTTAGTTAAGAAAATATTTTACTCTATATGTGTCACTGGGTGCATCCATTGTGTGATATTTTGTATTGTGAACTGCCCCCCCCCCCCAGTATCTTTCCATCACTCGCTCCTCACAGTGTGGCTTTGGCCATAGAATGGAGTGAAGGAGTCGTCCACTGACTCACATTGTATTGTGCGGGATGTATTCAAAGGACATCACCAGGAGGTAGATTAGAAGACTCTCAAGCTCCCTGTTTTATCTCAGTCAGCTGATAGCCTCTTGCCGCCTTATATAAACATTCCCTCCTCCAACTCATTAACTGTTAAATAGTGTAGACTAACCTCTATGGCGGTATTCCAGAGTGTAACTCAGGGTTAAATTTCACTACCGCGCACGGTAACCCCAAGCCACACTCGGGCTGGATGCATACTCTCCTCCTGGCTCCCTCGCTGTCCCCCGCAGTGTGATCGCAGCGAGCTGCTTCCTGGTAAGGCTCCCTGCGAGTCACACGATGCAGGGGGTCGGGACCAGGCAGCAAACTTAGAAAAAAATTATAATACACTGTATAATACAATGTGCAGTGTTTATGAACGGCCACTACAGAATAAGAAACAGACCATACATCGTCTCACCCTTGTTTGCAGACAGATTTCAGTGTTTTTTGTTGTATTTTATGGAATATCATTTATTTGCATTATTTTGGATAATTATTTTTGGAATAATAAATTATTTTGTCAGGTTTCAAACTTTCAGACTCCGAGTATTTACTAATTTTTTTTTAAATTTATTTATTAACCCCTTAAGGACCGCTGACGTACCCTGTACGTCCTGTCCACGGGTCTCCCTTAGACCCGCGGACGTACAGGGTATGTCAGCGGCACCTAACCCCCCTCCCGCCCGATACTTACCTCCCTCGCTGGATCCCTCGGCGATCTGGCAAGGAGGAAGCCTGCCCATGTGATTTACATGGGCAGGCGAGGTTGATAACGTCGCCACGCTGCGTGGTGACGTCATCAGCAGGCGTCCCCATGCAAAGCAATGGAGGGGAGGGGGGCTCCTTCGGAGCCCTCTATCTCCCAAACCATTGAAGCTAGGGAGATGCTTTTTGCACCGCTGAAAAGGGGAGAGTCTCCCCTTTTCAGCTGTGTATAGCATTAACGATTTTGCTGCCGAATCGCGTTTCAGCGCTAATAGGCGCAAAAACGCAATTCAAACCTGGAGGAGGGCTGATATCTTGGATGTCAGCCAAGCCTCCAGGTCCCCCCCACCCACTGACAACCTCACCATATGTGTGAGGATGTCAGTGGGCCAGTTAACCATCTAGCTGCCATGGATCTCCCGATCCATGGCAGCTAGATGGTCATATGTGACATCATTTGAAAGGCCTGATCATGGCCTTTCCAATGATACCAAACATGACCAGGTTTGGTTTAAAAAAAAAAAAAAAAAAATGTTTTTTTTTTTATAAAGTTTTTTTTGGGGGGGGGGGTTTAATTAAATAGGACCTAGGCTGTCATCTTAAAATAATTAGCACAAAATAGTCAGAATGAGCGCAGCGCACATGGGTGAACTGGCTCAGCAGTGAAGGGGTTAAAAAGCAAACATGTAAAAATTGGGTATTTCTAGTCTCGGGACAAAATTTTTAACCTATTTAGCCGGGGTCTTTTTTGGTGGTTGTAGATTTTAGGGATTAAATTACGAAAAAGTGTGTTTTTACAATTTTTTCATCATATTTCATAATTTTTTTATAGTAAATTATTCGATATGATGAAAATAATGGTATTTCTAGAAAGTCCATTTAATGGCGGGAAAAAGGGTGTATAATATGTGTGGGTTGAATAAACGAATAAGAGGAAAATTTGACCTAAACACTAACAGCGCAGAAACGTAAAAACAGCAGCGGTCACTAAAGGACGGATTTGTGTAAAACCGCCCGGTCACTAAGGGGTTAAGGATTCTACCAGTAAGGACTCTTGATTGCACGGATTTCCGTGCGTGATTCCTAATTATTACAGGCTAACTATGTACAAAAACACGTTTCCTTAACCCTTTCGCTGCTGAGGCTTTTCCCGCCCCTGTGCTGAGGTCATTTTTTACCTGTTTTGCGCATCATGTTTAAACGTGTTTTGAAGGCTTATTTTAGTATATGACATCGACATATTATATATCGTTCTTTCCGTCAGACTCGGTAGATTCATAATATGTCATTATTATATGTATACGTTATGTCATGTTTGTATATTATAACAAAAAATGCAATAAAATATGTATTTTCAATAATTTACAGCGTGTAAAGTGTTTTTTTCCACATTTTAACATGCGAGCAATTGCGGTTATATTTTGTATGGGGTGCGCTTGTTAAAAAAATTAGAGATGGGGTCTCGTTACATTTTTTTTTGGGGAAAATGACACCATTTTTAACAAACGCACCGCATACAAAAATCGTTAATGCAGCATCATTGTTCACATTATAATTGAAATGGGAACAATATTGCTGCATTAACAAAACAAAAAAAAAAAAAAAAAAAGTGTTTATTTTTTTTTATTATTTTTTTTTTTTAATTTTTTTTTATTTTTATTTTTCTTTTTTTTTTTTTTTTTTACAATTTTTTTTACTTTCATGTTTGGTATCGTTGGAACGGCCATGCTCTGGCCGATCCAACGATATCAAAATTTAACCCCTAACTGCCACGGATCGGGAGATAGGGAGTTCCAATGAACTCCCTATCTCCACACTTCGTGGCAGTTAGGGGTTAATGCTAGGACTGGCGTCATCGTGCTGCGCACGATGACGCCAGTCCTCTGGGGGAGTTCCCGGAAGCTTGGCCGACATCCAAGATGTCGGCCAGCTCCCGGGAAGGATCGCAAATCGGCGCTTTTCAGCGCCGATTTGCGATCCAGCTCCCCAGGGGTTAATGCCAGGCATCATTTGGAAGGGCAGGCTGTGCCCTTCCAAATGATGCCTGGGTTAAGCCCCTGTGAGCCGCCGATCGGGAGGGAGAGAGGTCCGAAGGACCTCCCCCCCTCCCTTTCAGGCGCCTCCTCCGCACATGCGGGGGGGGCGCCTGAATTATGTGTCATCGCGGGGGCGCGATGACACATAATAATGGCGGCCACTGCTCCGGATGCCGGGCTGACATCCAGGATGTCAGCCCGCACCGGAGGGGCCAGCGATCGGCCGGAACCCGGCCGAACGCTGACCCCAATGCGAGGACGCGCTCAGCGCGTCCTCCGCATACCAGGGGGAATGCTGAGGACGCGCTGAGCGCGTCCTTAGCATTCAAGTGGTTAAGAGAAAAAAAATAATAATAATTTAGCCGCTTTTAGGCTAGGGTCAGACTAGCGCACTTTAAACGTGCGTTCTGGCGCACTTAATTACGGCCGCACTAGCAGCAAATGACGGGCAATGACGGCCAATATACGAAGTACGGTCGCACGAAAGTCCGGCTGCGCAACGCAAGTGGCAAACGAACGCATTTTGTCGAGAACGTCAAACCGCTAGTACGGTCGTACAGAGTGCGCTGCGTCCGCTAGCGGCGTGTGTGCGTGATTAGGAGACGTCAGACACTGCTAATGTCCGCCAACATAACGTCCAGATGCAAAAAGTGTTTTATTGATGATCCGTACAAAATCACGAACGCAAATGTGCATCGTATGACCGCTATCGCGTACTCCGTGAAAAAATGCGTCCATTCGTTCGAACGCACTTTTTCACAGACAACACAAAAATGCGTTCGTCTGACCCTAGCCTTCGACACGAAATTTTGAAAAAAATTAGACCGCCAGGGAGGTTAAATAAACAACAGCCACAAAGTAAACTTTTTGCACAGATTTTGGTAAATGTTGTATCATGAGAAAAATCCAAAAAATAGAAACGGGAAATAAAAAAACCCTAAATTTTATTTTTCCTTTTTACATGCAATTATGTCAAAGGAAAAAAAGCAGCATGTGTTTTAGAAGGTGGTTTTATTTGTAGTGAACAAGTAATCTAGTTATGTAAGTGGTATTGTCCCTTTAAGTCCTTAACCCCTTAATGACTTATTCCCACCTTCCCCTCTAATGTTTCTCTTTCCTTAAACCCATACCTTTTATAGTCACACAAACATACCTTTGCAGGCAGATGGTTGCTGGAAGTGTGAAACTAACAGAAAATACTCAGACAACAAAGAGAAGACACAGTCACACACACGCAAGACAGTGAAAGACCGACACAGACCTGGGCAGGAACACCGACACACAGAGACAATTAGAAAGAAACACAAAAACACCAACACAAAGACAATAGCAAAAGCACAGACATTGACAGACACAAAAACTCAGGCAAAGACCCGAGAGAACCAGACAGAGAAACTCAAACACTGACAGACACAGACAATGAGACACAAAAGACACTGACAGAAACAGAGAGGCACGCAGACAAAAGAACACTGGCAGAGGCACACAGATACTAGCAGACAATGACAGAGGTTCACATGCACAGACGCTTAAAGACATCCACTGACAAAAAAAAGACACTCCAAGAAGTAATACTAGCACAGTGTGTCCTCTGTGTGTGTTTTATTAAACTGACATATAGCAGCAATGTTTTAGCTAAAAAGGCTTTTTGTCAAGTTTGACAAAAAGGCATGGGGGCAGGGCAGCTTTCAGCTAATGCTCAGTCTGCATTGGGAGGCATGGGAACCTGTTCCCACACAGCCCCTCTGATTGCAAGGTCAGTGCCCCAGGCGTACTCTGAGTAATGGAACAAATACACTAAGGGAACCAAATTTGAGGCATTCAAATCCACATAGCCAACTAAACAAACTTAGAATTTTCAAATTCAACCAATAAAGTTCAACTTAAAAAAAAAAATTATGACAAAAAAAGAACGTAAAATATGATTAAACCATCACAAGCAATAAAAGCTGTATGAAACGGCAAATGGAAAAGATCAGCCATAACGCTGATATTTGATAGAATAACTCTATAAAACACCCGTGCAATCTCAGAGGTCAACTAGTGAAATACAAAGTGTCGAGTTCAGTAGCTCATTTCATTAATGAAAACTTGAGTTAATAAGGAAAATAGATTTATATACTGAAATTAATATTTAAGGTGCTCTGGTAAATGAATGCATAAATGATGATTTCTACATTAGGTCTTAACAAATCCAGAGGCCAGGCAGCTATTGGCTCCTAGATTTTACCTCTTGATCCGAAACGTCCGGGTTATGCTAAAATAAAATAAAAAAAAAAACAACAATCTAGAGATTAGGCTGTGCCTTGCTCCTAAAAATGTGTAGCTGGCTCTTCGTTCCTAAATTTGATGAAAATTTCTCAAGCCCAGTTTTTTAACAATACTCTGGACCAGGGATCGCAAACTCTGGATCCCCAGATGCTGATGTACTCAAAGAAGTTTGGGGATTGTAGGCCAATAGCTGGCCAGAGAATCATGAAAGTTGTAGTTCAAAAACATCGGGGGGGGGACCAGAGATTGAGATTTCCCCCCCCTTGGCTGAGATGTCCGAGGTGCTAAAAATTTGGAGCCCATTTGCAGAGGAATTTTTGCTTCCAGTACAATGAAATTCCGTTGCATTGCTCCAAAATATGACCAGATTGAAGTTATTCAACATTGGGCTCGTGCGTGAGATTTTGAAGATTGAGTATACTTGACCATGGTAGTGATGGGGTTAAGAAGGCAATGCAAATTAAAACATAAGCAAAATCTCAACGATAGTATACACAAATAAAACTTAATAGTAAGCATCAATTGTAAGTGAAGTAAAACAGGCAAAATTCTATATAACCAGGGGCGGATCCAGACGCAGGTGTCGGGAGGGACGCTCTACCAATTTTGGCTTAGAGCTGATGTTCCGTTCGCAGTGACAGCCAGAACGCACCAAATCACAGGCTCTGCTCGTCACACTCACTCTCCCCAGGACATCGCCGCATAGTGTCTGTCCTTCTGCAGTTCAGATGACACCTGACCGACCCTGCGCAGCAATGCTCTGTAGTCTACATTCTGGCTCATGTATATGTTATGTCAGTGTATATGCCTTATGTAACAAGATTTCTAATGATACACAACATCTATGTATTCCCATCAATAATAATTTGATGCGCTCTATATACAACTATTAATACGATATCCATATATACGTGACAGACTCCATAATAACAGACCTACATGTAAGGCCAGCGGAATCAATGAATGTAAAAATCATTAGCCGTGTTAAACCGGAGCTGGACAAAATTATCAACGAAATCGGGACAGGTTAAGAGCCAATTACACCTTTTTGGGAAACTGGTAAAGTTTTCTCCATAGATTTGAGCAGCATAAACCAGAAATGAAGGGCAAAATTCCACCAACAAATGGCTACTAGGCAGATGGATTTTTTTCATATCATGCGTTAAACAAATATTTACTAATTTACTCTATACTTTGCAAACCGAAAACGTATTCAATGACCTTATTCACACAAAAAAGATTGCACCAGCCAAGATATAAGCTGTGTTTACTTACAGTGAGAGCAGCGTTATATTGGCTGAGAGGGGGCCGAGGTCGGGAATGATATTCAGCTGGTTGCGATTTAATCGCCTAGGTGAAGAAAAGAAAATGTTTTAAATATTTTAATAAATATTATTACATTAAAATAATGTTTATAATATGAAAGTGTTATAGAAAATAATTTAAAAGACAAAATGTTGGAGTTAACAAACACAGCCCATAATGAGCCCGAATGGCTTTAAATAAGATCAATACTTACAGTTCTCGCAGATTGTGAAGGTGACTCAATGAGCTGGTTTTGATTCCTGACAGCTTGTTGTGGCTCAAGTCCCTAAAACCAGATAAAGAATAAAAAAAATTTATTTTGCAATCCAGCCATCTTTCTTTATATTAAATGCATGACTCAATACAAAAAAGGGTCACAGAATATAATATAATATATATATCCAGGATATCCACTTCTAATTGCTCAGGTGCTGACCGCCGCAAAGGGCCTACAACTCATCAAGAAGGCTCCTGGAGTCGTTTAACTACATATATTTTTTTTTATTATTGGGGTAGTACAAAAAAAAAAAAAAAAGGACGTTTCAGTCCCACTTGAAAAAGGTCCTCTGTGGGACTAAAACGTCAATTTTTGTACTACCACAATAAAAAAAAAAATATATAGTTAAAAGACTCCAGGAGGGCACGCCTTCTTGATGAAATATATATATATTTCTAGGTGTTTTTTTTTAGTATAAATGAAAATTAGATTTTTAATATGACAAAAGAAAAAAAAAACACTAAAAAAAACATTCAAGCCAACAAAATATTTTGATATTCCTACTGGGGAAGTGGTTAATTTAACGCAAGGGACAGCACCCAGAACATACTTGAAAACGAGAGAAATCTCAATGTATCCTTCCTGGTAAAATAATTTGCAAATAAGTCCTGGGCCCTGCAGATGTATTGGAACTACATTTCCCATGAGTCTCCACTAATGTATTGTAGTTTCAAAACATCTAGGAGAGCCATGGTTGGATGTTGACCCCTGTCTATTGTTTTTGATAAAGTATCTGTGCCTGCTTAATCTGTCTCTATAAACAAACCTCTTTACATATCACTAGTATTATTATCTGGGAAGTTCAACTCGTATTGGTCTTCATTTAAAAGTACATAAAAGCCAGTTTCACGCTCTATTCCCTACATGGTCGGCAGGGTAACCGTCAGTATCCATCCCCACTTTGTGCACAGAACATCCCAAAAACGGAAACCACCTGTGCTCTGACTCCCCATATATCTACGATCAACCAAAAAGCAGATGTTTATGGTTTATTAAATGGCCATTAACGTCTCAAGCCCACCTGCCATGTCAAGGCAACCTCTGAAGGTGGGTTCTAATCTGATGCCAATACACAGCCCTCTGCTTTCTCTCAGCGAAGAGACATACAGGGTTATTCAGAGAAAGGTGAAACGCTGCAGAACTTTTGGAGAAGTGAAAATTCCAGGTCGAAATAGCCAAACTAGAAAAATTCTCCCATTTATCTCACTTTCCAAATCGAATATTTTGACCTAGAATTTTCACTTCTCCTGAGTTTCACCTCTGTCTGAATAACCCTGACAGCGATGGGTTTATAGTCCTACTGCCCAAAATGTTTAAATATGCACACGGACCTTATAATATACTCTAGAGATCAGTTTTTGACCCAAGGAGCCAGGATTTTCCTGAGTGGAGACACTGAGGTTTCTGTAAACATCCACACAATTAAACATTGCTGCGCCTCGTGGCACAAAGATGGCCGCGGCGGCAAAACCAAGTAAAATAAAAAAAAGTGGGGGTATGGCAATATCAACACAGAGATAATCACTCAAAAGAAATTGGAAATGGTCAAGTAACCGGTGTCGGACAGTGGAATAATAGATATATATATATATATCCATCCCAGAAGAGGGGCACAGCAGGAGACTGCTGAATGTTTTTCTGTAGAGGTGCTGTATTTCATCATTGACGTTTCAGCCCTTACATGGACATTTATCCATGTGCACCTCTTCAGGCATTCTAGATTTATATGTTCGATAGCACCAGAGCAATGAGACATTTGTAAGTTTGAGTGCAGGAATTTTGGGTTTTGTAACACCTATATAAAAAATATACATTGTGTCCTGACAAAAGTTATTAATTAAGTATAAGTTTACAAGTGCGACTGAATAAAGCAAGAAGATTTGCATACAAAGACCCAGGAGTGCACAAGGATAAACGTCCATGTAAGGACAGGACTGAAATATGATTTTATAGAAATAGAGAGATGCACGTGGATATCACACACACATCTGTTCAATTGCTTGTTAACACAAATTGCTAACCAGCCAATCACATGGCAGCTCCTCAATGCATTTAGGCATCTAGACGCGGTGAAGACGACTTGGAGGTGTTCACACCGACTTTCAGAAATGGGGAAGAAAAGGGATTTAAGGGACTTTGAACGTGGCGTGGTAGTTGGTACAAGACGGGCTGGTCTGGCTATTTCAAAATCTGCCGATCTACTGGGATTTTCACGCACAGCCATAGGTCTAGGGTTTACAGAGAAGCATCTAAAAAAGAGAAAATATCCAGTGAGCGGCAGCTGTGTGGACAAAAACTACTAGTTGCTGTCAGAGGTGAATGGGCAGACTGGTTCAAGATGATAGAAAGGCAACAGTAACTCAAATAACCACTCGTTACAACCAAGGTATGCGGAATACCATCTCTTAACGCACAACATGTCCAACCTTGAAGCAGATGGGCTACAGCAGCAGCAGACCACACTGGGTGCCATTCCTATCAGAACAGGAACCTGAGGCTACAATTCGCACAGGCTCACTAAAATTGGAAAATAGAAGATTGGAAAAACGTTGCCTGGTGTGAGGAGTCTCGATTTCAGCTGCGACATTCAGATGGTAGCGTCAGAATTTCGTGTAAACAACATGAAAGCATGGATCCATCCTGCCTTGTATCAATGGTTCAGGCTGGTGGTAGATATTTTCTTCGCACACTTAGGGTCCCTTAGAACAAATTGAGCATCATTTAAACACCACGGTCTACCTGAGTATTGTTGCTGACCATGTCCGTCCCCTTTAAGACCACAGTGTACTCTGTATCTTCTGATGGCTACTTCCAGCAGGATAACGCACCATGTCACAAAGCTCAAATCATCTCAAACTGGTTTCTTGAACATGACAATGTGTTCACTGCGCTCCAATGGCCTCCACAGTTACCAGATCACAATCCAATAGAGCACCTTTGGGATGTGGTGGAACGGGAGATTCGCATCATGGATGTGCAGCCGACAAATCTGCAGCAACTGCGTGATGTCATAGAAACATAGAAAAATGTCGGCAGATAAGAACCTTTCGGCCCATCTAGTCTGCCCAATTACATGGATACTTTACCTGGATTTATCTTTTGTTTAGGATAGCCTTATGCCTATCCCATGCTTGCTTAAATTCAATTACTGTTTTGGCCTCTACCACTTCAACTGGAAGGTTGTTCCATGTATCCACCACCCTCTCAGTAAAATAATGCTTCCTGATGTTACTTTTAAACCTTTGCCCCTCTAATCTAAGACTATGTCCTCTTGTTTTGCTACTTTGTTTCCTTTTAAATATACTCCCTTCCTCTACCTTGTGGATTCCCTTTACGTATTTAAATGTTTCTATCATATCTCCTCTGTCTCGTCTTTTTTCCAAGCTGTACATGTTAAGATCATTAAGCCTTTCCTGGTAACTTTTCTCCTTCAAGCCGTACACCATTTTAGTAGCCCTTCTCTGAACTCTCTCCAAGATGTCTATATCCTTCTGGAGATACGGTCTCCAGTACTGCACACAGTACTCCAAGTGCATCATGTCAATATGGACCAAAATATGAGAGGAATGTTTCCAACGCCTTGTTGAATCTATGCCACGAAGAATTAAAGCAGTTCTGATGGCAAAAGAGGGTCCAACCCGGTACTAGCAAGGTGTACCTAATAATGTGGCCAGTGGGATCAAAAATATTATAAATATATATAATATATACAGGGCTCGAGTCGAGCGGGAACGCGCGGGAACGGCGTTCCCGCACTTCTCCAACAGCGGGAACGCTGCGGGAACGCAGCGTTCCCGCTGTGGCCCGAGCCCGAACGCTTAACAGGCGGCCGCCGCACATTGGCGGCGGCCGCGTGCTTCCTATTCTAGCGGCCGGTGACCGGAAGTGGAGCCGCTCGCCTGGCTGTTTCCTAGATCCCAGGCGAGCGGCTGCACTTCCTGTCAGCGGCCGCTGAGCAGGAAACACGTGGCCGCCGGCAGTGTGCGGCGGCGGCAGCAGCAGCAGCAGCGGTAAGTTGGGTTGGGGGCATTATCCATGAGACCAGGGGGCACTATCCATGAGACCAGGGGGCATATCCATGAGACCAGGGGGCATATCCATGAGACCAGGGGGCATATCCATGAGACCAGGGGGCATATCCATGAGACCAGGGGGCATATCCATGAGACCAGGGGGCATATCCATGAGACCAGGGGGCATATCCATGAGACCAGGGGCAGTATCCATGAGACCAGGGGGCACTATCCATGAGACCAGGGGCAGTATCCATGAGACCAGGGGCACTATCCATGAGACCAGGGGCATATCCATGAGACCAGGGGCATATCCATGAGACCAGGGGCATATCCATGAGACCAGGGGCATATCCATGAGACCAGGGGCATATCCATGAGACCAGGGGCATTATCCATGAGACCTGGGGGCATATCCATGAGACCAGGGGCAGTATCCATGAGACCAGGGGCATATCCATGAGACCAGGGGGCATTATCCATGAGACCAGGGGGCATTATCCATGAGAGTTGGGGCATTATCCATGAGAGTTGGGGCATTATCCATGAGACCTGGGGGCATTATCCATGAGACCAGGGGCAGTATCCATGAGACCAGGGGCATATCCATGAGACCAGGGGCATATCCATGAGACCAGGGGGCATTATCCATGAGAGTTGGGGCATTATCCATGAGAGTTGGGGCATTATCCATGAGACCTGGGGGCAGTATCCATGAGACCAGGGGCAGTATCCATGAGACCAGGGGCATATCCATGAGACCAGGGGCATATCCATGAGACCAGGGGGCATTATCCATGAGAGTTGGGGCATTATCCATGAGAGTTGGGGCATTATCCATGAGAGTTGGGGCATTATCCATGAGACCAGGGGCAGTATCCATGAGACCAGGGGCATTATCCATGAGACCTGGGGGCATTATCCATGAGACCAGGGGCAGTATCCATGAGACCAGGGGCATATCCATGAGACCAGGGGCATATCCATGAGACCAGGGGCATTATCCATGAGACCAGGGGCATTATCCATGAGACCAGGGGGCATTATCCATGAGACCAGGGGGCATTATCCATGAGACCAGGGGGCATATCCATGAGACCAGGGGCATATCCATGAGACCAGGGGCATATCCATGAGACCAGGGGGCAGTATCCATGAGACCAGGGGGCATTATCCATGAGAGTTGGGGCATTATCCATGAGACCTGGGGCATTTATATCCATGAGAGCTGGGGGCAATTATATCCATGTGAACTGGGGAAAATATATCCATATAACCAGTGCTGTGCATATTATTCTTGGGGTTCAGTGCTGTGCATATTATTCTTGGGGTTCAGTGCTGTGTATATTATTATGGGGGCTCTGTGCTGTGCATGTTATTATGTTATTGTTGGGGCTCAGTGCTGTGTATATTATACTGGAGGCTCAGTGCTGTGTATATTATTCTGGGGGCTCAGCGCTGTGTATGTTATTCTGGGGGCTCAGCGCTGTGTATGTTATTCTGGGGGCTCAGTGCTGTGTATATTATTCTGGGGGCTGAGCGCTGTGTATATTATTATGGGGGCTCTGTGCTGTGCATGTTATTATGTTATTGTTGGGGCTCAGTGCTGTGTATATTATACTGGAGGCTCAGTGCTGTGTATATTATTCTGGAGGCTCAGTGCTGTGTATATTATTCTGGAGGCTCAGCGCTGTGTATATTATTCTGGGGGTTCAGCACTGTGTATATTATTCTGGGGGCTCAGTGATGTGTATGTTATTCTGGGGGCTCAGCGCTGTGTATATATTCTGGGGGCTCAGTGCTGTGTATGTTATTCTGGGGGCTCAGTGATGTGTATGTTATTCTGGGGGCTCAGTGCTGTGTATGTTATTCTGGGGGCTCAGTGCTGTGTATGTTATTCTGGGGGCTCAGTGCTGTGTATATTATTCTGGGGGTCTGTGCCTGGAGATATATATATATATATATATATAATGCGTTAGTCCAGTTGCCAAAATCACGAGTATACCTGTATGTAGTGATACCTTTCACTGATCAGTATAGTGTCCAGTTTACACTCTTGAAAGTTTGTCTTTTAAATGTAAAGTTAACCCAATAAAAATGGTATCACCGGCTCGTCCGGCTATACTCGTGATATATATATATATTTTCTTAAGGTAATGGGGTTGTGGAATTCGTGGGTGAGTTCCCTCACTTTTTTTCCCAGGACTTGACCCCTGAATATATATATATATATATATATTTCAGTCTTGTCCTTTCGCATATATATTTATGTGTGTGTGAAAGGACAGGACTGAAATATGATAATATAATATAATATAATAATATATATATATTATATGTCTGTCCTGATGAAGGCTCCGTGTTAGGAGCCGAAACGTCGATTATTATGGATTAATAAATTGGAAAACTTTTTTGGAAATCCCTGGAATGCTGGCGTTTTTGCTTTGGATGTTTACTGAGGGCCATCGCTGAGCACCGGAGAACATTTTGGGTGAACCGTGAGTGCAAAACCTATTTGTCACACACACATAAAGCGTGGATAGATACAGTTGTGTTCAAAATTATTCAACCCCCAATGCTGTAACGGGTTTTAGGGAATTTAGTGTACATTTGTAATTGTATTCAGAATGAAATCCTACAAGGACTTTTTAAAGAACCATATGCAACTAAAATGACATCAATTGGTTTTGTAATACAGTAGTAAATGTTTCTTTTGTGAATTCTTCATTGACACAATTATTCAACCCCTTAAAGACTACCACTCTGAAGAACAGAGGTTCATTCAAGTGTTTTCAATCAGGTATTGAAAACACCTGTGGATGTCACGGAGCAGCAATAAAGCATAATAAGCACCAATTAGGCAGCTTTAAAATGACTGTGATACTCAGCTCCTTCTAGACATTTACTGGTGTGGTTACAAACATGGTGAAGTCAAGAGAATGGTCCAGGAAGACAAGAGAAGAGGTGATTACTCTTCACAGGAAGGGCAATGGCTATAAGAAGATTGCAAAGATGTTAAACAAACATACCAAGAGAGACCATAGGGAGCATCATTCGCAAATTCAAGGCAAAGGGCACTGTTGAAACGCTACCTGGTCATGGCAGAAATAAGATGCTGACTTCGACTGCTGTGCGCTACCTGAAGCGTAGAGTGGAGAAAAGTCCCCGTGTGACTGCTGAGGAACTGCGAAAAGATTTGTCAGATGTGGGTACTGAAGTTTCAGCTCAGACAATACGGCGCACACTGCGTAATGAAGGCCTCCATGCCAGAACTCCCAGGCGCACCCCCTTGCTGTCTCCAAAGAATAAGAAGAGTCGACTGCAGTATGCCAAAAGTCATGTGGACAAACCACAGAAGTTTTGGGATAGTGTTCTGTGGACTGATGAAACAAAATTAGAACTGTTTGGGCCCATGGATCAACGCTATGTTTGGAGGAGGAAGAACAAGGCCTATGAAGAAAAGAACACCTTGCCTACTGTGAAGCATGGCGGGGGGTCAATCATGCTTTGGGGCTGTTTTGCTTCTGCAGGTACAGGGAAGCTTCAGCGTGTGCAAGGTACCATGAATTCTCTTCAGTACCAGGAGATATTGGATGACAATGTGATGCAGTCCGTCACAAACCTGAGGCTTGGGAGCCGTTGGACCTTTCAACAGGACAATGATCCCAAGCATACCTCCAAGTCCACTAGAGCATGGTTGCAGGTTAAAGGCTGGAACATTTTGGAGTGGCCATCGCAGTCACCTGACTTAAATCCGATTGAGAACCTCTGGTGGGACTTAAAGAAAGCAGTTGCAGTGCGCAAGCCTAAGAATGTGACTGAACTGGAGGCTTTTGCCCATGACGAATGGGCGAAGATACCCGTAGATCGCTGCAAGACACTTGTGTCAAGCTATGCTTCACGTTTAAAAGCTGTTAGTACAACATCCTTTTACAGTTCTAAGTACTAAGATTGAATGTCACTTGGGGGTTGAATAAAACGGATAATGATGTGAGCACAGAAAAGACATTTGTGGTTATTTCATTATAAATGTTATGTTATATTTGTCTGACCTACACGTGCCTCTTTGATTTAATTGTAAGCAAGATGACTGAATGATCAAAATCAATGTCAAACTGGCCAAAACACTCAATTTCAGTGGGGGTTGAATAATTTTGAACACAACTGTATATATTATATGAGAGAGAGAGAGAGAGTTTGAAAAAAATTCTTCAAGACTGAAACATTGATATTTGTGAATATATTCAATTTATAGCTGTCAAGAGAGTCTGAGTTGTGTATTCTTTTTTGTTATATATATATAAAAAAATTGAATAGTCACATATACATTTCAGGGATAGAAAAAAAGGTAATCAAACCAGTAAGGAAAAGAAAATATGTAGATGCCAACAGCACATTTTTTTTTAAAACCCATGTAATGTGTCTTAGTTCTAGATTTCATAGAATAAGCCACATATTTGGAAGCCATAAGTAAAATTCTAGGAGCCAGTGGCTACCTGGTTCCTGGAGTTGTCAGGCCCCAAGATATACTGTATATAATTTGGAAGCCAGAAGGAAAACGTGAGGTGACATAAATAAAATGGATGGAGCCACATCTTCACAATTTTAGGAGGCATGGAAAGTTTTATATATATTGGATGTTCAGAATAATTTGGGAATGTAGAGGCACAGACAAATATCTAGGTGCCGGCGGCTACCGTAAAATATTCAGTATAGTAAATCTAAAACAACAAGTGATAGCAAATAATCGGTTGTGTACCACTACATGCCAAGTGAAGAACCGATGAAAATAGAGCATGATGCGTGTTTAGAGCAAATCTTTGAGCGACGGCAGTAAATTAACCCTTTCGCTGCTGAGCCTTTTCCCACCTCTGTGCTGAGCTAATTTTTACCGGTTTCACTCATCATGTTTAAATGCGTTTTGAAGCCTTATTTTAATATATGACCCAGACATATTATATATCGTTCTTTCCGGCAGACTGTGCAGATTCATAATATGTCATTATTATATGTATACGTTATGTCATGTCTGTATATTATAACAAAAAATGCAATAAAATTAGAATTTTCAATAATTTACAACGTGTAAAGTGTTTTTTTTCACATTTTAAAATGCGATCGCTTGCGGTTATATTTTCTATGGGGTGCGCTTGTTAAAAAAATTAGAAATGAGGAATCGTTACTTTTTTGGGGAAAATTACGTGGTTTTTAGCAAACGCCCCCCATAGAAAAATCGTTAGTGCAGCATCATTGTTCACATTATAATTGAAATGGGAACAATATTGTTGCACTAATAAATCTAAAAAAAAAAAAAAAAAAAAAAAAACAACATTTTTTTTTTATTTTAATTTTTTTTTTTTACTTTTTACATGGTCATGTTTGGTATCATTGGAATGGCCACGCTCTGGCCGTTCCAATGATAGTAAACATTAACCCCTAGCTGTCACGGATCAGGAGATAGGGGGTTCCAATGAACCCCCTATCTCCACTATAGGTGGCAGCAAGGGGTTAATTTAAAAACTGGCGCCATCGCGCTCTGCGCGATGACGCCAGTCATTAGGGGGATATCCCGGAAGCTTGGCCGACATCCAAGATGTCGGCCAGCTCCGGGAGGGGACCGCGATACGGCGCATGTTGGCGCCATATCGCGATCCAGCCCCCTAGGGGTTAAAGACAGCCGCCGCTTGGAAGGGCAGGCTGTGCCCTTCCAGGCGGTGCCTGCCTTTAATCGCTGGTCCGCACGGATGGGGAGGGGGAGAGACTCCGAAGGACCTCCCCTGCAATGGCGGGGGGGTGCCTGAAATAGACGTCATCGCGCCCGCCGGTTGGGCTGACATCGATGATGTCAGCCCGCACCGGGGGGCCGAGCGATCAGCCGGAATACCGGCTGATCGCGGGCTGCAAAGGGAGGACACGCTCAGCGCGTCCTCCGCAGCCAAGTACCAATGCGGTTGGACGCGCTGAGCGCGTCCACCGCATTGAAGTGGTTAAAGGATCTATTCACAAAGCACCGAAATTGTGTTTTCATTTTAATGCACTTCAGTGATTCCATTTCGCCGAAAATACTGTAAATTCCCCATGTTCACTGTACTTTGGAGAGCGGGAGAGAGGGAGAGAGGGAGACCCCTAATTCTCCTAATAGAAGTTGAAAACCAATAAAAATGGTCCTTCATAATTATTAAAAGGCCTGATACAAAACAATAAAAAAGTCTATTAAAAAAATAAAAAAGGGTTTTTGCAAAAAAGATAAGAATAAACGGTCTTTAAAAATTAAAAAAAAACGTTAAAGTGATTATGTTTTTACATTGAAACCTATGGGATTCGGCAGTTTAAACCTGTCAAATTGAAACACCGAAAATCAGGACATTTCTCCACAATTTCGAAAATACGATAGTCTTCTGTGGGACAATTTCGGTGCCGCCAAACGTTGCTGAACTGCAAAAAAGTGCGCCGTATTTCGCTGTCAGTTCTCCTGTATTTGGTGAATTGACAGCTTTGTGAATAGATTAATTGCCTGGAAATTGCACTGAATGTTGAAATTCGCCATTCTGTGAACGTCGGGGCCAATTGGGCCGTTAGTATTACTTAAGGGGTTATTCACTATCTAAAACATTTATTAATGTCTAAACCTAAAACTTGTAAACATTCAATTTTGTGCAAATACATTTATCTGTGTGCTAAACAACGGCTTTCAAGGAACACAAGTTCCCCTATAGGATGTGCTGACAGTCACACTGTGCAAGCACTAGAGATTTATAGTGATGTTATCTTTAGGTCAAGGGAGCACTCAAGACTATTCAAAGCAAGACGCTAGTGGTGGGAGTGCAGGAATCTTCTGAACATGGTCTACTGGGTAGCGGACCTTCTTTTGTGCAACAAGAGCATCATTGGAACTCATGGACCCCTATCCTTCCTGAGCAGCTAATCGGGAGCTGCTAATGAAAAAATTCCTCGCCAACCGTCAATCATTAGTGGCTCCCTATTCCCTGCCCTATTATTAGTGAGCTGCTGGGTTAGTGCCTTGACTCGTAATATTTGGGAGCTGCCAACTGATAGGACTGTATTGAGACTAGCATGAGCCCTGCGAGGGATTGTGAAGGCAGAGGGTCTTGGTCGCGCTGTCCCCTGCACTGTGGGATCAAAGGCGAGTATATTTTTAGATCAATATGCTCACCCATAACAGGGCAGGTACTAATGGTTAAAGGGATACTCTATTAAAATTAGAGCCCCCTCTATTTTTTGCCCTTAAATAATTGCGCAGATATTGCTAGCAGCCTCTGCCAAATTATTATTTTCATATTTTTTAATTATAAGTCATTTTACCCACTTTCTTTCTTTCTCACGGCGCGCAGCTCTTCTTCAGGTCAGGGACTCCCGAACCCAGAAGACCCTGCAGCTTTGCTATGCAATTTGCGTGACTATCAAACTGCGTAATGTAGGATCTGGACATTTCACACTGCTCAGACTTGCGTACTTTACATACAAAGTTCCGCGGCACCTACGCAGAATTATAGATCAGAGCTGCTCTCATGTGCAAATCTGAACCAATCAGCTGCCTGAGAACGCTCGCTATCGCGTGTGATCTGAGAGAGGGTGACGTCAGTGCTCTCCTTGCTGGCGCCACTAGAGACCGATCTGGTGCCCAGCAGCCGGGAAATTCAAAATCCAGCCAGGAAAGTCCTCCACTTCACCCAACGTTTTCACTATAATGAGGCTACGGGGAGGGGGAAGGACTCGCCTGATCCTGGCCACTTTAAGAATATAAAATGTTCAGGAGGAGTAGCGTGTTCCTTTAATGGCTGGTGGGGAAACATTCCATTAGCGGCCCCCTATTACCGGCCCTTGTGTTCTGATTCTAAATGAGAATCATGTGGCCAACATAGAATGCACATCCAAAATTCATCCCATAAACAACACAAGCTGCAAACACAGAGGTCACAAAATACCTATTAAACACCGCAACGTCAAGACACTGCGAGTGGATAGTAATAGGAACACGTGACAAAAAAAACTAAACTATTTATCTAAAAGTCAAACCACAGCACAGAAAACTGAATTTACCTCCCCGTAAAGCTAAATAAAAAATAAATAAGGTAAAGCCTCCCCCCCCCCCCCATAAAAACATTCATTACATTACTGAGAACAGATTTCTGGTTGTACCAAACATGTGGGTGTTCTTTTTCTCCCTCTGAATCACTGAGCACTAAACGCAGCAGTGATTTGGGGATTTTTTTGGTTACACACTTTTTCCTTTTTGAACATCTGGCACGTCTATAAATCATGGCTCGCTGCCTTGGCGCATAAAGGGTGAAACTCAAACATTAGTTACGAATGCAGTTGTGAAAGATCACTGCAGTGGAGCCAGACACTTTCACTCGCGGCTTAATCCCCCCCCCCCCAAATCCATCTGGAATCGATCAATCTGGCCACAAGCATAACAACTTCTATAATGTATCAAGTAGACTTAGGTAATTGTAACACTCAGATTTGGGGACATACAAAAGAAAAAAAGTAGGGATATCCTTCTCACTCTACGACGGTGAGAAAGAGTAACGCCATTAAGCAACTGTAGAAGAAGAAGCTCATTAATTTATTACTATCCTTACCCGCATGACATTGAGGGAATTCAGAATAGACATTTGCATTTCGTTTCGTCAAAATTTGGTTTTCGGCCGAGATTTGTATTTTCCTTTTTTTTTTTTTTTTTCCGAAAAACGGAACATCGGCCGTCCGATATTACGAATTGGCAGAAGTAACGAGTCGAAGTAGATTCGAAAAAGATCCGAAACAATATCAAACGGAATGAGAATGATCCGAAACGAGAAAAAATGTACGAAAATTACCCAAAACAGACCAAAATGTTCAAACAAAAAAAACAAAAGGATTTCAAAATAATAAATAGAAAGAGGGATTTTTTTAACATTGCAATTTATAGGATTCGCCTATGGACATTAATTTTAAAAATAATCCCCGTTTTTATTAAATATTTCTTAAACCGTTTATTTTTCCCACTTGCAGCAATAAGCCATTTTGTTTATTATTATTTTTTTTTTTTTTTTATTTTTTTTTTCGGGTGAAATTTTACGTTTAACTTTTTTTTAAAGTTTTCGTTCAATAGTTTTTTTGCAAACAGTGCTTCAATAATGATCGGATCCGATCAGATACCGGTAAATGAATCTTATCCGAAAACGATATCAGACTATCCTATATGTCGGACCGGTCTGAAATTACAAATTGCGGTGAAATAGCGAACGACCTGAAAGAAAGAAAAAAAAAAAAAAAAGTTTAAAATGGCCCTAAATCACCCAAAATGAAAAAAAAAAAAAAAAACACCAGGAAGAAAAAAAATTCCAAAACGAAAACCGAAAAAATTAAAAAAAATTGTGTACAATATAATTCAGTACCTTTATGGTGATAAACGGAAACAAACTCAGGCCGAGCAACAAATCTTCCATCCCAGGCTCTCCGAACCCATACAGAAAGGTTAAGCTAATAGCCAGATGGCGAACAAAACCATAAGCTGAAGCAACAGTGAATAGAATAGTGCACAGAAGTAGAAGTAATGTCTCCGAGCACAGGTCTACGAAGATCCAGGATCTGTCGCGCCCCCCCCCCCATCCCTCCCAGTTCTTAACTGCAGTCATTTGAAATCACCCACCTCTTCATGATATCTCAGGAAGAAGCAGAAGCTTGATACTGACTATACAAGCCCTTAGGCTAGGGTCAGACGAAAGCATTTTTCCCCGCGAACGTGAAAAAGTGCGTCCGAACGCATTGACGTATTTTTTCACGGAATGCGCAAAAACGGTCAGACGATGCGCATTTTCGGGCGTGATTTTGTACGGATCGTCAATAAAACTCTTTTTGCGTCTGGACGTTATGTGGGCCGGACATTAGCAGTGTCTGACATCTCCTAATCACGCACACACGCCGCTATGCCGCAGCTGCGCACTCAGTACGTCAGTACTAGCGGTTCAGCGTTCTCAGAAAAATGCGTTCAAATTCCACTTGCGTTGCACGGCCGGACTTTTGTGCGGCCGTACATCGTATATTGGTCGTCATTGCCCGTCATCTGCTGCTAGTGCGGCCGTAATTATGTGCGCCAGAACGCACGTTAAAAGTGCGCTGGTCTGACCCCAGCCTTAGTAGCCAGTACAGCTTTCCTATGAGACTGCACAACAGGGACGTTTAGGAACTCTACTACAGCCTTCATTACTATACAGTATGACATGCGCAACAGGACTACAGCTCCCAGAAACCCATGCAGTTCCCATAAAATAAGGAGACATGTTAAGCATTGCTTTCAGAAGCTAGGAGAACATTTTTTATTTTAATAAAAGTATTTTACCAGGAAGGATACATTGAGATTTCTCTCGTTTTCAAGTATGTTCTGGGTCTGGTGGGCAAGAAACTTGACCAAGGACACTTACTGGAGAGGTGTTCTAGCCCGGATAGAACATGGGTCTGCACGGTTATAGAGAGTGAGGTTACCTCTACTCCATCCAGCCGCTACAAGAAGTAGCAACAATGTAAAGTAGAAGAGACTTGAGGTTTTATTATTTTAGGTTTTGTGTTTTTTAAATTTGTCACAATATATATACACATGTCGCAGGTAGAGTCCAAAAATTTTCAGTTGTTATCCAAGTAATCTGTAGACCAGGGCTTGACAAATTTGCTTTGAATCTAGAAGCCAGCTACAAAACTTAGGAGCCAACGTTTCGGCAAGGATTCGCCTTTATCAAGGTATACCTTGCCTCTGCATCTGGGAGTTTGTTTGTACTGACCCAAATTATGATTTTAGCTGCTTCTATTTATCACTTTATTACCTGGTGCTTTTTGCTGTTAGGTATTTTTGTGCATGTGGTCTTTTGGCTACTTTTTGAGCCTAGAAGTTTAGAGCGTTGTTTCCAATATCAGTTTGGCCGCTCTGAGAGATATATACACTTATATTATTTATCTATCTGTGTATACATCTATAAAATGTAGGAGACAGATGGTTTTAGATGCCAAAGACTGGTGCAAAATAAACTGGAAATTTAGGAGCCAGGAGTAAAATTCTAGGAGCCAGTGGCTACCAGACTCCTGGCTTTGTCAAGCCCTGCTGTAGACTAACCAGCCCCATTGGTAAACGTGATTTAATGGTTAGGGTTTGCTTGGGTACACGTGAAATTTTACTACCATCAAAGATTCGGTTTTTGGTCAAATGTAAACTACTCCAAACTCTTACAAAGCACATTTCCCAGAGGCGTTTGGGTCCATCACGGGTATTTGGGTATACCAATATACCTTATTTTATATCGGGCTTTACCCAAAGCTGCCGGGTAATGTCAGTTTCCCCTGGCCATAAAGATTCAGTGTCCATAACTGCAAACCATGAGATGTTTATAAATAAGTCACTGACTGAATAGCGTATGGCTACATTCTGTGCAACAAACACCTAGGAAACAAAAGGAAAGCTTTTACTAGGAGAGAAAAAAAGCCATGAACCATTGAGAAGTTCAATAATTGTTAAGCCGAGCATTATGGTTCCAATAGGTGGATGAATGATTATCCAAAGAAAACTGCAGTTACAATAATAAAAAAATAAAATAAGTGATTCACGTGGACAACTAGCTTCAAAACCAAGCCATAGAAAACACAAATATATGGTGTAGATTTGGTAAGCCGTGTTAGTCCAGATACCAGAAGCACCGCAGTATAGCAGTACGTAGTGATACCTTTTTTAGACGTTATATATATATATATCACACACACACACCTAAATATGTGGGAGCCCTAAAATCAATTGCTGCTGCCGAAGCCTACAGCAACGAGGATTTCATTACTTCCCAAAACTAAAAGGGGATGGAGAAGCGAATGGATTATAATTAACCACTTGGCTGCTAAGGACGCACTCAGCGCGTCCTGACAAGTGTTCCTCCTGTGTTACGGACGCGCTGAGCGCGTCCGTAGCACAGGAGGCAGCAATCAGCCAGGATTCCGGCTGATTGCTGGCCCCCCCCCCCCCGGTGCAGGCTGACATCGGCATGTCAGCCCGGCACTCCGGGACCCGGGGGGGGGGGAGGGGAGATAGAGGTCATTGCGACGGCGATTTGTGGTAAAGCCTCAAATCTCCAGAAGATACAAGTGGTTCAGCAGATTCAAGTCTGGACATTTGTGATGAGGGAGACCTGCACGCCCACGGATGAGTCCATGGTGGGCAAGGTGAAGGAATTTTTGGATCAGGAGCCTCAAACCATTCTCATAAAGCTTGTGGAGCAGTTCGAAATTCCAAACAAGCATTTTGAGGATTCCTCATGACTAATTGGAATTTGAAGTGCGCACGTTGGGTTCCACGTTCGTTGGAGGAGAACAAAAAACAGCTCGAATTGAGTTTGCCAAAAAGTTGCTCGTCAAGTTCGAGGTTGGGAAGTCTGACAAGTTCAAGGCAATTGTCACTGGTGATGAAACAGTGCTGACAGATGATTTTGGGGTGTATTTTGAAAAATGGGTGCACAGCTTGAAGAAAAGAAATGAACGGAAACAAGCGGCAATTATGTTGAGAAATACTGAATAACCAAGCTTTTTTGACAACATTTCTTTATTGCGTTAGAATCATTATTTAATGGTTTTTAGCCTTACTATTGGACCTCTCGTTGTACCAAGTGAGGAATGCCAGTATGTTATGAACTAAAATACTGTCCTGTTCATGGAAAGAAAAAAAATAAATCTAGCCCTGGTATAATAAGTACACTAATTAGGGAATGCTTAGATAATCACGAAGAAAAGAAAAAAACTATACTTGCGTAATAAACTACATAAATTACAACCTTCCACCCTATGCATCAGGACAAAATCAAAATGGCACGCTGACCACAGTCAGTTCTCTCAAATATCTAGGTATGTGGTTAGACGCAAATCTTTTGGCCCCCAAATTGAAAAACTCATCTAAACTTTACCCCAAACTAGGTGCCCTGTAGAGAAACAATTCCTGCCTGAGCCCCACGGTAAGAAAGAAGATTGTACAACAAATGCTTATGCCGGCTATTGATTACGGAGATTTAGTGTATGCAGCGGCCCCGCAAACACACCTCCAGAAACTTACTACATTGTATAACTCATTCTGCCGCTTTGTGCTACAATGTAACTACCTGATCCACCATTGTGACATGTAAAAAGAGCTAAACTGGCCGTCACTGGAGTCTAGACGCACCCTTTACCTTTCCAACCTGATGTTTAAGAGGTTTTCTGGGAAGCTACCACCCTACCTGAATAGACTGCTTCCCCTAGCAGTTCCCTCATCCTATAACCTACGATCCAGGACCTGCACCTTACTTGCAATACCACAAAAAGAGTGTCTCAATCCTCATTTTCCTACGGAGCACCGTAAATGTGGAATAACCTCCCAGACACCATCAAATCTTCCCCCAGTCTAAAGTCACTTAAGAGAGCTCTATTAACATACCTCAAAACAGAATGCACCTGTAACCATTTAACTATATTTCCTGCATATTTATTGTGTTAATCTGTATATTTGTGTTATTTTTAATATCTTGCCTTTTATTACTTTGTATTTATTTACCTACTGTAACAATTCAATGTTCTTGAACTCAGGACATACTTGAAAAAGCGAGAAATCAATGTATCCTTCCTGGTAAAATACTTTATAAATAAAAATAGCAGAAATAGTCCAAATGTTGGTTTTGTCTTATTTTACCTCTTTGTGCTTTTGTGATTAGAAAATAAACCTATCACGGAAATATAATGGAGAAAAAAAAGTAGAGAAATTACAGCTCATACAAAAAGAAAAGTAAATTATAACGGGAGGTCAGCCAAGGTGATCAAACATACAAATATTTGTGTATACTCCAGTGGCGGAAGTACCAGAGTCGCAGCGGTCGCAGTTGCGACCGGGCCCTGGCATTCCACCACTGGAGGGGGGCCCAGCGCCGCCGCCAGATTCCGGCAATCAGCGCCGGAATCTGGGAGCCGCGCGCTGGCCGTCCCTCTCCCTACGCGAGCGGCCGCTGACATGCAGCTTGGCCGCTCACATGGGAGAGAAACCACCTGACCAGCGCACGAGACCTCGCGCTGATCAGGTGGTTTCCGGCGAGCGGCCAAGCTGGATGTTTCCAGCGGCCGCTCGCCAAGGAGGACAAGATGCCGGCGGAGCCTGCCCTGGGCCTGGGGCCCCCCTGAGCAGGTAAGAGCTGGGCTGGGGCAGTATATCCATGAGCTGGGGGGCAGAGCTGGGGCAATATATCCATGAGCTGGGGGGGCAGAGCTGGGGGGCAGAGCTGGGGCAATATATCCATGAGCTGGGGGGCAGAGCTGGGACAATATATCCATGAGCTGGGGGGCAGAGCTGGGGCAATATATCCATGAGCTGGGGGGGGGGGGCAGAGCTGGGGGGGGCAGAGCTGGGGCAATATATCCATGAGCTGGGGCAGAGCTGGGGCAGTATATCCATGTGCTGGGGCAGAGCTGGGGCAATATATCCATGTGCTGGGGCAGAGCTGGGGCAATATATCCATGAGCTGGGGGGCAGAGCTGGGGCAATATATCCATGAGCTGGGGGGGGGCAGAGCTGGGGGGGGGCAGAGCTGGGGCAATATATCCATGAGCTGGGGCAGAGCTGGGGCAGTATATCCATGTGCTGGGGGGCAGAGCTGGGGCAATATATCCATGAGCTGGGGGGCAGAACTGGGGCAGTATATCCATGTGCTGGGGCAGTATATCCATGTGCTGGGGCAGTATATCCATGTGCTGGGGCAGTATATCCATGTGCTGGGGCAGTATATCCATGTGCTGGGGCAGTATATCCATGTGCTGGGGCAGTATATCCATGTGCTGGGGCAGTATATCCATGTGCTGGGGGCAGTATATCCATGAGCTGGGGGCAGTATTTCCATGAGCTGGGGGCAGTATATCCATGAGCTGGGGGCAAAAATATCCATGCATGAGCTGGGGCAGTATATCCATGAGCTGGGGCAGTATATCCATGAGCTGGGGCAGTATATCCATGAGCTGGGGCAGTATATCCATGAGCTGGGGCAGTATATCCATGAGCTGGGGCAATATATCCATGTGTGGTCTTGGGGCAATATATGTCCATGTGAGCTGGGGGCAATATATGTCCATGTGAGCTGGGGGCAATATATGTCCATGTGAGCTGGGGGCAATATATGTCCATGTGAGCTGGGGGCAATACTATCTTTTTTATATTGCAGGAGAAAAAAAAAGGTAAAAATATGGATCTTTTTTTGGGGGGGTTGGGGGGGCCCTTCATGGATTCTTGCACCGGGGCCCTCAGGTTTCTAGTTACGCCACTGGTATACTCCATTAGTGCATGGCAAGTCAGACTGGGAACCACAGAAGACTGACCATAGAGCCGATTTGTATTAGACTGAAGTAGTCCAGCTGGAACATTTCTACAACTTGGTTATTTTGACATACAAAACACCAAGGCTGATCCTGTGCAAGTTGCCAAATTCACCTCACGGATTTTATAAACACACATTTCTGAGGTAGAAAATGTTGTTGAGCAGTCAAAGAGATATGCCACTTTGAGAGCTGTTTGGTAATGCCAACGATATCCACTTTAAGATTTAAACATTGAGCAGAGAGAACAGAAAAATACAAGATGGCCACCAGTACCTGGACGTTCAAGTATCTTTTAGGCTCGCATCAGACGAGAGCACTGATCACGTCTGTGTTGCCGCACATTTGTACGTCCGTTATAATATAGCATATAATTATGACCAATGGAGACCCACACACGAAGTACGTCCGCACCGAACTGCGGATGCATAACGGACGCGGCAAACAGACTCAAGTTAGGGAAGAATGTAAATCCGCCAGAACGGACGCACAAAGTGCACTGCGTCCGCAACGTCCGCATAGCTTTGTGTGTGAGTGATGGAACGTTGTCAGACGGACTGCATTTATACGTCCAGCATTTTTCACGGACAAAATGTTTTTCATATTAATTTATTTTCCCTTCTACATCAGTTAAAAAGAAAAAAGAAAACACGTCAGTCACAAAAACGGACTGTGTGGCCACTACCTTGTCGTCAGTCAGAAAGTACGTCCGTTGTGCACGGACTCACAGTCCGCACATAATGTCATCTTAGGCTAGGGTCAGACGAGCGCAAAGAAAACACAAGCATAAACAAAACAAAAACGGGTAAGGCTTGTGTCAGACGAGCGCATTTTGTACGGATCGTGCTTCCGTGCAGTACGGACGCACATTCTGACGGAAGACGCAGTATTGGCCACATGGTCAGTTTTTGTGATTGATGTTATTTTTGACGGATGTAGCAGGGAAAATAAAATGAAATAACATTTTGCCTGTCAAAAATGCTGGACGTATAAATGCAGTCCGTCTGACCACGTTCCATCACTCACAAAGCTATGTGGACGTGGCGGACGTGGCGCACTCCGCACGACCGTTCTAGTGGTTTTACATTCTTGCCTAACCTACGTCCGTCTGCCGCGTCCGTTGTGCTTCCGCACTTTTGTGCGGACGTACTTGGTGTGTGGGTCTCTATTGATCATAATTGGATACTACGACAGACGTCAAAATGTGCGGCAACACGGACGTGATCAGTGCGCTCGTCTGACACGAGCCTTAGATAATTGAGTAAATGATAAAACAAGTAGACATTTTGTAAAACTAGACTGGGAAACACAGAAGACTGACGGACGATAGAGTCGATTTGTACTAGATCAAAGTAGT
This sequence comes from Leptobrachium leishanense, assembly GCA_009667805.1. NCBI lineage: Eukaryota > Metazoa > Chordata > Amphibia > Anura > Megophryidae > Leptobrachium > Leptobrachium leishanense. Next base: position 360,830,644 of record CM019065.1, on the reverse strand, counting down.
CCAGCTGGAACATTTCTACAACTTGGTTGTTTTGACGTACAAAAACACCAAAGCTGATCCTGTACAAGTTGCCAAATTCACCTCAAGGATTTTATAAACAGAGACATTTCTGAGGTAGAAAATGTTGAGCAGTTAACAAGAGATATGCCATTTTGGGAGCGGTTTGGGAATGCCAACAATGTACACTTAAACATTTGAATATTGAGCAGAGGGAATAGAAAAATACAAGATGAATGTCCAGGAACTGGTGGCCAAGTATCTTTAAGACGGCAAATCAAACACATAAACTAAACAAAAACTCTTTAGATAATGGAGTAAAAAACAAGTAGGATTCTGTAAAACTAGATGGGAAACGTGGAAGACTGATAAGAGCACCTCTCCAGTAAGTGTCCTTGGGCAAGACACCTAATGGTACATACTCGCCACCCAGGACATACTTGAAACCGAGAGAAATCTCAATGTATCCTTCCTAGTAAAATCCTTTCTCAAAAACAAAAAAAAAAGGAGTCGATTTGTACTAGACCAAAGTTGTCCAGCTGGAACACTTCTGCAACTTGGTTATTTTACCAAAGGGGTTATTTTGACGTACAAACGCATTGGCTGATCCAGCACTAAGTTTGCCAAATTCCTTCTGTGGATTTCATAAACACTCATATCTGAACTATACCATTTTGTTGGCCAATCAACAAGAAATATGCCTTTGGTTTTGATATATTTTTGGTACTGCCAACGACCTACAAAAAGAATACTGAGCAAAGAAAATACAATATGGCCGCCAATACCCAGACGTTCAACTACCTTTCGAAGAAACACATGTACAAGTAAGAAAAAACTATTGGAATAACGGAGTAAACAACAAGTAGGCGTTCTGTAACTCTAGACTGGCAAACGTGGAAGGCCGATCATAGAGCCGATTTGTACTACACCGATCTAGTCGAGCGGGAACATTCACTGGTTATTTTACCAATAGTGTTAATTTGACCTACAAAACATCAATGATCAAAACTGATTTTATTTACTTGCAAAATATTTTACCAGGAAGGATAGAGATTTCTCTAGTTTTCAAGAATGTCCTGGGTCCAACAACATTGTTTTTCTGTAACGACTGTAAAATTTCAAAGTAATAAAATGCAAAATATTAAAAACAAAATATACAGCTTAAACACAGAAATTAAATATGTAAGTTATATAGTCACTATGTTAGATGTTTACAGGTGCATTCCTTATTGAGGTATGTTGATAGGGAGCTCGAGTGACTTAAGACTGGGGGAAGATTTGATGGCGTCTGGGAGGTTATTCCATAACTGCGGTGCTCTGTAGGAAAATGAGGATCGAGCCACTTTCTTTTTGTATTGTGGTATTGTAAGTAAGGTGCAGGTCCTGGATCGGAGGTTATAGGATGAGGGGAACTGCTAGGGGAAGCAGCCTATTCAGGTAGGGTGGTTGCTTCCCAGAAAACCTCTTAAACGCCAGGTTGGAAAGGTGGAGGGTGCGTTTAGACTCCAGCGACGGCCAGTTTAGCTTTTTTAACATGTCCAATGGTGGGTCATGTAGTTACATTGTAGCACAAAGCAGCAGAATGAGTTATACAATGTAGTAAGTTTCTGAAGGTGCGTTTGCGGGCGGCTGCATACTCTACATCTCCGTATTCAATAGCTGGCATAAGAATTTGTTGTACAATCTGCTTTCTTACCGCGGGGCTCAGGCAGGATTTGTTTCTGTACAGGGCACCTAGTTTGGGGTAAAGTTTAGATGATCCTGTGAAAATTTGACAAATTGACCCCGTGGATTTTATAAACACGCATTACTAAGCTAGAGAATGTTGACCAGTCAAGAAATATGCCGTTAGAAAACTTTCTGGTACTGCCAACGATTTACACTTATTTTAAAATGTTGAGCAGAGGGCATCGAAAAATACAAAATAGCTGCCACTGCGGGAACAAAGCAAACACACTTAAAAAAAAAAAACACACAAAACAAACCCCCCACCTGCAAATTAAAGACTTTTTTTTAAAATGTCAATAAATATTTTACATCCCCCGTATCTGATTAGTACTTTATTTATTTTTTTAATTGCCAGCATGAAATGAGCCGTGTTTGCTCAAAACCCAAACCAAACCACATGTGTTGCTCACACCTCGCAAGATGTAGGCCTGTGACTCCAGGGCCAAATGTCACAGCTGTTAATGGAGTAAACACAGTGGGGTCTCTGTCCTCCATTCGCAGTTTATTTACACAGATGCAACCATCCTAAATGAATGCTAGGAATGCGGACTTGAAAAGAACAGGGACGAATCTGCGCTTCGAAACGTGTTTTTTTTTTATACAGAAAGGCAAAACTGTTTTCAGCTACATAGGCGGCAAATATGCTTGTGCAAAAAACAATAAAAAAAATATATATTAGATAAAAAACCCATACACCGCACCTGTTAAAAAATAACAAAAAAAATTTTTTAAAAAAAAAACAGACGCTGAGCCATTCCCTCTTTTGGTTTTTAGTATTGTATGTTCAAAGAATCAAATTACATTTTGGAAAAGAGAAGATGAAGAGAAGAAAAAAATAAATTACTGCCGTTGACATTCCCTGGCTAGCTCTCAAAGAAAAAAAAAAAAAAAAAATCATACATAAAAATATGAGTGCATGTTTGTGCGTTCACTCGACCAGTTGGCGAATCAATGGACTGCCACGTGACAAATTGTATATCCTTAATTTTTTTTATTTCAGCAAAAATCTAATTTTTCCTTGTATCGGGTAAGCGGGTTCCAAATTCAATTAAAACATTTTAAATCTTCGTAATCCAAGTAATAATACAAATAAAACAAACATGCCTGCTCGTACTTCGCGGTAGAAAGTGGCGCAACTCCCATAAAAAGGGGAAAGAAAAAAAACAAAAAAAAAAAAAACTCTCAAATTGCCGAATTCCATATGTTGTCAATCCAGCCATTCAGCCTCCACGAATAAGTCAGCATGACCTCCGCGTGAGGTAATTGAACGGAATTAGCCATATCTAATTGAAAGCCTTCCTGCTTAGTTTAACTTTAAACCCCTTATCTATATTTGGTAAATGCAGCAAAATAATGAAGGGAAAAAAAAATAAAAAAATGTTTGCATTAGGCCAACTGTAAAAGAAAGCCATTTCTGTGAGAAATAATGTATATATAGCGTTCTAACGCCTAAGCATGGAAGTCAACCTAACAGTATACATTTTTTAATACGAAAATGTGTAGAAAAGTTGATTATAAGGGTTTCTGAAAAATAATACATATAATTTCAATACAACATTTACTCCTATCACGCCATGAACATCGTCACTGCATATATGTCACCCAACTCAATTATATTTCTTTTTGTTTAAACTCTTAACGACGGGCGAGTGTCGCCCGTCAGGAGGGGGATAACACTGGTGAGGCATACCGGCAAACCTCACCGCCAGGTCCTGCGCAGGCCTCTGATTCGACCCACCGACGCAGCCCACCGGTGCTCGGCTCATTGGCCCGAGTCAGGTCATCTCTCTGCAGCCAACAGCGGGTGGCAGCAGCAGGGAGGGCCCGAGGAGGACCTTTGAAGTCAGAGGTCGTAGTAGTACACCCCGCATCTTCAAGGCCCACCCACTGCGCGGACGGCATGGTACAGAAGGGCCAATTATGTTGCTTTTTTTAAAAAAAAAAAATTAACAAAAAATGAGAACTAAAAAAATAACATCTAATTACAGGGTTGTCACACTCAAGCCCACCCCTGAGCTGTTGATGGCCTACAATTCCCAGAATTCTAAGCCCACCCCTGAGCTGTTGATGGCCTACAATTCCCAGAATTCTAAGCCCACCCCCGAGCTGTTGATGGCCTACAATTCCCAGAGTTCTTTGAATGCAATAGATGCCCAGGGATTTAGAGGAAGTTTCAGAAACATCTATGGGGTCCGAGGTTTGACAGCCCTGAATTCTAATACCTTATAGCAGGGGTCAGAAACCTTGGCCCTCTGAATGTTTTGGAACTTCATCCCCCATGATGCTCAGGTTGACTAAGCTTCATGGGGAGATGTAGTTTCAAAACATCTGGAGGGTCAAGGTTGCCGACACCTGTCTTCTAGGCAAGTAAAACATTCACCACAGGGGAAAATGGTTAACATGGTCATAGATGTCCCCTCTCTCTCTATATATACATATATATATTCCATGTTGGGTGATCACTGTAGATACACATACATACACAGAAAACATGGATTTTCAGGCCTGTAGGGACAAACCATTGCAGGCCTGAAATACTCAATGAGCCTAGTTGTGGAAATAAAAAACACAAATAAAGCATTACTAAACTAATAAATACACAGGAGCTCTGACGATGTGTTATTTTAGGACAATGGTATGTTTGGAAAATCTGATAGCCATTAAGGAAAATGACCATTTCCTTTGGACACTGGAAGCGGCCATTTTGGTTTTGTAGCCAGACAGTATATAAGCTAATAACGGTACATGATTTTCTACATGTTTGAAGCCCCTTTCGTTGTAAGAATAAAAAAAAATGTAAAGTTTGTTAAATAAAATAAACAGCTAATCTCAAACGGTTCCTTTGCTAGAATAGCTAGAAACCATAAAAATAAGATTAATTTGACTGAATTAATAAAGAAACAATGATGATGTGTTGCTAATGACTGGAGCAATCCGCTAATAAAAGACAAACCTTTCTTGTAAATGTTCAACCCTGCATTTGTTTCACCAGTAATAAAAACCATCATAAAAGTTCTCAACGGTACATTCCAGACACCGCTGCTCTCCCTCCATAGCACAGGAGACGGGGCCTCCTCCCCCATAGAGAGGCCTACAAGGAGCAATGCCTTCAAGCTCCAACAGAAACCGACAGAAACCGACAGGACCCTTACATGAAGGGGAATCTCTCTCATATATGTGTAGTTTTTGGATCCTCTGCAGGCCTTAGTCCTATAGCCTATGTTTGTGTTCTGGCACTACATTTCCCACAATGCTCTGTCACTTCCTAGGCTGGCAGTCAGAGGATGATGATGGAAAATGTTCACTACCAAAACCTCCAGAGTATTTAGGCTTGGCACTGCCCTGGGCATTCCAAACTCTATTACCCCCAGCCTGGTGTCAAGCAAATTTATGGAAATACAAGGAATTAAGGCAAATATGAATAAAAATGCAATTTAAAACACCAGCAATGCATTTTATGTAGGGCTGCAACTAACGATGATTCTCATAAATCGATTAGTTGAGCAATTAATCGATTCATCGGATAAAAAAAATATATATAAAAAAAATGTATTTACTTAAGCAATTTGCGTAGTTTATGTAACTTTCGTACTTACATACGCAAATTGCGTATCTTGCGTACTTTTCACACAAGGTATGCGAGTGCTTGGTCGGAGGGATGGGTTGATGCTGCATGCGCAGCTTAAGCCCATGTTTGCTTTCTCAAATGAACGCGGCTACAAGCACTCGGTCATAGATGATGAGGTCAGCATGAAATCGGCGTTAATAAACTAAAGTGGCCAGGGGGCGTAGAGTGTCCTTTTGAATAATTTTGTGAACAAACTGAGTGGGAGGAGGGACTGGAAGTGGAAGAGAGTGACTTTGCTCGAGTGACTTGACCTGAGTGTGAGAGGAAGTGGGTTTGGACAAAAGACCAGATCTGAGTGTGGGTGTGAGTTTGGGTAAAGGGACCAGACCAAAGAGGGTATGGCAGGGAGGGTGGGGTGGTGGCACAGGACTCCAGCTTCAAGTAAGGCTAAAACACAGGCATACAGCTCCTTCACCCAGTGGCAGTATCCTATGGTTTGTGTTATAGTTCTGCTACTGTTGTAAACGGAATAAAAACAACCTGGTTGTGTCTAACATAACCCTAGAACTAAAATCATACCTAGTAAAGCAGCGTCGCGTCTTCTCCAATCAGCTCCAGAGCTGAGGTTATTTACGTTTAACTCAGTCTGACTCTAAACAGTGTGTGCTGTACACAGGACGATTAATCGACACCGATTAATCGATTAAAATAGTTGTCAACCATTTCCATTATCGATTAGTTGTTTCAGCCCTAATTTTATGTACAGTAAATTATCCCCCTAGCACAGTTTATAGGGACTGTTTGCTGGGCGTCGTATGGTTTTGCAGCGCTTTTATCCACTGGGTCAAATCAAAGAAATCAGACCTCTAAAAAAAGGGATATTTGGAATAAGAAAACAAAAGGAATTTAATTTTCGAAGTTTTTTTCCTTGAACAACCTGTTCTGTCACTCAGCTATAAAAATAAAAAAAAGTGCCCCCCTCCCCCAATGAGTCGCTCTAACCCCAGCTGGCCTATGGTAGGATACACCACTGACCAGAACATCTGGATGCTGATACCTGGTATGCAGAGACCGTGAAACAGATATATTATGTAAACAGCCGAGAGAAATAATAATACTAATAAACTGAGAATAAAAAAAAAAAAAAAACCTCTCTAAAATGTATTTTTGAATAGAAAGTCTTTACCAGGTGTTCGACGCACTTCCGAAACAGTATTTACGTAGAATCTATTTTAATCTAAAATTTTAAAAAATTTGATTAAAATAGATTCTACGTAAAAAATTTAAAACTATCTCTATATTTTGTTTTATTGTTTCTGAAGGTTGTGGAACACCTGGTAAAGATTTTCTATTCAAACATACATTTTAAAGACGTTTTTTATTCTAAGTATTATTTCTCTCGGCTGTTTTTATTGGCATTTACATTAAATATTTCAGATCCTGTCCCAATTTTTCATTGTAAAAGAAAGCAAAACTCCCACTATTTGCCGTCCAGTTTAGGTTTTAAATAGGAGGCTGTTCTGCATTTCTGGGATTGATTCAGAGGGGGGGGGGGGTCATTTTTTTTGGGGGGGGTTCAGAATAAAAGGACTTGTTTAACCCTGAACTTTTTGCATTCCCTTTCACAATACTTATGCGTTAAAGGCTCTTGTTTACTTTTTGTTCTATACACAACAAAAGTGAAATCCCATGCTGTGCCTATAGGATGGGGGGGGGGGGACTACTCTACCAGAGAGATTCACTAAAGCGTGAAGTGTGGAAAACTGACAAAGGGGGATTAAAAACCGAAATAACCCACGTAGAAAAGATCTGTGGTTGAAGAACTTTTGCCAAATCAACATCAAACTTCCTGCTCTTAGTTAACTAGCCCCGTGTCTATCCCTTCATTGTCACGTGTCTCTCGTCAGGCATGTCAACTTCCACCAGGAAGCGGCATGGATTTCTCAGCCAATCCCAGTGTCGCTGCACAGGTCTAAAGAAATGGCATGCTTCATACAGATGTCATTTTGCTCTTTAGCTTCCACACCTCCAGACATTCAAGGGACAACACCTCTCCAAAAAACCCTTTCCCTTGACAGTTACCCCCAGCTTCCAATTCTTTATTGATTATTATTTATAATGGACTGTGAGGGCCACACGGTGTAGCATGCGCACTAGTTGCGTGCGCTACCACCGGAAGTGCTTTCAGCCTCCCGTCAAAAAAGCTACGAGGGACATGGGACGGGACTACAAAGTGCGATCCTCCATAGGGAGAGCAAGCTTTGTAGCGCTGAGCGTACCAACTGCGCTCAGCGAGGTGCCCACATGGGGGTCAGAGTGGAAGGAATGTCCACTCTCAGGGACATTCCTTCCGCTCTCAAAACGCTCATGCCCTTAAAGGAAAATGAAGAGCTGTTCACACAAATAGGGGATGTCAACTGGATTGAGAGGTGAGAAACAGTTGTACATATCCTGCTTGGTGTCTCCACACTTCCTCCAGGGAGCAGTGACAGCTGGGAGGAGCTAAGGTCCATTAGGTTCTTGGGGAAAAATAGCGTTTCTGCTTAGGCCAGGGCACGAGAGCGCACTTAGTGCACACGCACTTCCCGGCGCAGCCATGTGATGCTGCGACGGGGCCGGTCACATGCTTGTGCACGAGCGCTAGGATGTGCTTCGACGGGGCTACAAAGCGCGATCCTCCACAGGAAGGGGGAGGGCAGGCGGGCGTCGAGTGGAAGGAACGTCCACTCTCAGACGTTCCTTCCACTGTGAGTGCGCTCATGTGCACTCGGCCTTAAGCTAGATAGATGCACCATGAAGCATCCGTTGACTTTATGTCCCGATTTTAATTGTGGGGATTAAAGGATATTGACCTGTCGCTAAATTAATTCCTCTCGTGAAAACAAACATTTTCCTAATTTACATCCGTTATTTACTTCCTACCTTTAGCAGCTACTCTTTAAAAGAAAAGTCTGTAGACTTCTGCCCTTAATGCATGCGCTTTACTTGCCAGCTTAATCCCTGAGCAAGGGGGTCAAATCGAGGGCGAACAAGTGGGCATGGAGTTCCTCCACAATTTGCAACTCATAGGAACTCATCGGGTAAGCAAAGCGTGTGTTTTTTGATCAAGAGGGAGAAGTCCGCAGACTCTTTTTAGGAATAGGAATTATCAGCTGGTGAAAGGAAATAAATACTGGAAGTAAATTAGGAAAAGGTGTGTTCTGACACGCCGAACTGATTGAAGTAAAGTTCAAAAAAACACTAGAAGGACCCTTCAAAACAACAACAAACTGATAGGTCATTGTCTTCCGCTATTGACACTAATCCACATGAAGGCAGTGGAAGGTTAGAAATCATCCCAGAGTGGGCGTTTGTTGAGAAGCTTTAGTCTGAGGTCAATATAAAAGCTTGATAAAGCCCATTATCAGGCTATTTATTTAATTTACAGATACCTGTGATTACACAATGAAGTGCTGGATAACACCAGTGTCTCAGGAAAATGAAAGGTGTGAAGTGATCATTGGATCTTGAAAGGTGAGCTTTAGCCTATGAAAGGAGTGTCCCACCTATATGCAACACATATAAATGGACATACAGATTTCCGTAGGCCTACACAGGACCGTGGAACCGAAACCTCTCAGCTGAACCTTTTTTTAATGTCTCCAATTCAGTGCAAAATGAATAAAGTCCAAAATAAATGTGAAACTATGTCTGGCAAACTAAATTCTTACAGGGTGACAGTGACTTTATAAACAGAAAATAAACAATTTAAAGGCAATTTATCATCTTGTTTTTCTTTTTAAATATCATTGTATAAAATGAAATGTGTGTTTTAGGTATACCATACATTATTTGTTACAGTATCACAAATATTTACACATAAAAATGCCTCCCGTCATCAGATCAGAACACACGAGATTGTTCTTAAAGTTTTACAATGTTTATAAATACATGTAACTGCAACTAACAAGTTCCGCAGCGCTGTACAATGTGTGAGACAGAATAACAAATATACAGAAGTTCAACAAACAGAACAGTAGGAGAGAGGACCGTCCATTGTACAGCGCTATGGAATTTATTAGCGCTTTATAAATACATGTAAATGTAAGCTCTTGAGCAGAGTCGTATTTTCCTAAGGTTCGAGTTTTTCTGACTCGATCGTTTGGTTTGTCATGTCCAACCCATTGTACAGCGCCATGGAATTTGTTGTCGCTTTATAAATAATTATAAAAGTTGCTTTTGTTTTGATTTGATTTATTTTTCCACTCGCGGGTCTTTAGTTTGATTTTTTTCACGTTTGCTAAAGCATGGAGGTTTTTTCACGATGGTGGGTAAAAAAAAAAAAAAAAAAAACACTTTAAGGCTAGCGTCAGATGAACGCAGACATCGCGTCCGTGTCGCCACACAGTCTAGGCTGGGGTCAGACCAGCGCATTTTTAACGTGCGTTCTGGCGCACTTAATCACGGCCGCACTAGCAGCAAATGACGGGCAATGACAGCCAATATACGACGTACGGTTGCACGAAAGTCCGGCCGCGCAACGCAAGTGGAAAATGAACGCATTTTTTCGAGAACGCAGAACCGCTAGTACGGACGTACAGAGTGCGCTGCGCCCGCTAGCGGTGTGTGTGTGAGATTTGGAGACGTCAGACCCTGCTCATGTCCGGCCAACATAACGTCCAGACGCAAAAAGTTTCCTGGTTTGGATTCGTAAAACATACGCACGAAAATGCGCATCGTATGACCGTTTTCGCATATTCCGTGAAAAAATACATCAATGCGTTCGGACGCACTTTTTTACGTTCGCGTGTAAAAATGCTTTCGTTTGACCCTAGCCTTAACGTCCGTCGTAGCATTGATTTGTGATCAATAGAGACAAACACACGAAGTACATGCGCACCGAAGTGCGCACGCACCACGCAGATGGCAACGGAAGCCATTTAGGCCACGATGTATAAGGCTAGGGACAGATGAGCGCATTTTCTGCAGCCACCGTCAAAATGTACGTCGATGCGTGCGCACGCATTTTTTCACGGAATACGCTTAAGTGGTCAGACGATGCGCAATTCTGGACGTATTTCATGACGATGGGGTGAAAAGAAGTCTAGGGAAATCCGGCTGTTTGAACGTTATGTTGGCCGCACACTAGCAGCGTCTGACATCTCCTAATCACGCACACACGCTGCTATGCGGCCGCAGCGCACTCTGTACGTCAGTAGCAGCGGTTTCACGTTCTGATAAAAATGCGTTCATTTGCTGGTTGCGTGGTGTCGGCGCACTTTCGTACGCACGTACTGCGTATATTGGCCGTCATTGGCCGTTATGTGCTGCTACTGCCGCCGTGATTTAGTGCGCCTGCACGCGCGTTCCGACTGCCCCACTCTGACCCTAGCCTAAGCTCTACGATGGACGACCAGAGTGCGCCGCGTCCGTGTAGCGGCCTGTGTGCGTAATGACGCGACAGACGCAGTGCATTTGCAACATCCATCACGTTGACACTCAGAGGTTTTTTGGTCTGGCTGACTGTACGGGTCATTTAATTATAATTTATTTTGTTTCCCATATTTCCCTTTTTTTTCTATATCCGTCAAAATAAAAACAGACCGTGTGGGGGTCTACTACAGTATCTTCCGTCAGTACGTCCGTCCGTTATGCACGCACGCAGAGTGCGCTCAGACTGCGTGCGTCTGACATTAGCCTATAATTACATAATGGGATTTTGAAAATGATCAAGAAAATAGAATTTTAGAACCACACAGTAATTATTTTTATATTTTCACAATTCTGGTTTCACTATAGTTGGGCTAGACAGGTTGGATACTTAAACGGGCTTTTTAGGTCACCCCCAGATCTCTAGACTTTACTAAATAAGCCACAGTAGATGCAGAAACTCAAAGACCAATGAATAAACCTCTACTAAAAAAAAAAAAAAAAAAAAAGGGAAAAGTACCCTGAGTACCCTGCTCACTCTTTACAGCAGAGTCCGGTACCACCGGCCCTCAATACGTCGTGATACTACATTTCCCATGTGCCTCAGCCAACCTAATGAGTGACTGAGCATCATAGGAGAGGCCTAGATTGCTGATCCCTGCTTTATATTTTCCACCAACAAGCTGGGAATACAAATATTATGATTTATAAAGTATTTTACCAGGAAGGATACATTGAGATTTCTCTGTTTAAGTATGTCATGAGAATGTAACAAGTCATATTACACTGATACAAACAGGGGTGCCAAGAGGAGGCCCTTTCTAAATGGGGCAAACTGGCTGAAACCTTCTATGATTAATATCAAAATAAAATAAATGATGGCTGCAGCAGGGCTGGAAGATCCAGGAGCCAGGCAGAATGATAACCCTGGCTCCTAGATTTCAGGATTATTCTTCATAAACTAATATAAAAACCCTCGGCCTGGCTAGTGAAGAGGCGCAGTTGGCTCCTGGTTTTCCCTATTGGCTTTTATGTGGTCTATTAATCTACCAAGCCCCAGATGTTTTGTTTTATTAGTGGGGGGGGGGGGGGTGTAAGTCACTTTTCAGCTCACAGTTTGCTGTTTAGTGGCCAGTCCCTGTCTGTCAGATTAAATGAAGAAATCAGGTCTCCCCACTTTGTAACTGATGCAAGGCATAAAACAGGGGTCTCAAACTCTGCCCCTCTTCATATTTTTGAACTACAACGCCCATGATCCTCTGTCCCTGTCAGATCCCAAGAAGAAATCAGTTCACCCCACTTTATTGCTGATGGAAGGCATAAGTCAAGGATGGAACACCCCCCCCCCTTGTGATTCTAAACTACAACTCCCACAATCCTCTGACCATCTGTTACATTCAACGAGTTCTAGGAATTGTAGGCCATCCACATCTGTGGGAGAATTTGAGATCCCTGGCATAAGATGAGGATCTCTCTGTACATCTCTACTGAGTATGTTGGTGACTTGTGATCGGTAATAAAGCCTCAGCAGACATGCCCCCCCCCCGGATGGCCAGCAAACAATCTGCACGACTGGTTTTTGGACCCTGACCCTCAATCACCCTCTCCACCCCCCAAATCTACCGAGATGGGGGGGGGGGGGTCCTCATACAGGAGCTTATCCCGGTGGTACTCACAGCTGCACCGTCCAGTCCGGTAGGTTCTCGGGCACCCGATGCAGGTCTCCTCGGCTGCAGTCCACCAGGTCCCCCAGGCACCGGCAGGAGAGGGGGCAGGATCCGCGGGGACCCCTCACCCCAGAGCCCAGCACGCCGGAGACCAGAGAGAGGATGAGCATCATGTCCAGGGCCGGCCAGGAGGCCCCGCAGAGCAGCAGCATCTCCCGAGAGCCGCAGCACCAGCAAATCCCAGACACGGCAAGAAGAGCAGCAGCAGCAGCAAATAATGGCAATCCCAGTGCAGGGAGAATGAGCGCAGCCAGCCCGCCCCTCCCGGGCTCCCCCTCACCCCACACACCGGCTGCACACACCGATTCGGGGCCAAACAAGTTTGTTTTTATCCCCGGGACAAAAACAATTATAAGTGGAGCAGAAAAAGCGGAGAAAAAAAAGCCCGAGCTCCGGCAAGAAAACTTTCCCCCTCCTGGAGCCCTCCTCCTCCTCCCCCTGCCCCTGCCTGCCTGGGATGGGGAGGGTGAGGGGCGCCGCGCTGATTGGCTGGAGCAGCTCCCGTCACGTGACCAAAACAAGTACTCCCATTCACAGCTAGGGGGGTGCAAAAAGGTAATGAAAGAAGAGGAGGTCTCTCCATCCCCCACCTCACACCTCACACAGGATCACACTGATTGCTGATGGACACTGATTACATCCAGGAGGCGCTAAACTCAGCTCTGGGATAGAAAGCAGCTCCCTGACACCAAGAGCAGCTGCCTGCTGCCACAACACAACACAACACACTGTTACACCTCTACACAGAGGAGACACAGGAGATACACAGGGGAACTCACTGATACACGGGGGACCCACTGACACACAGGGAACTCACTGACACACAGGGGACTCACTGACACACAGGGAACTCACTGACACACAGGGAATTTACTGATACACAGGGAACTTACTGACACACAGGGAACTTACTGATACACAGGGGACTCACTGATACACAGGGAACCCACTGACACACAGGGAACCCACTGACACACAGGGAACTCACTGACACACAGGGGACTCACTGACACACAGGGAACTCACTGATACACAGGGAACTTACTGACACACAGGGAACTTACTGATACACAGGGGACTCACTGATACACAGGGAACTTACTGATACACAGGGAACTTACTGATACACAGGGGAGCTCACTGATACACAGGGAACTTACTGATACACAGGGAACTTACTGATACACAGGGGACTCACTGATACACAGGGAACTTACTGATACACAGGGAACTTACTGATACACAGGGGAGCTCACTGATACACAGGGGACTCACTGATACACAGGGGACTCACTGATACACAGGGGACTCACTGATACACAGGGGACTCACTGATACACAGGGGACTCACTGATACACAGGGAACTTACTGATACACAGGGAACTTACTGATACACAGGGGAGCTCACTGATACACAGGGGACTCACTGATACACAGGGGAGCTCACTGATACACAGGGAACTCACTGATACACAGGGGAGCTCACTGATACACAGGGAACTTACTGACACACAGGGAACTTACTGACACACAGGGGACTCACTGATACACAGGGGACTCACTGATACACAGGGGACTCACTGATACACAGGGGACTCACTGATACACAGGGGACTTACTGATACACAGGGGAGCTCACTGATACACAGGGGACTTACTGATACACAGGGGAGCTCACTGATACACAGGGGACTCACTGATACACAGGGGAGCTCACTGATACACAGGGGAGCTCACTGATACACAGGGGAGCTCACTGATACACAGGGAACTTACTGATACACAGGGAACTCGCTGATACACAGGGAACTTACTGACACACAGGGAACTCACTGACACACAGGGGACTCACTGATACACAGGGGAGCTCACTGATACACAGGGAACTTACTGACACACAGGGAACTTACTGATACACAGGGGAGCTCACTGATACACAGGGGAGCTCACTGATACACAGGGGAGCTCACTGATACACAGGGGAGCTCACTGATACACAGGGGAGCTCACTGATACACAGGGGAACTCACTGACACACAGGGAACTCACTGACACACAGGGAACTCACTGATACACAGGGAACTCACTGATACACAGGGGACTCACTGACACACAGGGGACTCACTGACACACAGGGGACTCACTGACACACAGGGGACTCACTGACACACAGGGGACTCACTGACACACAGGGGAGCTCACTGACACACAGGGGAGCTCACTGACACACAGGGAACTTACTGATACACAGGGCACTCACTGACACAGGTGAACTCACTGATACACAGGGGACACACTGATACACAGTGGAGCTCACTTACACATAGGGGACTCGCTGATACTCAGGCAAGCTAAAGAGGTTATACAATAAGCACCTAACGGTGAATTTCACCGGGCAGTTTGTCTTTTCACTAAGCTGTCAATCGCTAAATACAGGTGAAATACAGTGCAGTTCGGCGGTCTTCGGCAGCACTGAAATTGTCCCATATTAATGGTGCGTCTATTTGCAGAACTCCGAACTCCACCGAAATTCCAGCAAAATGCCCTGATTTGTCAGTGTCCCAGTTCGATGGGTTTAAAGTAATTCCCTTCATTCATAGGGCTGATACAACCAGGGGTCAAGTCCTAAAAAAATAAGTGTGGGACCTCACCAACATTTCTGTATATTCCGGTCTCAACGATTACTGGGAGCCGCAGCAGCTGCAGCACTTCTTTATGCATGAGAATGCCTTTCCTCTAGCAAACACAGAGAAATTGTTATTCTCGTGTCTTCCCAATGTACTTAAATGCAGGAAAAACCCTTAAGCATAGACGTTTTTATAAAATTGTGCCTATATCGAAAGGTATTGCAGCTTCCCAGTATATCAGCCAAAGGGGAACTATGTTCCTCCTGCTAAAATAGTGAGAAAACTGTGTTCCCATGCGTTCTGCAGGACCTGACCCCCTGGATTCAACCCTTTGGGACCCGCCTGAGGTGACAGAGGAGTCCGAGCTCTCAGGACACTGTGACCACTTCAATTAATTGAGTGTCCGCAGTGTCTAGACAGATTTTTGCTTTAAAACAAAGGGGTATGTTTACAAATAACTATAAATTCTATTCATTATTTTCAGCAAATGTGGAAATATAATAGTATGTAGCGTGTGATGTTCTAATCTTCAATTCGACCCTCTCCCAAAGTCAGACCAAACGATTCGGAGCATTAATATCCTTTCAGAAGCATAATTTCTGAGGCTATTAATTAAATGTAGCATTCTCTGAATTTTGCAAAACGCCCTCCATATTGCTGCAGATTGGAGATCACGCAGATTAATTCTGTATGTCCAACGTTGGGTAAAAAAAAGCTGAGAAACCTGTGAATCCCAAGTAGGCTTGTGCACCGATATTTTTTTTTTCGGTTCGGTTCGATTTGTTCTGATGTTTAAAATTTTCGATTCGGCTCGTTTCGACCGATTTCTGTTTCAGTTCGGTTCGGCTCGTTTTTTGTGTACATTTTTTTTTCGGAATATCGACCATTTTTCGTGTTTTCGGGTCACTTTGCTCGTTTTTTGTATCGACTTTTTTCGTGATTTCGGAAATTTTTTGTTTTTTCGGAACGTCTGTTCTCCTCGTTTCAAAGTGTCTAACTCTATTCGTTTAGACGTAAACTACTATGGTTTACTTTTTTTATACTTTATATCTTTTTTTATAATAAATTTTTGGTTTGTTTTTCGTATCCGATAATTCATTCTGTCGATACGATAATTCTGGCGATTCTATCGTGTTTTTTATTTATTAAATAAAGATCCTTTTTTTCTTATGAATAATTGAATATACATTTCACAACTTTATTTAATCATATTAAAATGGTATGAAAGCCAAGGAACAAAAAAAATGAACAAAACGCTTTAAAAAACGCTAAACTGACCCGAATGCCACAAGAAACAAGTGATACGCATTTACAAATACAAAATTTACAGAATCAGCGATATAACCGATAATAGTTAAATATACGATTTCCAGAATTACCGAAATGGAACCGAAATCACGAATGGAACCGAAATCATGAATAGAGCAAAAATAAATTTCGATTTGGCACATTTCAAATCCATTCGAAAAATCCGAAAATTTTTCGTTTCGGCTCGGAAAACTTTTCGGATCTGTTGGTTTTCGGGTCCGACCCGATTCGGAAATTCGACCGAATCCGAAGACACAAATCGGGGAATTTTGTGAAAATTCTGAAATTCTGAAACCCGAAACGCACATCCCTAATCCCAAGTGATTTCTGTATTATTTCTGAGAGTCAGGCCACTTTGATAAATGTTTCAACTCGTAACCTTCATCTGGAAATGAAACATTTATCAACTTCTGGGAACATGAAAATCCTTCGAAAAGCCAAACACACATAAAAAAACCCACTGATACCATGAAGTATTTTAATAAGAAGCACATAAACAATACATTGTAATTTCAGCTGCTCTTAAGAAAGTGTGAAAACATGAAACAAGTTGACGTTGCTTCCTGCAGCTGGTTTCACGTTGAGCCACGTCGATCATAGTCTGACCTGAGCCCCTGGGCCTCCGTACATTTCAGCTTCAGTCTCGGTGGACCTGGGAATCTGTAAGACGTTTGTGCGGGGCAGATGAACGTGAGAGCCCTTATAGGACAGAATTTATTTAAAAGCACCAGTTCGTACAATTGGACATGTTGTACAGCTAAAAAAATCATTGCAAATAACTTTAATCCCTCCATAACAAGGATTTAAACACGTCCCATCAAGTCATGACGGTCTTGTCAAGTCATTGTCATGATGTATTGAAAGGGAAACCATAGGCTGGAAAAAAGAACATCAGAAAAATCCTACAGAAAATACACTAAAATATCTATAATGATGAAAAATGATTTTTCTTTATAGAAACACTATAAAAATGTAGTTCTCCTTTCACCCCCCTCCCCGCAATAAATGATCAGTTGCTCCTGACAGCATCTGTCCGATTTTTTTTTTACATTAGGGGTTATTCAGAGAGCACTGAAATGTCACCGACGTTTCGGTGCCCTTTCGTTCCATGCATTTCAGGGCAATTCGGCGATTCTAGTTCACCGACTCTGCAGTGTATTCAAGTACAAACGCAGGGTCCCTGGAGTGCAGGGAAAACCCGCTGCAAGCCCAACGAACACTCACCCGCAAAAACCACGCCAGAGAAAGCCGACGAACCGCGGAACACAGCGCAGAGCAGCTGTCGGAAAAAGCCGACAAGCTCACAAACGGGGGTAAAAAAAAAGATCCGCTTGAAAGTTTCAAAATTGAAACGCTGTTTGTAAAAAAAACTACTGAACTGAAATGTCTGGAATTTACATATAAGATCCTATGAATGATAATAAAAAGGTATGTTAAAGAAAAAAAGAAAAAAAAAACGCTTTTAAAAAAACAGAAAAAAAACAGCCTTAACCCTTTCGCTGCTGAGGCTTTTCCCGCCTCTGTGCTGAGGTCATTTTTACCGGTTTCGCTCATCATGTTTAAACGCGTTATGAAGGCTTATTTTAGTATATGACCCAGGCATATTATATATCGTTCTTTCCGTCAGACTCAGCAGATTCATAATATGTCATTATTATATGTATACGTCATGTCCTGTCTGTATATTATAACAAAAAATGCAATAAAATATGTATTTTCAATAATTTACAACGTGTAAAGTGTTTTTTTTCACATTTTAACATGCGAGCAATTGCGGTTATATTTTGTATGGGGTGCGCTTGTTAAAAAAATTAGAGATGGGGTCTCGTTACATTTTTTTGGGGGAAAATTACGCAATTTTTAACAAACGCACCGCATACAAAAATCGTTAGTGCAGCATCATTGTTCACATTATAATTGAAATGGGAACAATATTGCTGCATTAACGAACCAAAAAAAATAAAAAATAAAAATTATAATTTTTTTTTTAAATATTTTTTTATTTTTATTTTTAATTTTTTTTTTAAAACTTTTTTCATACTCATGTTTGGTATTGTTGGAACTGCCATGCTCTGGCCAATCCAACAATACCAAACATTAACCCCTAACTGCCACGGATCGGGAGATAGGGGGTTCCAATGAACCCCCTATCTCCACCATTGGTGGCAGGGGCGGATCCAGGGGGGGAGCAACGGGGCAATTGCCCCCCCCAAGATTTGAGCCGGGGACCCAGATGCCGGGCAGCGCGGGAGTGCCTGCCCGGTCCTGAAGAGTCCGTCCTGTTAAAGGGAAGCGGCTGCGTGCAGGTGCAGCCGGTCACGTGGTCCGGCTAATCAGGTGGTACTGAGTCTCTGTACCACCTGACTGGCCAGACCGCGTGACCTGCGCACGCACACCACGCAGCCGCATCACCTTCAACAGGACGGACTCTTCAGGACCGGGCAGGCACTCCCGCGCTGCCCGGCATCTGGGTCCCCTCAACCCCTGCCGGAGCTGGAGGCCTGGAGCAATATCCAGGTGAGAGCTGGGCAAATCCATGTGTAAGCTGGGGGCAAATCCATGTGTAAGCTGGGGGCAAATCCATGAGCTGGGGGCAAATCCATGTGTAAACTGGGCAAATCCATGAGCTGGGGGCAAATCCATGACCTGGGGGCAAATCCATGTGTAAGCTGGGCAAATCCATGACCTGGGGGCAAATCCATGAGCTGGGCAAATCCATGAGCTGGGGGCAAATCCATGAGCTGGGCAAATCCATGAGCTGGGGGCAAATCCATGACCTGGGGCAAATCCATGAGCTGGGCAAATCCATGAGCTGGGGGCAAATCCATGACCTGGGGGCAAATCCATGTGTAAGCTGGGCAAATCCATGACCTGGGGGCAAATCCATGAGCTGGGCAAATCCATGAGCTGGGGGCAAATCCATGAGCTGGGCAAATCCATGACCTGGGGGCAAATCCATGAGCTGGGCAAATCCATGAGCTGGGGGCAAATCCATGAGCTGGGGGCAAATCCATGACCTGGGCAAATCCATGAGCTGGGGGCAAATCCATGACCTAGGCAAATCCATGAGCTGGGGGCAAATCCATGAGCTGGGGGCAAATCCATGAGCTGGGCAAATCCATGTGTGAGCTGGGGGCAAATCCATGTGTGAGCTGGGTTAAATCCATGTGTGAGCTGGGGCAAATCCATGAGCTGGGGCAAATCCATGTGTGAGCTGGGGCAAATCCATGAGCTGGGGGCAAATCCATGTGTGAGCTGGGGGCTCTCTGCTCCTCTAGATTGTAAAATCCGGGGTGCCCTCTGCTCCTCTAGATTGTAAGCTCCTGGGTGTCCTCTGCTCCTCTAGATTGTAAGCTCCTGGGTGCCCTCTGCTCCTCTAGATTGTAAGCTCCTGTGAGCCGGGCCCTCTGCTTTTCTAGATTGTAAGCTCCTGTGAGCCGGGCCCTCTGCTCCTCTAGATTGTAAACTCCTGTGAGCCGGACCCTCTGCTCCTCTAGATTGTAAGCTCCTGTGAGCCAGACCCTCTGCTCCTCTAGATTGTAAATTCCTGTGAGCCGGGCCCTCTGCTCCTCTAGATTGTAAACTCCTGTGAGCCGGACCCTCTGCTCCTCTAGATTGTAAGCTCCTGTGAGCCAGACCCTCTGCTCCTCTAGATTGTAAGTTCCTGTGAGCCGGACCCTCTGCTCCTCTAGATTGTAAGCTCCTGTGAGCCGGGCCCTCTGTAAATTCTCGTGAGTCGGGCTCTCTGCTAAAACACCTTATTTTCTGTCAGTGCCCCTCCCGAGACTAGTCTCTGGATCCGCCCATGATTGGTGGCAGTTAGGGGTTAACTCCAAGACTGGCGTCATTGTGCTATGCATGATGACGCCAGTCCTCAGGGGCATTCCCAGAAGCTTGGCCGACATCCAAGATGTCGGCCAGCTCCGGGAAAGGATCACAAACCGGCGCTTTTCGGCGCCGATTCGTGATCTGGCCCCCATGGGGTTAATG
Organism: Leptobrachium leishanense; assembly: GCA_009667805.1. Lineage (NCBI taxonomy): Eukaryota > Metazoa > Chordata > Amphibia > Anura > Megophryidae > Leptobrachium > Leptobrachium leishanense. Next base: position 360,810,289 of record CM019065.1, on the reverse strand, counting down.
CCAGGTACCATTTGGAAGGGCAGGCTGTGCCCTTCCAAACGGTGCCTGGGTTAACCCCCTGCACGCCGCCGATCGGGAGGGAGAGAGGTCCGAAGGACCTCCCCCCCTCCCTTTCAGGCGCCTCCTCCGCACATGCGGGGGGGGGGGCGCCTGAATTAGGTGCCGCCGCAGTGCTTCTCTATGGGGATTTCACTGCCCTCGAACAGGGACCGAACAGGCACCGTATGTTCAGGCAATTCGCCAGGATTTGGCGAATTGCCTGCTCTCTGGATAGCCGAATGGTCAGGAAAGGTAACCGAACACTGATTTTCAGCGTTCGGTTACCTTTCTCAAGCATTTCGGATCTCTTTGGATAACCCTGTTTGTGTTTGCCATATATATATGCGCATTAAGGCTAGGGTCAGACGAAAGCATTTTTCCCCCCGAACGTGAAAAAGTGCGTCCGAATGCATTGACGTATTTTTTCACGGAATGCGCAAAAACGGTCAGACGACGTGCATTATCGGGCGTGATTTTGTACGGATCGTCAATAAAACTCTTTTTGCGTCTGGACGTTATGTAGGCTGGACATTAGCAGCGTCTGACATCTCCTAATCACGCACACACGCCGCTATGCCGCAGCTGCGCACTCAGTACGTCAGTACTAGCGGTTCAGCGTTCTCAGAAAAATGCGTTCAAATTCCACTTGCGTTGCACGGCCGGACTTTTGTGCGGCCGTACATCGTATATTGGCCGTCATTGCCCGTCATCTGCTGCTAGTGCGGCCGTAATTATGTGCGCCAGAACGCACGTTAAAAGTGCGCTGGTCTGACCCCAGCCTTAGAAGGATTAAATAACAAATTATTTTTTTTTTAAGACAAATATCGGTTAATTAAGCATTAAAACAAAAACAAAGCCATGCTGGGATGATATTAAATCAATGCTATTGATGAGCAAGTGGGATTCTCGGTCAATAAAACCTAAAAGGAGTACACACAAGAAGCATAGTATGCATTCCTCATGTGCACATAAATCTCGGAATCACGGGAAACATGTGGTTGATCTTACAGAGAGAAGACAGATAGTTCTAGGGTTGCAGGGTCAGTTGGCTGGACTAATAGGGACTGGAGAGGAGGAGGTCAGATGAGGTCAGGCAGGGAATTGAGGATGGTTTCTATGATTATATGTGTTTCCAGGTACTTGTGAACTTTGTGAAGGAGGTCACACGAGCATTGTGTCCCCAGAATATGTCTGTCTAGGAATATGAATCAGAGGAGTCAGGCGAAAAGATAACAGGACAGGTTGAGTTGAGGATTATGGTATGGGGACAGAGAGTTGTTTGGGGGTATGGCAGAAGGTATGTAGGTTTTATTTTATCAATAGATACATTTATTTATTAATAACGTATTTTACCAGGAAAGATACATTGAGATTTCTCTCATTTTCAAGTATGTCCTGAGTTCAAGAACATTGAATTGTTACAGTCGTTACAGAAATACAAAGTAATAAAATGCAAGATATTAAAAACAAAAACACAAATATACTGATTGACACAGAAATAAGTATGTAGGAAATATATTCACTATCAGGGTTATTCAAAGAGAATCGAAAAAGTCACTGCACGTTCGGTGACTTTTCGTTCTCTTCAATTTGGTTCGGTTTGGCGATCCCATTTCGGCGACCCTGCGGTGTATTCAGCAAGCACCACAGGGCCGTCGTAATGCAGGGAAAAGTCGACGCAAACCCACCGAAAAATCAAACGCAAACGCAAACGCACACCGAAACCCACAAAAACATCTGGGTTAACCCGCTGAAGATGCCGGAGATACCCGAGCAGGAGCCGGTCAGAGCGCAGAGCAGCCGCCGGAAAAAGCCGACACAGCAGACGAAGGAGGTGAAGAAAAAAAAAACTGTACGCTTGAGGGTAGGGTCTGACGAACGCATTTTCGCGTTGTCTGTGAAAAAGTGCGTTCGAACGAATGGACGCATTTTTTCACGGAGTACGCGATAGCGGTCATACGATGCGCATTTGCATCCGTGATTTTGTACGGATCATCAATAAAACACTTTGTGCATCTGGACGTTATGTTGGCCGGACATTAGCAGTGTCTGACATCTCCAATTCACGCACACACGCCGCTAGCAGACGCAGCGCACTCTGTACGTCAGTACTAGCAGTTTAACGTTCTCGAAAAAATGCGTTCGTTTTCCACTTGCGTTGCGCAGCCGGACTTTTGTGCGACCGTACTTCGTATATTGGCCGTCATTGCCCGGCACTTGCTGCTAGTGCGGCCGTGATTAAGTGCGCCTGCACGTGCGTTCGCACTGCCTCAGTCTGACCCTAGCCTGAATGTTTGAAAAGTGAAACACTCCTTGCAAAGAAACTACAGAACGAAAATGTCTGAAATTTACATATAAGATCCAATGAATGATAATAAAAAGGGCTGTTACAGAAAAAAGAAAAAACGATTTAAAAAAAAACGGAAATAAAATGTTTGCAAAAAAATCTCAAAAATACCTAAAAGATCCTAAAAAAATCTATAAATAAAGAGACTTTTTACTGCAGAATATTATAATCAACGGTTTATTAGATATTGAATTAAAATGGGAATATTTTTAACATCGAAGCCTATGGGATTCACCCGAATAAACCTGTCAAATGAAGCAACCGACAGCAGGGCAATTCGGCAACTTTTCACTGCTGGTTTGTGTTCTCTGAATAGACGAAGCTAAGGGGATTTCACTGCCCTTGAACAGGCACTGAACAGGCACCGTATGTGCAGGCAATTCGCCAACACTTGGCGAATTGCCTGCTCTCTGTATAGCCGAATGGCCAAGTTTTTTTGAGTTGATTTTCAGCGTTCGGTTACCTTTCAGCAGCCATTCGGATCTCTTTGAATAACCCTGTATGTTACATGTTTAAAGGTGCTTTCTGTTATCGAGGTATGTACCTGTAATTTGCAAGAAAAACAGGGTTATTCAGAGAGAGGTGAAAACCAGGAGAATTGGCAGGAGAATGAACAATATAGACCAAACAGCCGATTTGGAAAGTGAGATAAATGGGAGAATTTTTCTGGTTTGACGATTTTGACCTTGAATTTTCATTTCTCCAGTCATTCTCCTGGTTTTCACCTCTCTCTGAATAACCCTGTAAGTCATTATAATGACGGTAGATCAGAAGCTTTAGGACAGGGATCTCTTTTTTTGGAGAAAGTATTTTACCAGGAAGGATACATTGAGATTTCTCTCGTTTTCAAGTATGTCCTGGGTGGTGATTATGTACCGTTGGGTGTCTTGCCTAAGGACACTTACTGGAGAGGTGCCCTTGCAGGGATTAGAGCCTGTGTCTCCATGGTCTCCATGGTTGTGATGTTACCTCTACTCCACCCAGCCGGTAGTTTTGGTGGAGCCAGAATTTGACATCCCTGCCTTAGGAGGTTGAGCAGGAGTGGGAGAGTTTGCACACCAAGGGCTGTGATGGAAGATAACCGTCCGTACCGCTTGAGCATCCCTTCTCCAAAACGCTTGGGACCAGACGTATGTCGCATTTCAGACATTATGGGATGTTGTATAAATTGATGATGAGAGATCTCAGGGAAGGAACCCAAACCTAAACAAAGAATTCACATATGTTTCATATACACCTCATACTAAAAATAATTTTATGCAATATTTATTAATAGTTGAGGTCAGATGTGGAATTTTATATTTTTGTTGTCATACCGGCACTCAAATAAAATTTGGAATTTTAGAATATTTCAGAGTTTGGAATTTTGGACAATGTATACTAAACTAAACCTTTATAATAATAATAATAATATCTTTTCATTTTTAATATCTTGCCTTTTATTACTTTGTATTTCTGTAACGACTGTAACAATTCAATGTTCTTGAATCCAGGACATACTTGAAAACGAGAGAAATCTCAATGTAGCCTTCCTGGTAAAATCCTTTATAAATAAATAAATACATTTTGTTAATGCAGGAGGATTGAGTGCTGGTGGTGACCAAGAAAAATGGAGCTGTGGTAGTTGAGGTCTCTGTGGATGAGGGGGTGGATAGGGAATTTTGCATAACATAAGCTGATAAGCAGGAGGAGGCTTTAGACAATGAAGAGGGTGAAAGGGACAGTTGGAAGTCATGAAGGATTAGGCGTTTTTCTCTCTCGCGGGGAGTCAAAGATGGCACCTAGGCTAAGAACTATGGGACCTGGGAGGTGTTGAGAGGAGAAAGGGATATAGTGGGGGATGGAAGGGGAGATGTTGGCCAGCAAATACTTTTCTTACACTCTCATGGGAATTAAAACATGAAAAGCATGGGTCTTTACCCTGTAGCTCTACCCTAGGGTCAGATTATAGGCTCCTAGCATGGGAAAAAAAACCAGTTTACTCTAGGTGCAATATTTCACCATCCCTGTTAGCTCCTGCTTAATTTACACATTGCATAACAAAAAGAGCCATGCAGAAAGCAATGGGAATACGGAATCCTTTTATTTGACTTATATTTGGTGTTCTCACCTAAGCAAACACAGATAAAGCCACCAGAGCTGAGCAAAAAGCAATGTGGTCCTTTGTTCAATGTGAAACTTTTTGACAAACTTGTTGGCCAAAGATTAAACAGCAGTAGGGCCCAGTTGCCATGTGCGAGAGCCTAAACCCAATGTATGCGTGCACACCGATGCATGATCACTCAATGCAGTGATCCTCATATTTATTTATTTATTTATAAAGTATTTTACCAGGAAGAATATGTTACATGTTTACAGGTGCATTCTGTATATAGTCACTATGTCACATGTTTACAGGTGCATTCTGTATATAGTCACTATGTTACATGTTTACAGGTGCATTCTGTATATAGTCACTATGTTACATGTTTACAGGCGCATTCTGTATATAGTCACTATGTCACATGTTTACAGGTGCATTCTGTATATAGTCACTATGTTACATGTTTACAGGTGCATTCTGTATATAGTCACTATGTCACATGTTTACAGGTGCATTCTGTATATAGTCACTATGTTACATGTTTACTGGTGCATTCTGTATATAGTCACTATGTTACATGTTTACAGGTGCATTCTGTATATAGTCACTATGTTACATGTTTACAGGCACATTCTGTATATAGTCACTATGTTACATGTTTACAGGTGCATTCTGTATATAGTCACTATGTCACATGTTTACAGGTGCATTCTGTATATAGTCACTATGTTACATGTTTACTGGTGCATTCTGTATATAGTCACTATGTTACATGTTTACAGGCGCATTCTGTATATAGTCACTATGTTACATGTTTACAGGTGCATTCTGTATATAGTCACTATGTTACATGTTTACAGGTGCATTCTGTATATAGTCACTATGTCACATGTTTACAGGTGCATTCTGTATATAGTCACTATGTTACATGTTTACTGGTGCATTCTGTATATAGTCACTATGTTACATGTTTACAGGTGCATTCTGTATATAGTCACTATGTTACATGTTTACAGGCACATTCTGTATATAGTCACTATGTTACATGTTTACAGGTGCATTCTGTATATAGTCACTATGTCACATGTTTACAGGTGCATTCTGTATATAGTCACTATGTTACATGTTTACTGGTGCATTCTGTATATAGTCACTATGTTACATGTTTACAGGCGCATTCTGTATATAGTCACTATGTTACATGTTTACAGGTGCATTCTGTATATAGTCACTATGTCACATGTTTACAGGTGCATTATGTATATAGTCACTATGTTACATGTTTACAGGTGCATTCTGTATATAGTCATTATGTTACATGTTTACAGGTGCATTCTGTATATAGTCACTATGTTACATGTTTACAGGTGCATTCTGTATATAGTCATTATGTTAAATGTTTACAGGTGCATTCTGTATATAGTCACTATGTTACATGTTTACAGGTGCATTCTGTATATAGTCATTATGTTACATGTTTTCAGGTGCATTTTGTATATAGTCACTATGTTACATGTTTACAGGTGCGTTCTGTATATAGTCACTATGTTACATGTTTACAGGTGCGTTCTGTATATAGTCAGTATATGTTACATGTTTACAAGTGCATTCTGTATATAGTCATTATGTTACATGCTTACAGGTGCATTCTGTATATAGTCACTGTTACATGTTTACAGGCGCATTCTGTATATAGTCACTATGTTACATGTTTACAGGTGCGTTCTGTATATAGTCATTATGTTACATGCTTACAGGTGCATTCTGTATATAGTCACTGTTACATGTTTACAGGCGCATTCTGTATATAGTCACTATGTTACATGTTTACAGGTGCGTTCTGTATATAGTCACTATGTTACATGTTTACAGGTGCATTCTGTATTGAGGTATGTTAATAGGGAGCTCTTAAGGGACTTTAAACTGGGGGAAGACTTGATGGCGTCTGGGAGGTTATTCCATAAAATCATATCGCATTGGGGTATACACCAACAGTCATAAAGATGAAGAAGACGTAAGAAAACACATCGATATACTGGATGTGGCGGAAACCGATAACCGGATTAGATATATTTCCATTCGGAGAATATTGATACAGTTAAATATGAAGAATCTATTAAGCACATAAGGCTCAATTTAATTATATTTGCTCGTTGTTGTTTTTTATTATCGGCTGCTTTTTTCCCCGAAATATCAGCTTTTTCAGTTGAAAAAATGTGTCTGGCGCCTTTAATCAAAAAATTGCTATTGGTTAAATAAAAGCTGGCAGGTGAAACGGCCGAAAAAGCTTATTTTTGGCCAGCATCAAATCAGAGTTGTGCCATTAAACATGACTATTAGATATATCTGATTTTTAGAAAAGATTTTTGTGTAAATCCCTCCATTTCCCTGCCTGAAAATCCATTTACGAACACCTTTTAGCATTTGTAATTTTTTGGGAAATTGGCACACCGATAAACTCGAACTAAACCTATGTAGGTGATGTTTCCATAGAAAAGTTTAGCAGCAAGAGCCGATATTCCATCCAAATTCTTATCGGAAATTGAAATGCTGGTAAACCCAAGTTTGAATCTCCAGAACCCCAAAAAATGGCAGAAAATTTGTTAGAAAAGGTCCCAATTTCAGCCTTCGGGCCAACTTAAATCAAGCTCTTACAGGGTTATTCAAAGAGATTTGAAAAGTCACCGCACGTTCGGTGACTTTTCGTTCTGTTCAATTCGGTTCCTTTTGCCGATCCCATTTCGGTGACCCTGCGGTGTATTCAGCAAGCACCACCGAGCCCCTGAATTGCAGGGAAAAGCTACCGCAAACCCAACGAAAACGAACCGCAAAACCCAGCGAATGCGCGCGGAAAACCCGCAAAAACATCTGGATTAACCCGCCGAAAACCACGGAAAAACCCAAGCAGGAGCCGATCACACGCAGCGAAGCCGCCGGAGAAAGCCGAGGCCGCAGCCGAATGGAGTGAATAAATTAGCAAAACAGTTTGCTTGAATGTTTGAAAAGTGAAACGCTGTTTGCAAAGAAACTACAGAGCGAAAATGTCTGAAATTTGCATATGAGGTCCAAGGAATGATAATAAAGAGGGCTGTTACAGAAAAAATAAGTAAACTTAAAATTTTTTAAAAAAATCGGACTTTTAAAAAAAAAATTCAGAAAAAAGCTTAAAATATCCTTAAAAATCTATAAATAAAGAGACTCTTTACTGCAGAATTTTATAATGAACGGTTTATTAGATTTTGGATTAAAACGGGAATATTCTTAACATTGAAGTCTATGGGATTCTCCTGAATTAACTTGTCGAATTAAACCACCGAATGGCAGGGCATTAGGGGAACCTTTCACTGCTGGTTTGTGTTCTCTGAATAGCCGAAGCAGTGCTTTTTCATGGGGATTTCACTGCCCTCGAACAGGCACCGAACAGGCACCGTATGTGCAGGCAATTCGCCAGGATTTGGCGAATTGCCTGCTCTCTGGATAGCCGAATGGCCAAGAAAGGTAACCGAACGCTGATTTTCAGTGTTCGGTTACCTTTCTCAAGCAATTCGGATCTCTTTGAATAACCCTGATAGTGTCCAAGGCAGCATAGACATGTGCCAAGGAGGGGAGAATTGGTTCTCCTTATCCATCTTTTACGTCCTCGTCTTTTCTAATTGGATATTCCTTATCTGGTTTGTGATGAAGAACATTAAAAATGACAGTTTGTGATTATTTCCTCTTTTTAATAATTGTTCCATGGTCGGACACAGTAATAAATGGGCTACACCAACTAAGGATGGTCAGTTGCTAAGGCCTCTGTGAGAAACCGTGTAAAATCAGATTTGAATCAGCTGCAATCAAGAGTAATGAGCACCTTCTGAATCCTTAGTTATTCTCTGGCTTCCCCAACATTAGCACATCCCATACAAAGTATAAGACGTCTTCATTTACAGTAGACAGCTGCAACACCCAAGCCGCAAGAGAGGTTTGTGGCTCAGCTGGAAAAAGATGGAAGCCGTTAAAATTGAAGAGTGTGGCTGTTGTACTTAACGGTTGACGCATTTCAGCTCAGTTGGAATAGGGCTTTCAGTATTACCATTATGTTAATGCTTTATACAATGACGCAGCACCAGTTTCCACAGCACTTTAAAAAAATCAGGTGGGCGAATGAAACTAATAAAATGACATAAAATTAAATATTAAAAATAAGATGTTAGTTTGATACAGGCCTTCTGAATTTCCATATCCGGGACTAACTTAATGTTAGAATCTGAATAAAAACAAATAAAAACAAATATTATTGCTTTTCTTCCGTACAATACATGTTTTTGAAGTTTGTCAGTGAACCTTTCAATATAATAGAATTTATTTAGTATCAAAAATTCTGCATAAAAAAGTATAGTTTCTGTTTGTGTGTTATATGTAACAACTATAATTCATGGGTCTGTGTGGAATGTGTGAACTTGGCTTATCTGAAGTGTTGGCAGGGGCTTTGACTCAGAGATAAGGACAACATGATAAGCTGCCTGTTTCAACATTTTGGCAGATGAAGAAAAAGAAACAGTTCTGCACTTGTTTTATCATCCCTCTTATGTGTTTTGGTCTGTATCCAGACGGCTTTTCAAACGTGTGACAACAGTAGGTGTAAAAAAAAAATTCAAGTTGTCTTAATCAGGACATTTTCTCCTTATGGACAAAGCTGAGCATCACAATCCCATAAAAATGTCATCAAAAGCAGAATGCCAAGACCATCATGTAATATATGAGAAGCAGAATGGGATCACCACCATGTAAATATATGAGAAGCAGAATGGGATCACTATGGTGTAATATATGAGAAGAGAAGCAGAATGAGATCCACCATGTAAATATATGGTAAGCAGAATGGGATGACTATGGTGAAATTTATGAGAAGCAGAATGAGATCACCACCATGTAAATATTTATTTATTTTATTTATTTATTTGAAAAGGATTTTACCAGGAAAGATACATTGAGATTTCTCTCGTTTTCAAGTATGTCCTGGGTTCGAGAACAATATATGAGAAGAAGAATGGGATCACCACCATGTAAGTATATGAGAAGCAGAATGGGATCACCACCCTGTAAGTATATGAGAAGCAGAATGGGATCCCCGCTGTGTAAGTATATGAGAAGCAGAATGGGATCACCACCTTGTAAATATATGAGAAGCAGAATGGGATCACCACCATGTAAGTATATGAGAAGCAGAATGGGATCACCACCCTGTAAATATGTGAGAAGCAGAATGGTACCACCATTGTGTAAATATATGAGAAGCAGAATGGGATCCCCGTTGTGAAAAAATATGAGAAGCAGAATGGGATCACCACCATGTAAATATATGACAAGCAGAATGGGATCACCATTGTGTAAATATATAAGTAGCAGAATGGGATCACTATGGTGTAAGATATGAGAAGAGAAGCAGAATGAGATCACCACCATGTAAATATATGGTAAGAAGAATGGGATGACTATGGTGTAATATATGAGAAGCAGAATGAGATCACCACTATGTAAATATATGAGAAGAATGGGATCACCACCATGTAAATATATTAGAAGAAGAATGGGATCACCACCATGTAAGTATATGAGAAGCAGAATGGGATCCCTGTTGTGTAAGTATATGAGAAGCAGAATGGGATCACCATTGTGTAAATATATGAGAAGTAGAATGGGATCACCGTTGTATAAATATATTACAACAGTAGGCGTAAAAAAAAAATTCAAGTTGTCTTAATCAGGACATTTTCTCCTTATGGACAAAGCTGAACATCACAATCCCATAAAAATGTCATCAAAAGCAGAATGCCAAGACCATCGTGTAATATATGAGAAGCAGAATGGGATCACCACCTTGTAAATATATGTAGCAGAATGGGATCACTATGGTGTAATATATGAGAAGAGAAGCAGAATGAGATCACCACCATGTAAATATATGGTAAGAAGAATGGGATGACTATGGTGTAATATATGAGAAGCAGAATGGGATCACCACCTTGTAAATATATGAGAAGCAGAATGGGATCACCACCATGTAAGTATATGAGAAGCAGAATGGGATCACCACCCTGTAAATATGTGAGAAGCAGAATGGTACCACCATTGTGTAAATATATGAGAAGCAGAATGGGATCCCCGTTGTGAAAAAATATGAGAAGCAGAATGGGATCACCACCATGTAAATATATGACAAGCAGAATGGGATCACCATTGTGTAAATATATAAGTAGCAGAATGGGATCACTATGGTGTAAGATATGAGAAGAGAAGCAGAATGAGATCACCACCATGTAAATATATGGTAAGAAGAATGGGATGACTATGGTGTAATATATGAGAAGCAGAATGGGATCCCTGTTGTGTAAGTATATGAGAAGCAGAATGGGATCACCATTGTGTAAATATATGAGAAGTAGAATGGGATCACCGTTGTATAAATATATTACAACAGTAGGCGTAAAAAAAAAATTCAAGTTGTCTTAATCAGGACATTTTCTCCTTATGGACAAAGCTGAACATCACAATCCCATAAAAATGTCATCAAAAGCAGAATGCCAAGACCATCGTGTAATATATGAGAAGCAGAATGGGATCACCACCTTGTAAATATATGTAGCAGAATGGGATCACTATGGTGTAATATATGAGAAGAGAAGCAGAATGAGATCACCACCATGTAAATATATGGTAAGAAGAATGGGATGACTATGGTGTAATATATGAGAAGCAGAATGAGATCACCACCATGTAAATATATGAGAAGAAGAATGGGATCACCACCATGTAAATATATTAGAAGAAGAATGGGATCACCACCATGTAAGTATATGAGAAGCAGAATGGGATCCCTGTTGTGTAAGTATATGAGAAGCAGAATGGTATCACAATTGTGTAAATATATGAGAAGCAGAATGGGATCACCACCATATAAATATATGAGAAGCAGAATGGGATCCCCGTTGTGTAAATATATTAGAAGCAGAATGAATGGGATCACCACCATGTAAATATATGAGAAGCAGAATGGGATCACCATTGTGTAAATATATGAGTAGCAGAATGGGATGACTATGGTGTAATATATGAGAAGAGAAGCAGAATGAGATCACCACCATGTAAATATATGAGAAGCAGAATGGAATCACCACCATGTAAATATATGAGAAGAAGAATGGGATCACCACCATGTAAGTATATGAGAAGCAGAATGGGATCCCCGTTGTGTAAGTATATGAGAAGCAGAATGGGATCACCATTGTGTAACTATATGAGAAGCAGAATGGGATCCCCGTTGTGTAAATAATTGAGAAGCAGAATGGGATCCCCATTGTGTAAGTATATGAGAAGCAGAATGGAATCACCATTGTGTAAATATATGAGAAGCAGAATGGGTTCCCCGTTGTGTAAATATTTGAGAAGCAGAATGGGATCCCCGTTGTGTAAGTATACGAGAAGCAGAATGGGATCCCCGTTGTGTAAGTATACGAGAAGCAGAATGGAGCCCCGTTGTGTAAATATATGAGAAGCAGAATGGGTTCCCTGTTGTGTAAATATATGAGAAGCAGAATGGGATCCCCGTTGTGTAAGTATATGAGAAGAAGAATGGGATCACCGTTGTGTAACTGCACGGGATGCCGACCAGGTTCACATTGTGAATATATTTCAGAAGCACATTGTCATCACCATTAGGGATGAGCGGTTCGGGTTCGGACGGTTCGGGGTTCGACCCGAATTTGGCCTGTTCGATGAGATCGCGAACACTGAACATTTCCGGGTGTTCGCCGCATGTTCGACCACAATGGACCACAATGCATTTTCCCACTGGCCTGAAGCTCGTAATTGGCTACAGCCTTGCACCTGACCACAAGTCTGGTGCAAGACTGGTTCAACACTATACCAATCACCGCTCATAGTCCTGATTGGGCAAATTTTGCCCAATCATGGGCTCACAGAGCTAAGTCCCGCAGCACACTATATAACGTTTCCATGCGCCGATTCTGCACGCATTTCAGGGGAGATTTCAAAGGAGATAGTTGTGTGCTGTTACTGCCGGTCTGCCACGCTACTGGGGGGGTCTGGGGGGTCTCATTTCTACCAAATATCAGGGAATTTAGGTGATGTGCGTCTTGTCACTGTGCCAGCAAGTTTTTTTGGGGTTTACAACTTTCTTTAAAACATTTGTGAATTGAGGTGATTTTCTGGGTCTTGTCACTGTGCCAGCAAGTCTTTTTTGGGTCTCATTTCTACCAAATATCAGGGAATTTAGGTGATGTGTGTCTTGTCACTGTGCCAGCAAGTTTTTTTGGGGTTTACAACTTTCTTTAAAACATTTGTGAATTGAGGTGATCTTCTGGGTCTTGTCACTGTGCCAGCAAATCTTTTTGGGGTTCACTAATTTCTTTAAAACATTTGTGAATTGAGGTGATCTGTGTCTTGTCACACAGCCAGTACCACGCAGTATTTTGGGGGTCACAAATTTCTACAAAACATTTGGGAATTGAGGTGATCTGTGTCTTGTCACTGCCAGCAAGTATTTTGGGGGTCACGAATTTCTATAAAACATTTGGGAATTGAGGTGATCTGTGTCTCGTCACACATCCAGTACCACGCAGTATTTTGGGGCTCACTAATTTCTTTAAAACATTTGTGAATTGAGGTGATTTGTGTCTTGTCACACATCCAGTACCACGCAGTATTTTGGGGCTCACTAATTTCTACAAAACATTTGTGAATTGAGGTGATCTGTCTCTTGTCACACAACCAGTACCACGCATTATTTTGGGGCTCACTAATTTCTACAAAACATTTGTGAATTGAGGTGATCTGTGTCTCGTCACACATCCAGTACCACGCTGTATTTCGGGGCTCACTAATTTCTACAAAACATTTGTGAATTGAGGTGATCTGTCTCTTGTCACTGGCTGCCAGCTATCAGTGTGTCTCACTGAGTTATACCAGAGTTCTTTAAATCTTTATACCAGAGCTGAATCAGAGTTCTGTATATATTAATACAGGGCTCAAAATTTTAAGTCCCAAGCTACTAGCCAGGCCTTAAGAGTTACTCGCCACTAGTTGCCCCACCTAACACCTTAACCTGCCCTGCCTCTGCGTTCCCACTCGCCCTCTTGTAATTTCCACTCGCCAAAGGCGAGCAGGCGAGTGGAAATTTTGAGGCCTGTATTAATCTATATATCACTCACCATGTCTGAAAGAACAAAAAGGACTGGCAGACGCTCCCAGACACAGATAAGAGGGCAAGCAGCCCCTGTGTCGGGAGGCTGTGCCTCTGGTCGTGGTGGATGTGGTGCATCCTCTGCAGGGGCACGCTTGTCCTTTCTAACTGGTGCTGGCCGTCTTAAGCAGCAGCAACATACAGAGGACTTGGTGGATTGGCTAACCAGGCCATCCTCATCCTCCGAGTCCTCTGCCAGCCAGGCTTCTAGTGCTTTACAGTCCACCTCAGCTGCCAAAGCATCTAATGCAGCCTCCATGTCCACAGCTACTCCTGCCGTAGCCTCGCTATCACACACGGAGGAGTTAGCTGAATTGTCTGACTACAATGAGAGTGACATGCTGCTTGAGGATGCGCAGCAAGTACAGTGCTCTGATTCAATCTCTGAGGTTGAGGAAGGGAGTATAATCAACCTAGAGGAAGGGGGTGCCAATGATGACACACAAATAACTGGAACTCATGTTGCCCCAGCAGCTGCAGCATACTGCCAAGTTGGCTCCAGTGACGAGGAGATAGGGGGTGATGATGACAATGATGATGAGGTCACTGACTCCACCTGGGTGCCAGATCGAACAGAGGAATTAAGTGAGGAAGAGGGGGAGGAGGAGGCACAGCAAACACGAGGCACAACATCCTCTGTGACCAACCGTAGCACTAGCCAGTCCAAGGCATCACATGTCAGAGCTGCTCCGGTGCAGAGTGCTGTTGTCTCAAAGAACACATGCAGGAACTCTGTTGTCTGGGAGTTCTTTAAGAAATGTGCAGTAGAGCGCAGCGTTGCTATTTGTAATCTATGTCAGATGAGGCTTAAGCGTAGGAAAGATACCGGACACTTGGGTACCACGTGCTTGAGGCGACATATGAATAAGTGCCACACATCCCGTTGGCACAAAACCTTGCGTAGGTCCTCCTCCTCCTCATCTGTCTCTACCCCCACTGTATGTCCTGCCATGTCATTGCCTACAACCTTCACCGACAGGGATGATGCTACAGTAATGGATGTACCAGGTCCTTCCTCACAATGTGACATCATCCCAGTAGCTGAAGATTTACGCAGTCAGATTACGTTGCCGCAGCTGCTGCAGCGAAAGAAAAAATATAGTCCCAACCATCCCCAAGCACAGCATCTAAATGCCAGCTTAGCAAAATTACTCGCATTGCAGCTGCTGCCTTTCCAGCTGCTGGACTCTGCTCCCTTCCGTGAAATTGCTGAATATGCTGTACCACAGTGGCAGGTTCCAAAACACCATTACTTTTCACGCAAGGCCATTCCAGCACTATACCAGCACTTGGAAGACAATGTTATCCAGTCATTGGCATAGGCAGTCAGCAGCAAGGTGCATGTGACTTTAGACACGTGGTCCAGCAAGCATGGACAGGGTCGTTACATTTCCTTCATGGCACACTGGGTAACTCTGATTGCAGCTGGGAGGGATCCAAGACGGGGCTCTGTGCTGGAGCTTGTTCATCCACCACGCCTCCAGAAAGATGCTTGTATGAGGTCTGCCTGCTCCACCACCACCACCTCTTCCTCCTCCTCCTCCTCCTCCTTCTCTGTCTCTGGCGAAGTGGCAGTTAAACTGACGCCTGACAGGGTCTACGCAATGGCTCAAGCAAAAAGATGCCATACTGTGCTTGAGCTGGTTTGTTTAGGGCAGGAGCCACGCCGGGTCAGAAATTTTGTCAGCTCTGCAGGGGCAGGTGCAGAGATGGTTAACACCACGCCAGCTTGAGCTGTGAATGATCGTCTGCGATAATGGCAGCAACCTTCTCTCCGCCCCACGCAAGGGTAAATTGATGCATGTACCATGCCTAGCACAAGTCCTAAATCTGGTGGTACAGCATTTCCTAACCAAGTACCCAGAGCTGCCAGAGCTTCTCATCCAGGCCAGAAAAGTCTGCAGTCACTTCAGACGGTCATTCCCAGCAAGTGTTCGCCTGGCAGAAATTCAAAGAGAGTTCCACCTTCCCACAAACCGTCTGATCTGTGACATGCCCACCAGGTGGAACTCGACATTAGCAATGCCGCAGCATCTGCACAAGCAGCAGAGGGCCATCAACGAGTACCTGTGTGAGTATGGCACAAGGACAGGTTCAGGTCAACTTGGTTTCCCCCCCCCCGCAGTGGCTGATGATCAAGGATGCATGCACTGTACTGTCACCATTTGAGGAGGCAACGAGGATGGTGAGCAGGGACAGTGCATGCATCAGTGACACAATTCCTTTAGTGTTCCTGCTGGAGCACACTCTGCGGGGAATTATAGATGTGGCTCTAGAGGCAGAGCAGCGGGAGGAAGAGGAGGCCTTCCCTAGCTCTCAAGGCCCCAGTCTTTCTGCAGACAGAATTCCAGCGGGTCCTACTCAGATCAGACAGGAGGAGGATGAGGAGGAGGAGGAATATTTAAGTAGTGGGGGCATTGAAGGTGGGGATTCCTCAAGGGAGGGTTTTGTGTGCCCAGAAACAGAAGGGCTAGTGCGTGGCTGGGAGGAGGAAGTGCATGATACGGTCATCCTCATTGACCAGGAAGACTCGGAAGCTAATGCCACCTCCAACCTACGTTGCATGGGCTCCCTAATGATGCAAAGCCTGCTAAAGGACCCCAGGATTCGTGCTATCAAGGAGAGGGATCATTACTGGTTGCCAACCCTTCTTGATCCACGATACAAAGGGAAAGTTGCAGAGCTCATCCTGCCCGCACAGAGGGAGCACAGGATGAAAAAACTTGAGGACGCTCTAAAGCGACACTTGTATAACACCTTTCCAGGCACTGGCAGATTACCAAGTGATGACACACGTGCTTCTGAGGCTGCGATTGATCAGAGGAATAGTGGTGAAGGCCAGGGCTGCTTGACTGATGCTTTTTTAAATTTTTTTAGTCCTCGACGCCCAGGGACGTCAAATGTAGGCACCCATTGCCAGCGTCTTCACCATATGGTGCAGAACTACCTAGGGGCAATGGCAGACCGGGATACCTTTCCAGAAGCTGATCTACTGGCTTACTGGGTGTTGAGATTGGATCACTGGCCAGAACAATATGCTATGCAGCTACTAGGTTGCCCTTCATCTAGCGTGCATTCCGAAAGAACGTTCAGTGCCGCTGGAGGTTTTGTCACAGACAAAAGAGTGCGTCTGTCCACCGACTCTGTAGACCGGCTGACATTTATAAAAATGAATCAGTCCTGGATCAGCAGCTATCAATCCCCTAATGCCGAAGTAACGAAATAGATCGGGTATGTCTTCTGCATGCACAAAACCTCCAGCACTGAACTCTTCCACAATACCACAAAAGGGTTACAGTGTGAATGCACTTGCTGCCATGAAAGGCACAATATTTGGCTGCACTGACGCCTGTGCCAGATTTATATAATTTAAATTTTTTGAACAGCAGGGTCCAACCCTGCACTCTTCCACAATACCACAGAGGGGTTACTGTATGATGATACTTGCTGGCCTGGCACCAAAGGCACAATATCTGGGTGCACTGATGCCCATTACCAGATCAAAAACCTTTCAATATAGGACCACATGGTCCACCCCTGCACTCTTCCACAATACCACAGAGGGGTTACTGTATGATGATACTTGCTGGCCTGGCATTAAAGGCACAATATCTGGGTGCACTGACGCCCATTACCAGATCAAAAACGTTTCAATATAGGACCGCAAGGTCCACCCCTGCATTCTTCCACAATACCACAGAGGGGTTACTGTATGATGATACTTGCTGGCCTGGCATTAAAGGCACAATATCTGGGTGCACTGACGCCCATTACCGGATCAAAAACATTTTAATATAGGACCGCAAGGTCCACCCCTGCATTCTTCCACAATACCACAGAGGGGTTACTGTATGATGATACTTGCTGGCCTGGCAGTCTTGCACCAAAGGCAGAATATCTGGGTGCACTGACGCCTTGACCAGAATCATATCTTTTCAATATAGGACCACATGGTCCACCCCTGCATTCTTCCACAATACCACAGAGGGGTTACTGTATGATGATACTTGCTGGCCTGGCATTAAAGGCACAATATCTGGGTGCACTGACGCCCACTAACAGATAAAAAACTTTTCAATATAGGACCACATGGTCCACCCCTGCACTCTTCCACAATACCACAGAATGGTTACTGTATGATGATACTTGCTGGCCTGGCATTAAAGGCACAATATCTGGGTGCACTGACGCCTTGACCAGAATCATATCTTTTCAATATAGGACCACATGGTCCACCCCTGCATTCTTCCACAATACCACAGAGGGGTTACTGTATGATTGTACTTGCAGGCCTGGCACCAAAAGCACAATATTAGGGTGCACTGCCACTGACGCCTGTATCAGATTCATATCCTCAGAGGGGTTACGGTGTGACGCACTGTTGGGGGCGCTAAAGGACCAATTTTATAGCACCTATTGTTACTTTCATCCAAAGCCTGCATATATTTCACAATAATATTATATTTCACAAAAAAATCAGTAAACATTTTCTGCGTGTACGAAAATGTCTCCTCTTTCCATACAGACTGCCGCCCCAAGCAGTTGTTTATGGATAGATTAAAGGAAAAGCATTTACCGTCATATGAAACGTCATTTTTTTGTTTTTAAGTGTTTCTATACATTCTAGAAATCCGCCACTTCACGGGCAGGTTATGGGGACCTCCTAGGCACGATATTTGAAGGAATTTTTGATTTAGATTTTTAACCCTTATTTTTTTTCTTTTGTGAAAGGATTTTACCAGGAAGGATACATTGAGATTTCTCTCGTTTTCAAGTATGTCCTGGGTGGCGAGTATGTACCGTTAGGTGTCTTGCCAAGGACACTTACTGGAGAGGTTGCTCGCTGGGATCTTTTCATGGAAAACTCACTGTCCCTTTAAAAACGTTTTTTTTTAAACTTTTTGTTCTTGTTTCCTGTCCCCCAGGGCACTACCCGGACCCCCATACACCTTTTATGGCAAATATGTAGCATATATGCCCTCTTGGAGGGCACTCTAAAAACCGAATTTTTAGCCCCATTGACTTGCATTGGGTTCGAGTTCGGGTTCGGGTTCGGACCCGAACAAATGGGAAGTTCGGGCTTGAACCGAACTCGGGGAGTGTTCGGCTCATCCCTAATCACCATCATAAAATATACAGTTGTGTTCAAAATTATTCAACCCCCACTGAAATTGAGTGTTTTGGCCAGTTTGACATTGATTTTGATCATTCAGTCATCTTGCTTACAATTAAATCAAAAAGGCACGTGTAGGTCAGACAAATATAACATAACATTTATAATGAAATAACCACAAATGTCTTTTCTGTGCTCACATCATTATCAGTTTTATTCAACCCCCAAGTGACATTCAATCTTAGTACTTAGTACAACATCCTTTTACAGTTATAACAGCTTTTAAACATGAAGCATAGCTTGACACAAGTGTCTTGCAGCGATCTACGGGTATCTTCACCCATTCGTCAAGGGCAAAAGCCTCCAGTTCAGTCACATTCTTAGGCTTGCGCACTGCAACTGCTTTCTTTAAGTCCCACCAGAGGTTCTCAATCGGATTTAAGTCAGGTGACTGCGATGGCCACTCCAAAATGTTCCAGCCTTTAATCTGCAACCATGCTCTAGTGGACTTGGAGGTATGCTTGGGATCATTGTCCTGTTGAAAGGTCCAACGTCTCCCAAGCCTCAGGTTTGTGACGGACTGCATCACATTGTCATCCAATATCTCCTGGTACTGAAGAGAATTCATGGTACCTTGCACACGCTGAAGTTTCCCTGTACCTGCAGAAGCAAAACAGCCCCAAAGCATGATTGACCCCCCGCCATGCTTCACAGTAGGCAAGGTGTTCTTTTCTTCATAGGCCTTGTTCTTCCTTCTCCAAACATAGCATTGATCCATGGGCCCAAACAGTTCTAATTTTGTTTCATCAGTCCACAGAACACTATCCCAAAACTTCTGTGGTTTGTCCACATGACTTTTGGCATACTGCAGTCGACTCTTCTTATTCTTTGGAGACAGCAAGGGGGTGCGCCTGGGAGTTCTGGCATGGAGGCCTTCATTACGCAGTGTGCGCCGTATTGTCTGAGCTGAAACTTCAGTACCCACATCTGACAAATCTTTTCTCAGTTCCTCAGCAGTCACACGGGGACTTTTCTCCACTCTACGCTTCAGGTAGCGCACAGCAGTCGATGTCAGCATCTTCTTTCTGCCACGACCAGGTAGCGTTTCAACAGTGCCCTTTGCCTTGAATTTGCGAATGATGCTTCCTATGGTCTCTCTTGGTATGTTTAACATCTTTGCAATCTTCTTATAGCCATTGCCCTTCCTGTGAAGAGTAATCACCTCTTGTCTTGTCTTCCTGGACCATTCTCTTGACTTCACCATGTTTGTAACCACACCAGTAAATGTCTAGAAGGAGCTGAGTATCACAGTCATTTTAAAGCTGCCTAATTGGTGCTTATTATGCTTTATTGCTGCTCCGTGACATCCACAGGTATTTTCAATACCTGATTGAAAACACTTGAATGAACCTCTGTTCTTCAGAGTGGTAGTCTTTAAGGGGTTGAATAATTGTGTCAATGAAGAATTCACAAAAGAAACATTTACTACTGTATTACAAAACCAATCGATGTCATTTTAGTTGCATATGGTTCTTTAAAAAGTCCTTGTAGGATTTCATTCTGAATACAATTACAAATGTACACTAAATTCCCTAAAACCCTTTCCAGCTTTGGGGGTTGAATAATTTTGAACACAACTGTAGGTTGAACACCCCTTATCAGGAGAAAAACGGAGCTTCTAAATTATAGCATTTTACAAATCTTTAAGAATCATAGTGATTGATAACACTTTTTAAAATAGAAGGAACACATTCAGGTCGCTGTACCCACTAAACTTACATTGAATGGTCAGGGTGCACAGCGTGACCCTTTCAGGGTTATGCAGAGAGAGGTGAAAAGCAGGAGAATGACTGGAGAATGGAAAATTCTAGGTTAAAATAGCCGATTTGGAAAGTGAGTTAAATGGAAGATTTTTTCTGGTTTGGCTATTTTGACCCAGAATTTTCCATTCTCCAGTCATTCTCCTGCTTTTCACCGCTCTCTGAATAACCCTGTAGCAAATGGAGAATGATCAGTCTTCAAAGGAAAATAAATTCTAAGGGGGTTGTCCACTAAGCACTTTTGTTCACCATTGTTGTGAACATGGAGAAAGTAACAGTTATTGCAAGTACAGTGAACAATGGCGAGCCATTAAGGAAAAACATTGGCAGGCAAAGTCAATGAAAAGGAGGACGAAAAATGCTGGAGAATGATAGCAGCGTTCAGGGCCGGATTAACATAGGGGCTATTGGAGCAGCAGCTCCAGGCCGTGCCCCATAATAGGCCCAGGGAAAGGATAACTATAAGGGTTATTCAGAGAGAGTCAATCTGGGCCCCAAAATGTCACCGAACAGGGAATTTCCCCGTACGGCGACATTTCGGGGCCATTCGGCTATTCAGAGAGCAGGCAGTTCGCCAAATTTTGACGAACTGCCAGAAAGTGCCTGTTTGAGGGCAGTGAAATCCCCCATAGAGAAGCAATGGTAATCTATTCAGAGACACCGAACAGCAGAGAAAAGTTGCCGAAGTGCCCTGCTGTTTGGTGTTTTCTTTCGGCAGGTTTATTCAGGCGAACCCCATAGGCTTCAATGTTAAAAATATTCCTGTTTTAATTCAATATCTAATAAACCGTTTATTATTTTAATCTGCAGTAAAAAGTCTCTTTATTAATTGATTTTTTGTGAACATGGAGAAAGTAACAGTTATTGCAAGTACAGTGAACAATGGTAAAAAATCTAAAAATAAAGAGACTCTTTACAGCAGAATAAAATAATCAACGGTTTATTAGATATTGGATTAAAACGGAAATATTTTTAACATTGAAGCCTATGTGATTCGCCTGAATAAACCTGTCGAATGAAACCACTGAACAGCAGGGCATTTCGGCAACTTTTCTCTGCTGCTCAGGGTTCTCTGAATAGACGAACCATTGCTTCTCTATGGCGGATTTCACTGCCCTCGATCAGGCACCGTACGGGCAGGCAATTCGCCAGTATTTGGCGAATTGCTTGCTCTCTGAATAGACGAATGGCCCCGAAATGTCACTGTACACTGAATTTCAGTGTCCGGTTACATTTTGGTGCCAGATCGAGTCTCTTTGAAAAACCCTGTATGCAAAATACAAAAAGGCCAGGAACAACTATAACAGGGTTATTCAAAGAGAATCGAAAAGTCACCGCACGTTCGGTGACTTTTCGTTCTCTTCAATTTGGTGCAAATCGGCTTTCCCATTTCGACGACCCTGCGGTGTATTCAGCAAGCACCACAGGGCTGTCGAATTTCAGGGAAAAGCTGCCTGAAAAGCTGCCGAAAACCCGGCGAATGCACGCCGAAAACCCGTAAAAACATCTGGATTAAGCCGTCGAAGACGCCAGAAAAACCCGAGCAGGAGCCGATCACACGCAGCGAAGCCTCCGGAAAAAGACGACACCGCAGAAGAAGGCAGTGACTAAATTAGCAAAACTGTTTGCTTGAATGATTGAAAAGTGAAACGCTGTTTGCAAAGAAACTACTGAGCGAAAATGTCTGAAATTTACATATGAGGTCCAGGGAATGATAATAAAAAGGGCTGTTACAGAAAAATTAAGTAAAGTTAAAAAAAATCTGACTTTTTAAAAAAAAAAAAAAATCCAGAAAAATGCTTAAAATATCCTAAAATAATCTATAAAAAAAGAGACTCTTTACTGCAGAATTTTATAATGAACGGTTTATTAGATATTGAATTAAAACGAGAATATTTTTAACATTGAGTACCGGCTGGGTGGAGTAGAAGTAATGTCACTGCTCTGCATGGAGAGAGCCTGTGGAGTCATGGGTTCGATCCCAGTGAGCAACCTCTCCAGTAAGTGTCCTTGGGCAAGACACCTAACGGTACATACTCGCCACCCAGGACATACTTGAAAACGAGAGAAATCTCAATGTATCCTTCCTGGTAAAATCCTTTAACAAAAAAAAACAAAAAACATTGAAGCCTATGGGATTCGCCTGAATAAATCTGCCGCATGAAACCACCGAATGGCAGGGCATTTCGGGAACCTTTCACTGCTGGTTTGTGTTCTCTGAATAGCCAAAGCAGTGCTTTTTTATTGGGATCTCACTACACTCGAACAGGCACCGAACAGGCACTGAATGTGCAGGCAATTCGCCAGGATTTGGCGTATTTCCTGCTCTCTGAATAGCTGAATGGCCAAGAAAGGTAACCGAACGCTGATTTTCAGCTTTCTCTAGCCATTCGGATCTCTTTGAATAACCCTGTAAGGGTTAATAATGAAGCGACGAACTTGCCACTGAAATTACACTGAATGAACCCCCTATCTCCCGATCCGTGGCAATGTTTGGTATCGTTGGATCGGCCAGAGCATGGCCTTTCCAACGATACCAAACATGACCATGTTAAAAGTTAAGAAAAAAACATAAAAAATAAAAATTAAAATAAAAAAATATTTAAAATAAATAAACAGGTTCTTTTTTGTTTTGTTTTGTTAATGCAGCAATATTGTTCCCATTTCAATTATAATGTGAACAATGATGCTGCACTAACGATTTTTGTATGGGGTGCGTTTGTTAAAAATCATGTAATTTTCCCCCAAAAAATGTAACGAGTCCCCATTTCTAATTTTTTTAACAAGCGCAACTCATAGAAAAAATAACCGCAAACGCTCGCATGTTAAAATGTGAAAAAAAACACTTTAATTTGTAAATTATTGAAAATTCGAATTTTATTGTATTTTTTGTTATAAAATACAGACAGGACATGACGTTTACATATAATAATGACATATTATGAATCTGCCGAGTCTGCCGGAAAGAAGGATATATAATATGTCTGGGTCATATATTAAAATAAGGCTTCAAAACGCGTTTAAACATGATGAGCGAAACCGGTAAAAATTAGCTCAGCACAGAGGCGGGAAAAGCCTCAGCAGCGAAAGGGTTAAACGATCTGCGACTATCAACCTAGTCCTCCAGGCCTCTGTTTATGCCTTGGATTTTAAGGATTTTGCCCATGTGTTTACTTAGAGCACTAATCCAAGGCGGCAGTTTTAGGCTAGGGTCAGACTGAGGCAGTGCGAACGCGCGTGCAGCCGCACTTAATCATGGCCGCACTAGCAGCAGATGCCGGGCAATGACGGCCAATATACGAAGTACGGTCGCACAAAAGTCCGGCTGCGCAACGCAAGTGGAAAATGAACGCATTTTTTCGAGAACGTGAAACCGCAGGTACTGACGTACAGAGTGCGCTGCGTCCGCTAGCGGCGTGTGTGCGTGATTAGGAGACGTCAGACGCTGCTAATGTCCGGCCAACATAACGTCCAGACACAAAAAGTGTTTTATTGATGATCCGTACAAAATCACGGACGAAAATGCGCATAGTATGACCACTATCACGTATTCTGTGAAAAAATGCGTCCATTCGTTCGAACGCACTTTTTCACAGACAACATAAAAATGCGTTCGTCTGACCCTAGCCTTAGTTGATCAACAACTGCATTCTGAATAAACCACATTATCTGCGCTTTACTGTCAGAAACGGAATATTTCCGCCCCTGCATTTGTTATATGAAAATAAACTCCTATAAGCTAAATAGAAACATGCATGTAACTGCAATAGGAAGATACATTTCATGCGATGCATACCTCAAACAGATAGGCTTGACTTCATAATAGAGTTCCTGTTATTAGTCATTGTTAATCCATATGCCTTTAAGCCAAACAATAAAGTCTACTTAAGTAATTTCCCAGTAATTGTAGCATTTTTTTTTTCGTGTGTTATTACTACTTTTTTTTTTTAAATGTCCCAAGGTGTGTGTACAAGTCTCCCTTTTGCTAGTAATTATTCTTGACTTTGTGATCTTGCTCTCAAAACCGTGGAAAGCAAATTATGCTTAATTTGAATGCGCTGATTGCAACAAGCGCAGCCATATGAACATTTTTGTGAAAGTTTGCCCGAGGCCTGAAGGCTTCGTTTTTTTTTTTTTTTTTCCATTCAAATAACTAGCTCTTTGCTCTTTCATAATAAATAAACTCGACTATCCTTAGGCAAACCAATTCTACGGCTTCGGCGCGGTATGTGCTACATTGTTAAAAAAAAAAAATAGTCATGGCTATTAGAGTACTTGACCATCTATCACCCGACACATACTTTTAAATTGCTGTTTGCAGTCTCGTTCTGTGCGGGATTTTTATAAAAACGAACACTCTGGAGATTCATTTAATTGAAATCATTTAAAAGTTTAACTCTTTAACCCCTTCACTACCAAGTGATTTTCCAAAAAAAACCATTGTCAGAAACTAGTGGTTTTTTGAAAAATCATTTAAAATTAATTATACATTAAGAAATATTTATTTATTTATTTATAAAGCATTTTAGCAGGAAGGATACATTGAGATTTCTCTCGTTTTCAAGTATGTCCTGGGTTCAAGAACATTGAATTGTTACAGTCGTTACAGAAATACAAAGTAATAAAATGCAAGATATTAAAAACAACACAAATATACAGATTAACACAGAAAATAAATATGTAGGAAATAGTCATTATGTTACATGTTTACAGGTGCATTCTGTATTGAGGTATGTTAGTAAGCAGCTCTTGAGTGACTTTAGACTGGGGGAAGATTTGATGTTGTCTGGGAGGCTATTCCATAATTGTGGTGCTCTGTAGGAAAATGAGGATCGAGCCACTTTCTTTTTGTATTTTGGTAATGCAAGTAAGGTGCAGGTCCTGGGTCGGAGGTTATAGGATGAGGGAACTGCTGGAGGAAGCAGTCTATTCAGGTAGGGTAGTAGCTTCCCAGAAAATCTCTTGAACACCAGGTTGGAAAGGTGAAGGGTGCGTCTGGATTCCAGTGATGGCCAGTTTAGCTCTTTTAACATGTCACAGTGGTGGGTCATGTAGTTACATTGTAGCACAAAGCGGCAGAATGAGTTATATAATGTAGTAAGTTTATGAAGGTGTGTTAGCGGGGCCGCTGCATACACTACATCTCTGTATTCAATAGCTGGCATAAGCATTTGTTGTACAATCTGCTTTCTTACCGTGGGGCTCAGGCAGGATTTGCACATATACCCATTGTATATCTTACTGTAAATAACCTATTTGGCCAGTAGATGGCGCCATCTACTGCCAAATTGAGTTACAACAGTTTGAGCTGCTGGTCTATGTTCTTTCTTTCCCCTGCATCAGCTGCTGGAAGCCCGATGTAAGGGAATCATCTGAGGATTTTACACAGTTTTAGCTCTTTGGGCATTATGTCCACAAGGATAAAATTTTAGGGGCACCTTCTGCAGCCCAAAAGAAAACAAAATTTGTTTGCTGCAAGCTAATTTCATTTGCTTTTGGGCTGCAGATCACCAGATCGAGATATCTCAATATTAGGGCACAGACAGCGCTTTTTGAAGCCCGAGATATCTCGATCTCGGCAGTGAAGGGGTCAAGGGAACCTATTGTCCGATGGTTTGGGTGCAAAAAAGCAGTAATCACTCGGAAGCTATTTCTCAAATTATTTGTGATCTATCTTTGAAAAGAAACAAATGTATATACGAAGCTCTATTGAATATTATTATTATCCTTTATATATCGCCAACAGTTTGTGCAGCGCATTACAATAACTAATGGGGAATGAGACAGGATTACAACAAACAAAGAAACCAGAAACAAGAGGTGTAGAAGGCCTTGCATGGATGATCTTACGGCCTAGAGGAGTTGGGGTACGGGAAGCCAAGAGGTGTTTTATTGATCGTCAGGATCACTAGCGCTTGTGGTTCAGAAATTGGGAGGAATTGACTTCTATCACAAAGTGGGGAGTAGGTGATTAAAGGGGTAAATCAGCATCACTACTTTGAAATGCTAATCTAAAGAGATGGGTTTCCATTAGTTTAACCCCTTAATGCTGCCGGGTGGGCTATGCCATCCACGCGAAAGGTTGACCTAAATGGCAGCTCTTTTGTGGCAACACCTGTGGCGCACCCCACTTCCCTGCAGCCGATCAACATCATCAAGGCCACAGGGAAGGTAGGCAGTTCGTAGGAGTTGACAGAATGTCATGGGGCGCACTTTGCACGCCCTGTGGCGTTTGAGACCACCTTCTTCCCTGCAGATCCCTGGCGGGAGGTGTTTAACAGATAGGTTGGAATGGGGCGCACAGGTTTAGAAGAAATGAAACCCCTTCTGGTTTTAAAATGCAAGTGCACCTTTTATATTTCTGTATCGAAACAGCACCAGATATTGACAGTCATTGGGCAGTTGTACGTCTAATAATAACCATTTTTGCCGTCGCAGCCTCTGACTCTTCTTTCACCTCATTGCCAAGTCCGAAGTGTTCAGTGATGTCCCTAACTGAGCTTCATTTCCTTACAAGATTTTTTTTTGTTCCTAAAACACACTTATCTAAATTGAATCTAATTAGTGTATTTCCAGTCCAAACAGTTTAGCAAATTTACCCAAAGTGTGATGTTAAACAGTACATTTATTCGGGGAATTGGTGTTGATTGATATGGTAATATACGTTTAGATATCTTATTTAAAGTGCTGGGAACCTCCAATTTACACCCTGGACACTTATTTAGGAGTTTCTATCTTATTGTTCACTGTTAATTGTACTTTTTCATTGATAAACCACCCCCCACTGTTCCTTCATGGTGAGATTTCTCTGGAGCCCATGGTAATTCCTTTTCACGCAAACGACACACCCTCAATCACAATCCCCCCCCCAGTCCTTTTAATACTGTCTCCTGCAACAACCTGCGTCATTTGGGACTTGTGACTGGCTTACAGATAGTAATAATACCCAGAAGTACAAATTCATCAAAAGTGCTGGCTAAAAAGTAATCTCTAAAAGGGATCTCAAACTCCGGTTTGTTGTTGGTAGACATTTGCAATTCGGTTGGGACCTTTTCGGAAATGGTCCGAAGTATCGGCAATTCGGAAATTCTGATTGATCCAAATTGCAGATATTTTGAACCATTTCTGAATAGGTCTGAACAGAATCGTTTTCCAAATAAAAATAATAATTCAGATGTAACCAGAATTGTAAAAGAAATAGATAAAAAAGCTAATCCTAACCTAGCCCTAGCACTAACCATATGACACCCGGAAACTGTAAACCTAACGCTAGAACTAAACCTAGCCCAAACTCTAGCCTAACCCTAACCTTAGCCTTAACCCTAACAAAACTCTAGCTCTAACCTAACCGTAGCCCTGACCCTAATCATATGACACAGAAACTGCTGTCCTAAGCCTTGCCCTAACTTAACCCTAAACCTAACCCTAGCCCTAACCAAAGCCCTAACCCTAAACTGATTATAGGCATAACCCTCACCCTAGCTCTGACCTTGGTCCCCCCCTAACAATTTTTTTTACATATTATACATATTGTTCCGAATGTCAGAAGCTTCTGATATTTCAGTATCGGACCAATTTGGAATATCGAAAACACCCATACTGAATTACTATACGTTTACAGGATATCCAGACGTGGACCCCTTGCTCGATGTGCCTAGAGGGGTGTCAGCTATACCCTCTTGCCGATGCCTGATAAGGCCGAAACGGTCGTCGGAGGTTGCTGCACCTCTCGTGCAGGGATGACGTCCTTGGCATTTCAGTACTGGCCATCCTTTCTGGGTGATTGCAGGATGATTTGCATATGGAGCAGTTGTCCCTGTAATAACACAATCGAGCTAAAACCTTGTGAGAGCTGAGCGGGCCCCACCGTAGAGCAGGTCACTAGTGCCGTGGCTCGTTCTCAGGACCCTCACAAACCTCTCTCTTTCTCACTTGAAATATCAGAATCTTCCGATATTCTGAATCTGCTGATTCTGATTATTGCTGAATCCGATATTGTAGAATTCCAAAACAAGCGAACCCAGACGAAATGTTCAGTGCTGCACATGTGTAGTTGTTGGCCTACAACTTCCAGGATTCTTTGAATGCAAATGTTGTCCAGAAAGTCAGGAGTTGCAATTATTTTTTTTGGGAAAAGGATTTTACCAGGAAGGATACATTGAGATTTCTCTCGTTTTCAAGTATGTCTTGGGTGGTGAGTATGTACCGTTAGGTGTCTTGCCCAAGGACACTTACTGGAGAGGTGCTCAGAAACATCCGTTTGGCTAGAGTTTGAGATGCCTGCTATAAAAGGTTTGGTGCCATTTTTTAAATTATATATGTTTTCCTTGAAGCAATAAGACAATTTTTTTTCTCATTTGAGATTATATTTTAATGCGGTTTCTCCTTTCGGATAATTTGCTTCTTGGCATTGGAAATGAGAGTGAAACAATGTATTTGTGTAAAATTTTAATTTCCCTTTAACTCAATTAATAAAGGTAATTAGAGTACGTAAATAGTCATTCCTTGGCATGTAAGTAATAATTCAATTATCTTTAATTGAAGTGGAATTACAGGGACGTGAGCCTTACTGATGGCTACTTCGGCACAGCTGTAAGCAATATGTTCCAATGGCTGCATCTGACTCCCTTGGAGCTGTTGAAATGTTTAGGCTATCATCTTCTTCCCTGAATTTTTTAGCAGATGTACTGGCCTGGTTTCCTAGAAACCAAGTGTGTGTGTGTGCACTTCAGGGAACAAAGCTAATGTGAGCAAGCATTCGTCATGTGTGTGGATGTGTGTGCCAAATACTGTCGCCTTGTAACTGGAAACCTTTTAGTGATTCGCTTGCTTATGTCACGTGATTGTGTGAGCATGGTGTTTAGATCGGTTTAAAATAGTGACGGACTCTTTCAAAGCCCTCAATAATTTGACCTCTCCTTACATTTCTTCCTTACTCTGCAAGTACACTCATTCTAGATCACTTGTGTCTGCAGACGACCTCCACTTGTCCTTTGTTTCGATCCACACTGCTAACTCACTCCTCCAAGACTTCTCTAAGGTGGTGCCAGTCCAATGGGATGACCTATCTCACCCTGTCGGAATCACCTTTCAAAAACCCCTCAAAACCTGTCTATTCAGATTAGCATATCACATTCCTGACCGGTCCACCTCCTCACTTACCCTTCCCATATCATTTTAGTCTTCATACTGGTCTCACCACCGCCACCATAACCGTCACCATTAGAAATCCTCACTCATAAAATGGTAACTCCTCTTGTGTCCGCCTCCTCATCTACTGGAGATACTAAACTCATGTGAGCAGGGCCGTCTACACCTGGGCTGTCAAGCTCACAGCCCCCCAGATGTCGATGATTACAATTCCCAGAATTCGTTTAATGCAATAGATAACCATGAAATCGTGAGAATTGTAGTTCAGACGCATCCGAGTGGCCCGGAGTTTGACAGTCCTGCTCTACACCTTTCTTCTCTGGTTACTATGTTTGAGGTTGATGCCTAAATATGTTAGTCGATCCTCCAATTCTCATTTTAAAATGTTACAGAAATTATTTGTACTAAAAAAATGATGATAATAATAATCCTAGTATTAACAGAAAACTCATAATGTCGCTTTGCAAGGCCACCACTAGTATCTGAGAAACCGAGGGCAAGAAAGTTTTTGAGGGCCCCTCGCCACACTTTCAACACCACACCTCCTTATACTCCACCTTTTTTTACACACAGATACACGCCCCCTTTTTCCCACCTCCCCCCAGATAGACCCCCCTGACCCCTCTCACCCGCAGATTAAAACCGCTGCATAGATAGATATCCCCTCTCCCCAGATAGAGAAGTGTCTGTCGAGGACACTTTTTATCACATGGAGGGTGTCAGCAGAAGTACTTAGCCCCCAAAGTGCAGGGCCCAGGGCATGTGCCCCCTGTTCAAGCCACCCAAAGAGCAGGCCTTAAGGCGCCTTGTTAAACTTTGAGGGTTTTTCAATAACCACCATCCTTTCACAGAACAGTGGATTAAGTTCTTCAGACGATGGCACACAACTATGGCAAAAATCCATGGACTTCACTGTTTGTGGAACTGACGATTGACTTCTTCCTTAGCTTGCTTTGTGATCAGCGTAGGTTCCAATGGACTTTTTTGTCTAACGCTATTTTTTTTATTTTTATTTTTTGAGAAAGTATTTTTCGAGGAAGGATACATTATTATTCTTTATTTATTATTCTTTATTTATAAAGCGCCAGCATATTCCGCAAGTATGTCCTGGGTATCAAGTATGTACCATTAGATGTCTTGTCTAAGGACACTTACTGGAGAGGTGCTCTTACCAGAATTTGAACCTGTGTCTCCAAGGTCTCCATGGTTATAGAGCAGTGATGTTACCTCTACTCCACCCAGCCAGTATTTCAACCGTAGTTTCTGTCCTATGCAAGTTTAGTTTGTTTCCAGTGTTGCTGTGGGTGAAGCTGTCCAGTGTTGTGTTCTAATATTGTTGCCACCGCAGTTTGAATGGGAGGCCTATGAAGATCACACCTTTACAGTTGCAAGAAAAAGTATGTGAACCCTTTGGGATTACATGGAGTTTTGCATGAGTTGGTCATAAAATGTGCCCTGATCTTCATCTAAGTTACAACAATTTGAAAAACACAGTCTGCTTAAAAATAATACAACACAAACATTATATGTTGTCATGTGTTTATTGAGCATAACATGTAAGTATTCACAGTGCAGGTTGGAAAAAGTATGTGAACCCCTAGCCTAATGACTTCTCCAAGAGCTAATTGGAGCCAGGAGTGAGCCAACCTTGAGTCCAATCAGTGTGATATTATTGGATGTGTTGCTGAAAGCTGTCCTGCTCTTTAAAAACACACACCGGTTTTGGGTTTACTGGTTTCAAGAAGCACTGCCTGATGTGAACCATGCCTCACAGAAAAGAGCTCTCAGAAGACCTACGATCAAGAATTGTTGACTTGCATGAAGCTGGAAAGGGTTACAAAAGTATCTCCAAAAGCCTTGATGTTCATGTGTCCACGGTAAGACAGACTGTCTACAAATGGAGAAAGTTCAGCACTGTTGCTACTCTCCCTAGGCGTGGTCGTCCTATAAATATGACTGCAAGAGCACAGTGCAGAATGCTTATTGAGGTAAAGAAGAATCCTAGAGTGTCAGCTAAAGACTTACAGAAATCTCTGGCACATGCTAACATTTTTGTTGACACATCTACAATAAGGAAAACATTAAACAAGAATGGAGTACATGGGAGGACACCACGGAGGAAGCCATTGCTGTCCAAAAAGAATATTGCAGCACGTTTGAAGTTTGAAAAAAATGCACCTGGATGTTCCACAACACTACTGGAAAAATATTCCGTGGACAAGATTGAGTTGTTTGGAAAATACACACAACACTATGTGTGGAGAAAAAAAAGGCACAGCACACCAACATCAAAACCTCATCCTTCCCCACTTTAAAACATGGCGGAGGGAGCATCATGGTTTGGGGCTGCTTTGCTGCCTCAGGGCCTGGACGGATTGTTGTCATTGATAGAAAAATGAATTCCAGAGTTTATCAAGACATTTTGCAGGAAAACGTAAGACCATCTGTCCACCAACTGAAGCTCCGCAGAGGATGGGTGATGCAACAGGACAATGACCCAAAGCATACAAGTAATTCAACAAAAGAATGGTTTCAACAAAACAAAATACGCCTTCTGGAGTGGCCCAGTAAGAGTCCTGACCTCAACCCGATTGAAATGCTGTGGCATGACCTTAAGAGAGCGATTCACACCAGACATCCCAAGTAGGGATGAGCCGAACACTCCCCGAGTTCGGTTCGAGCCCGAACCCGAACTTCCCATTTGTTCGGGTCCGAACCCGAACTCAAACCCAATGCAAGTCAATGGGGCTGAAAATTCGGTTTTTAGAGTGCCCTCCAAGAGGGCATATATGCTACATATTTGCCATAAAAGGTGTATGGGGGTCCGGGTAGTGCCCTGGGGGACAGGAAACAAGAACAAAAAGTTAAAAAAAATAACTTTTTAAAGGGACAGTGAGTTTTCCATGAAATAAGGGTTAAAAATAAAAACCAAAAATTCCTTCAAATATCGTGCCTAGGAGGTCCCCATAACCTGCCCGTGATTTCTAGGAAGTATAGAAACACTTAAAAAAAAAAATGACGTTTCATATGACGGCGTCGGTAAATGCTTTTCCTTTAATCTATCCATAAACAACTGCTTGGGGCGGCAGTCTGTATGAAAAGAGGAGACATTTTCGTACACACAGAAAAAGTTTACTGATTTTTTTGGCTAAATTATTGTGAAATATATGAAGGCTTTGGATGAAAGTAACAATAGGTGCTTTAAAATTGGTCCTTTAGCGTCCCCAACAGTGCCGTTACACCGTAACCCCTCTGAGGATATGAATCTGATACAGGCGTCAGTGGCAGTGCACCCAAATACCATGCTTTTGGTGCCAGGCCTGCAAGTACTATCATACAGTAACCCCTCTGTGGTATTGTGGAAGAATGCAGGGGTGGACCATGTGGTCCTATATTGAAAAGATATGATTCTGGTCAAGGCGTCAGTGCACCCAGATATTGTGCCTTTAATGCCAGGCCAGCAAGTATCATCATACAGTAACCCCTCTGTGGTATTGTGGAAGAGTGCAGGGGTGGACCATGCAGTGGCGTAGCGTGGGGGGGCTGGGGGGGCCGTGGCCCCGGGCGCAGTTTTGTTAGGGGCGCATTCGCGCCCCTAAAACTGGCCCGGGGGTTGAGGGACCCAGATGCCGGGCAGCGCGAGAGCGCCTGCCCGGTCTTGAACAGTCCGTCCTGTGAAGTGGATGCGGTTGTGTGCGTGCGCAGCCGGTCACGTGGTCCGGCTAATCAGGTGGTACTGAGTCTCTGTACCACCTGACTGGCCGGACCGCGTGACCGGCTGTGCACGCACACAGCCGCATCCACTTCACAGGACGGACTGTTCAAGACCGGGCAGGCGCTCCCGCGCTGCCCGGCATCTGGGTCCCTCAACCCCCTGCCGGAGCTGGGGCAACAATCCAGGTGAGAGCTGGGGCAAATCCATGACCTGGGGGCAAATCCATGTGTGACCTGGGGGCAAATCCATGACCTGGGGGCAAATCCATGTGTGACCTGGGGGCAAATCCATGAGCTGGGGCAAATCCATGAGCTGGGGGCAAATCCATGAGCTGGGGGCAGTATCCATGAGCTGGGGGCAAATCCATGAGCTGGGGGCAAATCCATGAGCTGGGGGCAGTATCCATGAGCTGGGGGCAAATCCATGAGCTGGGGGCAAATCCATGAGCTGGGGGCAGTATCCATGAGCTGGGGCAAATCCATGAGCTGGGGGGCAAATCCATGAGCTGGGGGCAAATCCATGAGCTGGGGGCAAATCCATGAGTGAGCTGGGGCAAATCCATGAGCTGGGGGCAAATCCATGAGTGAGCTGGGGCAAATCCATGAGCTGGGGGCAAATCCATGAGTGAGCTGGGGCAAATCCATGAGCTGGGGGCAAATCCATGAGTGAGCTGGGGCAAATCCATGAGTGAGCTGGGGGCAAATCCATGAGTGAGCTGGGGCAAATCCATGAGCTGGGGGCAAATCCATGAGTGAGCTGGGGCAAATCCATGAGCTGGGGGCAAATCCATGAGCTGGGGCAAATCCATGAGCTGGGGGCAAATCCATGAGTGAGCTGGGGCAAATCCATGAGCTGGGGCAAATCCATGAGTGAGCTGGGGGGCAAATCCATGAGCTGGGGGGCAAATCCATGAGCTGGGGGCAAATCCATGAGTGAGCTAGGGCAAATCCATGAGCTGGGGCAAATCCATGAGTGAGCTGGGGGGCAAATCCATGTGTGAGCTGGGGCAAATCCATGAGCTGGGGGCAAATCCATGAGCTGGGGGCAAATCCATGAGCTGGGGCAATATCCATGTGAGAGCTGGGGCAATATCGATAACGTGTCCACAGGTTGGGGGGGGGCGCACAATTCTTGGCTGGCCCCGGGTGCTGACAACCCACGCTACGCCACTGGGACCATGTGGTCCTATATTGAAAAGATATGATTCTGGTCAAGGCGTCAGTGCACCCAGATATTGTGCCTTTAATGCCAGGCCAGCAAGTATCATCATACAGTAACCCCTCTGTGGTATTGTGGAAGAGTGCAGGGGTGGACCATGTGGTCCTACAGTCAGGTCCAGAAATATTGGGACATCAACACAATTCTAACATCTTTGGCTCTATACACCACCACAATGGAGTTGGAAACAAACAAATACAATGTGCTTGTTAACCCTGGCGTGGTGTTTACCATCTCTGCACCTGCCCCTGCAGAGCTGACAAAATTTCTGACCCGGTGTGGCTCCTGTCCCCTAAACAAACCAGCTCAAGCACAGTATGGCATATTTTTGCTTGAGCCATTGCGTAGACCCTGTCAGGCATCGGTTTAACTGCCACTTCGCCAGAGACAGAGAAGGAGGAGGAGGAGGAAGAGGTGGTGGTGGTGAAGCAGACAGACCTCATACAAGCAGCTTTCTGGAGGCGTGGTGGATGAACAAGCTCCAGCACAGAGCCCCGTCTTGGATCACTCCCAGCTACAATCAGAGTTACCCAGTGTGCCGTGAAGGAAATGTAACGACCCTGTCCATGCTTGCTGGACCACGTGTCTAAAGTCACATGCACCTTGCTGCTGACTGCCTTTCCCAATGACTGGATAACATTGTCTTCCACGTGCTGGTATAGTGCTGGAATGGCCTTGCGTGAAAAGTAATGGCGTTTTGGAACCTGCCACTGTGGTACAGCAAATTCAGCAAATTCACGGAAGGGAGCAGAGTCCACCAGCTGGAAAGGCAGCAGCTGCAATGCGAGTAATTTTGCTAAGCTGGCATTTAGACGCTGTGCTTGGCGATGGTTGGGACTATATTTTTTCTTTCGCTGCAGCAGCTGCGGCAATGTAATCTGACTGCGTAAATCTTCAGCTACTGGGATGATGTCACATTGTGAGGAAGGACCTGGTACATCCATTACTGTAGCATCATCCCTGTCGGTAGAGGTTGTAGGCAATGACATGGCAGGACATACAGTGGGGGTAGAGACAGATGAGGAGGAGGAGGACCTACGCAAAGTTTTGCGCCAACGGGATGTGTGGCACTTGTTCATATGTCACCTCAAGCACGTGGTACCCAAGTGTCCGGTATCTTTCCCACGCTTAAGTCTCATCTGACATAGATTACAAATAGCAACGCTGCGCTCTACTGCACATTTCTTAAAGAACTCCCAGACAACAGAGTTCCTGCATGTGTTCTTTGAGACAACAGCACTCTGCACCGGAGCAGCTCTGACATGTGATGCCTTGGACTGGCTAGTGGTACGGTTGGTCACAGAGGATGTTGTGCCTCGTGTTTGCTGTGCCTCCTCCTCCCCCTCATCCTCACTTGATTCCTCTGTTCGATCTGGCACCCAGGTGGAGTTAGTGACCTCATCATCATTGTCATCGTCACCCCCTATATCCTCGTCACTGGAGCCAACTTGGCAGTATGCTGCAGCTGCTGGGGCAACATGAGTGCCAGTTATTTGTGTGTCATCACTGGCACCCCCTTCCTCTAGGTTGATTATTCTCCCTTCTTCAACCTCAGAGATTGAATCAGAGCACTGTACTTGCTGCGCATCCTCAAGCAGCATGTCACTCTCATTGTAGTCAAACAATTCAGCTGACTCCTCCGTGTGTGATAGCGAGGCTACGGCAGGAGTAGCTGTGAACATGGAGGCTGCATTAGATGCTTTGGCAGCTGAGGTGGACTGTAAAGCACTAGAAGCCTGGCTGGCAGAGGACTCGGAGGATGAGGATGGCCTGGTTAGCCAATCCACCAAGTCCTCTGTATGTTGCTGCTGCTTAAGGCTAGGGTCAGACGAACGCATTTTTATGTTGTCTGTGAAAAAGTGCGTTCGAACGAATGGACGCATTTTTTCACAGAATACGTGATAGTGGTCATACTATGCGCATTTTCGTCCGTGATTTTGTACGGATCATCAATAAAACACTTCTTGCATCTGGACGTTATGTTGGCCGGACATTAGCAGCGTCTGATGTCTCCAATTCACGCACACACGCCTCTAGCGGACGCAGCGCACTCTGTACATCAGTACTAGCGGTTTCACGTTCTCGAAAAAATGCGTTCATTTTCCACTTGCGTTGCGCAGCCGGACTTTTGTGCGACCGTACTTCGTATATTGGCCGTCATTGCCCGGCATCTGCTGCTAGTGCGGCCGTGATTAAGTGCGGCTGCACGCGCGTTCGCACTGCCTCAGTCTGACCCTAGCCTAAGACGGCCAGCACCAGTTAGAAAGGAGAAGCGTGCCCCTGCAGAGGATGCACCACGTCCACCACGACCAGAGGCACAGCCTCCCGACACAGGGGCTGCTTGCCCTCTTATCTGTGTCTGGGAGCGTCTGCCTGTCCTTTTTGTTCTTTCAGACATGGTGAGTGATATATAGATTTATATATACAGAACTCTGATTCAACTCTGGAATAAAGATTTAAAGAACTCTGGTATAACTCAGTGAGACACACTGATAGCTGGCAGCCAGTGACGAGACACAGATCACCTCAATTCACAAATGTTTTGTAGAAATTAGTGAGCCCCAAAATACAGCGTGGTACTGGATGTGTGACGAGACACAGATCAGCTCAATTCACAAATGTTTTGTAGAAATTAGTGAGCCCCAAAATAATGCGTGGTACTGGATGTGTGAAGAGACACAGATCACCTCAATTCACAAATGTTTTGTAGAAATTAGTGAGCCCCAAAATAATGCGTGGTACTGGTTGTGTGACAAGAGACAGATCACCTCAATTCACAAATGTTTTGTAGAAATTAGTGAGCCCCAAAATACTGCGTGGTACTGGAGGTGTGACAAGACACAGATCACCTCAATTCACAAATGTTTTAAAGAAATTAGTGAGCCCCAAAATACTGCGTGGTACTGGATGTGTGACCACACACAGATCACCTCAATTCCCAAATGTTTTTTAGAAATTTGTGACCCCCAAAATACTTGCTGGTAGTGACAAGACACAGATCACCTCAATTCCGAAATGTTTTGTAGAAATTTGTGACCCCCAAAATACTGCGTGGTACTGGCTGTGTGACAAGACACAGATCACCTCAATTCACAAATGTTTTAAAGAAATTAGTGAGCCCCAAAAAGATTTGCTGGCACAGTGACAAGACCCAGAAGATCACCTCAATTCACAAATGTTTTAAAGAAAGTTGTAAACCCCAAAAAAACTTGCTGGCACAGTGACAAGACACACATCACCTAAATTCACTGATATTTGGTAGAAATGAGACCCAAAAAGACTTGCTGGCACAGTGACAAGACCCAGAAGATTACCTCAATTCACAAATGTTTAAAAGAAAGTTGTAAACCCCAAAAAAACTTGCTGGCACAGTGACAAGACACACATCACCTAAATTCCCTGATATTTGGTAGAAATGAGACCCCCCAGACCCCCCCAGTAGCGTGGCAGACCGTCAGTAACAAGACACAACTAACTCCTTTGAAATCTCCTCTGAAATGCGTGCAGAATCGGCGCGTGGAAACGTTATATAGTGTGGTGCGGGACTTAGCTCTGTGAGCCCATGATTGGGCAAAATTTGCCCAATCAGGACTCTGAGCGGTGATTGGCATAGTGTTGAACCAGTCTTGCACCAGACCTGTGGTCAGGTTCAAGGCTGTAGCCAATTACGGGCTTCAGGCCAGTGGGAAAATGCATTCTGGTCCATTGTGGTCGAACATGCGGCGAACACCCGGAAATGTTCGGTGTTCGCGATCTCATCGATCAGGCCAAGTTCGGGTCAAACTCCGAACCGTCTGAACCCGAACCGCTCATCCCTAATCCCAAGAATATTGCTACACTGAAACAGTTTTGTGAAGAGGAGTGGTCCAAAATTACTCCAGATCGTTGTGCAGGTCTGATCTTCAACTACAGGAAACGTTTGGTTTAGGTTATTGCTGCCAAAGGAGGGTCAACCAGTTATTAAGTCCAAAGGTTCACATTCTTTTTCCACCCTGCACTGTGAATTTTTACATGTTCTGTTCAATAAACACATGAAAACATATAATGTTTGTGTTGTATTATTTTAAGCAGACTGTGTTTTTCAAATTGTTGTGACTTAGATGAAGATCAGAGCACATTTTATGACCAATTCATGCAAAACTCCACTTAATCCCAAAGGGTTCACACACTTTTTCTTGCAACTGTATATCGCTGAATTATATCCACCATTGTATCAAACAAAGCCGCAACAAAGGTAAAGAGAGAATAACCACAACTCTCTCTATTTACTAAGAACATGTTCACCATTGTTTGTCCTAGTTTGTCTGAAAGTCACCTGCTGTCGTTGAATTTCACTTTCTGGATCACTATTGTTCACCGTGGCTTCAATAAAGGCAAACAATGGCACTTAGACTTATTTCAAACCATCCAATTTGGAATGTTTTAGGAAACAAATCACAAGATGTCAAAGTATCACGTTGCTCCTTTTAGATATAGTGGGATTTTTGTTGGTTTCAATACTCAACTAATGACATTTAAATAATTTTTTTTGTAATATATATGTTGTAGAAGTGAATTTGTTCAATAAGTCTTCTGTACTAAATGCTCATTTAAGTTTATCTTAGACAGCCATGCATTCTGAAAATGGATGGGAAAACATAATAGTACGCTATGTATCATATTATTTCAAAGTAATTGTACTCTAAATATATGAAATAAGTAATAATATCCTTAATAAAAGGTTGCATTTACATAGCTGTTGATATGGTACTGGTTCACTTATCTTCTTTAGCGCTAATATAGATCAGTGGTTCCCAACCCTGGTCCTCAGGTCCTCCTAACAGTCCAGGTTTGCAGATATCTGAAGCACATCGCTGACATTTTGGTGCTCTCTCGTTCCCTGCACTTCCCTTCAATTTGGGAATCAAAGTTCCCCACCCTGCGGTGAATTCAGCATTCACCACAGGGTCCCTGGAGACTGGAGTGCAGGGAAAACCTGCTGCAAACCCTCTGAAATCCCGCCGAATACCCGCTGAATACCCACCAAAAACACGCCAGAACCGCAGCAAAAATCAAGCTGAACACGCTGGAAAAAGCCAACAAGCTGACGAACGGGGTAAAAAAAAATACACTTGAAAGTGTTAAAAGTGTTAAAAACGCTATTTGCAAAAAAAAACTACTGAAGGAAAATACCTGGAATTTGCATATAAGACCCAATGAATGATAATAAAAAGGGCTGTTACGGTAAAAAGAACCACTATTGAAGAAAAAAAAGGAAAAACAATAAATAAAGAAACTTTTTGCTGCAGATTAAAATAATAAACGGTTTATTCGATTTTGAATAAAAACAGGAATATTTTTAACATTGAAGCCTATGGGATTCACCTGAATAAACCTGCCGAATGAAACCATCGAACAGCAGGGCATTTCACTGACATTTCGGTGCTGTTTGGTGTCTCTGATTAGATTAACCATTGCTTCTCTATGGGGGATTTCACTGCCGCCCGAAAATTTGGCGAACTGTCTGCTCTCTAAATAGCTGAATGGCCCCGAAATGTCACCTTAAGGGGAAATTCCCTGTTAGGTGACATTTCGGGGCCAGATCGGCTCTCTGAATAACCCTTTAAGTCTCTCTAGCAAGGACAAAAATTTAAAAGTTAAAGTAGAAATAACAGTGAAAGAAAATAATTGTATAGTTATAAAATGTAATAAAGCTGTGTGCAAATACAACTATTTTAACCACAGACAGGTATTTGCGAAGCCACTTATAAAATACTAAACCGGAAAGTTGATTCAGAGATATCCAGAGTGATAAAAGCTGTAATGTTAGATACTATTTCTCTGCATTGCAAAAAGCAAAGTTTTATGGGGATAAATGCATTAACCAGGACGTTGTCAGAAAAGAAACCCTTTTGAAGAATTTAAAATTCCCTTTTAAGCAAAAGTAAAAAAAAAATGGTTCTATCTGAATAAGATGGCAAAGTAAGAAAGGTCAACTTATTGAGATGTTAACGAACGCCACCTTCTGCATTGTTACATGTCCATGAAAGACTTCATTGAAATAGACACATTGTGGCAAGTATATGTAAAGCTCTTTGCTCTTTGACTCGGTGACCAGAGTGAAAAGAAACTAATAAAACACTGTATTGTCAAAGAAGTAACCATCATTGTTCTGCTAAACCACATGACCTGTTTGTGGATCAACCAGAAAATCCACTAATTTGATAACTAACAACGAGTCGGATCTAATTGCCTTTTTTTCCCTCGAAATTGTCATTTTTGTAATATTCTAAAATGCTAATTTCCAATTTTTGGAACAGGTAAAGCTTTATAGCCATAAACGTTTTACAAGACCTATCATTCAGTCTATGGGAGGCACTCGTTAAACGTTCAATATGCACGTGATATCAACGTGAAGCATCCCAGCAAATTCACAAAACACTTGGATCAAAGTGGGGCGTTCTGCACCAGAAATCCATGTTCCATCCAGCCGTGAGATCTGGTTTGGGTAAAATCGCAACTTCAGCCATGATGGTATGTGACACTGCCTGTGACACTTTGAGTTACAGGCAACCTGAAGTCAGAAGGTAATAGGACATTATGGAGGATGGGTAAGCCGCAGTGCAGCCCACCAGCTCCCCATCTAAAAACCTCATGGCCATTATGGTGATAATTACATAAGGAGGGCCCCTTCTCTCCCCCATATTTATTTTCTGTTAATCTGTATATTTGTGTTGTTAATATCTTACATTGTATTACTTTGTATTTCTGTAAATGTAACACTTCAATGTACTTGAACCCAGGACATACTTGAAAACGAGAGAAATCTCAATGTATCCTTCCTGGTAAAATCCTTTATAAATAAAAAATAAATAAATAACCCTATAAAGTTGAGTATTATAAAAGGTAACCCGCTAACATTGTTAAATAAATAACTATCCCACACCCCTAGGCCTAATACACAGTTAAACCCCCAAATAAAGTTTAAAATAAATAAAATCCCATTAGAAATTAATACTATCGAGCAATCGGCGACATCAAGAAAGGTCATCATCAGCAATGCCCTCAGACCCTTGGCTTGAAAAAATTGATCTAGCCAATGAGATTGCTCCAGACACAAAACTCCACTCATTGGCTTAACCAGATCGACCTTGTGAACCTTTTTTGCCAATCGGAGAATCAAGAGCCCTGATTGACCAATTAATTTTACATGGCCACCTACCTCTAACCAAGAGGCGAAAGGACGTCCTTCTGCCATGCTTAGGATAAGGACTGAAACTATTCTAACGTTTTCATCTCATGTTCAGGGTGTTGATGGCCACCGGGAAGTCAACATCCTAGCATTGCTAATATATCCAAACACTTGGGTACAGAATGCGTTTACCACATCCACTTCAAGTCATGGAAGTGATTATGATGCTGTAAGTTCATAATAAGACACAATGTTCTACACCTTGCTTCCTCACCAGGCATGTGGTTAATCGGCACTCACCAATACCATGCCATGCATTTTCACGCAGTTCAAGTTATCCAAAAGTGTGGCTAAAAATGCAAAAACCTGCTCAATAAAACTGTAAAACTCAACAATTTGGAAGGAATCTGAAGGCAAAAACACACACAATTTATCGTGTTCTCTCTTCAATTGCTCAGTGTTCGAAAATTCATGGACTTGCACGCCAAAGTATATATTTTCCAAGTCT
Source organism: Leptobrachium leishanense (assembly GCA_009667805.1). Classification (NCBI taxonomy): domain Eukaryota; kingdom Metazoa; phylum Chordata; class Amphibia; order Anura; family Megophryidae; genus Leptobrachium; species Leptobrachium leishanense. The sequence continues at coordinate 360,767,881 of CM019065.1, read as the reverse complement.
AGGAATGCAAGTAAAATGTCTAATTGACGGTGAAAGCATGAATAAAGCGATTAACTTTATAAAAAGGGCTGTGCCTCTTTCCATTAGGTTTTTTATTTTTTCATTTTACAACATATCTCAATAATCTATGAAAAAATAAGATAACTAGTCATGGTATGTTGAGCCAACAGCAGTCGTCTTTTGGTGTGGTTCACATATCTTTATGAATAAATAAAAAGTCAGATGTTTTGGGGAACATAATATATTTATGGAATTTTAAATTAAGAGTTACATTAAAATGAGTAGCCACGAAGAAATAAACAACAAGACAAAGAAGAGAACTCAACTCCAAAGAGTCACCGTGTAACTCACGCTGCAAGATATTTATTAGTAAACAGCAAAATAGAAATTTGTAATTCGCAAAATAGAAAACGCACAGAGAAATGAATGGCAGCCGCAGGCCACTGAAAAAAGGCGGATAGAGGTAGTCTAAAAACACTGAAAATACACAAAAATTAAACACCAAACATTACACCAAACAGGGAGTAAAGTGACTTTGTAAGCTGTTATCACCATGAGGCACAGTAAAGAAAGAGGTGGAACCATAAGGCAGAAGATCCATTGTCCAACGAACAGAGCTGGCATTGGTTGCTTGGACTGCGAGGGTGTGCCTTATTAGTATGTTGCTGCTATGAATTGTTTCCATATGATTTTTTTCCTTGATGTGAGGTTTTCAGGAAAGAAAGTATAATGCAAATATTCGCCTCCGAGTCTTCATTAAAACCAAGATTTTTCTACATTACATTAGGAAAATGTGGGGATTTTACTTCATCGAGGAATTATCATTTTTAGGTTCCTGTTGTGGGTTCCACTTTCCCTTCAGCAACCCTTTTCGTCCAATGCACCTTTACGTGCAACATAAAGGTATATCTCTTTATGCAATCATAATGTGACTACCTCCAAGGAAGCTACTTATGATAACTGAGCTAATTTAATGCATGTCCTCATGTTACATAGCTTAGCAAGAAACTCATGATTTCTGTAATGATAAGCAAAAACTGGGTAAAGGGAAGTTACTGTCCCACATACCCATTCATCCATAAAAACACCCATAATGCCCAATATTGTTTACAAACTCTCCATCTTTGTAGACCATGAAATGGAGGGAAAGGATTTCACAGCTCCTACCTTGTTATTAGTGTCTCAAGTCACAACTTTCAGAGTTTCAGTACTTTCAGACCTCACCTTGTAGCTAATGTCCTAAGGATCACTGCACATTTTTGTTCATGGGGACGACCATCTTATCAAACCCTTTCAAGGTGTGGTAACATAATCATTCTTTGATGATATAACTAAACACAGACCCAAAGAGTAACATGGGTTTCCAGAGTCTCCAAAAACAGTTCCGCAAAACACTTATTTTCTAAATTTTATGAGGTTGGTGACATAGTTATTAGTAGAGTTTATGGACCTAATTCAGGGGAACCTGTTCCCAAAGGAACTTACAATCTATGAGATGTACAAGTATTTTGTGAGATAGGCGCATCCATATCGTTAGGTGTCTTGCCCAAGGACACTCGCTGGTGGCGTCTTCTGAGTGGGATCGAGTCGTCTTTCCATGATTGTAGAGCAGCGACCTGGTGGTTAGGATGAACACGCTTCTTGTAAAGTCGAGACTTCTCCACAGTTGTATTGGAGGGTAAAAGGGTGCTCTTAGTACCAAGAGCAGCCAACAACTCAACCAAAAATTTAATTTAAAAATGTTGGGGACGAGGCACTCCAGGTATTGAAGGTTCTTTTATTCAAATAAAATCACGCAATGTTTTGGTCACAAAATAGACCTTTTGGGCCCTATTACATTCTTCGCGCACAATTGTGCGTGAGCACAAAAACACATTAACGCGAGGGGCAAAATCCTTTGCGCTGAATGTCGTATTATGAGGTTTGCGCACAAAATGCGCATTAGCGTCTAACGCGAGTTACCCTGCGCGAACCCTTCGCGAGTGCAATTTAGTGCGCGCCTCCTATATTTAACATTGTGAGCGCAAATGCGTTTGTGCGCTGGTACGCGCATGGTATTACAATCTTAGCGCAAAATTTAATGGACAACGTTTGCGCGTATAATTTTAACGTCTTTGAGAAGCTGGTGGTAACGGCAAATTGTAACAACCTGACCGTACCAAACTGCGGCTTCACAACGGAGAACGACGATGCGCATGTTTTTTTTTACTAGATCCGTCAAAAATGACGCCCAATACCTTGTCTTCCGTCAGAACGTATGTCTGTTGTGTGCAGTCCGCAAAAAATGACGGGCTCGCGTTAAAAATTACATTGCGCTCACTGATTTCTGCGCAACGGTACTTTGCGCGCATTTTTGCGCATCGGTCTTACGAGTGCAATTTCCCGACGGATGAAAAAATGCGCGAGGAATGTAATTCCAGCGGTGATTTTCATGCGTTAACGTTTAACGTTTCGCGCAAAAAAACGCGCTTTTAGCGTGCGTTTTTGCGTTAAGAATGTAATAGGGCCCTTTGTCGGGCGTCTTGATGATGTTGCATGTTTTTTTCTGAATAAAGGCTCCTTTAAAAAACTCTTTGGAGTGTCTGGTATCTAATCTTTTGGATTAAACTCTCTCTATCTTGTCATGCAGAAACAGTTATTTATTCAGCTCATTACCCTCTATATATATATATCAAAGCAATGTCGCGAAAAACAGAATGGGTCTTCTAAATTCCAATTTTCATTGATCGACCAATCAGTCAACCACCGCATGTGTTGGATTGTGTGTGGATTGTTTGTGTTAGTATGCCATTATCACTTGCTCAGTCTTAGTACAGCTCATTAAGTGGCTGTTAGCATTTCTAATCAATGGGTTTTATAGTGGGAACCCTTTAAGCCTCTCATGGAAGAGTTGCGACTTCCATTGATCTAACAATCAACCACCGCAGGTATTTATTTATTTGCAAAGTATTTTACCAGGAAGGATACATTGAGATTTCTCTCGTTTTCAAGAATTGTGAAATCATTATTCATCCTTGTAATCATGTGCCTTTTCAGTTGGTACAAAAGTTCACTTTAGCTTTAGAAAATGGAACTAATTTGATCCATTTAGGAGGTGGGAAACGATTGCACATTTTTTTCTGTTTTGCTGTTGGAGGAACCCATACAGGAGAGACTATCAGGGATATTCAAAGAGCTCCGAATTGCTGGCGAACGGTAACCGAACGCTGAAAATCAGCATTTGGTTACCTTTCCTGGCTATTCGGCTATCCAGAGAGCAGGCAATTCGCCAAATGTTGGCGAATTGCCAGCACATACGGTGCCTGTTCGGTGCCTGTTTGAGGGCAGTGAATCTCCATAAAAAGCACTGCTTCGGCTACTCAAAGAACACAAAACAGCAGTGAAAAGTTGCCGAAATGCCCTGCCATTCGGTTGCTTCATTCGACAGTTTAATTCAGGCGAATCCCATAGACTTCAATGTTAAAAATATTCCCGTTTAGGTCAATATCTAATAAACCATTGATTATAATATTCTCCAGTAAACAGTCTCTTTATTTATAGATTTTTTTTAGGATCTTTTAAAGGGATACTCTAGGCAACATGACCACCTAAGCTTTTTTAGGTGGTCATGATGCCCTGAGTATGCCCTTGTCTGTCCCCCCTCCCTCCGCTCAGCCGATCGGCTGAAACAGCTGAAAACAGCTGAGAGACGCGGAGGACTTTACTCCGCCCTCCCAGCTGTCAGTCAAGCAGAGCGGGATTCATATTTCCCGCTTCTGCCGACTATTGCCGAGCTTTCAGCGCGATGACGTCTCCAACTCGCCGCAGTAGCTGGCGGGAGCGAGCCGCCAGCATAGTCTGCGGCTGGGATTAGTGTTGCGCGCATCCTCTTGCGCGTAACACTAATCCAATTAGAAGAGGAAGCCTGCTGATTGGCTGGCTTACGTGAGAGGTGCGCATGCGTGCTTCTCACGTAAACCATTAGCCAAGTTCAACATTTTCAGGACGGGAGCGGAAGAGGAGGTAGGTGAGTATAAAAATTAAAAAAATGCCGTTGGAAACAAGTGGTTTTTAGGGTAAGTATTACATTTAAAAAAAAAAAAATATTCCTCGGGAGGAGTGGGAGGCGCTGATGGAGTCCTCCATGGGGATAACCACCTTACCTTGGTGAAAGAGAACTGCTACAAACTTCTTTCCAGATGGTACCTGGACCCTGTGAGACTACAAAGAATCTACCCGGGTTTGTCTGGCCTCGGTACTAGAGGTTGTGGCCATCGCGGAACGTTTTACCATATGTGGTGGGAATGTGGGCATATTACTGTATTGTGGTCCTCAGTTTATATGTTACTTTTGCACGCTATCGGTCTACAGATACTCCCTGAGCCATTGTTGGCTTTACTCAATAGTCCGTCCCATCGCTACGGGCTGTCTCGTTACTCCCTTAAATTGGTCCATCGAGTTTGCACGGCTTCACGCATCTGCATAGCGCGTACATGGAAAGTGACCCTTCCCTCTGTAGCGGAGGTGGTGTCGAAAGTGTGGTATGCCTATAAGATGGAACGTTTGACAGCGCAACTACACAATACCGTTCCGCAGTGTACTAAGATATGGGAACCGTGGCTTGCGATACAACCGGTTCCATGATTTATGCATTATTTATTTGACCAGGAGACCTTGATTTTTTTTTATTTTTTTTCATCCCCCTTCCCTTGTGTTTATTTTTTTTTTCTCTTTTTTGTTTTTTGACTTCTGCAATTGTTACTTATTTCTTTTTAAGGCACTGTTTTGCTTCGTGGTTAGAATGCTGATTTAGCATGTTTGTTTATTGATATTTTGTATTACTTCCCGAAGTACTGGCTTGTTTTCTGTGCTTCACTTGGTGCCTTGTAGCAGTTTCTTGTATTATTTATAAAATCAATAAAATTGTGTTATTAAAAAAAATATATATATATATATACACAATAACTAGGTAGGGAATAGGTATATTTTAATGTAAAAAAAAGGGGGGGATTTTTAGCCTAGAGTGTTCCTTCAAGCATTTTTTGGGATTTTTTTGCAAAAAAAATTTGCCGATTAGTTTTTTTAACTTTCTTTAAACGTTTTTTTTTTTGTAACAGCCCTTTTTTTTATCATTCCCTGGACCTCATATGTAAATTTCAGACATTTTCGCTCAGTAGTTTGTTTGCAAACAGCGTTTCACTTTTCAAACATTCAGGTGTACTGGTTTATTTTTTTTTCACTCCATTCGTCTGCTGTGTCGGCTTTTTCCGGCGGCTGCTCTGCGCTCTGATCGGCTCCTGCTCAGGTTTCTCCGGCGCGTTCGCGGGGTTAATCCAGATGTTTTTGACGTTTTCTGTGTGCATTTGCCCGGGTTTTGCGGTGAGTGTTCGACAGGTTTTCGGCGGCTTTTCCCTGCACTACGACGGCCCTGTGGTGCTTGCTGAATACACCGCAGGGTCGCCGAAATGGGATCGCCAAATCGCACCGAATTGAGGAACAAAAAGTCACCGAACGTGCGGTGACTTTTCGATTCTCTTTGAATAACCCTGTATGGACTTTAAACAGTGAGGTGCGCTGGTTTGAAAAATAGATGCTACATTTATGCTGAAATAATAAAGCCTGGAACGGAAGCGATGGATACATTTTCTGAAACTGTTGCTTCATCTTGTGGCCCAATCTGATACTTTTCCAAGGTGGAAAGCAGTTTCCAATACAGCGCCATTAAAGGGACACTCTAGGCAACATGACCACCTAAGCTATTTTAGGTGGTCATGATGCCCGGAGTATCCTGCCCTCTGTCTCCCCTCCCTCCGCTCAGCGGTTCAGCTGAAAAAGCTGAAAACAGCTGAGAGAGGTGGAGAACTTTACTATAATCATATTTCCCGCTTCTGCCGACTTTTGCTGAGTAGGAGACGTCATTGCGCTTTCAGCACGATGACGTCTCTAACTCACCGCAGAAGCTGGCGGCTCCCTCTGAGGGTTAGTGTCGCGTGCATCCTCTTGCGCGCAACACTAATCCTCAGAGCGAGCCGGGAGGAAGCCTGCCGATTGGCTGGCTTACGTGAGAGGCGCGCATGCGCGCTTCTCACGTAAACCAGAAGGCAACTTCAATGCAAGAAGGACGGGAGCGGAAGAGGAGGGAGGTGAGTATAAAAAAAAAAAAACACTGCTGGAAACAAGAGGATTTTAGGGTAAGTATTACAGTTACAAGTAAAAAAATACAAAATAAAGATTTATTAAGGGACTAGGGATAGGTTAGGATAAAAAAACGAGGGGGGGTGATTTTTGAGTAGAGTGTTCCTTTAAGGAACCCCATCCTTCAAGTAATAAATATTTAAAAATGAACTTTAAAAATCTGAAAGAACTGGAAAATTCAGCTGCAGAAAAGTTCTTCTAACCCAATGGCTGGCTCAAAAATGTCATTACAGCTGTATTGTATAACAGAGGGGATTTATATTATTGCATCATAGCTGCAACTCATTTGTGACTGGCTGGGATCCAGGGCTGTTTGGGTTATTCAGGGACATTTCATAGTTGGATGGGTTACATACTGGAACTCATTCAAGTCAGTTTGTAGGTGAGTTTGCAGATTCCAAAGCAAAGCGAAATTAGCAATTTTTACATACAAGCAGGTATTGATTTGTTCAGATTTAATCAGGATTTTCTTTAATTATTAAAAATATTAATAAAACGTGAAAAACTTTTTTATTTTCCAGGAAAATAAGTAAAACACAGTAAATAATTTACCAATAATATGAAAGCGATTTTAGTGTTATATATGCGATCCATTACCAGGATGTCTATTGATGACATCACATAAGCGATTATTCAGAGAGCACCGAAATGTCACTGACGAACTGACCCACTGAACGCATCTTCAAACTGCCACAAAACCGACGAATCGATTAAAAAACTGCCACAAAACTGTTGATTCGATTTGAAAAACCGCCGAATGCAGCCACAAACCCGCCAAAAAATACTGACAAGCCACCGAAAAGAATGCTCATTCGATCCTAAAACCACCAAAGACCCACCGAACAGACCGTCGACTAGCTGCCGGAAAAAGTTGACCAACCGCCGAACAGGTGTTAAAAAAAAACAAATGCTTTTTGAAAAAAACTTGTGTATGAAAATTCCTGGAAATAATATAAAAGATCTTATGAATAACAGTAAAAAGCTCTGTTACAAAATAAAATAAAAAAAACGCCATGTAAAAATAATCTGAATCAAAAATTTCTAAACGATTCTAAAAAATTAAATAAAGAGACTTTTTGCTGCAAATGAAAAGAATAGACGGATGAATAAATATTTAAGAAAAACGGGGATTTTTTTTTGCATTGAAACCGATGGAATTCGCCTGATTAAACCTGTCGAATGAAACCACTGAAAATCAGGGCATTTCACTGACATTTTGGTGCTGTTCGGTGTTCTCTAGAATTAACCATGACTTCTCTATGGGGATTTCACTGCCGCCGAAGGTCATCGTATTTGCTAGCAATTCACAATATCGGGCGAATCGCCAGCTTTTTGAATAGCTAAATGGCCACAAAATTGCACCGTATGGGGAAATTCACCAGTTGGTGCAATTCGGTGGCTAATTCAGTGCTCTCTGAATAACCCCTTTAGATGATTATTCAATGAACAGCAGTGGTCGCCGAAGTACCAAACAACATTGAAAATGGCTGTTGTTGCAATGGCTATAATTGCTGGCATATTACTAAGTCCAAACAGTGGCTGGAGAAGCTTTATCATGTTGTTTTCCTGATGCTGCTTTAATACTCCTTTAGTTTGACATGGCGTGTTTTTGCTGCTGTTCGCAAACACCGGCAGTCAAAAGTCTTTGAATAACCTCCCTTAGGATCACATTTTTATTAATAATAACAATAATAATAAATACAATAACTGCACCCTGCATCTGCACCCATTTCCCTTCAGGTGAATGGTGCCACTATTACTTCTACCTCTCAGGCCCGATGCCTCGGTGTCCACCTTCGCTGATCTATCCTTCACTCCTCACATTCAGTCACTAACCAAATCCTGCTACTTCCACCTAAAAAACATTGCACGCATCCGTCCCTTTCTTAATCAGGACTCTGCTAAAATGCTCGTCCAAGCACTTATTATCTCCCACCTCGACTACTGTAACCTCCTTCTCTCTGGATTAAGAGATCCCAGATTCTCCCTCTGCAGTCTGTAATGAATGCCTGTGCCAAGCTCATACACCTCACCTCCCGCACCTCTCACACCTCACCCCTTTGTCAATCTCTACATTGGCTTCCTGTCTCCTATAGAATCCAATTCTAAATACTGGTGTTCACGTACAAAGCTCTCCATAACTGCTCCCCTGCCTACATCTCCTCCCTTATCAGCAGGTACATCCCATCCCGATCACTACGCTCTGCCAATGATCTGATGCTATCATCTCCACGTACCCGCACCCGCATCCCACCTTCAGGTCTTCTCGCGAGCTGTCCCCTTTCTTTGGAACTCCGTCTCCTTCAACATTAAACTCTCCCCGTCTCTCCAGTCCTTCAAGAAGTCTCTGAAAACTCATTACTTTAGAGAAGCCTGTCGGCTCATTCCCTGATCCCCCTCTGTTCATTTCCTACTGCATTTTCCCACACAGCCCACATTCATTATTTCACATTCTCTATTAACCCTCACCTACTGTGTCACCTCTATCCTTTTAGATTGTAAGCTCTTGAGCAGGGTCCTCTTGTCTACTGTACTGTGTGTTGAACCTGTATGTATATTTGTTGTTCTGAATTGCCTCCCATTGTACAGCGCTACGGAACTTGTTAGCGCTATATAAAAACTTGTAACTGTGGTTCTAAAATGCACTTTAAGATGATCAATGACACAAAATATAAATTAAGGTCCCTGTAAATTGCTTAGCACTTGATAATCCCAGTTCAAAGGCAAGACAATAATGCCGTTATTGACGGTCATCTCTTCACGGTTCAAACATAAACATTTGTCACTTCCTGTAAAAAATATATAACAATGGCTACAAATGAAGCGGAAAACCTCCAGTCACTGGGGAAGTATTTCACACCTGCCATTGGTGACAGCTCAGACATAACACCTTTAAAAAGGGGATCCTTTGTGCTCAGGTGTGATTCTGCATTTACATAACATGAAACCTTAGCCAGAATCATGGGTTTTAACAAGCAGGAGACTCCAGTAGATTTTTAGAGTTTAGATAAACATCTGAGGAAATCATAGTTGATTAAGCAAATGTATTGACTTTATAAAAATATGAAGTTAACGCTGTGCCAAGATGGTTTTGCAGACTTATCCAAACATTAACTTTAATGCAGGCAGGCTGGGTGGTCTCATCATCTCGCCAGACTGCTTGGTGTATGACTTTGAGCTGTCGGGTTGGCTCTGACACATTTATTTAATATTAGGTTACTTTTTTTTTGTTTTCAAATGCTGGCCGTGTATCAGCCTTACCAAATTAAATTGGGTTATATTACTCAAAAAATGTAACGAGCTGGTTTGCAATGGCGAATATGACTACTTGTTACAAAACAAGAAAGATTACTCAATATAGTTTCTTCAAAAAATGAAATGTATTTCTCACTTTTCTCACTTCTACTTCCTCCATGCAAGAGAAACATTTTGGGTGCCAATTACACGTCTAAGCCCCTATTCCAGCATTCAGCGTGTCTCAAGTCGGTATGATGTACAAAATCGACTGCTCTTTCGACCACGATTCCCCCATTTTTCGGTTCAGGAGATATAATTAAGAGCATACCGGCATACTCAAAGTGATTCAGCTCATTTATGGGACAGATTTTATTACTTCATTTTGTATTAATGGGGGTGTGAAACAAACACAAATATTATGGGGCACGCCGTCGTCGCCGCCACCACCACAGGAAGGCCCAAGTTGGTGCTGTTCCTTCTATAAAAATCCTGGCAGCCCCTTTCCTGTGATGCCCTGTGTGTTCCTCCCCAGGTCCTGTAATTGTTCTCTTACAGATAGCCATGGCTGCTCCTACTAAAGAGCCCTGTGTTCCCTTACATAAGGGTGGAGATCCCAAGATGCTGTGCTTCAGCATTGTCAGCACTTGGTGTATGTTTCTCCTGATTTCTGCTTCCTATCATGCCTCCTGCCATGTTCCCCAAGCCTTAAGCTTCCTGCCGTGTCTACCCAAGCCTCCTGCCGTGTTTCCCAAGCTCAAGCTTGCAACGCACCATGCTCCCTACCTATCGTAGACTATACCTTACTTCCGTTTGTGCCTCACAACCCACCATGCTCTCTGTCTTCAGTGATCCTGCCCACCAGCCATCAGAGTGTCCAGCATACCCTCCAAGCCTCCTGTATATTCCAGCGTGCCTTGCCTCTTGTGCACGTCCAGTCAGCCCTCTTCCTGTCCTGCCTGTCTGTTGTCTTGTGTCTCTTGTGAGTTCCCAGTGTGTTGCCCTCTGTGTCTCTGTGTCATGTTCCTCACTCCTTCCACTGTCAGCCAAGGAGCACTCCTGAGATCTCCGATCTCCGTTCCTTTGCCTTTTCCAGGCCTCGCATTCAGCCAATCACTGCTGGGGTGCACATTCAAGAATCGGCCAGAGTTACTTCCAGGTGCCCTGTTGTTGTTTCAGATCCTGTATCCCATGCAGTATGTCGTAAGCTTTTTGTATCGCTCCATGCCTTCTCCAATTTTCCTTGTATCCCTTTCCTTGCCCTCCTCTGTTTGTCTTTTCTCTTTGGTTATTGCTTGACCTTTCTATTCTGATCTCTAGTGTACCGAACTTGGCTCTTGTAGTGGCAATGTTATTGGTTAACTCTTCTAATACTGCGATATATACATACACTGACCTCTACTGTACCGTACCGGGCTCCTGTACTGACCTTGTAATATAAAATATGTAAAAAGGTTTGCTGGATTGTTTTATGGACTGTTTGACTTGAGAAAGTTACTTTTATGTAACGAAACGCGTCGGCGTTTATGTCCTGTTAAATTTGAATTTAATACTTTTATTTTGTCCAGCCTTTTTGTTGTATTCTGCATCCTATATGTGTTCAGCGATTCTGAAAACTGATTTACCAGCGGTTTCCAGCTACCCCACAGGTCTACAGGTGGATTACAGCGGCTGAGTATATTGATTGATGTGCCCTTATTGCATTGATATCCTGTGAGCATGTTATATGACCAGGGGTTTCTGTATCATTTATATATGCAATTCTGCCCTATGTTTTTTCATTTGTCTTACAGTGAGACTCCTTATATTCTTATTTATATATTATTGACGGATGAAGAGGAGCCATCCCTTAGGAGTCTTCACTAGCAAGCTACGTATTTACGTTTATTTGCTGTTTTTTCCATTAACCTTCACTGCTGTTTTTATGCTGACCTTGTAATTGCCTAGTGGTTTTCTTGTAGATCAGATCCGGTCATCTTAAGAACTGGTCTATCAGTTTAGGGACTCTTTTACTGTCGTCCGGGTGTTGGCACACGAAACCTTGCGAGTGGGAACCACTGACAAACAACCGGTACGAGCTAAATAATACAATGCTTAAAAACAGTTACCTTAATTGAATCATCACAGGCCACAATTGACCATATATATATATAATATACAACAGAAATGCACACACACGTAAACTACGTGAAAAACTAAGACAATGACATAAACACAAAGTGCAATACACATTTCTAAGACCGGTATCATCAGGATCCTGGTCAGTAATGAACAATAACCGGCTACTGAGGTATGTTAGATCTTAATCACATTATAATGGTGCTTGTATAGAAAAATCATATACTGGAAAAATACATATAGAAACATAGAAACATAGAAAAATGTCGTCAGATAAGAACCTTTCGGCCCATCTAGTCTGCCCAATTACATGGATACTTTACCTGGATTTATCTTTTGTTTAGGATAGCCTTATGCCTATCCCATGCTTGCTTAAATTCAATTACTGTTTTGGCCTCTACCACTTCTACTGGAAGACTGTTCCATGTATCCACCACCCGCTCAGTAAAATAATGCTTCCTGATGTTACTTTTAAACCTTTGCCCCTCTAATCTAAGACTATGTCCTCTTGTTTTGCTATTTTGTTTTCTTTTAAATATACTCCCTTCCTCTACCTTGTGGATTCCCTTTACGTATTTAAATGTTTCTATCATATCTCCTCTGTCTCGTCTTTTTTCCAAGCTGTACATGTTAAGATCATTAAGCCTTTCCTGGTAACTTTTCTCCTTCAAGCCGTACACCATTTTAGTAGCCCTTCTCTGAACTCTCTCTAAGATGTCTATATCCTTCTGGAGATACGGTCTCCAGTACTGCACACAGTACTCCAAGTGAGGTCTCACCAGTGCTCTGTACAGTGGCATGAGCACTTCCCTTTTCCTACTGCTAATACCTCTCCCTACACAACCAAGCATGACTGATTAAGCCTGAGACCTTCCCAACCCATACCCCAATAACCCCTTCCCAACCCATACCCCAATAACCTGAATAAAACACAACACGTATATGTCAGTTGGAATGTGCATGGGCCACAGCTTTATTAAACCATATATATAACCATCCCTTGCAGTGCTTACTCAAACTGCCCTATCGCTCCATGCAATAGGCATTACCAAACCATTGAGCTCATCCCCGCAAGCGAGGTCCGTCTCCCCCAGGCCTCACCCGATGGCGGCTCAAAACCTCCATTAAGCACTGCTGTCCAGGGAAACCGCCAACCTTCAGCTGTGACACGACTTGATGAAATCCAAGGGTGGGTGGGCGGGTCTCACCTTGATGCACTTCTCACGTTGGCAGGAACAAGAGGAAGAACCCTGCACCCATCACCAGCATATATAGTCCAGGTAAGCAACACTGTTGCAAACACTCCACCAATAACACCGTAGCTTTCCTTGACTGACAGGCCCATGCTTCCAACCAGCCCCCCCTCCCCCTTCCTGAGGGGCCCCAGGGATTCTAAACCCTTCCAGATCTTTCCTTAACCTACAGGCCCAGGCCATCAGTCATGTCCCCCTTCCTGAAGGTCCAGGGGGTTCTTGACTGATTAAGCCTGAGACCTTCCCAACCCATACCCCAATAACCCCTTCCCAACCCATACCCCAATAACCTGAATAAAACACAACACGTATATGTCAGTTGGAATGTGCATGGGCCACAGCTTTATTAAACCATATATATAACCATCCCTTGCAGTGCTTACTCAAACTGCCCTATCGCTCCATGCAATAGGCATTACCAAACCATTGAGCTCATCCCCGCAAGCGAGGTCCGTCTCCCCCAGGCCTCACCCGATGGCGGCTCAAAACCTCCATTAAGCACTGCTGTCCAGGGAAACTGCCAACGCCAGGGGCCGCCTCAGCGTCCGCCCCTGCGCCCCCCCGCAGACAGCGCCTCCTCCACACCAGACTGCAGACCCACCAGGAAAATATCCAACCCAATATCCGTGAGATGGACCCCATCCCCTCTAATGACATTCCTATTGTCCCCCTCCAGCTCCGTATGCCAAACTGACACTCCACCCAGATCACCCACAAACCTCGAGATCTCCTTGTTAACCCGCTTCCGAGCCTTGTCCAGAGCCCTGGGAGCCGCAACTTCCTCCCAACTGGGGCGAGAGACTATCTCTGAAAACACCAGTGATAAACCCCGGAAAATGGTGAAACAACTGGCTAAGTCACGTTTCATCCTCCTAACCAAGTCCACCGATCGGACCACCCCAAGATCGTTTCCCCCTGCATGTACCACTAACACCACATCCCTAGCCGCTTGTCTAGCCAACACCCTGCATTGTCCAGCCACCTGGGCCTAACGCAAACCTCTGATGCCAATCCACCGAATCGTAGCCAAGTCCGTTGGAAACCCAGGTTCCTGCCAAGCGGCCGTTGTGCAGCCCGCTTGGCCGCCCAGTGTATATACGAGTGGCCGATGATCCAAACGGTTGTCGGGGATAAACCTGTAATTATAAGAGGTTAGGACGCACATAGGAACGAAAACGATCCGATCGCCATCTACCCAGACGCCTAATCATGTCGTCTGACGCCCCCTCTTCCGCCGCCATTGTCGCTGCGCCGATACGGAAAGAATGCGTAGCGAACTGCCTCGGGTCATGACCCAAAGATGCAATACAACGCCTAAAAACCGCCGAAAACTGGTACCTTGTGAGAGGGGCCCCTGACAAATGAACTGAGAAGGAATCCCCAATCCCCGGACGTACACCCACATAATCCCCGGCCAACCTAACCGGGCACTGCACCCCCCCAATTGCCCCCAGTGTACTACCGAACCCCTACCCGACTGATCCGTCTTTGAACGAGAGATCAACAAACGTACCTGGTCCCTCAAGACCGTAACATGCTCTAAACGCAGCGCAGAAATAGCCCCCGTGCTAGGAGCCACCAATTCCCCCACCCTCAAAGCCCCATAGTAGCAAAAGGCGAACGCAGTTCGGAACAAGCCCACTTCAAAACAGTCTCTGCAAACGACGCCCAACGACACCAACAATGTAAGATTCCGTACCAGATCTGATGCTGACCATTCCGCAGGCCACGCCTGCGCACACCATTCGCTCTGCAAATAAACCCCAAAGCCATGTGCACCTGACGCATCGGCAAAAAGCTCGATGGACTCATTGTCCACTTCCGCCTCCTGCCAATAGGTCAACCCATTATAGGTTAGCAAAAAGGATTGCCATACCACCAGGTCTGCCCGCAACGAGCTAGTGATCCGTACAAAATGGTGCGCTGACCGAACACCCGCCGTAGCCAACGATAATCGACGGCAAAAAACGCGGCCCATAGGCATAACCCGGCAAGCGAACGCCAAGTGGCCCAATAGCGATTGAAGCTCCGACAGCCGCAACTTGGCGACCCCCCGTGCCCGAACCACCAAACACAGCAGGACCTGAATTTTTTTGCGCTGGAAGCCGGAACACCTTGAGCACCGTGTCGATTTCAATGCCCAAAAAGGTGATCAAGCGAACCGGACCCTCCGTTTTGTCCTCCGCCAGTGGGACGCCAAATTCCTCCGCCACCTCCCGAAATATTTTCAGCAGTCCCGAGCAGTCAGCGGAATCCGATGGCCCCACGAAAAGAAAATCATCAAGATAATGAACCATCGAATTCCGCCCAGCACGCCGGCACACTACCCAGTGTAAAAAGGAAGCAAACAATTCAAAATAGAAACAGGAAATGGAGCAGCCCATTGGGAGACAACGATCATAATAATACTGGCCACGAAACTCACAACCGAGTAAATGGTAGCAGTCAGGCCTAATCGGCAATAGCCGAAAAGCTGACTCCACGTCGACCTTGCAAGCAAGCAGCCGGGCCCCGCATCCCTAACGAGCTGCAAAGCTTCATCAAACGAGGAATACCGTACCCGGCAACCTCCCTTGCCAATGCCATCGTTGACCGAAAAACCTGCCGGATAAGACAGATGGTGTATCAAACGGAACCTGCCCTCCCCCTTCTTGGGCACTACCCCCAAAGGAGAAACCCGAAGGTTAGGAAAAGGAAGCTCCGCAAATGGACCCACCATCCGCCCAAGACGGACTTCCCTTCCAACTTGGCCGCCACCACCCCCTCATGCTGCCCCGCTGAAACTAAATTCCGGGAAAATTGCGGAAAATCAGAACAATCGTGCGGTATATAAAAACCCTCCTGAAAACCCCTCAGCAACAATAACGCACTCCGTCTATTGGGGTACAGCTCTAACCAAGGAAGCAGCGCCCCCACGGTCACCGGCGTTATCCCTCCTACCAAACTGTCCGCGCCCGGGAGGCCTGAAGGTAGCACCCTGTCCTTTCTTAAAACACCGAAATGCCGGGTGGGAGCCCCCGCAGAGAGAACATTCGTGCCTGAACCTACAATTAGCGGCCCATCGGCAGTTGGACTCATTAAAAAGCCAACACCCCCCCCCCTCCAGACCCCGACTGCACTCCCGGGGCCCGAGGTGCAGCGGGCCCTGGAAAGGGAGACACCGCCGGCCGGTTAGGAGTCATGAGAAGAAGCCACAAATTTGTGTCCTGGACATCAAACCTGAGTCTCGGACGCACCGCCATTTTCTGACGGAACTGCTGGTCATATCGAAACCAACACTGTCCCCCGTAAATCTTATACGCCCCCCAAATTAGATCGATATACGCAAACAATGCAACGCTGCGCTCCGGGAACCGCTCGCACGAGATGGCACAATACGCCAAAAACCCCTGCAGCCAGTTCCCAAAAGTAGGAGGAAGCGTTTTCTTTAACTTCTCCCTCTCCTTTTCGTCCATGAACGATTCAGGCCGTTTAGGACGGTCCACCGTCTCCCTGTCCACAGAAAGCAGCGTAAGCACATCCACATATTCGTTTTTCCAAATCTTCTCCCGCAACTCCGAGGTGACCTCTAAACCCATGGGGGACAAGTCGCAGGACCCGGAAGAGATGCCCACACCCGCAACGGGAGATACCCCACACAACGCCGGTCCAGCCATTCCCCCCGTACTAGGTGCCAACACTGCGCCAGCCAACGAATTCCCCTGCCGACCCAACATTGAATCCACAACGGGCGCAGGCGCCACCCCCGACGCGCAAGCGGACGAGGTAATCCCAATCGAATCAGAGCTAGGCGCGACAATATACTCTGGTACCGTACCCCCAGGCACGACGTGTCCCACCGTGACCGGCGCCGCGCTCCCTCTAGCTGAAGCATCCGACCTATCCTGCCAGCGCCTAAGCTCAGCGACCAAGGTATCTATCAACCCCGTCGTCACACCCTGAGCCGCAGCGGATGCATGAACCCCAAAATTGCCGAGCGATCCAAATGTAGTACCCCCACAATCTGACTCACGTGCAGCCATCAATGATCCTCCAGATGCCATCCGAACCGCAGCCAAAGGTGAGCCCAGCGCTGGACACCCAGGATCAACACCTCCACTGGTAACCGGTATCTCTCTCCGACCTCCATCTCCAGCCTCCGCGATGCTCCGTGGCCGAGAGCTTCGTGAATGACCGCTTCCAATATGCAGGCTGCCCTCCGCCGCCTCCTGCACCGGCACCGTCATGCCACCAGCCACCGGGCCTCTCCTCGCAGCCGCTGGAATGTTTCCCCTCCGTTCCTGTGCAGCCGGATGGGCGCCGCCATCTTGTGGGCGGGCCAAACGCACAGCCCGTGACGCTGTCCGTCTGCGACGAGTGGGCGGGGCCCTGGAAGCCGCCGTCGCTGCCCTCGTTGCTCTCCCCCTGGCTGCCGGAAGCGCCTGATCGTTGCGCGGGCTCCTAGAACGCGGCATCCGCCGGACATTCTGCCTAGCACGAGGGGGGGCGGTCCTCCGAACCCCCCAGCCCGACCTTCACCATCCCTGCGATCCAGGCCTTCCCCAGTGGCACCTAAACCGGGAGACAACGTTGCAGGCGCACGTACTATGCTCACCCTCCTTGTACCGGAACGCAGCTCCCTGGGCGGTGTGTCCATCACCACGGACCCTTCCGATGAATAGGCACCGGCCGCATCCTCTTCTCCCCCGCCGCTCATTCTGGATCCTCGAAGTCTCGGGGGACTCGGGCTGAGACGACTCGGTGGCCGGGAACGCCGTTCTCTTCGCCACTGGCGGGGCTCCTCACTCGACCCTGGCGTCTGTTCACCAGGAGTAGCTAAGGCCTCCGCCATTAACTCTTGCAACGATGCTCCCCGAGCCGCAGCGTGTTCCCTCAACTGCTCCAGCAGCCCTTCCAGCGAAGAAGAAGCCATCCCAGCCAATTCACTTTTTTCTCTTTCTCACCAGAACACCTGAAAAACACCTGGAAACCTAGTCTCACCTTGATGCACTTCTCACGTTGGCAGGAACAAGAGGAAGAACCCTGCACCCATCACCAGCATATATAGTCCAGGTAAGCAACACTGTTGCAAACACTCCACCAATAACACCGTAGCTTTCCTTGACTGACAGGCCCATGCTTCCAACCAGCCCCCCCCTCCCCCTTCCTGAGGGGCCCCAGGGATTCTAAACCCTTCCAGATCTTTCCTTAACCTACAGGCCCAGGCCATCAGTCATGTCCCCCTTCCTGAAGGTCCAGGGGGTTCTTTCTGCCAGCATTTCCTGCTGCTCTATTACATTGACTACTTACCCTTAGATCCTCTGAAATAATGACCCCTAAATCCCTTTCCTCAGATGTTGAGGTTAGGACTGTATCAAATATTATATATTCAGCCCTTGGGTTTTTACGTCCCAGGTGCATTATCTTGCACTTATCCACGTTAAAACTCAATTGCCACAGCTCCGACCATTTTTTTAGTTTACCTAAATCATTTGTCATTTGGCTGATCCCTCCAGGAACGTCAACCCTGTTGCAAATCTTTGTGTCATCAGCAAAAATACATACTTTACCATTAATACCTTCTGCAATATCACTAATAAAAATATTAAAGAGAATGGGTCCAAGTACTGACCCCTGAGGTACCCCACTGGTAACAAGACCTTGCGCCGAATAAACTCCATTTACCACAACCCTCTGTTGCCGGTCACTCAGCCACTGCCTAATCCATTCAACAATATTGGAATCCAAGCTCAAAGATTGCAATTTATTGATAAGCCTTCTATGCGGAACAGTATCAAAAGCCTTACTGAAATCTAAATAAGCAATGTCTACTGCACCACCTGTGTCTATTATTTTTGTTACCCAATCAAAAAAATCAATAAGATTAGTTTGGCATGATCTCCCTGAGGTAAACCCATGTTGTTTCTGATCCTGTAATCTATTTGTTTTTAGAGGTTGCAATACATTAACAATTAGTGCCTATAAAGCAATCTCTACCATCAGTCTGTAGAAACATTGCCTGGAGGGCTGGCTATCACACCTCTAAAAGCCCCCAGTTATGAAAATTACAACTTCGCAACCGTGCCAGGAGCAGAGTGAGACTGGGGAAAAAAAGTCCCTAGTCTCCCTTCGCGATCACTCTGCGACTCTGCATGATCTCACGAGAGGCGAGATCCTGTAGGTCAGCTGTCATGGCAGAACAACCCTCCTATGGACTTCAGGAGGGGATACTCGCGTGACGGGACAGGCTGCCGAATCAGTGCCTGCCTCGTAATATGGAACTAAAACGGGGATGCTAAGGGGAAACCTGAAGGCGCGGGCTCAGGTTTTCCACCTTAGTGTCCCTGTTTTAGCGGCCACTTTTGTAATATCTTTCAAATTCAAATTTTTGAAATGACGTCTGATTCAATTGAAAAAAGTCTGGACTCATTTATGAAGATCGAGCTGAATTAAATCAAGCCCTAGGTTTACAAAGTGATCTCATGATACCATGGCCAACCTCTTTGGTCTACCAGAAGTTCTGAAACAATCTATACACATGTCTGGACTTGCTGGGCAATTTGTTGGGGGGGGGGGTCTTTATATATATGTTTGGTTTGGTGAGTACATTGTTATGCACAATGCCGATAACAATAACAACGCATTACAAAAAGGTTTACACAAGTGGACCTGATTTACCTGTTCATCCCTTCCTTTCTTCAAAAGTTTGTAATGAGTTAAATTTAACAATCAAAGACTCTCACTCCCTGCGCCTGCTCTCTGTACACTCTGCAAATTGTGGAGCACTTTCATAGGTGTATCAAGTGTTTTTATGATAATGTCATTGTACTTGATTTTATTTTAGTTTCCTAGTTTCACTTTGATTGGATGTCAGCCAGTCGGAATGGGCGAAACACCGCCTACTAGCATGCAAACCTCTCGTAATGCACGTTATTGTGTTACGCTAGTTACACCAGCTTTCGGTCATAGCATAGACTTTCTGTTGGTTAAAGACCACTCTCCATCCGATTTTTTTTTTCTTCACTTTAAATAACACTCCATCGTTCTCAAACAAAATAATTTACATTACTGAGGAATATTAATATCCTACCCCAGGTGTGAGCAACTGCGCCCCTCCAGATGTTTCAAAACTACATTTCCCGCGATGTTCGACTGCTCATTAGGTTTGCAGAGCCTCTAGGCAAATATAGTTCCAAAACATTTGGGGCCCTATTACAATCTTCTCGCAAACGTTTGTGTCGGCGCAAAAACGCATTAACGCGAGGGGTAAAACCCTTTGCGCTGAACGTCGTATTACAATGTCAGCGCAGCAAACGCGCGTATACATCTACCGCGGGTGAACCTGCGCAAACGCTGCGCGAGCTTACTTTACTTTGCGCGTCCTATACTTAACATTGGGAGCGCAAATGCGTTTGTGCGCTGGTACGCGGATGGTATTACAATCTATGCGCAGGAATTAACGCATAGCCTTTGCGCGCATAATTTTAGCAACTCCTAAAAGCTGGTGTTAATGGCAAATTCTATCAATCTGGCCGAAACCAAATACACCAGCCCGAAAAAAATACGCAGCAAAGTATAGTTACACATTCTACACATACCCAAACCAATAAAATGGAGAAGTTGTGTGTGCATTTTTATTGATGCAGCATATATATACGCAGATTGACTTTGACAGACGCAAAAACCCAACGTGAGACAATTGTGGTTCTTAATTCTGATTGGCTGATTTGTATGAAAAAAACAGTTCACGCAATGATTTCTGCACGCAACGTCACTGCGCGCGCATTTGTGCGTGTCCGTTTAACGTGCGTTATTGCTCGACAGATGAAAAAATGCGCGAGGATTGTATTTCCAGCGTTGATTTACACACGTTAACGTTTAACGATGGGCGCACAAATTCACGCGTTGCGCGAGCGTTTTATCGCAAAGATTGTAATTGCCAACCCCTGATTTATAGTAATATTTAATATTACAACATGTCATTTTGCTGCCCTGTCCTGGGATACTTGTGTTTAAAAGAAATACTGGTGCAATTTGTTTCAGATAAACATTTTATAAATATCTATCAAACAAAAAATTATACCAGGATTTCTATTAATTACAAGTATCCCAGGACAGGGCAGCAAAATGACATATTGTAATATTGAATATTACTATAACTCAGGGGCCGGCAACCCTGGCCCTCCAAGGCCCCTATTACACGCTTCAGGCAAATGCGCTCGCGCAGCGCAATTTTTTTTGCGCATGGAAAAAATTTTAGCGCGCGCAAATTAATCCAGTAGTACGCTCCGAGCGCAGTTTTTCAGCCTTCAACTTTTTACGTGCGAAAATCCGACACGCAAAGCCGGGCGCAAATGACCGTTGCGTGCAGGAATCGGTGGGCAGACTGTTTTTTCACGGGATTCAGCCAATCAGAAGTAAGAACCACCATTCGCTATGTTTCGGTTGTTGTGCCTGTCAAAGTCAATCTGCGTATATGTGCTGCAACAAAAATAAAAAATTAAACAATTTATTAATTTTATTGTTTGGGTATGTGTAGAATGTGTAACTGTACTGTGCTGTATTTTTTTTTTTCTGCATTTCGTTTCGGCCAGAATGTTCAGATTGTAAGTTAACACCAGGTTTGCAAAGACGTTGCGATACTTTGCGCAAACGTTGTTCGTACAACGTTGCGCGAAGATCGTAATACCATCCGCTCCAACGCATTCACGCTGACAATGGAAAGTATAGGATGCGCGTACGCACTTGCGCTCGTGCTGGGTTCACGCAGGGTCAATCGCGGTAGACGATAACGTGCATCGTTTGCGCGAACGTTGTACTATGACGTTCCGCGCAAATGGTTTTATCCTAGCACAAAAGCGCATTTTGCGCGCACGCAAATGCACTGCGCAAAGCGTGTAATAGGGGCCCATATGTTTTGAAACTACATTTCCCTAGAGGCTCTGCAAACCTAATGAGCAGCCGAGCATCACGGGAAATGTAGTTACAAAACATCTGGAGGGCCGTAGTTGCCCACACCTGTCCTACCCTATACTTTCCTTCAAAGAGCATGTACAACACACCTTTCAAAAATAAAACATACAGGTTATTCAGAGAGAGGTGAAAAGCAGGAGAATGACTGGAGAATGGAAAATTCTAGGTCAAAATAGCCAAACCAGACAAATTCTCCCATTTATCTCACTTTCCAAATCAGCTATTTTGACCTAGAATTTTCACTTCTCCTGTCATTCTCCTGCTTTTCACCGCTCTCTGAATAACTCTGATACTTTTTTTATGAATAAGTACAATGTTTACAAATTTTCATTATCAGTCAAATATATCTAGATAAATATCATATCTACATATTTATTAACCAATTTCTTTTTTCATTTAAATCTTGGTCCTATGGAATTAAAGATCTAAGAAGTTAAAAACAAATAGCATTATGAAAAGAAATGTAGACATTTTCAGGATTATTTTCTTAGGCTAGGGTCAAACGAACGCATTATTTGCAGCGACCGTCAAAAAGTGCGTGCGAACGCATTGACGTATTTTTTCACAGAATGCGCGAAAACGGTCATACGATGCGCATTTTCGTGCGTGATTTTTTACGGATCCAAACCAGGAAACTTTTTGTGTCTGGACGTTATGTTAGCTGGACATTAGCAGCGTCTGACGTCTCCTAATCACACACACACACCGTTAGCGGACGCAGCGCACTCTGTACGTCAGTACTAGCGGTTCTGCGTTCTCGAAAAAATGCGTTCATTTTCCACTTGCGTTGCGCAGCCGGACTTTCGTGCGACCGTACTTCGTATATTGGCCGTCATTGCCCGTCATTTGCTGCTAGTGCGGCCGTGATTAAGTGCGCCAGAACGCACGATAAAAGTGCGCTGGTCTGACCCCAGCCTTAGAAGTCATGTCTTGTTTCGCGTTGCTCTTGCATATTCAGAGTTAGGCTGGGGTCAGACCAGCGCACTTTTATCGTGCGTTCTGGCGCACTTAATCACGGCCGCACTAGCAGCAAATGACGGGCAATGACGGCCAATATACGAAGTACGGTCGCACGAAAGTCCGGCTGCGCAACGCAAGTGGAAAATGAACGCATTTTTTCGAGAACGCAGAACCTCTAGTACGGACGTACAGAGTGCGCTGCGCCCGCTAGCGGCGTGTGTGCGTGATTTGGAGACGTCAGACCCTGCTCATGTCCGGCCAACATAACGTCCAGACGCAAAAAGTTTCCTGGTTTGGATTCGTAAAACATCACGCACGAAAATGCGCATCGTATGACCGTTTTCGCGAATTCCATGAAAAAATACGTCAATGCGTTTGGATGCACTTTTTTACGTTCACGTGTAAAAATGCTTTCGTTTGACCCTAGCCTTATCCTTCCATTGTGCATTTACTTTTTCTATTGCGTTGTTGCTATAAAACTGCAGGTCCATATAGTCCATATTTTGCGATTTGTAGACTTATCTGCAGTTTCTGAAATGACCTCATTTCGATGGATCAAACATTTTCCAAATGACTTTATAGAATAATTGGATAGGTTTGTAAACGTACTGGTTCGGACGTGGTGATTCCACGCGGCGCATGTTTTTTTCTGGATGCCATATGTCTGCCAGAATGAAAGCTCTTTTGATCTAAGATTTCTCTGGTTAAACAAATCAACGTATGATGAAATAATATACAGAAGGGTCAGAAGTGAATCCATGATGGCATGTGTATTATTGCAGTGAAATCATTATTACGTGAGATCACGATGAAAAAAAATTCAATAAATGACATAGAACACATGCACGATGAGATTATTTACTAAATAGTTGAAATGGGATTTCTTATTAAGGTCATAATGTTTAAATGTAAAAAAAATAAGGAGTATTATTTTTCTTTTCCAGTACAGCTATTTTGTCCTAAAAATGTGAAATTCCTCTCAGATTCTAGGACAAACAGGGTTATTCAAAGAGATCCGAATTGCTGGGGAAAGGTAACCGAACAGTGAAATTCAGCGTACGGTTACTTTTCTTAGCTATTCGGCTATTCAGAGAGCAGGCAGTTCGCCAAATGTCGGCGAATTGCCTGCACATACGGTGCCTGTTCGGTGCCTGTTCGAGGGCAGTGAAATCCCCATAGAGAAGAACTGCTTCGTCTATTCAGAGAACAAAAACCAGCAGTGAAAAGTTGCCGAATTGCCCTGCTGTTCGGTGGTTTCATTCGGCAGGTTTATTCAGGTGAATCCCATAGGCTTTAATGTTAAAAATATTCCCGTTTTAATTCAATATCTAATAAACCGTTCATTATTTTATTCTGCAGTAAAAAGTATCCTTATTTATAGATTTTTTAGGATCTTTTAGGTATTTTTGGGGATTCTTTTGCAAACATTTTTTTGCCATTTTTTTAAAAATCGTTTTTTCTTTTTTCTGTATCAGTCCTTTTTATTATCATTCATTGGATCTTATATGTAAGTTTTAGACATTGTCGCTCAGTAGTTTCTATGCAATCAGTGTTTCACTTTTCAAACATTCAAGCATACAGTTTTTTTTTTCACTCCATTCGTCAGCGGTGTCGGTTTTTTCCGGCGGCTGCTCTGCGCTCTGATCGACTCCTGCTCGAGTTTCTCTGGCGTGTTCGGCGCGGTTAATCCAGATGCTTTTGCGGGTTTTTGGTGTGCATTCGCCGGGTTTTGCGGTTAGTTTTTGGCAGATTTGCGTTGACTTTTCCCTGCAATTCCGGGACCCTGTGGTGCTTGCTGAATACACCGCAGGGTCGCCAAAATGGGATCGGCAAATCGCACCGAATTGAAGAGAAGGAAAAGTCACCGAACGTGCAACCCTGAGAGTTGCTGGTTGAGTGAATAACCCTGCTAGAATGTATTAATATGATCCTCTGCTGTAATTCCGGACAGAAAAGGTTAAAATATTTAGCAAATTTGTTTAATTTTGGTTGGATGGAACGACAAGAAATGACATTCCTATTATTTGGTTCAGTCTTATAATTGTAATATTGCATTTTGCTTTCATTTCCCAATTATGTTCTATTAAAATTCAATCCTTTCTTGGGCCTAAGGCTAGGGTCAGACGAACGCATTTTTCACGTTGTCCGTGAAAAAGTGCGTTCGAACGAACATACGTATTTTTTCACGGAATACGCGATAGTGGTCATACGATGCGCATTTTCGTCCGTAATTTTGTACGGATCATCAATAAAACACTTTTTGTGTCTGGACGTTATGTTAGCCGGACATTAGCAGCGTCTGACGTCTCCTAATCACACACACACGCCGCTATGCGGCCGCAGCGCACTCTGTACGTCAGTAGTAGCGGTTTGACGTTCTCGAAAAAATGCGTTCGTTTGCCACTTGCGTTGCACGGACGAACTTTCGTGCGGCCGTTCGTCATATGTTCCCCGGCATTGGACGTCATTTGGTGCTAGCACGGCCGTGATTTCGTGCGGCTAAACGGACGTGAAAAATGCGTTCGTCTGACCCTAGCCTTAGCCAGTGAAGGCTATACATGGCTACCCAGATGTCATGGCCCTTGAGGATGACGTAAAGATAGGGGGGTTATTCAGAGAGCACAGAAATGTGGCCGACTTCCCTGCACTTCGAGGAATCAAATAAGCCCACCGTGCAGCGAATTCAGCATTCACCGCAGGGTCACCGAAGTGCAGAGAATCGGCTGCCGAATGACACCGCCAACCTGCCGCAGACCCACCGCAAATCTGTCACATTCGCCGCAAACCCACCAGAGGGCCGCCAAACACAGCCAACAAGACGCCAACAAGACGCCAGATGGGTAAAAACAACGAAAAAAACCAATGTGACTGAAAGTGTCAAAACTGAAATGCTGTTTGTAAAAAACTACTGAACGAAAATGTCTGGAAATTACATATAAGATCCAATGAATGATAATAAAAAGGTCTGTTACAGAAAATGAAAATACGCTATTAAAAAAAAATAACACGGAAAAAAAGTTTGCCGAAAAAAATCCCAAAAAATGCCGAAAAGATCCTAAAAAATCAATAAATAAAGAGACTTTTTACTGCAGATTAAAATAATAAACAGTTTATTAGATATTGAATTAAAACGGGAATATTTTTTACATTGAAGCTTATG
This sequence comes from Leptobrachium leishanense, assembly GCA_009667805.1. NCBI lineage: Eukaryota > Metazoa > Chordata > Amphibia > Anura > Megophryidae > Leptobrachium > Leptobrachium leishanense. The sequence goes on along the minus strand of CM019065.1, from coordinate 360,742,030 downwards.
GGATTCACCCGAATAAACCTGCCGAATGAGACCACCGAACAGCAGGGAACTTCGGCAACGTTTCTCTGCTGTTCAGTGTCTCTGAATAGATTTACCATTGTTTCTATACGGGGGATTTCGCTGCCTTTGAACAGGCACCGTACTTGCTGGCATTTCACCAAAATTTGGCGAATTGCCTGCTCTCGGAATAGCCAAATGGCCCCGAAACGTCACAGTACGAGGAAATTCATTTGTCCAAATCTCGAACATAAACAATACATGAAATTTTAGCTATTTATTTTTTCAAACAAAATTAAAAATTTTAACATAAAATGCACTTTCAAATATGTATATTTTTTTAATCGAGGAAAGATAGGACTTTATGTTTAGATCACATATGACTGCGTAAAAACACCCTCAGTATCAGCAAAATAAGAGAGAATATGGTGAGAAATGGTATAAAGAGAAAACACTTGTTATCATTTTTGCTTATATATTATCTTAAAACGCATGGGCAGATAAAAAAAATTCTACTAAAGATGTGATTTTATCCTCATTTTGCGAACACCTCAAGTGTAGCATGAATGGCACGGAAAAGAAGTAACAAGCTGAATGTCATTCAAATAAATATCTTTTTATTACTTAAAAAAAAAATCACATTTTCATAAAATGGTATTTACCACCTTCTCACCTCCCTGCTGTCTGTCTCCCTCATCACTGTCTGATCCGCGTCATCAGAATCAGCAGGAGATGTGATGACTGACTGAAAGAGATTCCTCATTGGTTGGCGGCTGGAGATGGTGTTACCTCAGGATCCTCATTGGTTGATGGATAACATTGACACGAGGATCCTTATTTGTTGGTGGGTGGAGAGAGGGTAGATGCAGTATCCCCATTGGCTAGCATCTGTGGCATAACGCAGAGATTCTTATTGGCTGGCGGTTGTGGCTGGAAATAACATGATTGGCTTACACCAGAGGAGATACAGAGATGATAATTATAAGACAGCTGAAATATTGGTTTTAGTGCGCCATTAGGCATTTTGGTCCACCACTATGCATTTTTTTACTTGTACCCCCAGGTGTCCTCGTAAGTACCCCTTGGGTTACGCATACCACGGGTTGGGAACCGCTGATCTAGACGATGTTAGCATTGCATAGTAATGTTTTATCAGGGTTTGGGTCGAAATCCCTACAACCAGGTTCCCTAATGCCAAAATCCCGACGGCCAACTTCCCTACACAGACAACGCCCTGACGGCCAACTTCCCTACACAGCCAACTTCCCTACACAGACAACTCCCTGACGGCCAACTTCCAGACATAAAAAAATCTCAGCAGCTAACACTAACCCTACTCCCTAACACCCTAAACCTAGCCCTAACCCCCTAAACCTAGCCCTAACCCCCTAAACCTAGCCCTAACCTTAACCCCCTAAACCTAGCCCTAACCCTAACCCCCCTAAATCTAGCCCTAACCCCCTAAACCTAGCCATAACCCTAACCCCCTAAACCTAGCCCTAACCCTAACCCATAACCCCCTAAACCTAGCCCTAACCCCCTAAACCTAGCCCTAACCCCCTTAAACCTAGGGTTAGGGTGTTAGTATTAGGGTTAGCCGCTGGGATTATGGATGTCTGGAGGTTGGCCGTGTAGGGAACTTGGTATGTCCGGCACTTGTTGTGTCTGGAAGTTGGCTGTCGGGATGTTGGCATTAGGGAACCTGGCTGTAGGGATTTTGTCCGGCACCCGTTTTATCACAATAATGAGTATCTGTAAGTGTGATGATTATACTGGACTATTTCAGGCCAAAAAATAAATTATTGTAGGAAATTAGATTCAAGTTGGTGTTATCAGTTAAATTCATAAACAATAAACGTTGAAGGCAGGAAGATACATTTTTTTATTAACATCTAATCCAGAACATTATCCTATTTTAATCAGTCTAGACTTTAGGTGAACGATGCTGCACCTGGAAAACATTTAAATCCTGTTAGGCATTTCAAATATCTTGGAATATGCATTCTCTGAGAACCTCATTCTTAACTCCGTGACCCATTGTAATTAATCTCTCATCTTCTGTCTCCAAACAGAAAAGCTTTAAAGTGAATTCCATATTCCCTCTCACTGGCCAAACGTCTTTTTAACTTACTGTATGTGGCTTTCTCTGCATGGTTTGATATTTTGTATCATGATAAATGTTAAACCAAAAGCCTTTCAAAATACAAACAAATATGGTTATCAAAAGAAAAGGTGTGTGTTATGCACTGCGTTGAGGTAATGGTAACAGTAGCCATGAACCAATATATAACAATGTGGTTCCATACTGGATTACTTGTCCATGGTTATTGGTACCTTTTTTTTTTTTTGCTTCTAAGCAACCATCAAAGCAAATGTTGTGGATGTGGTATACCTGGGATTGTAACATTCAGGAGTTTTTGGCTGCAGTATACTGAGATAATTATCGTTATTCCTCCCTTCAAGAATAATCCAATACCTCCTATCTCTCTACGAGTAAATGGAACGCTCGTTAACACTACGCCTCAAGCTCGCTGCCTTGGTGTCACTTTCGATTCTGACCTAACGTTCTCTCCCCACGTCCAGACTCTGACCAAATCCTGTTACTATAAACTCAAGAACATCGCCCGCGTTTGCTCCTTTCTGATGCAAGATACTGTGAAGGTGCTGGTTCATGATTTTGTCATTTCATGACTTGATTACTGCAACTCGCTCCTTTTTGGCCCAACTCCCCAACTCCCGTATTACCCCTTTGCAATCTGTAATGAATGCAGGTGCCAAACTTATTTTTCTCACCAGACGCACCTCGCGTACCTCCCCCCTCTGCCGGTCCCTCCATTAGCTTCCTGTTTTACAGCGTGTTCCTGCGTGCTCTAAAATGCCCAGGTGTGAACGGGTCCCATAGGAAATCATGGGATTTCCGTGTCTCGGCGTTTTACAGCGCGCAGGAACGCGCTTTAAAACGCTGAGGTGTGAACCCAGCCTAACGGATACATTTGCCAAACACATTCTACCACCCTGGTTTATTCACAATTTACAGCCGAAGTACAGTTACAAGTATTTCTAAAGCGCTAACAAGTTCCATAGCGCTGTACAATGGGTAAGACAGAATAATAAATATACATACAAATTAAACACACAGAACGCTAGGAGAGAGGACCCTGCTCGAGAGCTTACGATCTAAGAGTAATACACCAACATGATCCAAAAACAAGAAAAAAAGAATAAATGATTCCATTTCAAACTTTATTGTTTTTTCCTCCTAAGCTTTTCTATGCAGTTTTCTTTTTGCTAAAATATTGTATTGTTTAATTTTGCATCCTAAATACTCTGGCCCCTATTATATTCTTCGCACAATTTCGTTCGCGCAGCGCAAATTTTTTTGCACGCACCCGTCCAGCGTTATCGCGTGAAAATTAACGTGGTATTACGATCCGAACGCATTTTCTCATCCGTCAAAAAAGAACGTTCGTAAAAACGCTGCGCAAAACGGAAAGTAATACGCGTGCAGTAACGTAGCGCACGTAAATCAGTGTGCGGACTGTTTTTTTCGCCGGATTCAGCCTATCAGAATTAAGAACCTTAATTGACATCAATTTACCTTAATTGACTCACTTCAGTTTTTGCGCCTGTCAAAGTAAATCTGAGTATACATGCTGCAGCAATAAAAAAAAATATGCACGAATTCACAATATTTTTGTTTGGGTATGTGTAGAATGTGTAACTATACTGTGCTGTATTTTTTTTGGTGCTGGTGTTTTTCGTTTCGGCCAGGACGATCTGATTTGCAGTTACCACCAGCTTTTCAAAGACGTTAAAATTATGCGCGCAAACGTCGTTCCTAAAAAGATGCGCATCGATTGTAATACATCCGCGTACCAGCGCACGAACGCATTTGCGCTCACAATGTTAAGTATAGGACGCGCATAGTTCATCAAGCTTGCGCAAGTCCATTCGCGTTAAACGGTAACGCACATCGTTTGCACGAACGTTGTAATACGACGTACAGCGCAAAGGGTTTTTCCCCTCACGCAAATGCGCATTCGCGCACGCAAAACCAAATGCGTGAAGAATGTAATAGGAGCCTCTGTTTGTAACAGGATATATTTACATTTTCCTAAATTAAAATAATAAATTTTTTTATAATATCTTCACAATTCATGACTTATACCCTATTACTTTATTACATGCCGCTTAGGCTGGAGTCAGATCTATGTGCGCCTCTACTGACGTGCTTTCTGGCGTCCGTCGCAGCATTGAGACGCTGCGACGGGGCCAGCCACACGCTGTTGCAGGCGCACGAATTGCGCGTGCAGCCGTGCTGCGTCCGTACAGCAGCCCTGTCCGTCAAAGCACTAGGACGCACTTTGACGGAGCTGCAAAGCGCAATTCTCCATAGGAGGATCGAGCCTTGCAGCGCTGATAGCACTAACTGCGCTCAGAGAGGTGGCCAGGCGGGCGTCGAGTGGAAGGAACTTCCACTCTGACGGGCATTCCTTCCGCTCTCCAATGACGCTCGTCTGACCCCAACCTTACAATTCTATCATTATCATGTATTATGTTTTAGTATTTTTTTCTTGTTAAACATATATATATATATATATATATATATATATGTGTGTTTATTATTGCAGAAGCCACAAAGCTCCAGACTCCTAAGCTTTCATCCAAATAATGTCTTGGGATATCCCCCACCCCTCTTAGATTGTAAGCTCACTTGACCGTGGCCCTCTTTTCCCATCATTCTCTATGTGTCATGTCAAACTGGCTTGTCAATTTCATGTTTGTTTTCTCCTACCGATTGTACAGCGCTGCAGAACATGTTGGCACTCTATAAATAAATGTGATTGTAATTATTTCAGTTTGTTATTGTAGCCGGCCATTTAGATTGTACGTGAACAAACTGGTTTCAGATGCTGTGATGTCATGAGAGTATTTCTGTATACGACCCCCCAAGAACTCATCAGCATTGGCTACTCACATAAAACTAAAACAAAACAAGTTCTCCCATGAATTTTTCCCCTCATAGTAGATTACGGGCTCTATTACATTCTCTGCGCAAATTCGTACGTGCAGCGCAATTTTTTTTGCGCGCAGCATTAAACATTAACGCTCGTAAATTAACGCTGGTTTTACGATCCGAGCACATCTTTTCATCCGTCGGGAAATATCGCGTGTAAAAAATACGTGCGAAACCGCGCGCAAATTAACATTGCGCGCAGAAATTGTCGGGCAGACTGTTTTTTCACATGATTCAGCCAATCAGAATTAAGAACCACAATTGTCTCCCGTTCAGTTTTAGCGCATGTCAAAATCAATCTGTGTATACTGTATATGCTGCAGCAATAATAAAAACACGCACAACCTCTCAATTTTATTGTTTGGGTATGTGTAGAATGTGTAGCTATAATGTGCTGTATTTTTTTTTTTGTGCTGGTGTATTTGGTTTCGGCCAGGACGTTCAGATTTGCAGTTACCGCCAGCTTTTAAAAGACGTTAAAATTATGTGCTCAAACGTCGTTAATAAAAAGTTGCGCATCGATTGTAATACCATCCGTGTACCAGCGCACGAAGGAATTTGCGCTCACAATGTTAAGTATGGGATGCGCGCACGAACTTGTGCTCACGCAGGGTCACTCGCGTTAGACGTTAACGTGCATCGTTTGTGCGAACGCCGTAATACGACGTTCAGAGCGAAGGGTTTTGCCCCTCGCATTAATGCGTTTTTGCACAGGTGCACATTTTTGCACGAAGAGCGTAATAGTGCCCTACATAATTTATGGAAGGAGGTGACTTTGTCGCTGCTGCTGTCATATGTTTAAGGATTTTTATTTATTTATTTGTAAGTCTGAAGAGCCCTTCTCTCCTCAGTTATTGTTTGTTAGCCTTTGTTAGTCTTTGGAATTTGGAACTCTCGAGTGCTGCCATTTTTATTTACGTTCATCAAGTGCGCCATCATTCTTTTCAAGTAGTATGTTTGGGTCACGCACAACAACGGACTTTAGATGGGAAAAATGTCAAATTCTTACTTTACAATCCTTTTTCTCTGTTAAAAAATGAATATTGCCTTAAAAATATCCCAAAATACTTCCTACCTGTGAATACATTGTTGCCGGAGGTATCATGTTAAAGAATATACAAATTAGAGCCATATGACCAAATGTTTGTGTGTCTCCTCATCAGATAGGTTCAATGAACAAAGCCTTGTATGCAATTTGACCTTTGACTCGTTTCGTTTGAGGTTTACCTTCTAATCATGCGATCTGAAAGGACTTCGAGGGCTGACCATACCTTCCACATAGCTTTCATTTTGCCTTGTTTAAGAAAAGAAAAAAGCTTAGGGACAGATGCAAAAGCGATGACAGTTCAGTCTTGCCATATTCTTTTCGCTAAATGCCCAGAAATACTGCTTTGATCTTTACTTTTTTTTTATAAATTAATCCTAGTCCTTTCTAAGTAGATATCCATAAGGTGGAAGCTCGATAGAAGATTATGTATCTTTAATATATTGGCGCTGAAGGCTTAATCTATGGAGATATTGTGATAAAGAGGGAGAGGACAGTTGCCCACGGCCAATCGAATTGAGCCAATCTGCTTCGACTTCCATGCCAGATTCAGCAGACTGGCACAGGTCAGCATTTCGCTGGATGTCGTTAGAAACCATGTGGTCGTGGCCCTGTGAGCTGCCCATTTCTGTAAACTGATTTATTTATTTATAAAGGATTTTACCAGGAAGGATACATTGAGATTTCTCTCGTTTTCAAGTATGTCCTGATTAAAATAAAACATTTTTCCTTCTCTTCTGCTTACCTTACTTTACAAGGAGTGGGGTAAGGCTAGCGTCAGACAAACACAGTCATCACGTCCATGTCGCCACACAGTTTAAAGTCCGTCGTAGCATTGATTTGTGATCAATAGAGACCAACACACAAAATACGTGTGCACCGAAGTACGCATGCACCATGCAGGTGGCAACGGACGCCATTTAGGCCTCGACGTAAAAGCTCTACAACGGACGCCTAGAGTGTGCCGCGTCCACGTAGAGGCTTGTGTACGTGATGACGCAACGTCAGACGCAGCGCATTTGCGACATCCATCACGTTGACGCTCAGAAGTTATTTTGGTCTGGCTGACTCTACCCGTCATTTAATTTTTATTAATTTTTATTCCCATATTTCCCCTTTTTTTCTACATCATTAAAAAAAAACAGACCGTGTGGTGTCTATAGTATCTTCCGTCAGTATGTACGTCCGTTATGCATGCAGAGTGCGCTCAGACTGCGTTCGTCTGACCTTACGGCCATACTCACCAGAGGGGCTCCAACAGCCAGGAGTAACAGCCCAGTTCATGTATAAAACATAACAAGAGAAAAAAGGTGTCATCTGCGCTTGTTTCTATGTATTTCCATGTGCATCAAAACACTATCAGGAGGTTTTAGTTTGTTTCAATGGCCATTGAAACGTAAGCTCGCTCGCCCCGACAAGGCACCTCTTTATAGAGTGAGTACCTAACCAATGTACCAAAAGCTGCTCTACTGAGGTGCCTACAGAGGTGCCTTGAAGGGGCGAGTGAGCTTACACTGCAATGGCCATTGAAACAAACTAAAACCTCCTGATAGTGTTTTGTTGTACATGGAAATACAGTCAGGTCCAGAAATATTGGGACATCGACACAATTCTAACATCTTTGGCTCTATACACCACCACAATGGAGTTCGAATGAAACAAACACAATGTGCTTTAACTGCAGACTGTCAGCTTTAATTTGAGGGTATGTACATCCAACTCAGGTGAACGGTGTAGGACTTACAGCAGTTTGCAGATGTGTCTCCCACTTGTTAAGGGACCAAAAGTAATGGGACAATTGGCTTCTCAGCTGTTCCATGGCCAGGTGTGTGATATTTCCTCATTACCCTAATTACAATGTGAAGATTAAAGGCCCAGAGTTAATTTCAAGTGTGCTATTTGCATTTGGAATCTGTTGCTGTCAACTCTCAAGATGAGATCCAAAGAGCTGTCACTATCAGTGAAGCAAGCCATCATTAGGCTGAAGAAACAAAACAAACCCATCAGAGAGATAGCAAGAACATTAGGCGTGGCCAAAACAACTGTTTGGAACATTCTCAAAAAGAGAATGTGTCCGTGCACAACGGAAATACTTTCTGACTGACGACAAGGTAGCAGCCACACAGTCCATTTTTGTAACTGACTTTTTTTTTGACTGATGTAGATGGAAAATAAATCAATTTGAAAAACATTCTATCCGTCAAAAATGCTGGACGTATAAATGCAGTCCGTCTGACTACGTTCCATCACTCACACACAAAGCTATGCGGACGTTGCGGACGCAGCGCACTCTGTGGGTCTGTTCTAGCCGATTTACTTTCTTTCCTAACCTGCGTCCATTTGCCGCGTATGTTGTGCGTCCGCAGTTCCATGCGGACGTACTTTGTGTGTGGCGCTCCTTTAGTCAGAATGCTATGCTGCCACGGACGTACAAATGTGCGGCAACACGGACTTGATCAGTGCGTTCGTCTGACACGGGCCTAAATCACTGCTGGTCCAACAAGGGGATAAAAAAAGGATTCCTTCGTGGGAGAGCATTTGGTTTGCACCTTTATCTGGTGAAGAACATACTGATCACTCAAGTGATGAGAGTCGGAGTGCTCTTAACAGCCGTAGATGCCATGGCCCACCGGGAAATTTCTTGGTATCCCAGTGGTCCAGTCCTATGCGGCATAGAGGGACACTTACATCTTGATCCTGGGCCCACATGTATTTAGAATGTCCTGCCAGCTCACAAATGAAAGCTTTATACCATACATACACCTATGCATTACTGCCACATTCCATATTCAGGTATGTTTAAGACAAGGTCAGGGATGTAAAACCCCAGCCCCTGAGATGTTACTAATATACAATTACAATTCTCTGGATATCTATTGCATGGAAAGTTTTTAGAAATTTTAGGCCACCGACACCTGGGGGGGGGGGTGCGGGCAGATTTTGACATTCACGGTCTATGTTATAATGATGGAATTTTTATTACATTATTATTATCACTACGTTATTATCTACAGTGCTTGATAAGGATTCGCATTGGTTAATTTAAAAGAAAGTGAAATAACCCCTTCACTACCACGTGATTTTCCAAAAAACATTGTCGGAAACCAGTGGGTTTTTTCAAAATCATTTTTAATTAATTATACAATAATACATGGTTAATATTGTAAATAACCTATTTGGCCAGTAGATGGCACCATCTACTGTCAAACTGAGTTACAGAGTTTTGAGCTGCAGGTTTATTTTTTATTTTTTTTCCCTGCATCAGCTGCTGAAAGCCTGATATTTCAGAGCTTTCATCAGCCGATTTTACAGTTTTAGCTCTTTGAACATTATGCCCACAGGGCTAAAACTTTGGGGGCACCTTCTGCAGCCGAAAAGCAAATGAAATTCATTTGCTTTTGGGCTTCAGATCAGCAGATCTTGATTTCGGGGAAACTAGATGGTGCCTTTGAAGCCTGAGATATCTTGATCTCGGCAGTGAAGGGGTTAATATAAAATTAAAACGTTGGGTGTTATTCATTAAGCACCAGTGTTTGTCAAAGTTGCAAACCACAGAAAAATTCACCAATGTTGTAAGTTCGACAAATGGTGTTTCTCGAAAAGGGGAATCCAAACACCTGCAGGAGACGTTGCATTGATGACGTTTCTCCTGCTGCTGCTGTTGTTTGAATATCTCTTTTTACAACAATAGAGATTATGGACAAACCTCTGTATTTTTGGGGGTTTTTTTTGTTGGTCTGTCTGATTTGTCTATACAACTTGTGTTTATTCGTTTAATTCTTTTAGGGAACCCAAATATCAACATATCAATTTAACCCTTTCAGGCCAATGCAATGTAAATTGAAAAATTATTAACGTAACAGCTTTATAAATCTGTATTAAAAACATGAAACACACCACTGCAATTAAGAAAACTACAGTAGTTTCAAGGTGAATTTGTGGTTTCAGATGATTGAAACCACTGGCTCTGAAAGGGTTAAGACGCAAACATTTAGTAATAGTATTTTTGAACATAACTTATATTTTTATTATAATTCTTCTGTGTGTATTATTATGGTAACAGTCAGTTAATCTAATTTAGCGACCTATTCATTCATTTCATTTCGGTGCAACGCAGGCAACAATTTCTTTCTTTCAATACTACAGAGGCACAAAAAAAAAAAAGCCAAATATTTTCTGTATAAAATCTAATAAAACTACTGCTAAAGTGCGTGCCATAAAATTACAGCAAACTGCTTTACAAATTGTATTATGGATATCATAATAGCAGATAATTGCTAGACCTCATAAAACATTACATCATATAATTATGTTGTCACAGGAATTACTCAAAAGTAAACCATAGTAAATTTGGCTAATTATAAGATGTAAACAGAGCCGTGCACATATAATCCCCAGATGAAGTAACAGCAAGAAACAGAAAACAACAAATCAAACAATCTTTCTTTTTCTGAGTGCTCTGGATCATGTTAGAAGACGTCACATTTATTTGTGCAGCACGCTCCGCACCAAAGCGGCCGTGAGCGCCACGTCCTCCCCACACTTTCCAACACTGAAAATGTCCTAACAAGAGCACTTCTGTTTTATAGGGATTGGTTTCACACACGGCCGATTGATGGGGCATTTCAGACTAACATAATTGTATAATGTGACCATCTTTACAGTAAAAAGATATAAAAAAACAATTATGTTAGTCTGAAATTATGTTATTAATAGAATATTCCTTTAGTATGTCATTAATTAGGGTAAAGACTTTAATAAAAAATATTAAAGGGATATTCTAAGAAGAAGTGGATAATGGGAAAGAGTCCCCCCAGCCTCACCCTGCGTATCACAAAGCTGACCGGCCAGATCTCGCGAGGCGAGATCCGGCTGGTCATGTGACCGCCGGCGTCTGACTCAATGGAGTCCCATGGACTCCATCGAGTGGATGCTCGCGGCTGCGCTCAGCGCTGCCGCGGGCATCGCGGGGCCGTAGCGCGCGGCAACATTGCAGGCAGCTTTTTAAGCGCCTGTATTGTAATTCCACGCTAAAACGGGGCAGTAGGGGGAAAACTGCGTGTGCAGTTTTTTCTCCCTACTGCCCACGTTTTAGCGTGGAGATTGAAATTAAGCCCAACGTCTCCAGAAGTTATCTCAATGCTAGTGGCTATTCCATTCTTGCTGCAAGTTGTGCTTGCTACTTGAGCATAGCGTGTCCCTACTGTAAAGTAACATCTTCTATACTTTGTATAGGAGGCATTAATTTGTGCCTGGCGCAAATTAGAGGAAGAATGAGCTGTTTCTCGGCAGATCATTGTTCTATCCCGGAGCTGGTATTTCTCAAATAAATACCGACCCCCAAAAGATGGTGTTAAGTGATTTTGCATTTGCATAAATCACTTATCAGAGTGTAAAGAATACACTTAAAAGCCCTTACTCACCTCTCTTCCCATGGTAGGTAGCGAGGGTGCCGCAATCCACCTCTTCCTCTTGCCAGGAGCAGCGGGAGACTGGAAACCAATAGATCCCAGTCTCTCTTCACAAATCAACCACTGCTTCTGCGCAGTCCCGCGAGTCCGAGCTCACGGCTGGTATGCACTGGGCTCCTGGGAGTCCTACGGACTCTAGGAGCCAATACTAGCGACTCCCACAGTTGGATGCCGAGTGGAGGTCCACAAGGTACTGCTGTCTGATCAAATCAGGAGGTCCCACAAGCTGTAAAGTCCTTGGGCTCTATTACATTCTCTGCGCAAATTTCGTACGCGCAGCACAATTTTTTTTGCGCGCAGCGTTAAACATTAGCACGCGTAAATTAATGCAGATATTACAATCCGAGCACATTTTTTCATGCGTCAAAAAATATTGTGTGTAAAAAAGACGTGCAAAAACGAGCGCAAATTAACGCTGCGTGCAGAAATCGTTGGGCAGACTGTTTTTCATGCGATTCAGCCAATCAGAATTAATAACCACAATTGTCTCAGTTTTTGCACCTGTCAAAGTCAATCTGAGCATATATGCTGCAGCAATAATTATAACACGCACAACCTCTCAATTTTATTGTTTGGGTATGTGTAGAATGTGTAACTATACTTTGCTGCATTTTTTTTCGTGCTGGTGTATTTGGTTTCGGCCAGAACGTTCAGATTTGCCGTTACCACCAGCTTTTCAAAGACGTTCAAATTATGTGCGTAAACGTCATTCGTAAAAAGATGCGCATCGCTTGTAATACCAGCCACGTACCAGCGCACGAACGCATTTGCGCTCACAATGTTAAGTATGGGATGCGCGCACGAACTTTCGCTCGCACGGGGTAACTCGCGTTAGACATTAACCCTTTCGCTGCTGAGGCTTTCCCGCCTCTGTGCTGAGCTCATTTTTACCGGTTTTGCTCATCATGTTTAAACGTGTTTTAAAGGCTTATTTTAGTATATGACCCAGACATATTATATATCGTTATTTCCGGCAGACTCGGCAGATTCATAATATGTCATTATTATATGTATACGTCATGACCTGTCTGTATATTATAACAAAAAATGCAATAAAATATGAATCTTCAATAATTTACAACGTGTAAAGTGTTTTTTTTTCACATTTTAACATGCGAGCAATTGCGGTTATATTTTGTATGGGGTGCGCTTGTTAAAAAAATTAGAGATGGGGTCTCGTTACATTTTTTTTGGGGAAAATTACGCGATTTTTAACAAACGCACCGCATACAAAAATCGTTAGTGCAGCATCATTGTTCACATTATAATTGAAATGGGAACAATATTGCTGCATTAACGAACCAAAAAAAAGGGAAAAAAAACTTGTTTATATTTTTTTTATAATTTGTTTTTAAATATTTTTTTATTTTTATTTTTATTTTTTTTTAAAAAACTTTTTCATAGTCAAGTTTGGTATTGTTGGAACGGCCATGCTCTGGCCGATCCAACAATACCAAACATTAACCCCTAACTGCCACGGATCGGGAGATAGGGGGTTCATTGGAACCCCCTATCTCCACCATTGGTGGCAGTTAGGGATAACTCCAGGACTAGCGTCATCGTGCTATGCACGATGACGCCAGTCCTCAGGGGGCATTCCTGGAAGCTTGGCCGACATCCAAGATGTCGGCCAGCTCCGGGAAAGGATCACGAACCGGCGCTTTTCGGCACCGATTCGTGATCCGGCCCCCATGGGGTTAATGCCAGGTACCATTTGGAAGGGCAGGCTGTGCCCTTCCAAACGGTGCCTGGGTTAACCCCCTGCACGCCGCCGATCGGGAGGGAGAGAGGTCCGATGGACCTCCCCCCCCTCCCTTTCAGGCGCCTCCTCCGCACATGCAGGGGGGGCGCCTGAATTAGGTGTCATCGCGCCCCCGCGATGACACCTAATTACTCCGGCGGCGGTTCCGGGTGCTGGGCTGACATCGAGGATGTCAGCCTGCACCGGGGGGGCCAGCGATCGGCCGGAACCCGGCCGAACGCTGACCCCAAAGAGAGGACGCGCTCAGCGCGTCCACTGCACACATGTCCACAGCGCGTCCACCGCAGCAAAAGGGTTAATGTGCATCGTATGCGTGAACGTCGTAATTTGAGGGTCAGCGCGAAGGGTTTTTCCCCTCGTGTTAATGCGTTTTTTGCGCATGAGCACATTTTTGCGTGAAGAATGTTATAAAGCCCATTCTGTTGGAAATGACCATGGACATCCTTAATGGGGCAAGTGAGACGGTTAGGATGATAGTAATATTTAAATGCACCTAAATTACTAAACTCCAAAATGCTGCAAAAATTCCAGGTTTCAGAGTCTTCCAGATTTTAGAATTCAGGATCAGGGGTGTCAGACCTTTATATATAATCTATAAATGAATAATCACCATATTTCTTATTTAACAGCCTTGTGTTTTAAAAATGGGTATAAAACTATTTTACAATTATGTGTGCGAGTTAGAGAGAGTATATATTGCTTAAAACAACTGGATAATTTCACCCTTTATTTTACATTTCTACTATTATTCCATGAACATATTTCTTCATCCCTTTTTTATACCTACCAACGTTAATTACAAATATTAGTTAACCATAGAGCAAGTAAGAGTATTTTCTTCAGCGAATTTCTGAAGGAGGCCACACAGGTTCAGGCAAAACTATATTATGCCGGATATGTCAACAGAATATTTTAAAGAGCTTTATTTCTGATTTCAAGTTTTTTTTAAAGTTAAAAAAAATAAAGCCACGATTTTAGAAAAATCAATTTGGAAAAGTTACGTACACTGGTGTGTTCTAAAGAGTTAACGTTAACAGTGTCTCATTTTCTTTTTTCGTGCTGCAGTCATCAAACTCTTTTTTTGTTATGAAGTCTGGTTGCTTTAGGAGAGAAAGAGGGGAAAAAAAATCTCTGAATAAACAAACCCTGCAGCCTTTTTGGCACATGTGGAGCCCACCCCTTCTGAAAGAAATTAGATCTCCAGACAAACTAGGTACAAGGAAAAATAGAGAGAGAAGCAGCTGTTAAAACATTTGGGCTGGTTTCACTGCTGCAAGAAATGTTACAAGCTTATGGTTTAATCCACCAAGTGCCAAGACATTGAGTAATATGTTGGAGAGCAAAGTGCTCATCCCCTGTCGGCCAAACAAAGAGTTAATGTAGACACCAGGAGCGTCCTAATATTCCTTTTTGATTGTATGGTCTTGTCTTTGCTGTCATCCCTCGTCCAGCCCATTCTCTGCATTCTTTGTAGAGAGTTTACAGATTTATTGTATAATTTCTTTGGCAGATGTTGCTACAACCACATTGGCTCGCTCTGGAAACCTTTTTTTTTACATACGGGGAAAGTCAACGCTCGCTTTTCATTTTCAGTCTTAAAAAATATGTAAAAGCAGTGCTGCAAATATTTTGCAATTAAATCATTTAGTGATAATTGCAGAAAATTCATCTAACTGTGTGGCGTGAAATAGCAAAACCTCAATGGCGGCCATTGTGGTAAAATCTAGAACACCGCAGATACACAGCGAGGTTGGTGGTCTGTTCTTTATGGAACATGACTAATGATTGGGAACTTACTTTTTTAAAAAGTAAGGAACAGGAAAAAAACAGAATGTCTAAGCAGGACTTCATAAACTTAAGTTTTACCAAATGACGATGTTCTTCTGAAAATACATTACGTATGAAGGACAGCCTAGGATTGATACAGATCCCAGATCATTTGACAAAGTGCCTGGTTGGATAGGTAATGGCCATCAAAGTGATGAGCAATTTTATGGCCAGGGGACACTGGCAGGGCTCTTGAAATTGGAGGGTGTAGGCCCTGTAAGATGGCTGTACCCACACTTGCATCGATGTCATTCTTGAAGTCACAAGAAACGGTCTGTGGTTAGCTAGATGAATGACTGACTCACTAACTTTAGATCATGAAAAGATCAAATGGTTGGATGGGCCAACTGACGAAGAACTGAGAGATGGAGGCTGAATGCGATTAGCTTTGTTTAAAGACATATAGAAGGGCACATGCCTTTTGTTAAAGCTGTACCAGCCAGGGTTTCGAAGGTTCAAGGTCAACACTGTCATGGGTGAGGTCTGGCATGGGTGCGCAGGAGTATGGGTGTGAGCCCAATGTGCAGTGAATATGCAGCAGACAGGTTACAGGGCAAAAAAAGGGTTTAATAAGAACAGAAAAATAACTAGAAGGGGAACACTGACAACACAATCTCTAAGCGAAGGTACAAATGGAAGCAAGCAATAGGATAGTCAAAGTCTAGCAAGGGTCTGATACACGATCTCTAAGCGAAAGTACAATAGGATATAGAAACAGGATGGTCAAGGTCTAGCAAGGGTCTGGTACACAAGTAAATACAAGCATAGGAAAGCAGGGGAAAACTGGGCAATGGAGGATACCGGAGATTGATGGTGCAAAGCAGAGGGAAAAATCAGGAATGTCCAATGTTCAGAGGGGATCCAGGCAAAGGGTTCAGGAGGAGATCAGGAACTCAGGTCTATTCAAGGCAAGGCTGGTAACGTCAATGAGGCAGCGTGGGACCAGGGGCGTAGCTTCCTTATAAGCAGGTCACATCAGGCTGGACGAGGTGCAGGTGATGGGTCAGGTTCAGAATGAAAGCAAATCAAAGTCCAGAACCGTGCATAGGGAAGGAGAAAAAACACAAAAACAAAACAAAGTCCTGGAATCAACCTATAGAACATGCAAAAAAGAAAACAAAAAGGTGCATCAGAGGGTCAGGACCATGACAACACCCAGGTGGGCATGACAAACACTCATGACGTGGACAACAAAAGGAGAAGAAACACCGATCACATAAGATTCGGCTTTAGCAGGAGCTTTATTGTAGGAGCAGCAAGGTTTCGGTCCCACACGCAAGCTTGAAAAAGGTACTGTGTGCAAGACCAAAACGTCACTGCTCCTACAATAAAGCTCCTGTTACAGCCAAGACTTGTGTGACCGGTCTTTCTTCTCCTTGAGATGAGCTTTGTGGCCAGGATATTGATAGAAATTATTCACTTGGGGGCCCAGACTCAATCTCTATTGTAATTAATTGCAGTTTCTACTAAGGTTATAATATGATCCATAGTGGGAAGATAGGTCAAACTTCGGACTAGATTACTGAGGATCTCATGGACTGACAAATGTGTCATCTGAAAGGGGAGAAGAATGCTATGCTATTCACTAAACCTCACTTTACTGTTTGATATTTGAACACTTGCCCAGGACATACTTGAAAACGAGAGAAATCTCAATGTATCCTTCCTGGTAAAATCCTTTATAAATAAATAAAAAAACTTAGGGCTGAACCACCAATCATATCAGATCTGTGTAACGAATCCCTCCTGATATAGCAACGTGGGTCCCTTTAGACAGTCCCTATCTATCCCTTCGATCCTTAGGTGGTCGGTAATCTGGCTATCGCTAGGGACACAAGCATATATATATGTATCAGATAATACGATATACATAGGACAGGGTACACAGTGTTAACCTTAAATGAAATGGTAACCAAGCTAAACCGCATAGAACTCAGAGTATTCAGGAATATTCAGAAACTGTTACACGAAGGGTGGTTCTCACACAAGCCAGGACACATGGATAATCAGAGTAATCAATACAGCCAGGAACTGGTACACGAAGGGTGGTTCTCAATACAAGCCTGGTCATACACAGAGTATCAAAGTATTGCAAGGAATCAGTGAATCGCGGGGGGAACGAGTCACTAAGCACTAGTGATGAGCCAAACACCCCCATGTTCGGTTCGCATTCGAACTCGAACAATTTCAAAAGTTCGAGTTCGAACACGAACACGAACCGAACTCAATGCAAGTCAATGGGACTCGAAAGTTCGATTTCTTTTTTTTTTTAGAGTGCCCTCCAAGAGGGCATATATGCAAGGTATTTGCCATAAAAGGTGTATGGGGGTCCGGGTAGTGCCCTGGGGGACAGGAAACAAGGACAAAAAAACGATTTTAAAGGAACAGTGAGTTTTCCATATAATAAAGGTTAAGAATAAAAACGAAAAATTCCTTCAAATATCGTGCCTAGGAGGTCTCCATAACCTGCCCGTGAAGTGGCGGATTTCTAGGATGTATAGAAACATTTAAAAACAAAACAATGAAGTTTCAAATGACGGTAAATGGTTTTCCTTTAATCTATTCATAAATAACTGCTTGGGACGGCAGCCTGTATGAAAAGAGAAGACATTTTAGCACACGCAGAACAAGTTTAGTAATTTTATGGCTAAATTATGGTGAAACTTATGTAGGCTTTGGATGAAAGTAACAATACTGTAGGTGCTTTAAAATTGGGCCTTTAGTGTCGGCAACAGTGCCGTCACACCGTAACCCCTCTGTGGTATTGTGGAAGAGTGCAGGGTTGGACCCTGCAGTCCAATATTAAAAAGATATGATATCGGAGTTCGATTCGAACATTGGCAGTTCGAAAGGTTGCGAACTTCGAACTTTTTGGGATGTTTGCCAATAGTTCGAAAAACTAATTTTTTTTGAAAACAGTAGAAACTATGCTTAAAAATACAAAAAAAAATCTAGAAATAAAGAGACTCTTTACTGCAGAATATTATAAGCAACGGTTTATTAGTTATTGAATTAAAAAGGGAATATTTTTAACATTGAAGCCTATGGGATAAAACATTCTTGTTACTAAAACATCAGGCAGACACGGCCCTCTAATCAGGCACTGTAGTGGGCAGCCTGCAGGGGCCTCCCAAGGATCCCCTTGAGGAGCATTGACGAGCAAGGAGCATAGCCGATTGGCACAGTCTTGCACCTGTCTTGCACCTTACCTGTGGTCAGGTGCAAGGCTGTAGCCAATTACAAGCTTCAGGCCAGTGGAAAAGTGCATTGTGGTCCATTGTGGGAGAACTCGAACCGAACACGCGGAAATGTTCGGAGTTCGCAAACAGCCGAACGGCCGATGTTCGATGCAAACTCCGAACAGATCGAACCGAACAGCTCATCCCTACTAGGCACTCAGGGAGGTAACTCCACGAGAGAGCAATGACCCGGTTCAGCTCTTCCGGATTTAAACCCAGCGACTCCGCGTCATAATACCACACCCCGCCCCTTGATTAGCCACGTGACCTCCTCCAGCCAGCACATCGCCTGGCATCCGGCCAGTCCTCATCGCGGAAGGTGCCACCGGGTGCCGGGCATCCCCCAGGGCAGCTCGAGGTTCCCCAGAATGGCAGGACGTGACAATCTGTCTGTAATAGCTGCAAAGGTTAACCCCTATCTGCTGAGCTCATTTTGACCGATTTTGCTCATCATGTTTAAACGTGATTTGAAATCACATTTTATTGTACGACCCAGACAAGTTATATATCCTTTTTTTACAGCAGACTCGGCAGATTCATAATATACATTATAATATGTATACGTCATGTCCTGCTAGAATGATTTAACATAAAATGTAAAAAAAAAATAGAATTTCCATTAAAATTTCAAACATCTGCAACGTGTAAAGTAATTTTTTCACATTTTATCATCTGAGCCTTTATGGTTATATATTCTATGAGGTATGCTTGTTAAAAAAATAGAAATGGGAAGTTGTTACTGTATTTTTCTGAGAAAATACGTGCTTTTAGCTAAAAAAATTTAATTTTTCGTTCATGCAGTACTATTGTTCACATTATAATTGAAAAGTGAACAATAGTGCTGCATTAATAAATAAAACAAAAACATTTTTATTTTTATTTATTTTTTATTTTATATATTGTTTATTTAATTATTTACTCGATCGGGAGATATGGTGGTCCAAAGGACCTCCTATCTTCACCATAGGGATTTCTATAGGAAATCCCTGGACAGCTAGGGGTTGCCTCGCTAAACCAAAGTTATCGCATCATGCCGTCAGTCGGTATGTCGGGTTTTTTCGGCGGCTGGTCAAGGCTGTGTTCGACGGATCATCGGCTTTTTTCAGACGCATTCGACTAATTTTCTACGGCTTATTGGATCCGATGTTTTCTGGCTTATCGGATCGGATTTTGCAGCAGTTTTCAATTTCAATTCTCTGGTTTTCGGCAGCTTTTCCCTGCACTTCGGGGACCCTGCGATGAATGCTGAATTCACCACAGGGTCAGGGAATTTTATTCCCCGAAGTGCGAGAAATGAAAGACTCTTCATTGTAAATCTCAGGTTGCAGTAATGCAAAGTTCCTGCAGAAGGAACCTGAGAATTATTTTGTTCTTCTGGGAACATGACCAGGATACCATGCTCAGGCTGACTTTTATTGTGAAGCTTATGGGGTAAGCATATAATTTACCCCAGGTATTCTGCCATTGTTTGTATTTATATATTAGCATGAGGAATAACAAGCCATATGGTAAACCAACTTAAAGCTCACACTGCTCTTTGAAGTTTATTGTTAATTGTTGTGCGATACATGACATAAACTACTGGATCTAACACAATCATTATTGCACAACTTGCAATAAGACACAGAGGTATTAGTTATATCAAGTTTAGGACAATAGTGAAACCTCTTTTCGCATTTAATTTAACGGACTTGGAGAGGAAGATCTGCAAAGAGGAGTGGGACAAAATCCCTCCTGAGATGTGTGCAAACCTGGTGGCCAACTACAAGAAACGTCTGACCTCTGTGTTTGCCAACAAGAGTTTTGCCACCAACTACTACGTAATGTTTTGCGAAGGAGTCAAATACTTATTTCACTCATTAAAACGTAAATCAAATAATAACTTTTTGAAATGCATTTTTCGGGATTTTTTTGTTGCTATTCCGTCTCTCACTGTTAAAATAAACCTATCATTACATTTATAGACTGATCATTTCTTTGTCAGTGGGCAAACGTACAAAATCAGCAGGGGATCAAATAATTATTTATTATGTTTAAAAAATATTGTTTACTTAAGGTAAGTAAAAACCTATCATATAATAACATCCTAAGCTACTATCATATACAGGGTTATTCAAAGAGATCCAAATTGTGGCCGAAAAGGTACCGAACAGTGAAATTCAGCGTACGGTTACCTTTCCTGGCCATTCGGCTATTCAGAAAGCAGGCAGTTCGCCAAATCCTGGCGAATTGCCTGCACATACGGTGCCTGTTCGGTGCCTGTTCGAGGGCAGTGAAATCCCCATAGAGAAGCAATGCTTCGTCTATTCAGAGAACACAAACCAGCAGTGAAAAGTTGCCGAATTGCCCTGCTGTTCGGTGGTTTCATTCGACAGGTTTATTCAGGTGATTCCCATAGGCTTCAATGTTAAAAATATTCCAATTTTTTTTTTTTTTTTTTAATTCTTTATTTATAAAGAGTTTAACAGATCACAAATAGAACATCCATATGAATATGTGCGAAGCGACCCCGTGACTACCCTGAAAAGCTTGGGACAACAAGCCCTTGAAAAAAATCGAAGCATCAAAAATCAAGGTTAAAACTCAGGGGACATTTCGCTGCCAGGGTCATCTCAGTTAAGGAAAGTGCAAAAGAGGGGGAGGCGGGGTGGGCACGGGAAAACAGTTCAAAAAAGGATCAAAAACCCAGATAACCTCATAATCCTTCTGCATCCCCATGGACCTGAGATCCAACGTGGAACCCAACCAACCTCAAGTCCCAAAAACTAGGGGCTGAACAGCAGACCAAAACTAGGTATGTCTCCAGCAGGAGGAGGTGAGGAAGGACGTGCGGACAAATACAATGTTCAACCTGGGCAGTCCTCCGACGCTTTCCGTGAGAGACCCGCTCCGGATAGGACAGACCACGCTTCAGCGGGGTCCGCTATAGTATAGGACACATTTCTGTGGTTCACCTCCATGGATCCTGCCGGACCCCAGCGGTACCATACTCCCTTTGCTCGAAGAAACATCGCCACCTCTCGAAATCTCCGTCTCGCCACGAGGGTCACAAAAGGTAAGTCGCGGTACAACTGTAGGGTCGAATTCTCGAAGGTCACATCCGACCAGGCTCCCGGGGATGACATAAGCTGCACTTGCGTAGACACATCAACTGTCGTGGCGATGACGTCTCGTGGGGCTGCCGAAGGTGCCGTTGCTGCCTTCCGTACTCTAAATACCGAGTCGAACAGGCCAGGAGCCTCGGAGGAGAGATCCATAACTTGGCGACCTAACCAATTTTAATCTAATAAACCATTGATTATAATATTCTGCAGTAAAAAGTCTCTTTAGTTTTAGATTTTTTAGGATCTTTTAGGCATTTTTAGTTTTTTTTCCGGGAAAATATTTTTTAGTTTTTTTGTAAAATCATTTTTTCTTTTTTCTGTAACAGCCCTTTTTATTATCATTCATTGGATCTTATATGTAAATTTCAGACATTTTCGTTCTGTAGTTTCTTTGCAAACAGTGTTTCACTTTTCAAACATTCAAGCGTACTGGTTTTTTTTCTCACTCCATTCGTCCACGGTGTCGGGTTTTTCCGGCGGCTGCTCTGCGCTGTGATCGACGGCTGCTCGGGTTTCTCCTGCGCGTTCAGCGGGGTTAATCCAGATGTTTTTGTGGGTTTCGGTGTGTGTTCGCCGGGTTTTGCGGTGAGTGTTTGGCAGGTTTGCGGCAGCTTTTCCCTGCACTACGATGGCCCTGTGGTGCTTGCTGAATACACCGCAGGGTCGTCAAAATGGGATCGCCAAATCGCACCGAATTGAAGAGAACGCAAAGTCACCGAATGTGCAGTGACTTTTCGATTCTCTTTGAATAACCCTGATAGTGGTTCTTATCTGTAGCCAAGGAAAATTACCAATGTTTTATTTCCTATGCCTCTTACGCATTTCACATTTGAGCAGCGGATACCTCTTTTTCATAGTTTGTAGATACAGTCATGGCCGAAATTGTTGGCACCCCAGAAATTTTTCCAGAAAATCAAGTAACACATGTTTTGCTATACACATGTTTATTCCCTTTGTGTGGATTGGAACAAATCAAAAAAGGGAGGAAAAAAAGCAAATTGGACATAATGTCACACAAAACTCCAAAAATGGTCTGGACCAAATTATTGGCACCCTTTCAAAATTGTGGATAAATAAGATTGTTTCAAGCATGTGATGCTCCTGTAAACTCACCTGGGGCAAGTAACAGGTGTGGGCAATATAAAAATCACACCTGAAAGCAGATAAAAAGGAGAGAAGTTCACTTAGTCTTTGCATTGTGTGTCTGTGTGTGCCACACTAAGCATGGACAACAGAAAGAGGTGAAGAGAACTGTCTGAGGACTTGAGAACCAAAATTGTGGAAAAATATCAACAATCTCAAGGTTACAAGTCCATCTCCAGAGATCTAGATTTTCTTTTGTCCACAGTGCGCAACATTATCAAGAAGTTTGCAACCCATGGCACTGTAGCTAATCTCTCTGTGGGTGGACGGAAGAGAAAATTGATGAAAGGTTGCAACGCAGGATAGTCCGGATGGTGGATAAGCGCCCCCAAACAAGTTCCAAAGAAATTCAAGCTGTCCTGCAGGCTCAGGGAGCATCAGTGTCAGCGCAAACTATCCGTCGACATGTAAATTAAATGAAACGCTATGGCAGGAGACCCAGGAGGACCCCACTGCTGACACAGAGACCTAAAAAAGCAAGACGACAGTTTACCAAAATGTACTTGAGTAAGCCAAAATCCTTCTGGGAAAACGTCTTGTGGACAGATGAGCACATCATTCTACTGTTTACCGAAAATGGAATGAGGCCTACAAAGAAAAGAACACAGTACCTACAGTGAAATATGGTGGAGGTTCAATGATGTTATGGGGTTGTTTTGCTGCCTCTGACACTGGGTGCCTTGAATGTGTGCAAGGCATCATGAAATCTGAGGATTACCAAAGGATTTTGGGTCGCACTGTAGACCCCAATGTCAGAAAGCTGTGTTTGCATCCGAGATCTTGGGTCTTCCAGCAGGACAATGACCACAAACATACGTCAAAAAGCACCCAGAAATGGATGACAACAAAGCGCTGGAGAGTTCTGAAGTGGCCAGCAATGAGTCTAGATCTAAATCCCATTGAACACCTGTGGAGAGATCTTAAAATTGCTGTTGGGAAAAGGCGCCCTTCCAATAAGAGAGACCTGGAGCAGTTTGCAAAGGAAGAGTGGTCCAAAATTCCAGGTGAGAGGTGTAAGAAGCTTATTGATGGTTATAGGAAGCGACTGATTTCAGTTATTTTTTCCAAAGGGTGTGCAACCAAATATTAAGTTAAGGGTGCCAAGAATTTTGTCCAGCCCATTTTTGGAGTTTTGTGTGACATTATGTCCAATTTGATTTTTTTCCTCCCTTTTTTTTGTTTTGTTCCAATACACACAAAGGGAATAAACATGTGTATAGCAAAACATGTCTTACTGCAATTCTTTTCTGTGAGAAATACTTGATTTTCTGGAAAAATGTCTGGGGTGCCAACAATTTCGGCCATGACTGTATATGGTTTGTCTCAAACGTTTGTGAATAGAGAACTAAAGATGAACGTTTTCTTCTGCATCCTCAGAAATTACCACGAATCTAAAATTTACCTAAATTGTGTTTTGTAATCATGAACATAAAAAATGCTAATACAATAAGTTATTCAAACACTTAGGTGTTTAGCACAGTAGCAGAGCATTCAACGTCAAATCAAGATGTTCTTGACTCAAATCAAATTTTTCATTTGCCTTAGACATCGGATTGATACTTGTTATCACTAAAGAGATGACACATTAAAACTTGTTGTGAAAATGTTAAAAAAAATGTCTCCAGACTGAATAAAACACTAGTGAAAATTTACATTTTATAAATATTTTTTACTTATGGCACATAAAAACATAGGTTATAATTATGTCCTAAGCTACAATGCTGTAGTTTTTCATATTTGTAGGAAAGGAATGTTGTCAATGTTTTTTTTCTTAGCCCTCTTACGCGTGTCGCACTTGAACTGGGGATGACTCTTTTTCATAGGTCGTAGATATTGTCACAATCAGTCACAAAGAGGGCACATTGCACTCACCAAGGTGAAGCCCTGGTACATAGGAAAGCCTCAATATGCAGACAACACTGAGTATACAATCTAGGCCAGAGATCCTGCACGGTAAACAGCAGTCCTACTCTGAAAGACCGGTCTTTAGAGGTAGCCGGTTCTGCTCTAAGGAAAATGATACAGCAGTGCCATACAGAGTCTAAGGACATACAGATGAGACAGGAATATGCATAAGTAATATCAACAGTATAGACAATGAGCATCAAATAGAAATGTCAAGAAAAACCATGAGTAAAAAAACAGAATGTATACCTTATGCAGAAGCCAGGGATCCAGAACTGGGAGAATAGTCAGCCAGGCAAAAGGGTCAGAACCAAGAAATCAGTCAGACATATAACAAACAGAAAACCAAAAGCAAAGCAAAGGAGAAACACTAGAACTAAATACACAAGAGAAATAACTAGAACTAAATCAGAAAAGGAAAGACTATGAGAACACCAGATAGACAGGGAGAACAAAACCTAAGAAATAAGCTGAACAAGAAAGCACAAACCAGAACTGAATTAACAGCAGGAAGTTCTCAGGTACAAACACGCAGCAGGAATCGGGAAGTGAAAGTGAACCAAAATGCAAGAGCCATGGGATAAGGGCCCATTGCAATATATAGGGAGGTGATCAGCCCACATCACCAACAGGAGAGCTAATGAAGAAGCCACTAAGGCTAGGGTCAGACGAACGCATTTTTCGCGTCGTTCGTGAAAAAGTGCGTTCGAACGAATGGACGTATTTTTTCACGGAATACGCGATAGCGGTCATACGATGTGCATTTTCATCCGTGATTTTTATGGATCATCAATAAAACACTTTTTGTGTCTGGACGTTATGTTGGCCGGACATTAGCAGCGTCTGACGTCTCCTAATCACACACACACGCCGCTAACGGACGCAGCGCACTCTGTACGTCAGTACTAGCGGTATCACGTTCTCGAAAAAATGCGTTTGTTTGCCGCTTGCGTTGCGCGGCCGCACGAAAGTGCGGCCGTACTTCGTATATTGCCCGTCATTGGCCGTCATTTACTGCTACTTCGGCCATAATAAAGTGTGGCTGCATGCACATTCGCACTGCGTTCGTCTGACCCTAGCCTTAACCCCTGAGCTGCAACCCAGGGAAAGCAACATACAGAACCATAAGGGAAACACAGGCATAAAGTATACAGAGGGCAGGGGGACAGGGCTAGAACGGGGAAACGTGACAGATATATATCTACTCTTCTTTCAAACATTTCTGAATAATGAATTAAAGATAAATGTTTTTTTTCTGCTTCCTCCAAAAATACCATGAATTTAAAATTTTACTTTTTTTTTAATCGAAAACATAAAAAAAAATCATAGTGCAATAAGACGTGTATGAATTTGGGGGTATAGCTCAATGGCAGAGCATTTGACTGCAGATTGAGAGGTCCTTGATTCAAATCAAAATATTAAAAATTATTCTCAGCACCCGGAGTTCCATCGTTTTCTTCATGCATTGCTGATAATTCTCTTCAGTTCCATATTTGAGAGGTCATGGAAGTGAAGGGGGACCAGCATTTCCAGTAGAGAGGAAATCTCGAAGTGGTGATATTTTTATATATATTATCCTGTGCATTTTATCCTTATATTTAGGTCTCTTTTACTTTTATCAGATTTACAATATTGTGATTATTTACTCATTGTAGGAGTTACCTTATATTTCGTTTATTTTCTGATCGTTTCTTGCAGTGGACCAGAACTCTCATGGGAGACATCCTCTTTTTATTAATATTTTTTTTGTTTGTATTATATGATTTGTTTGAATTAGTTTAAAAAGCAAAAAATGTAAAAATTGGGTATTTCTAATCTCAGTACAAAATTTCAAAACTATTTAGCCGGGGTCTTTTTTGGCAGTTGTAGATTTTGGGGATTAAATTCCAACAAAGTGTGTTTTTTCCATTTTTTTTATCATATTTCATAATTTTTTTATAGTAAATTATAGAATATGATGGAAAAAAATTGTATATTTCGAAAGTCCAATGAAGGGCGAAAAAAAAACAGTATATAATATGTGTGGGTTCCATAAGCGAGTAAGAGGAAAATTAGAGCTAAACACAAACAGCGCAGAAATGTAAAAACAGCAGTGGGCACTTTGGGACTGACAATCGTAAAACCACCTGGTCCTTATTGGTTAATAATAGCAAAATGTATGTTTTTGTTCTTCTCTTCTCTTGTCTGTAACTTACTGCATGCCGTTTGTTACAGATTATCAGGAATGGCCTCAAATGAGAAAGCATTGCCAGTTTCAGAAATTTTAACTATATTATGATGCCTGTAAAAAAAATATTAGATGGTGGCTGTCTGATAGGTGATCACCTAGATTATTCAGCCTTATGTGCAACCAATTAAATGTTACCAGATGACAATTTGATGGAATTTATGATCCTCTTGACAGTCTTGTATTAAATCACTGTCTTACCTTTCCTATAAATGAGTCACTACTTTTGAAGGTCGTGATTTAGCTTCTTATTATAACCGCAGATTCTTCTACACTCATGAAATATCTTTCACATACATTGAATTCAGAAAATTTGATTACGTTACTCTGTCATACCTTAGACCAGATACTGTAACGAGGCAATAACTCCAAATAAAGTCTATTTCTAAACCTTATACAATAAATTATTAAAGTGATTTTCTAAGACCCATCTGCAGACAAAAGGAAACTTAAGGCAAGATTTAATTCCATCGCTGAATAGTTAGAAAAAAAATACCGACTGCTCTCAGTAAGTTCAAAATATCGGCTTATTCGACTCTTAAAAGATTCTGCCAGAGTTGTTGTTCAAAAACTGGCTCTAATCAGAAAATAAAGGGCACTATTACACTCTTCGCGCACAATTTTGCACGTGCGCAAAAACGCATTAACGCGAGGGGCAAAACCCTTTGCGCTGAATGTCGTATTACGATGTTCGCGCACAAAATGCGCATTAACGTCTAACGCGAGTGACCCTGCGCGAACCCTGCGAGAGCGCAAGTTCGTGCACACAACCCATACTTAACATTGTGAGCGCAAATGCATTCGTGCGCTGGTATGCGCATGGTATTACAATCTATGGGCAAAATTTAACGGACAAAGTTTGTGCGCATAATTTTAACGTCTTTGAAAAGCTGGTGTTAACGGCAAATCTGACGGACCTGGCCGAAACCAAATACACCAGCCCAGAAAAAAAAGTACAGCAAAGTATAGTTACACATTCTACACATACCAAACAATAAAATTGAGAAGTTGTGCATTTTTTTTTTTGATGCAGCATATATGCGCAGATTGACTTTGACAGGTCCAAAAACTGAACAGGAGACAATTGTGGTTCTTAATTCTGATTGGCTGAATCGCATGAAAAAACAGTACGCACACCGATTTCTGTGTGCAACGTTAATGCGCGCGCGTTTTTGCGCTGAGAATGTAATAGTGCCCAAAGTGAGCCAATAAAATGTCTGAAAAAGATGTATTTTAGCCAGTGTCATACTAATTTTTGCTGTTAAGGGGTTATTCAAAGTGCACTGAAATTTCAGTGCTCTTTCATTCGGCACACTTTGGCAAGCTGACATTACCGAGCCTCCAGTAAATTCAGCATTCACCGCAGGGGCCCCAAAGTGCGCTAAAGGCATCCGCTGAACTCTGCCAGTAAACCCGCCAAAAAAAAATCACCGAACGCAACCGATAAACCACCGAACGCAGCCACTAACCGCTGAACGGCAATGCAGCCTCCGATCAGACTGCAGAACGCCTCCGATCAGCTGCCGATAAAAGCCGACCAGCTACCAAACATGGGTAAAATATATATATATATAAAAAAAAATTAAAAGGCTTTATAAACAAACATATTGCATGAAAATAATATATAAAGTCCTATGAATAATAAAAAGGTCTGTTACAGAATAAAAAAGAGGACAAATCTGAATCAAAAATGTCGCTGAAGAAAAAAATCCAGAACAATGCCTAAAGAATAAAATAAGACTTTTTGCTGCAATTGAAAAGAATAAACGGTTGAATAAAAATTTAGTAAAACCATGGAATATTTATTACATTGAAACCTATGGGATACGCCTGTTTAAACCTGTCAAATGAAAGCACTGAAAATTTGGGCATTTCTTCAACTTTTTGGGGCTGTTCGCCGTTCTTTGAATAGATTAACCATTGCTTCTCTAAGGGGAATTTCACTGCTGTCGAAAGGTACCGTATTTCGCTGGCAATTGGCCAACATGTGGCTAATCGCCAGCTTTTTAAATAGCCGAATTACCACGAAATTGCACCATACGGAGAAATTCACCGTTCAGTGCAATTCGGCTGTCTTCGAATAACCCCTTCAAAAAAAGATTTCAGTCTTATTCCCTCTATTCTCCTGCTTGAAATCCATTTATCGATACCTTTTAGCACTTGTAATCATTTTGGAATGGAATCACTAAAGCCTATATTTCCATTAAAATGTATAGCCACGAAAGACGATATTTAAGTCAAATTTTTATCGGGAATCGAAAATCATTGAAAAATGTCCAAAATGTGTTCGGTACAAGTTGCTGATTTCAGCTATTGGGCTGAATTAAATCAAGACCTTAGTTTGATAAATCTGTGCAAAAATACCAACCAATTATTAGCGTTCTCACAATCTTATTATCCCAGACCTGGCATTAACAGTTTCAGCCAGCTATTGCAAAATGTTTACATGTTAAAGGGACACTCTACTCATCCTGACCACTTTACAGTTATAAAGTGGTCAAGATGTGAGGAGTGCCCCTCCCCCTCAGCTCCCCTGATCTGGGTATATCGCTGGGTGAAGTGGAGGAGTTTCTTCCACCCCATCCGGCATCACCAGAAACCAAGTTTTCTGAATTTCCCAGCTGCCGGTCAACCAATCGTTCACTAGTGACTCTGAGACCAATCGCTGTAGCTAAAGGTCTCAGACCGGGTGCCAATTGATCGTATCTGTGCATGCGCACACCTCCGATCCATCGTACTGCACAGGCGTTACGGAACTTGTGTATGTAAAAAGCGCAAGTCCCTTTGCGCTGCACAATTTGCGACTCCTACGTAGGGATGAGCCGAACACCCCCCGAGTTCGGTTTGGGCCCGATCCCGAACTTCCCATTTGTTCGGGTCCGAACCCGAACCGCCATGCAAGTCAATGGGGCTGAAAATTCGTTTTTTTAGAGTGCCCTCCAAGAGGGCATATATGCTACATATTTGCCATAAAAGGTGTATGGGGGTCCGGGTAGTGCCCTGGGGGACAGGAAACAAGGACAAAAAGTAAAAAAAAACGTTTTTAAAGGGACAGTGAGTTTTCCATGAAATAAGGGTTAAAAATAAAAACGAAAAATTCCTTCAAATATCGTGCCTAGGAGGTCCCCATAACCTGCCCGTGAAGTGGCGGATTTCTAGGATGTATAGAAATATGTAAAAACCAAAAAATGACATTTCAAATGACGGTAAATGCTTTTCCTTTAATCTATCCATAAACAACTGCTTGGGGCGGCAGTCTGTATGAAAAGAGGAGACATTTTCGGACACGCAGAAAAAGTTTACTGATTTTTTGGCGGTGAAAAGCAGGAGAATAACTGGAGAATGGAAAATTCTAGACCAAATAGCTGATTTGGAAAGTGAGATAAATGGGAGAATTTTTCTGGTTTGGCTATTTTGACCTAGAATTTTCCATTCTCCAGTCATTCTCCTGAGTTTCACCTTTCTCTGAATAACCCTGTCAGGGTTATTCAGAGAGCGGTAAAGAGCAGGAGAATGACTGGAGAATGGAAAATTCTAGGTCAAAATAGCCAAACCAGAAAAATTCTCCCATTTAGGCTAGGGTCAGACTAGCGAATTTTTAACGTGCGTTTAGGCGCACTTAATCACGGCCGCACTAGCAGCAAATGATGGGCAATGACGGCCAATATACGAAGTACGGTCACACGAGAGTCCGGCTGCGCAACGCAAGTGGAAAATGAACGCATTTTTTCGAGAACACAGAACCGCTAGTACGGATGTACAGAGTGCGCTGCGTCCACTAGCGGCGTGTGTGCATGATTTGGAGACGTCAGACCCTGCTCATGTCCGGCCAACATAACGTCCAGACACCCAAAGTTTCCTGGTTTGGATCCGTAAAAAATCACGCACAAAAATGCGCATCGTATGACCGTTTTCGCGCAATCCGTGAAAAAGTACGGCAATGCGTTCGGACGCACTTTTTGACGGTCGCTGCGAAAAATGCGTTAGTCTGACCCTAGCCTTATCTCACTTTCCAAATCGGCTATTTGGTCCAGATTGTTCTCTTTTCCTGCCATTCTCCTGGTTTTCACCTTTCTCTGAACAACCCCGAGAGAGAGGTGAAAGCCAGGAGAACTGGCAGGAGAAGAGAACAATCTAGACCAAATAGCCAATTTGGAAAGTGAGTTAAATGCGAGAATTTTTCTGGTTTGGCTATTTTGACCTAGAATTTTCACTTCTCCAGTTATTCTCCTGCTTTTCACCGCTCTCTAAATAACCCTGTGAATGTTTAATCCCGAGGTGAAAAATAACATTGCTTTAGTTTTTTTCAAACACCAGTTAACCACTTGGCTGCTATGGACGCGCTCAGCGCGTCCAGCCAAGTGGTTCTCCTGTGCTATGGATGCGCTGAGCGTGTCCATGCACAGGAGGCAGCAATCCGCCGGATTCCGGCGGATTGCTGCGCCCCTCGGTGCGTTCTGACATCTTGGATGTCAGCCCAGCACTCCGGGACCCCGGCGGAGCAATTAGATGTCATCGCGGCGGCGCGATGACATCTAATTCAGGCGCCCCCCCCACATGTGCGGAGGAAGCGCCTGAAAGGGAGGGGGGGAGATCGCCGGGGGGGCAGAGGGTTAATACAGGCACCGTTTGGAAGGGCACAGCCTGCCCTTCCAAACGCTGGCTGTGATTAACCCCTGGGGAGCCGGATCACGAATCGGCGCTGAAAAGCGCTGGATCGTGATCCTCTCCTGGAGCTGGCCGACATCTTGGATGTCGGCCAAGCCTCCAGGAACTCCCCCTGAGGACTGGCGTCATCATGCATAGCAGCAGCTAGGGGTTAATGTTTGATATAGTTCGATCGGCCAGAGCATGGCCTTTCCAAGGATACTAAACATGAGCATGAAAAATGTTTTTTTTTTTTAAAAAAAAAAATGTTTATTTTTTTTTAGATTTTTTTTTAAATAAGTTTTTTTGTTTGTTTTTGTTTTGTTAATGCAGCAATATTGTTCCCATTTCAATTATAATGTGAACAATAATGCTGCACTAACGATTTTTGTTCGCTGTGCGTTTGTTAAAAAAAGCGAAATTTTCCCCAAAAAAAAAATGAAACGAGACCCCATTTCTAATTTTTTTAACAAGCGCACCCCATACAAAATATAACCGCAAACGATCGCATGTTAAAATGTGAAAAAAAACACTTTACACATAATAAATTATTGAAAATTCTAATTTTATTGCATTTTTTGTTATAATATACAGACATGACATAACGTATACATATAATAATGACATATTATGAATCTGCCAAGTCTGCCGGAAAGAACGATATATCATATGTCTGGGTCATATATCAAAATATGGCTACAAAACGCGGTTAAACATGATGAGCGAAAGCGGTAAAAATTACCTCAGCACAGAGGTGTGAAAAGCCTCAGCAGCGAAAGGGTTAAATGCAGCATATTAGGATGTTTTAGGAGGGAAATTAATAGACATGTGCACAGCACAAAATGTTGTTTGGAACTAATGGATTAGTCCTAAAATGCAATTTATTTAGTTGCTAAAGAAATTCGTTTTCAGTTCTTTAGTATGAAAACGAATTTCATTCATCCGAAAACCAGTGGATACAATTACTATAGTGGCTACTCAGATCGCTGAGATCGCTGCTTGTTACAGTATCTCTCACTCTCAGCACAATGTGGGCAATATTACATAGTTGGTGCTAACTTAACCAGAGCTGTTGTAAGCTTCCCAGAGCCATTATAGCCTATGGAGGTTTTCAGTTTACAACAGCTCTGGTTAAGGCTAGGGTCAGACGAACGCATTTTCACGTTGTCTGTGAAAATTGCGTTCGAACGAATGGACGCATTTTTTCACGGAGTACGCGATAGCGGTCATACTATGCGCATTTACGTCCGTGATTTTGTACGGATCATCAATAAAACACTTTGTGCATCTGGACATTATGTTGGCCGGACATTAGCAGTGTCTGACGTCTCCTAATCACGCACACACGCCTCTAGCGGACGCAGCTTCACTCTGAACAACCGTACTAGTGGTTTTACGTTCTCGACAAAATGCGTTCGTTTGCCACTTGCGTTGCGCAGCCGGACTTTTGTGCGACCGTACTTCGTATATTGGCCGTCATTGCCCACCATTTGCTGCTAGTGCGGCCGTGATTAAGTGCGCCAGAACGCGCGTTCGCACTGCCTCAGTCTGACCCTAGCCTAAGTTAGCACCAACATTGTAATACTGCCCGTGTCAGGCAAAGCTGGTCATCACAGTTCTCAGTTTCAGTAAAACTAGTAAATAATATTTTTATATATAAGAGGTTAGAACAATATTATTTCCTTGCTTTACTGAAACTCTGAGCGCTGTTAATCAGTTACTGTAACAGCTGAGCCTGATACATTGTACTGAGAGAGATAATATAACAAGCAGCCGATCTCAGCGCTCACAGCCACTGGATTTAAAGGGATAAAAAAAAAAGGCTCCTCTCTGTATAATGTTTAGAATATCCTCCTGCATTAATTAATACCCCTCTCTGTATAATGTATACAACATCCTCCTGCATTAATTATTGCCCCTCTCTGTATAGAACATCCTACTGCATTGGCATGTGGAGGGTGCAGAACTTCGGATGTTGCGCTCTTCATTGCTAGTCTCCTTCACTCATCAATGTAATATCACAAAAAGAACTGAAACTAAAATGTAGTGCATTTTATTTTATTTTCTTTCGTTTTTTGTACTGAGCAGTTTCGTATCTCTTGAGTCATACGAAAACTAAATTATCCCAAAATTCAGACTAAATCGTTTTAGTACTAAAACGAATGCACATGTCTAGAAATTAATTCTCAAATCTCAATCAGAAACAGACACCACCCCACTATATTGTACAATGTATCAAATTGATTACCAGACTGAAAACACCTGGTGTTATGCCCGTTTGTGAACAGAGGTCATTTAGAGTTGATAATCTTTCCACGTACACATTAGTTTTTAATTCAATATCTAATAAACCATTGCTTATAATATTCTGCAGTAAAGAGTCTCTTTATTTCTAGATTTTTTAGTATTTTTTTAAGCATTTTCTATACTTTTTTCAAAATTTCTTTTTTTTTCAAACCCGAACCGAACACGCCCAAAAAGTTCGAAATTCGCAAACTTTCGAACTGCCAAAGTTCGGGTCGAACTCAGAACCGTCGAACCCGAACAGCTCATCCCTAGTCCTACGCTATAAAAATTTGCAATGGAGCGCAAATTGCGCTACAAAGCCTAAGGGACTTCCGGGTTCAAAAAAGGTGAGTAAAAATCACCCAAAAAGAAAAAAAGTAAATAAAAATAATTGCTCAGCAGCCTCTGCCCAATTATTAACCCTTTCGCTGCTGAGACTTTTCCCGCCCCTATGCTGAGGTCATTTTTACCTGTTTTGCGCATCATGTTTAAACGTGTTTTGAAGGCTTATTTTAGTATATGACCCAGACATATTATATATCGTTCTTTCCGTCAGACTCGGTAGATTCATAATATGTCATTATTATATGTATACGGTATGTCATGTCTGTATATTATAACAAAAAATGCAATAAAATATGTATTTTCAATAATTTACAATGTGTAAAGTGTTTTTTTCCACATTTTAACATGCGAGCAATTGCGGTTATATTTTGTATGGGGTGCGCTTGTTAAAAAAATTAGAGATGGGGTCTCATTACATTTTTTTTTGGGGAAAATGACACTATTTTTAACAAACGCACGCATACAAAAATCGTTAGTGCAGCATCATTGTTCACACTATAATTGAAATGGGAACAATATTGCTGCATTAACAAACCAAAAAAAAAAGTGTTTAATTTTTTTTTTCATTTTTTTTTTCATTTTTTTTTTATTTTTATTTTTCTTTTTTTTTTTTTTTTTTACAACATTTATCACTGTAGTGTTTGGTATCGTTGGAACGGCCATGCTCTGGCCGATCCAACCATACCAAAATTTAACCCCTAGCTGCCACGGATCGGGAGATAGGGAGTTCATTGGAACTCCCTATCTCCACAGTTGGTGGCAGTTAGGGGTTAACTCTAGGACTGGCGTCATCGTGCTACGCACGATGACGCAAGTCCTCTGGGGGAGTTCCCGGAGGCTTGGCCGACATCCAAGATGTCGGCCAGCTCCGGGAAAGGATCGCGAACCGGCGCTTTTCAGCGCCGATTCGCGATCCAGCTCCCCAGGGGTTAATGCCAGGCATCATTTGGAAGGGCAGGCTGTGCCCTTCCAAATGATGCCTGGGTTAACCCCCTGTGCGCCGCCGATCGGGAGGGAGAGAGGTCCGAGGACCTCCCCCCCTCCCTTTCAGGCGCCTCCTCCGCACATGCGGGGGGGGCGCCTGAATTAGGTGTCATCGCGCCCCCGCGATGACACCTAATTCTGGTGGCTGCTGGTCCGGATGCTGGGCTGACATCCAGGATGTCAGCCCGCACCGGAGGGGCCAGCGATCGGCCGGAACCCGGCCGAACGCTGACCCCAATGTGAGGACGCGCTCAGCGCGTCCTCAGCACACCAGCGGGACTGCTGAGGACGCGCTGAGCGCGTCCTCAGCAGCGAAGTGGTTAAAGGGCAAAATACCGGAACTCTATTTTTTAATAGGGGTTTCCTTTAAATACATGAAAAATTTATTCCGATAGATATTTTAGAAATTCATGTATTATATCTTTACAATTTACACATTGAATGCATTATAGATGAATAGCTATATCTAACTAGTCAATGGCTGCAGGGACCAGTCAACAACTGCATCAACGACTGCGTCAACGACTGCGTCAACGACTGGTAACTGCAGTGCTCTTCGAAAATGAATTAGAATATTGATAAAGACAAATGGGATGGGATTCGTTAGTGAAATTGTAGTATAATTAACGGCAGGACCCAGTACAAAATATTAGTTCTGTTTACAGCGAGTTTCCTAAAGGTCTTAAACATTTAAAGAGAAATACCTAACAATTGTAACCAAAAGGCCGCTCTACTGAGCAGCTCCAAGCCCCTCCTGCTGCTTTTCAGTCAAGGAGAGACAAAGATATGGTGGGTTTTATTTATACACGCACCAAACACTTCCCATTTGGGATTAAAAACAAAAACATGGAAAGAGGAACAGCTGCAGAACGACGGACTGGTGTTACAAGCATGATATACATAAATACAGAAAAAATGGCGTCGCGCCCATGCTCACCGGAGCGGCAGCAACTGCCAGGAGTAACAGCCCAGTTAATGTATACAACATAACAAGGAAAAAAGGTGTCATCTGCGCTCGTTTTTATGTGTTCCATGTACAACAAAACTGAGGTTGTAAGGGTTTGACTGCGGTGGGTGTAGCAGGTTGGGGTTGTGAGCCCAGGATGCAGTGATGAAGGCAGATTCAGAATAGCAATGAGTGTTTATTGCAGGTAAACACAGTGGCATGAAATCAGACAGGGTACAGGCAATGGCGTCGTCAGGGTTCAGCAAGGGGGTTCGGTACACGGCAAGGCTGGCAGAGAATAGTCGGTGGTACAGCAGGGGTTCGGTACACGGCAAGGCTGGCAGAGAATAGTCGGTGGTACAGCAGGGGTTCGGTACACGGCAAGGCTTAGATGGGGGCAGAGGGGGAGCAGGATGGGAGGGTTACCAGTGAGTGAAGCAATGAGAGTCCAGATAAATAGCAGAAGGTCCTTGGGGTCTTAGCAGAGAGTTCAGGAGATGGTCAGGCGGTTTCAGGGAGCTTTAGTAAACAGGTAACGCAGTCAGGAACTTCAATGTGGAAGTCCAGGGTTGAGGGTGGGACTCCCTTATATGCAGGGCTAATCAGGGAGGATGAAGGGCAGGTGTGGATCCAGGGCCAGAACGGTAGAATCAGGAAGGTGAATTGTTTATACAAGGGTTTTGGAATCTGCAGGGGACATGTAGTAAAAGGCACAAAAAGGGGCGCCAGGGGGTGAGGGCCTCCAGGACCTTACAGAGGTTTTTGTTTGTTTCAATGGCCATTGCAACGTAAGCTCACTCGCCACTTCACGGCACCTCTTTACAGAGTGAGTACCTAACAATTGTAACAAAAGGCCACTCTACTGAGCAGCTCCAAGCCCCTCCTGCTGCTTTTCAGCCAAGGAGAGGCAAAGATATGGTGGGTTTTATTTATACACGCACCAAACACTTCCCATTTGGGATTAAAAACAAAAACATGGAAAGAGGAACAGCTGCAGAACGACGGACTGGTGTTACAAGCATGATATACATAAATACAGAAAAAATGGCGTCGCGCCCATACTCACCGGAGCGGCAGCAACTGCCAGGAGTAACAGCCCAGTTGGCTGAAAAGCAGCAGGATGGGCTTGGAGCTGCTCAGTAGGGCGGCCTTTTGGTTACAATTGTTAGGTACCCACTCTGTAAAGAGGTGCCGTGAAGTGGCGAGTGAGCTTACGTTGCAATGGCCATTGAAACAAACAAAAACCTCAGTTTTGTTGTATATGGAACACATAGAAACGAGCGCAGATGACACCTTTTTTCCTTGTTATGTTTTATACATTAACTGGGCTGTTACTCCTGGCAGTTGCTGCCGCTCCGGTGAGTATGGGCGCGATGCCATTTTTTCTGT
This sequence comes from Leptobrachium leishanense, assembly GCA_009667805.1. Classification (NCBI taxonomy): domain Eukaryota; kingdom Metazoa; phylum Chordata; class Amphibia; order Anura; family Megophryidae; genus Leptobrachium; species Leptobrachium leishanense. Next base: position 360,704,696 of record CM019065.1, on the reverse strand, counting down.
ATTTAAAGAGAAATACCTGTGAGATTTGAAAAAAATTTAATAAAATATTCAGATCTCCTGTTTATGGGGATTTGTAGTGATCATAATGAGATTATTAGCAATGCAGCTTCCACAAATACCAATAGAATATAAAAATAATACCTGTATGTGAAAAAAACCCTATATATGGAAATTACAGTAATATTTTGTATCTGAACTGTACATAGATTTTCAGTCATTATAACACCCTGAATCGTATCCCTGTACAGCAAGGAGTGACCCGAGAACTCTCCCTGTATTCTGCCCTCTCCCTGGCAGCTGTATTGCAGCAGTAATCTATTGGAACCTTTTGTTACAGTGAGGTTTAGGGTTGCTATATGCAGCTGGTTTCATGTCTCTCCATGGTGCTTGGAGAGACATAAAACAAAGGATTTCGTTTCTCCACAGGGGACACATTAATCCTGCTTTTGAAAAGGGGTGACAATGGTCTTTTGATATGCTAATGAGTGCTTTTTAATACTTTACAAAGCAAAATTGAGATAACTCAATTTATGAATGTGAAGGGGTTAAGGGCAAAAAAAGAGACTATTTTTTGATAAAGTGTCCCTTTAACTTTGTCTCCGACTGGCAAAGAAGTTGGTGGTAAGTGGTAAATTGTGTCTAATCTTATTACATAGATCCTTTTATTTAAAGCGAGCAGCCTTCAATTATCGTGTAAAGGTACAGCACTGGAGAAAACGGAATTATAAGAATGTGCTTTCATTCTATAAACTGTCTATATGTTTTGAACATATTATTATAGAGGTAGATTGGCAATGCTTTAAGTCTCGATTCTATTAATCAGGATACTTTTGTGATGCAGTTCTAAAAATGAAAACGTCTTTAGACTTAAAAGCAGCGCTGTGATCCTTCAACTTTATGACAATGGACTTTAACCCTTTTACTGCTGAGGACGTGTGGGGAACGTCATCATTGACTCCTAAGGAAAGATGGAGTGGAAATAGGGGGTTCCTTTGCTGGCAGCTAGCAGGGTCATGTTTGGTGTCAATAGAAAGGCCAGAGCATGGCGTTTCCAATGATACCAAACATCACCATGTTTAAAGTAAAGAAAAAAAAATAATAAAAATAATTTAAAAGAAAAAAAGGGTTTTTTTTAAGACGTGAAATGGCTCAGCAGTGAAGGGGTTAATTCAAACTCTGTCAGGGTGTAATTAAAAGCACTTTCAATATAAATAAGAACATCTCTACTCACATGAAGATTAACGCTATTACCACTGACACACACATTCCTTTATATTATCCTTCAATTATCTAATGCCGAATCAAAATCATTATAGAGTACAGGGCTTCGTCTTAAAATCCACTCTTTGGGCATTAGTACATTACATTTAATTGCATATTATCTATCACGAAAGAACAGAATTTCAAGACATATACAGTAAATGTAAATATATATTTAGTATGAGTACTTTATTGAACATCTCAACATTCTATGACACTATAATTCCCATTATATATCCCAGCACTTCTTTTTTGTCCTCAGTTTATCCATAGATGAATGTAAACAGCAATTTGAACACTTCCAGTTTATAGATAATATCGAAAGGATATTTGTTCACGACTTGTGAGCCTGCTCCATTCTTATAACCAGAGCCGGACTGAAAGCATAACGAACAAACCACAATCAGAGGTTTTGGTTTACTTGAATGGCCATTAAAGTGTAAGCTTACCTGCCCTGTCAAGGCACCTCTGGTAAGGTGAGTCCTACCTAATGAAACCAAGAGACGCTCCTTTGAGCAACCGCACACTCTCATGTTGCTTTTCAGCTAAGAGGCAAAATGGTGGGTTTTATTTATACCCTCACCAAATACTTCCACTTTGGGATTAAAAACAAAAACATGGAAAGGAACAGCAGCAAAAATGACCTGGCTGGCGTCACAGCAAAATATACATACATACAGAAAAAAGTGGTGTTGCACTTATTCCCGCCAGGGCGGCTGCAACAACCAGGAGTAACCAACCCAGTTCATGTATAAAACATAACGTGGTTTCATTAGGTAGGTGTCACCTTACTAGAGGTGCCTTGATGGGGCAGATGAGCTTACATGTTAATGGCCATTCAAGTAAACCAAAACCTCTGATTGTGTTTTGTTTCACATGGAGCTATAGAAATGAGCGCAGATGACACCTTTTTTCCTTGTTATGTTGTATACATTAACTGGGCTGTTACTCCTGGCAGTTGCTGCCGCTCCGGTGAGTATGGGCGCAAAGCCATTTTTTCTGTATTTAAAGAGAAATACCTGTGAGATTTGAAAAAAATTTAATAAAATATTCAGATCTCCTGTTTATGGGGATTTGTAGGGATCATAATGAGATTATTAGCAATGCAGCTTCCACAAATACCAATAGAATATAAAAATAATACCTGTATGTGAAAAAAACCCTATATATGGAAATTACAGTAATATTTTGTATCTGAACTGTACATAGATTTTCAGTCATTATAACACCCTGAATCGTATCCCTGTACAGCAAGGAGTGACCCCAGAACTCTCCCTGTATTCTGCCCTCTCCCTGGCAGCTGTATTGCAGCAGTAATCTATTGGAACCTTTTGTTACAGTGAGGTTTAGGGTTGCTATATGCAGCTGGTTTCATGTCTCTCCATGGTGCTTGGAGAGACATAAAACAAAGGATTTCGTTTCTCCACAGGGGACACATTAATCCTGCTTTTGAAAAGGGGTGACAATGGTCTTTTGATATGCTAATGAGTGCTTTTTAATACTTTACAAAGCAAAATTGAGATAACTCAATTTATGAGTGTGAAGGGGCAAAAAAAGAGACTATTTTTTGATAAAGTGTCCCTTTAACTTTGTCTCCGACTGGCAAAGAAGTTGGTGGTAAGTGGTAAATTGTGTCTAATTTTATTACATAGATCCTTTTATTTAAAGCGAGCAGCCTTCAATTATCGTGTAAAGGTACAGCACTGGAGAAAACGGAATTATAAGAATGTGCTTTCATTCTATAAACTGTCTATATGTTTTGAACATATTATTATAGAGGTAGATTGGTAATGCGTTAAGTCTCGATTCTATTAATCAAGATACTTTTGTGATGCAGTTCTAAAAATGAAAACGTCTTTAGACTTAAAAGCAGCGCTGTGATCCTTCAACTTTATGACAATGGACTTTAATTCAAACTCTGTCAGGGTGTAATTAAAAGCACTTTCAATATAAATAAGAACATCTCTACTCACATGAAGATTAACGCTATTACCACTGACACACACATTCCTTTATATTATCCTTCAATTATCTAATGCCGAATCAAAATCATTATAGAGTACAGGGCTTCGTCTTAAAATCCACTCTATGGGCATTAGTACATTACAATTAATTGCATATTATCTATCACGAAAGAACAGAATTTCCAGACATATACAGTAAATGTAAATATATATTTAGTATGAGTACTTTATTGAACATCTCAACATTCTATGACACTATAATTCCCATTATATATCCCAGCACTTCTTTTTTGTCCTCAGTTTATCCATAGATAAATGTAAACAGCAATTTGAACACTTCCAGTTTATAGATAATATCGAAAGGATATTTGTTCACGACTTGTGAGCCTGCTCCATTCTTATAACCAGAGCCGGACTGAAAGCATAACGAACAAACCACAATCAGAGGTTTTGGTTTACTTGAATGGCCATTAAAGTGTAAGCTTACCTGCCCTGTCAAGGCACCTCTGGTAAGGTGAGTCCTACCTAATGAAACCAAGAGACGCTCCTTTGAGCAACCGCACACTCTCATGCTGCTTTTCAGCTAAGAGGCAAAATGGTGGGTTTTATTTATACCCTCACCAAATACTTCCACTTTGGGATTAAAAACAAAAACATGGAAAGGAACAGCAGCAAAAATGACCTGGCTGGGGTCACAGCAAAATATACATACATACAGAAAAAAGTGGTGTTGCGCTTATTCCCGCCAGGGCGGCTGCAACAACCAGGAGTAACCAACCCAGTTCATGTATAAAACATAACGTGGTTTCATTAGGTAGGTGTCACCTTACTAGAGGTGCCTTGATGGGGCAGGTGAGTTTACATGTTAATGGCCATTCAAGTAAACCAAAACCTCTGATTGTGTTTTATTTCACATGGAGCTATAGAAAGGAGCGCAGATGACACTTTTTTTTCTTGTTATGTTTTATACATAAACTGGGATGGTTACGCCCGGTTGTTGCAGCCGCCCTGGTGGGAATAGGCGCGGTGTCATTTTTTCTATATGTACAGTTGTGTTCAAAATTATTCAACCCCCAATGCTGTAAAGGGTTTTAGGGAATTTAGTGTACATTTGTAATTGTATTCAGAATGAAATCCTACAAGGACTTTTTAAAGAACCGTATGCAACTAAAATGACATCAATTGGTTTTGTAATACAGTAGTAAATGTTTCTTTTGTGAATTCTTCATTGACACAATTATTCAACCCCTTAAAGACTACCACTCTGAAGAACAGAGGTTCATTCAAGTGTTTTCAATCAGGTATTGAAAACACCTGTGGATGTCACGGAGCAGCAATAAAGCATAATAAGCACCAATTAGGCAGCTTTAAAATGACTGATACTCAGCTCCTTCTAGACATTTACTGGTGTGGTTACAAACATGGTGAAGTCAAGAGAATGGTCCAGGAAGACAAGAGAAGAGGTGATTACTCTTCACAGGAAGGGCAATGGCTATAAGAAGATTGCAAAGATGTTAAACATACCAAGAGAGACCATAGGAAGCATCATTCGCAAATTCAAGGCAAAGGGCACTGTTGAAACGCTACCTGGTCGTGGCAGAAAGAAGATGCTGACTTCGACTGCTGTGCGCTACCTGAAGCGTAGAGTGGAGAAAAGTCCCTGTGTGACTGCTGAGGAACTGAGAAAAGATTTGTCAGATGTGGGTACTGAAGTTTCAGCTCAAACAATACGGCGCACACTGCATAATGAAGGCCTCCATGCCAGAACTCCCAGGCGCACCCCCTTGCTGTCTCCAAAGAATAAGAAGAGTTGACTGCAGTATGCCAAAAGTCATGTGGACAAACCACAGAGGTTTTGGGATAGTGTTCTGTGGACTGATGAAACAAAATTAGAACTGTTTGGGCCCATGGATCAACGCTATGTTTGGAGGAGGAAGAACAAGGCCTATGAAGAAAAGAACACCTTGCCTACTGTGAAGCATGGCGGGGGGTCAATCATGCTTTGGGGCTGTTTTGCTTCTGCAGGTACAGGGAAGCTTCAGCGTGTGCAAGGTACCATGAATTCTCTTCAGTACCAGGAGATATTGGATGACAATGTGATGCAGTCCGTCACAAACCTGAGGCTTGGGAGACGTTGGACCTTTCAACAGTACAATGATCCCAAGCATACCTCCAAGTCCACTAGAGCAAGGTGTCACGTCTCGGCCTTGCCCCCTGGTGGTGAAGGGTCTTCATGTTTGTTTTTCCCCTATGGTGTGTCTGGCTGTGCTGTTTAGGGCTGATCTGGGGTTCTGTTGTGATCTCCTGGTCTGGGGTCACATGGCCCAATCACACAGACCCACTCCCTATATATTCCCAGCAGCACAGAGCCTCATTGACTGTTTGTGGAGTTTGATGGTGGTTCTGTCTGGTTCATGTTTCCTGAGTTGCTGCAAAGCATTCCTGTTCAAGTGTTTTCTGGTTCTGACCTCGGCTTTATTTTTGACTATCCCTTCTACTCCCCCTGGTACCGTATATTTCTGATCTGTTGCCAACCTCTGCCTGATTGACGATTCTTGTATGTTTCATGTTTTATGTACCTTGTCTGTCTTAGTTTAGTATTATATTCAGAGGCCGCTTATAAGGACCTCTTTTAGTATAGTCTGTCTGTTTTGTTTACTGTCCTGCAGCCTGCTCCCTTCACGGATTGTCAAGTGTATCTTTGTGTTTCTGAGTGTCCTAAGTTGTCTGTCGTTCTTGAAGCCTTCGGAGCTTAGTGGCAATTCTGTTCTGTTTTTTGGTGCTCCTTGGTTTTAGAGATATCCGTCTGTCCTTGTGTCCAGTCAGTTACTCCCCTGCCTTAAGGGCTTCATCTCATGTTCCAAGCCACCACGATGGCCCAAGCAGGGGCTAACCGTTACATTACAAACAGTCCATTAATGCCTGCAGGTGAGCTTACTGTGTTAAATTCTGTGCTTCAGATGGTTTTTAATCTGCTGACAGAGCTGAAGAGGTTAATGCTGTCTCTCAGTGTGCTTAATTATGCGGTTCCTCCCAGCAGAGTCTCTGGGGAACCTCCCATGAGTGAAAGAGAGAGACATAGAATTCTTAATCTCTGTTATTATTGCAGTTCACCCCAGCATAAAATCTTTTGCTGTCCATTAAAGCCCAAACCCAGAATGTCATGTTCTCAGGGTGAGACCCTGGTATCCACGTCATGTAGCCATAGCGCTGACCCTACTGCTGGGACCTCTGTTTCTGTGCAATGCAGGGGTGTTGCAAATTCCATGTGTGGTAATAAAGCCAAAATTGTTCCACCTCATGGCACACTACCTGCTTCCATGTTATGCAGTGGATCACTGTTTCTCAGTTCTTGTCATGGGTCTAGGGCCCAGGGTGGCGCTGTTGCCACAAGGGTCCAGGGTGGCGCTGTTGCCACAAGGGCCCAGGGTGGCGCTGTTGCCACAAGGGCCCAGGTGGCGCTGATGCCACAGGGCCCAGGGTGGCGCTGTTGCACAAGGGCCCAGGGTGGCGCTGATGCCACAAGGGTCCAGGGTGGCGCTGATGCCACAAGGGTCCAGGGTGGCGCTGATGCCACAAGGGTCCAGGGTGGCGCTGATGCCACAAGGGTCCAGGGTGGCGCTGATGCCACAGGGCCCAGGGTGGCGCTGATGCCACAAGGTCCAGGGTGGCGCTGTTGCCACAAGGGCCCAGGGTGGCGCTGTTGCCACAAGGGCCCAGGGTGGCGCTGATGCCACAAGGGCCCAGGGTGGCGCTGTTGCCACAAGGGCCCAGGGTGGCGCTGATGCCACAAGGGTCCAGGGTGGCGCTGATGCCACAAGGGTCCAGGGTGGCGCTGATGCCACAAGGGTCCAGGGTGGCGCTGATGCCACAAGGGCCCAGGGTGGCGCTGATGCCACAAGGGCCCAGGGTGGCGCTGATGCCACAAGGGCCCAGGGTGGCGCTGTTGTTACAGGAACACAGCATAAAGAAAAACCTGTCTGTTCTGCACATTGTATTGTGCCTATGTCCGTTCCTGGCGGGAGGCCAGTTTTGTTTCTGTCTGACAAGGTGTCAGCGGTGCCAGAACCTGGCACATTGCCGGTAACACTCCCAAGCTGTGTGTCAGCGGCAACACTCCCAAGCTGTGTGTCAGCGGCAACACTCCCAAGCTGTGTGTCAGCGGCAACACTCCCAAGCTGTGTGTCAGCGGCAACACTCCCAAGCTGTGTGTCAGCGGCAACACTCCCAAGCTGTGTGTCAGCGGCAACACTCCCAAGCTGTGTGTCAGCGGCAACACTCCCAAGCTGTGTGTCAGCGGCAACACTCCCAAGCTGTGTGTCAGCGGCAACACTCCCAAGCTGTGTGTCAGCGGCAACACTCTCAAGCTGTGTGTCAGCTGTACCCCTCCCAAGCTGTGTGTCAGCGGTTTTGTCCCAGGTGGGCCCAGAGCCCTTCCTGCCTGCTGACGAGTCAGTTGTACCGATGTTGAGCTACGAGGTAGCCGTGCCTATGCTTTGTTATGAGGCCAAAGTGCCGGTATCTAAACATGAAACCTTCATGCCTGGTTCTACTAGCGAGCTGCTAGTCATGCCGATTCCGATCCACGAGACAGTTGTGCCCGTGTTGTGCGAGGCAGCCGTGCCCATGTTCTGCTGCGAGGCAGCCGTGCCCATGTTCTGCTGCGAGGCAGCCGTGCCCATGTTCTGCTGCGAGGCAGCCGTGCCCATGTTCTGCTGCGAGGCAGCCGTGCCCATGTTCTGCTGCGAGGCAGCCGTGCCCATGTTCTGCTGCGAGGCAGCCGTGCCCATGTCTGCTGCGAGGCAGCCGTGCCCATGTCCTGCTGCGAGGCAGCCGTGCCCATGTCCTGCTGCGAGGCAGCCGTGCCCATGTTCTGCTGTGAGGCAGCCGTGCCCATGTCTTTCTGCGAGACAGCCATGCCCATGTCTTTCTGCGAGGCAGCCATGCCCATGTTCTGCTGCGAGGCAGCCGTGCCCATGTTCTGCTGCGAGGCAGCCGTGCCCATGTTCTGCTGCGAGGCAGCCGTGCCCATGTTCTGCTGCGAGGCAGCCGTGCCCATGTTCTGCTGCGAGGCAGCCGTGCCCATGTTCTGCTGCGAGGCAGCCGTGCCCATGTTCTGCTGCGAGGCAGCCGTGCCCATGTCTTTCTGCGAGACAGCAGTGCCCATGTCTTTCTGCGAGACAACAGTGCCCATGTCTTTCTGCGAGACAGTTGAGGCCTCGTTAGGTTATGAGACCAATGTGCTCACATTAACACATGAGACCACTGTGCCCTTGTCCCACAGTGGGTCCAGTGTTGTTTCTACCATTGTCTTGCCAAGTGTGGGTCCCGAGCCCTTCATGTGTAATTCGGGCAATGTGCCCCTAATGCCTTTTTCTGGCGATATGCCAATTTTGTCCCAGGTGGGTACTAAGTCCTTCATGTCTGGTTTGGGCCAAGAGCCCCTCATGTCAGCCCCTGATGGCACGCTGCCAGGTATGTCTGTTTCTGGTTATTTGCCAGTCCTGCCAGTTAATGGAGTGACATCCAAACTGACTGGTGCTACAAATTCTAGCCCTGTACCCAAAGGTTATATACGATCCCCATGCGGGATGTTGTTCCGTGAGGCACACTGGGCCATGATCAAGAAAGACCCTAATGCTCTCAGGTGTTTTGAGGAGGATTCCGATGACTCGGAGGGTCCACAGTGCACTCCTCCAGGTGAAATCTGTAACAATTGTGGGGTGCCAGTTGTATCATATCCTGGCAATGTCCTCTGTTCCAACGGTGTGCCAGTTAAAGGTGAGTTGTCAAGTCTGTCCAAGTCGAGCTGCAAGGGAGTCGTATCCAAGTCAAGTCACGTGACCACTGTGCCCACGTCTTGCAGTGGGCCCATTGCTGTCAAACCCACTTGTGGGGTAGAGAGGTTTCAATCGTGTGGTGTTAAACAGATAATCAAGTCTGCCCCTACTATTGCCGTGTCGTGTGGGGTGGTCACCAGTTCTAGATCTCGTTCAAGGAGAAGACGTAAAAAGGTGACTAACCCTAGTCCAACTGATTCTATGTCCAGTCTGACTGATGCCGAGATCCCCCAACCCCGTCATGTCCCTGAGGGCTATGTGCAGTCACCCTTTGGACTGGTGTTCAGGAAGGACCACTGGGTTGCCATTCAAAGGAACCCTCATAGACGGGGGCGTCTTGTGGAGGAGGATGACGACTCTGAATGGGACCTCAAAGGACTTTGGTGACTGGTGTTCGTGATCTGGTTTCCTGATTCTGTCTGCCATGTTTTTTGTTTTGGGTGCCCGGGAGGTCACCCGTAAGGGAGGGGGTTATGTCACGTCTCGGCCTTGCCCCCTGGTGGTGAAGGGTCTTCATGTTTGTTTTTCCCCTATGGTGTGTCTGGCTGTGCTGTTTAGGGCTGATCTGGGGTTCTGTTGTGATCTCCTGGTCTGGGGTCACATGACCCAATCACACAGACCCACTCCCTATATATTCCCAGCAGCACAGAGCCTCATTGACTGTTTGTGGAGTTTGATGGTGGTTCTGTCTGGTTCGTGTTTCCTGAGTTGCTGCAAAGCATTCCTGTTCAAGTGTTTTCTGGTTCTGACCTCGGCTTTATTTTTGACTATCCCTTCTACTCCCCCCTGGTACCGTATATTTCTGATCTGTTGCCAACCTCTGCCTGATTGACGATTCTTGTATGTTTCATGTTTTATGTACCTTGTCTGTCTTAGTTTAGTATTATATTCAGAGGCCGCTTATAAGGACCTCTTTTAGTATAGTCTGTCTGTTTTGTTTACTGTCCTGCAGCCTGCTCCCTTCACGGATTGTCAAGTGTATCTTTGTGTTTCTGAGTGTCCTAAGTTGTCGGTCTTGAAGCCTTCGGAGCTTAGTGGCAATTCTGTTCTGTTTTTTGGTGCTCCTTGGTTTTGGAGATATCCGTCTGTCCTTGTGTCCAGTCAGTTACTCACCTGCCTTAAGGGCTTCATCTCATGTTCCAAGCCACCACGATGGCCCAAGCAGATTAAAGGCTGGAACATTTTGGAGTGGCCATCGCAGTCACCTGACTTAAATCCGATTGAGAACCTCTGGTGGGACTTAAAGAAAGCAGTTGCAGTGCGCAAGCCTAAGAATGTGACTGAACTGGAGGCTTTTGCCCATGACGAATGGGCGAAGATACCCGTAGATCGCTGCAAGACACTTGTGTCAAGCTATGCTTCACATTTAAAAGCTGTTATAACTGTAAAAGGATGTTGTACACTTGGGGGTTGAATAAAACTGATAATGATGTGAGCACAGAAAAAACATTTGTGGTTATTTCATTATAAATGTTATGTTATATTTGTCTGACCTACACGTGCCTCTTTGATTTAATTGTAAGCAAGATGACTGAATGATCAAAATCAATGTCAAACTGGCCAAAACACTCAATTTCAGTGTGGGTTGAATAATTTTAAACACAACTGTATATGCAGCAGCAGGCCAGACCATCATAACTGGGGTTTAAGAAATTGGAGGCGTTGGCTGGCAGTGCATGCTTGGTTGTGTACCCGAAACTGGGCCCCTACCAACCTGCGGGCTCTCGGGCTATTAATTAAACTGTTTTTTTTTTTACTACAGCAGCCCAAAAATTAAGCAGCCTACCAGGATTCCTCCAGGCCAGTCCGGCCCTGTATTAGGGTTACTGTTAGGGTTACATTTACTGTTTATGTTTGTTTTATGGTTAGGGTTAGGGCTATGGCTAGTATTGCATAAATACAGTTGCAAGAAAAAGTATGTGAACCCTTTGGGATTACGTGGAGTTTTGCATGAATTGGTCATAAAATGTGCTCTGATCTTCATCTAAATTACAACAATTTGAAAAACACAGTCTGCTTAAAATAATACAACACAAACATTATATGTTTTCATGTGTTTATTGAACAGAACATGTAAACATTCACAGTGTAGGGTGGGAAAAGTATGTGAACCCCTAGCCTAATGACTTCTCCAAGAGCTAATTGGAGCCAGGAGTGAGCCAACATTGAGTCCAATCAGTGTGATATTATTGGATGTGTTGCTAAAAGCTGTCCTGCCCTTTAAAAACACACCAGTTTTGGGTTTACTGGTTTCAAGAAGCACTGCCTGATGTGAACCATGCCTCGCAGAAAAGAGCTCTCAGAAGACCTGCGATCAAGAATTGTTGACTTGCATGAAGCTGGAAAGGGTTACGAAAGTATCTCCAAAAGCCTTGATGTTCATGTGTCCACGGTAAGACAGACTGTCTACAAATGGAGAAAGTTCAGCACTGTTGCTACTCTCCCTAGGCGTGGTCGTCCTGGAAAGATGACTGCAAGAGAACAGCGCAGAATGCTTAATGAGGTAAAGAAGAATCCTAGAGTGTCAGCTAAAGACTTACAGAAATCTCTGGCACATGCTAACATTTTTGTTGACACATCTACAATAAGGAAAACATTAAACAAGAATGGAGTACATGGGAGGAAACAACGGAGGAAGCCATTGCTGTCCAAAAAGAATATTGCAGCACGTTTGAAGTTTGCAAAAGAGCACCTGGATGTTCCACAGCAGTACTGGCAAAATATTCTGTGGACAGATGAAACCAAAATTGAGTTGTTTGGAAAAAACGCACAACACTATGTGTGGAGAAAAAAAGGCACAGCACACCAACATCAAAACGACATCCCCACTGTAAAACATGGCCGAGGGAGCATCATGGTTTGGGGCTGCTTTGCTGCCTCAGGGCCTAGACGGATTGTTGTCATTGATGGAAAAATGAATTCCAGAGTTTATCAAGACATTTTGCAGGAAACGTAAGACCATCTGTCCGCCAACTGAAGCTCCGCAGAGAATGGGTGATGCAACATGACAATGACCCAAAGCATACAAGTAATTCAACAAAAGAATGGCTTCAACAAAACAAAATACGCCTTCTGGAGTGGCCCAGTCTGAGTCCTGACCTCAACCCGATTGAAATGCTGTGGCATGACCTTATGAGAGCGATTCACACCAGGCATCCCAAGAATATTGCTACACTGAAACAGTTTTGTGAAGATTAGTGGTCCAAAATTACTCCAGATCGTTGTGCAGGTCTGATCTGCAACTACAGGAAACGTTTGGTTGAGGTTATTGCTGCCAAAGGAGGGTCAACCAGTTAGTAAGTCCAAAGGTTCACATACTTTTTCCACCCTGCACTGTGAATGTTTACATGTTCTGTTCAATAAAAACATGAAAACATATAATGTTTGTGTTGTATTATTTTAAGCACACTGTGGTTTTCAAATTGTTGTGACTTAGATGAAGATCAGAGCACATTTTATGACCAATTCATGCAAAACTCCACGTAATCCCAAAGGGTTCACATACTTTTTCTTGTAACTGTAAGTGCAATTTTTTTTCAGGGAAAAAAGGATTTTGAATTGATCAGAAAGATGTGAGATTGATTCGATAACCTTTCATCGTTTAGGAATTTCAGCGACTCCAGATTTTTTTGAATACTCCTGAATGCCAAAATGCAGATTTTTCATCAAAAAATCAATTTGGATGAAAATAAATGCACCTATGTGCTATGGACTTATGTTAAATTTTATATATTTCCTACCTTATAATAATAAAGGTAATATAGGAGCCTATTGTGTGTTACAGCATGATTATATCGCCATGATCTCGCAATAATTGGAACTTCAGGGGGAGGACGGAATGGATCATGCTCTTTGTTAAGTATTTATGGGTGAGTATAATTCTTTTTAAACGATTTCCCTTTTTATTTCTATTTTTATGTGATTTTGCCGTCCCCTAAAATAACCATACATAAAATGTTTTAAGTGAATACACCTTTTTCATTCAGGGTATTTCTTATTATGTGTATCCCCAGGATTCCACACTATTTATAAATACACATCATTTTCTTACTGATAACTAAGTTCTTTGCTGAATGGATTGAAACTAAGCGGTTGTTTGCGCTGATGCTTTCCTGCTTTTTAATTAACAGATTTCAATAACCTGGGGGTGTTTTCAGCAATCTAAAATTAATTTTGCCAATATAATTAGATTATTTCCCTACGATCAATTTCTAGTCAACTGCAGATAACATTTCTAAAATTGAATCTCTTCCGAATGTCCACATAAATGTCATTTCATAATTCTGCTAAGGATCATCTGGGAATTAAAACAATTGCAGAAGATAAGACGTCACTTGAAATTGACCTCATATAATTTATGATAATTATTCCCATAAGCGTCTTGTCGATCCTTTCAACTTTCCTTTTGCAGCAGAGCATCACGTTATCCATGCAGAAATATCTGAAAGGTGGACTTCTTGACTTCATTTATTTATTTATAAAGTATTTTACCAGGAAGGATACATTGAGATTTCTCTTGTTTTCAAGTATGTCCTAGGGGGTGTTGCAGGGTTTGGTTGTTTACTTTGACAGCAACCGGCTGGGAGTGGACAGGGGGTGCTTGTATGTTACTTATGACTTTCTAAAAATTTCTAGGGTTCGATATGCTATTGTTTAGATTTTCATTGAAGTATTGGGCTTTAGACATTTTTGTTTGTTGTGTGCATGCATTCCGGCATTTTCGGTATTCACAGTGATCGTTCATGGGACCAGTACTCTTTACGCAGCGGGACATGGGAATTCCAGAATTGAAGGAGCTCAGACTGAAATTATTCAATTGCCCAGTCCAGGTCTAGGATTAATAGTCCAAGGGGATGGAGTGCAGCGAAAACAATGTTCCTTTCTCTAAGTCCAGGAGTAGATTTCCCAGTTCCTGAAGAGAGCTTTCTTCCTAGAGTAACCTCAAAAAGGGAAAAACATCATCGTGCGATCTGATGTATACCACATGGATAAACCAAAGAAGCGTCAGCACACTCACGTGAAATAGAGCCTTCCTCGCTCTGGATGATGCGCCTCTGGGTTATTAATGGCTGGCCAGAGGTGCATCATCCAGAGTCAGGAAGGCTCTATTTCACGTGAGTGTGCAGACACTTCTTTGGTTTATCCATGTGGTATACATCAGATCGCACGATGATGTTTTTCCTTTTTTGAGGTTACCCTAGGAAGAAAGCTCTCTTCAGGATATGGGAAATCTACTCCTGGGACTTAAAGAAAGGAACATTGTTTTTGCTGCACTCCATCCCCTTGGACTATTGGTATATATATTGGTGGTTCGGGACAGGAACCACGTGTGAGTGCCTGTAGCGATCCTTCCTTAATATCTTATCAGCGCTGCCATATTGTGTTTGTAAAGCAGGTCTAGGATTAGGTTTAGTCTGTACCATGGGAGCTGTTTGAGATCATTTAGGAAGGATTCAAGATTATATTTCTTGAAAGCCCTGGTGATTATTACCTTTGGGGGAGATTTTGTGGCCTTTATTTTGTGCACACAGTACACTAGACTGTGGTCACTGAAGCTATTAGTGAGAATGCCTGCCTCCTGTATTCTATCAGGACACGAGGAGAGAATCCAGTCCAGCAAGGTATGGTTACGGCTTTTCATATTAATGCGAGTGGGGGAGGAGATTAATTGTGTTACCTGCAAGGCCTTGAACAATGAGCAGTGTTTATTGTTTTTAGGATTTAGCCAATCTGTATTAAAATCGGCAAGCAGTTCACTTTTTTTGGTTTTGTGCAAGTAAGTTATTAAGGGTTTGAGTTATGTCAGAGAGGGAGTGCACTGGAGAGCTCGGTGGGCGATAGAATCCAGCAACAATGATTGACTTACTGAATGGGATCTCAATTATACCAGAGCAGAAATCAAAGGTGACAGGGGAGCTAGAATTCTGTAATGGGGTGAACTTTAAGGACTCCTCAACATAAATAACAATTCCCCCTCCTCTCTTTGCTCTGTCCTTTCTATAACATGAATACCCCTGTATTGATATGGCGGAGTCTGGTACTTTGCGTTGAATAAATACTTTGTCCATTGATCCTTTTTCTGAAAAATGTTTGGTCTTTTTAAATTGCCACTATAAATATACGCTGATAATGTGTAACTCAACTCACTCAGGAACAGGACGACATACAGAATGGGACAAAACGCTGCAACAAATCCTGCTGCAAACTGTGCCAACACATATGTGACAGCAGCACTGCACGGCACAACAACGCCACACACAACATCAAGGGCTCATACCTTTGCACGTCTGCCAATGTGGTATATATGATCCAGTGCACGGCGTGTGATAAGGGCTGCTATATTGGTGAAACTAACCTTAAACTAAATCTCAGGATGAACCAGCACAGACACTCCATCAAGAACCACAAGGAAAATACATATTGTACCCCAGTGGGACATCACTTCAATCTAACAGGCCACTCCATCCAAAACCTCAAAATTAAAATCCTCAAAGGACGTTTTAAAGACAACCGGGAACTCAAAATCTATGAAATGAAAATGATCACATATTTTAACAGTATAAATGCTGGGCTCAATGTGGACTCTGGGTTTTTAAACCCATTATCATAACGTCACATAACATTCATAATTCTGGCTGATGCTTTTTTTTTTTTCTTCTTTTTTTTTTTTAAAGTCTCTTTCAGCCTTTACTGTTCTGTGTTTTTTTTTTTCTTTCCCCCCTTTTTTTTTTCTCTTTTCCATTCAAGTTGTATGATCTTATCTCTGTTTTATTATGGGCCCAAGATCCCTCATGCGTTCATTTTCCCATTTCGAACATACCATTTGACTCTCACTCTTTACGACATCTAACCCCCCACCCATATGACCCCTTATGTCCCTATTAGGGATGAGCTGTTTGGTTCGATCTGTTCGGAGTTCGAATCGAACATCGGCTGTTTGACAGTTCGCGAACTTCGAACGTTTGCCAAAAGTTCGAAAAAAAATAATAATTTTGAAAAAAGTATAAAAATGCTTAAAAATACTACAAAATCTAGAAATAAAGAGACTCTTTACTGCAGAATATTATAAGCAACGGTTTATTAGATATTGAATTAAAACGGGAATATTTTTAACATTGAAGCCTATGGGATAAAACATTCTTGTTACTAAAACATCAGGCAGACACGGCCCTCTAATCAGGCACTGTAGAGGGCAGCCTGCCGGGGCCTCCCAAGGATCCCCTTGAGGAGCATGCGGCCGTCGGATGACAGAGCTGCGACTGTGCGGACTAGCTGCCCGGGTGCATGTGGCAGAGACAGGCAGCGCAGGGAGGGAGCCACTGCACCTGCGGCCACGGCAGACCCCCGCACAACCAGGATCCAGGGAGCCCCCACTGACCACCAGGCTAAGGTAAGGCGACACATTTCTAAAAAAAATTAAATCCGAGGACATTTTTAAATGTCCCCGCGAACATAAAATATTAATTTTTTTCTTTCTCTACCTGGCTGAATGTATTTAATTATATATATTAGATACATTCAGCCAGGTAGAGGGGGGGGGTGGCATGTGGGCTGCGCGGGGTCTCAGGCAGTGGTTTGTTTTTTTGTGTGTATATTTTTAGCAAATTTATAGGGGAAGGTAAGGGCAGGTATGATATTTATATATATATACATAGATAAGATATATATCTATATTCTTATAAATATATATATCCAGACTTGTATTACACACACATTTTGGCAACTAATTGCCCCCCCCCCCATTTGGCTGATCCTTCCAGAAGAAATGTTGAACCCGATAGAGCAGAGAATAATATATATATTCTCTGCTTTGTCGGGTTCAACATTACTTCTGGAGGGATCAGCCAAATTTGGGGGTCGCATTTAGTTGAGATTGTCCACATGCCACCCCCCATGTGTGTATGTGTATATATGGTCTGTGGGTGGGTGTATATATATCTGCGTGTTGATACATAAGTATATATACGTCTGCGTGTTGATATATACGTATATGTCTGTGTGTGGTATCAATGCATCCCTACTCTATACACAGCGCTCCGTGTCCCTATAATATATATGATCAGGGGTTACCTTTTTTTTTATATTTTTATACTATTCCTATTAAATTAATAGTAATTTTTGATGTATTTTATTGAGTAGAAACTTTTTTTGCCTATATAACATGTGCTTTGTGAAAATAAAATGGTTTTGTGTGTACATTTTAATTTAGTTAGTGGATTCCTGTCCAGTGCGGTGAGAATCAAACGTAATGCAGTGTAGACACGCTGTGAGGCAGAGCGGAGTGAAGTCAAGCCTACAAAATGTTTGCTTCTCTTTGCTTCGCTACGCTGTGCGTCGCTACACCCTCAGTGTGTCTCAGCCTTTATTCCCGCATCGCTAGCTTACCGAATCAGTTTGTATACTTGTTACTGACCCTGCTTGTTCTGAGGACTCGATCTCTTGCCGACTTTGCCTGCCATTTGACTATTCTCTCTGTGTATTCCCTGCCTGTTCTGTTTGCTTCCTGTTGCTACTGGTGTGCACTGATTCTCACCATATACAGTAGTGCAGTACAAGTGCCTAAACATTGCTGACCCGGTTTTGCTATAGCTGCTGATGTAACTGAATAGATCGGAGATCTCTTCTGCATTACCAAAACCTCCAGCACTGCACTCTTCCACAATACCTCAGAGGGGTTACGGTGTGACGGCACTGTTGCTGACACTAAAGGCCCAATTTTAAAGCACCTATTGTTACCTTCATCCAAAGCCTGCATAAGTTTCACCATAATTTAGACAAAAAATCACTAAACTTGTTCTGCGTGTCCTAAAATGTCTCCTCTTTTCATACAGGCTGCCGCCCCAAGCAGTTGTTTATGAATAGATTAAAGGAAAAACATTTACCGTCATTTGAAATGTCTTTTTTTTGTTTTTAAATGTTTCTATACATCCTACAAATCCGCCACTTCACGGGCAGGTTATGGGGACCTCCTAGGCACGATATTTGAAGGAATTTTTCGTTTTTATTCTTAACCTTTACTTCATGGAAAACTCACTGTTCCTTTAAAAACGTTTTTTTTAAAACTTTTTGTCCTTGTTTCCTGTCCCCCAGGGCACTACCCAGACCCCCATACACCTTTTATGGCAAATATCTTGCATATATGCCCTCTTGGAGGGCACTCCAAAATTTGAACTTTCGAGTCCCATTGACTTGCATTGAGTTCGAGTTCGTGTTCACGTTCGAACTCGAACTTTTGAAATTGTTCGAGTGCGAACCGAACACGGGGGTGTTCGGCTCATCACTAGTCCCTATGTTTATTTCTAGGAACTGATCAGTAAGCTTCCAGACCTAAGGAAGAGAGTAATACTCTCGAAAGCTTGTCTTTTAAATGTTACAATAAAAAAGGTATCACTACGTACTGCTATACTCGTGATTTATATATATATATATATATATATATATAATTTATATCACGAGTATAGCAGTACGTAGTGATACCTTTTTATTGGACTAACGTTACATTTAAAAGACAAACTTTCGAAAGTGACCTCTCATCCTCAGGTCTGGAAGCTTACTGATCAGTATCCTAGAAATGAACATTAAGACATTAAGGGGCACACGGGTGGGGGATTAGATGTCGTAAATAGTGAGAATCAAATGTTATGGTCAAAACGGGAAAATAAACACATGAGAGATCTTAGGCCATTAAACAACAGTGATGTATATATATGCATTCCAGTACATGACAGCACTCCAAGGTCTTCATGCAAAATAGATTCATTTCTTCATTCCATACAACGTTTCAGTCTGCTATCAGCAGACTTTCATCAGGTAATATACCAGATGAAAGTCAGTAGAGAGTTCATTGAAACATTGAATGGAATGAAGAAATTAATCTATTTTGCATGAAGATTAGGGCTAACCCCACTCCCCTTTCCTATTTTTCCCTCCAGGCACCGGAGGGCACCTGACGATGATGTCATCACGCACGTTGATAACGTCATTGTGCCGGCCGGGCCCCCTTTAATAGGCGGGACAGACTTCCAGCCTGCCAGAATGCTGAGGCAGCCCAGACAGAGAGGTGAGTATAGGGAGGGAGGTTAGGAAACCTTGACGTACATAGTAACACATGAACTCTGTAAAGCAGTTCTCTGAATTGCTGGGATGTGTAAATGTCTTCTACATTTATAAACTTTATTATATATATACACACATACATATATTTCAACAGTATTAGATGCATCCAGGGTCTTAGAGGTAGTAAGAATGAAAAAGTCAGTTTCATCTGAATAAAAATAACTTTGCAGGACAATTCAGCTCATGGGTAAAACTCTATTGGACCCTATCACCTCCCTGAAGCTAACGCTAGTGCTCATGTTAGCGCTAGCATAAAAGAGTAGATATCATTCCGCACAGATCACCTCCGATTCGCTAACGGGTTAATAAAAAACATTAGTGAATCAGTATTAGTGCTTTTTAGCGCTTGCTTACTGTACTTTGCACTCCCAATACTTAACATGGGGAGCGCAAAGTGCAAGCACAGAGCAACTAGCGTTAGGACTTTGTGATCCCAAGAGCTGTCGCTCATTAAAAAAGTTAACACCAGCTCTGAGATGCTGCAGAATCAGTTAGCAGCAGCCCCCCCTCAAAAAAAAAATACTCACCTTTCAACCCGCGACGAGAAGGGCGACCCAATCCGCCACTTCTGGCCACCGGGAGCTGAGTGAGACTGGGGGGAGTTCTCAGTCTCCCTCCGCGATCACTCCGCCGACCATCATGATCTCGTGAGAGGCCGGTCATGCAGCAGAAGCCTCCATGGAGTCCTATGAACTACATGGAGGGGATGCTCGGGATGGCGCTTTAGCTCTGTCCCGAGCATCCACGAGCCTAGCGCCCGCTACGGGACTGACTGCTGGACTCAGCAAAGGGGAAATTAGTGATCGCTAATTTTTCCCCTTAGTGTCCCGGTTTTAGCGAGGGGCAAATGATAGGGCCCTATTGTGTTTATTACTTGCAAGAGTGCGGCTAATACTGTTGGATTATACATTTTTTCAGGAGTTTCACAACAGCATTTTGGTTTTCTCCACTTTAGAAGGAGAGTGCTGAACAACATTATATATATACTATATATATATATACTGTATATATATATATATATATACAGTGTGTATATATATATATATATATATTAGTTATGTTTATTATTGCAGAAGCCACTTGCACATCACAGCAATTCAAAGAACTGCATCCCAGAGCTCCTGTGCCACATTCCCCATATGCAGCAAGGAATTCTGGGTAGGATATGCAAATGACATCTGTCTCGCTTTTATGCATCCTGGGTCTGGGTTTATATATATATATTTAGATATATATATATAAACAAAGACGATGCTCTGCAGCTTAGAGATTTTTTTAAGCAAATAAAATGTTTAATTTATTGTCGTTTCAATACCAACCGGACCTTTATCAAGACATACACAGGCCCCAGGCCAGGATTTAGGGATGTGCATGGCTGAAAAATTAGTTTAGTTTAGTTTTGTTTCCTTATGTTTTTAACCCCTTAATCCCTTCCATAGTACGTCAGCGGCTCCTAAACTCCCTCCTGCCCGATACTTACCTCCCTAGCTGGCTCCAACGGAGGAGGGAGGAAGCCTGCCCCTCTGCTTTAGAGGGGCCGGCGAGCACGATGACGTCCCCCCCGGCGCCTGCATTGAAAACCAGGAAGTGGAGGGGGGGCTCCAAGGAGCCCTCTATCTCTCCAACCATTGCACCTAAAAACTTGCTTGAAAGTCTCCCCTTTTCAGCAGTGTATAAAGTTAACAGTTTTGCTGCCAAACGGCGCTGAATCGCGATTTAAACCTGGAGGTGGCTGACATCTTGGATGTCAGCCAAGCCTCCAGGTCCCTCCCACCCACTGACATCCCCACCATATGTGTGAGGATATCAGTGGGCCAGTTAACCCCCTAGCTGCCAAGGGGAGATAGGGGGATCCTTTGGAGCCCCTTATCTCCCGATCCGTGGCAGCTAGAGCGTCATGTTGGACATCTTTGGAAAGGCCTGATCACTAGGTTTGGTGTAAAACAAAAGCTAAAAAAAATTAATAATAAAATAAAAAAATAGTTTCTATTTTTTATTTTTTTGTCTGGGGGGGTTTAGTTAAATAGGACCTAGGCTGTCATCTAAAAATAATGAGCAAAAAACAGAATGAGTTCAGCGCACATAGATGAACTGGGTGAACAGTGAAGGGGTTAAAAAGCAAAAACATGTAAAAATTGTGTATTTCTATTCTTGGGACAAAATTTTGAAACTATTTAGCTGGGGTCTTTTGGGGATTAAATTACAAAAAAGTGTGTTTTTATAATTTTTTCATCATATTTCATATTTTTTTTATAGTAAATTATAGGATATGATGGAAATAATGGTATTTTTAGAAAGTCTATTTAATGGCAGGAAAAATAGTGTATAATATGTGTGGGTTGCATAAACGAGTAAGAGGAAAATTTGACCTAAACACGAACAGCGCAGAAACATAAAAACAGCAGCGGTCACTAAAGGACGGATTTGAGTAAAACCGCCTGGTCACTAAGGGGTTAAATAATTTTATTTTCGGAATTTCGTAACTAATTTTGTTTCGTATTTCGTTTAGTTTTGGATCGATTTTAAATTTTGAATCGATTTTTAAATTTCGAATCGATTCGAATTTCATATATATCAATTCAATAGTCGATATCAATTCGAATTTTGGATCACTAAATAAAACCCCAATTAATCAACTTTTGCTGTTAAAAGAAAAGCTAGGGTTAAATTTTAAGCTGTGTCACAGATTTAGTATTTGAGTCAAATTAAACAATGAAACAACATTAATTTGTTTCATAAAGTCCTTTGCTGACTATTACTTGTAATTTAAGATCAATTCGATAGTTCCTTTCAGATTCAATAGTTGATAAGTATTTGATAGTTCATTTCAAACTCGATAGTTGATATCAGTTATTCAAATTTTTCTTTTATGATGATGACACAGTGTAAAATGAAATAAATTCCTTATCTATCATTTCGTTTTGAATTCGTATCGTATCGATTCATTATTTGGAAGTGCTTCCGAACTACGAATTATCAAATTTTGTTCCAAATTCCGAATTTTTCCGAAACCAATGGACATCTCTACAAGGATTCAGCACCGGAGTACTAAACAATTTTCAGGGCAAGGATGTTCGGAGGTCATGTGGTTTATATATATATATATATATATATAAAGTGACATGAATTGAAAAACAGGGTTTTATTCTGCATCTGAAAATCTCAAGGCGTGTGTTTTTCACTTCCATGGTAATCCTTGTCAATTGCAAGGCTTTGAGAAGTAATTACTTTTGTTTACCTTTTGTCTTTAACTCCATTGCTCTTTGACCTATTGCCCAAGTCACATAAAACCTGTGGAGTTGCAGGCGACTCAAATCCTCTTTTGTTTATCATTACATGGATTTTTTTTACATTTGGAAAAATAATTACATGTTTTAGCATAACAAAAGTTGTCCTTTGTAATGAATAATGCTTTGGAAAATACGAAATCTCTCACTCTATGGAATACATTGTACCTGATTACTTTACGGTCTTTATATTTTTCTGACACATATTGTCCCCGTTGTGGTTTGATTGTTAATGTTTAACAAGTGTATATATGTCAAAGACAGGTATAAATAGTAGAAGGGTTGTAAATGGATCACTATAATCTATATGTTGACTACAGTGAACCAACCCCTGCTGGTCCATGATGATACTCGTTTATGCATATTTCGGTATTTTCTCAGGAGAAACCACTTAAGCCTGAGATACACTGAGCGAGTAGCGACGCACAGCGTAGCGACCCAAAGAGAAGCAAACATTACGCAGGCTTGACTTGACTCCGCTCCACCTCGCAGCTTGTCTACACTGGATTACGTTTGCTTCTCTCCACACTGGACAGGAATCCGATATTTTGCAGATCAAACTAGAGAAATGTGTGTGAAGTTCTTTTCATCAAGTGAAGCACCCGACCGCGCTGATACATTATGTCCATTTAGAAAGTCTCTGTTGAATAAAATACATATAAAATACTGCCAATTTAATTGAAATAGTATAAAAAAAATTTAAAAAGGTAACCCTAATCATATAGCACCCCCTGTCCCTATATATATATATATATATATATATATATATATATTATATATTATATAGTCACAGGGACTGCTATGTATAGAGTAGGGATGCACTGATACCACACACATATCGCAGATATATGCATAACCACACAGACCTCAGAGATATATATATATACCCACACACAGACCTCATATGTGTACCCACTCAGACCATATACTGTATACCCACACAGACCGCCCCCCCCATATTATACCAGGGAACAGGGTATGGAGATGTATATACTGTGATATGAGTGGTGTGTGTGTATATATATATATATAATATATATATATATATTATATATATATATATATTATATAGTCACAGGGACTGCTATGTATAGAGTAGGGATGCACTGATACCACACACATATCGCAGATATATGCATAACCACACAGACCTCAGAGATATATATATATACCCACACACAGACCTCATATGTGTACCCACTCAGACCATATACTGTATACCCACACAGACCGCCCCCCCCATATTATACCAGGGAACAGGGTATGGAGATGTATATACTGTGATATGAGTGGTGTGTGTGTATATATATATATATATATATATATATATATTTATCCACGTAGTGCCAATTATAAAGGAGGATAAAATTATCTCTTGGTGCCATCTAGAGTGAGAATCTTTTCTGGACGGGGTACCAACTGCTAAAAGTGTTTCTGGTGGGTGTGGATGCTTCATATTAGAGAGCTCTGTCACAGTAAAGCTGGACCGGGGGGGGGGGGGGTACAGGAGCCCCATAGTGCCAGCTTTCAGAGCGGAGCTGTTTGGGGGCGTGCAGGAACAGCAGCCATAGCGTCTATTTAGAATCATCTGATGGTGGGAGGGATCTATAGGACTTGCGCTGGTGGGAGGGATCTATAGGAGCGGCGCTGGAGGGAGAGATCTGCAGCACACGGTGCATGTGCTGTGTTCTGCAGATCTTGCCCATCCTCTCTTATTGCGCCGCTCCGCCGAGGAATAGTTGAAATTTTCCATCCCTCGTCGCTCAGCGCCGCAAAGTGACGCGGCCTGAACAAGGGAGATGAAACAGACTGGAAACACTGAGCACGTCTCGACACGCGGCGCAGTCTACAGGCGTTGTGCGTCGCTCCTCGCTTAGTGAATCTCAGGCTTTATTCTTCAACCCCTCTGAGGTTTCACTATCCACAGGTGAGCTGGTTCCCATTAACACTTCCGTCACTTGTTGGAACCAATGGTTTTTAGAAAATCACTTCTCAAGAATTATAGAGTAGGAAATAAATGGGAATATTCCCAATGGCTTTCTTACTGTAATAACCTATTTGACAGGCAGCTGTCGCCATCAACTGGCCAAAAAGGTCTACTGCAGCTGCAGCTCTGTGCTGAACCAGCTGGGAATCTGTGTTTAAGACACACAGTCCCAACTGTTCCAGCTCTTTTAGCACCTTGGGTGCCATTAAAGATGTGCTAAAAAATTTTAGGCACATTCTTGAGCCCCAATAAATATTTTTTTTTTTGCATCGATCCAGAATGACTCCAAATAGGGTGCACTCTGTATTGGGGCAACAGCAGGTGCTTAGAAGATCAAGTATACTCAATTTTGGTAGTGAAGGGGTTAATACAGAGTCATCCAGGATCTGGCATTTTACACTGCATAGGAGACAACTAGAAAAAGTATAAATTATGAGACTTGTAACAGGAGGGCAAATTGGCACCATCCGTCAGCTTCTTCATTACTGAACTATTTGGAAAAAGGTGAATTTTTTTTCCCAGCACGCGTTCTAGAACATTCTGTGCACAACCACACCACATAAATGTTTATGCAGTTAGGCTTAATTTTCGGTTAATAAAGGAAACAGAGCTGCGAGACACTAAACAAGAAGAGGTGTGGTGTAACTAATGAAGTAAAATCCTGGAACTACTACCTTTTTTTCTACCCATGAGAACAAACATTAAGAACCTGTCAAACCAGTCCTTCCTGACTACTTTGATCCTCATTGAATGTGTAAGTACTTTAGAAGCAAATCTGTAAATCCTGCAGCTCCAAAAAGAATTAGAATTCAAACTGATGCCGAGTCACCAAAAAGTCCAAACTAATGACAGCCCTTAATCCAATTCACCGCGACACAGTAACACTCTGGGACAATAAAAGCAAAAACAAAGTATTTTTTATGACTTTTAGATTTCTATTTTCGTTCAGGAATATGAGATATTGGGATAAAGACGTGACAGATGCAAATTTCATACCTCGTTAGTCAACCGAATCCATAAATCAATTTTTTACATCAGCTCGGCTATGATTGATAAACTGAAGGTTGTCTTTTCAAATCTTCACAATTCCAGATGTATAAAAAAAGGTATAAAAAAGCAACTTATTTAAACAACATAACCATTTTTTTTTTCAATAACCACTACAGTTCATGTAGTCCGTGGTTTGCATCACAAACATGGCACGCCCAAAACTGCAAATACTGCATAACAACACCAGCTGAAGAAGCAACGCGTTTTGCAAAATGCGTATTGGTGCTTTGTTATTTAATAATGTTTAATAAATTAACTTTTTAACCCCAACTCAGGTTCCTGGCTCTTGCTATCTGTGGAGGAGGCGGCTGAGGCTGATAGGAGATCCGGTGCTCCTAGAGAATTCATCGGTTGCCTGCGTATCTGGTGTTTGATCTTTGAGACACCAAATGATGTGAGTAAATTCCTGATTTACCTTTTACCCCATATTTGAACCCACTACTCTAGGTGAGTCTGTTCATTTTGAGGGCAACTGAGGAACCTACCCCTGAAGGAAGCAGGCTTCTTGGGCTCCTTGAACTAAAGGAATTACTCTGCGGGACAGAAGCGCCAGCTCCACCACTTTTTCTCTTTTAAATATCACAATTATGATGCCAAAAGAATTAAGGCCGTTACTCACTAACCACCTAAGGCTAGGGTCAGACTGAGGCAGTGTGAACGCGCGTTTAGGCGCACTTAATCACGGCCGCACTAGCAACAGATGACGGGCAATGACGGCCAATATACGAAGTACGGTCGCACGAAAGTCCGGCTGCGCAACGCAAGTGAAAATGAACGCATTTTTTCGAGAACGTAAAACCGCTAGTACAGACGTACAGAGTGCGCTGCGTCCGCTAGCGGTGTGTGTGTGTGATTTGGAGATGTCAGACGCACTAATGTCCAGCCTATATAACGTCCAGATGCACAAAGTGTTTTATTGATGATCCGTACAAAATCACGGACGAATGCATAGTATGACCGGTATCGCGTACTCCGTGAAAAAATACTCATTCGTTCGAACGCACTTTTTCACAGACAACGTGAAATGCTTCGTCTGACTAGCCTTAGTTTACAGCGAACAAATATCACCATTATTGCAACAAGGATGGACTTTAGTGAATCCTAAAGGTAAATTCATACAGTGGCAGGAGAATATTCCTCAATGAAGCTTTCTCAGCCTCTGTTTGAATTAGGCTTGTGCACCGATTTTTATTTTTTTTCGGTTCGATTTTTCGGATTTTTAAACTTTTCGATTCGGCTCGTTTCGACCTATTTCTGTTTCGATTCGGTTCGGCTCGACTCATTTTTCGTGTACATATATTTTTCGGAATATCGACCATTTTTCGTATTTTCGTGTCACTTTGCTCGTTTTTGTATCGACTTTTCGTAATTTCGGAAATTTTCGTTTTTCGGAATTATACGTTTTCGGAATATCGACCGTTTTTCGTATTTTCATGTCACTTTGCTCGTTTTTTGTATCGACTTTTCGTAACTTCGGAAATTTTCGTTTTTTCGGAACGTCTGTTCTCCTCGTTTCAAAGCAATAAATTTCGATTTGACACATTTCAAGTCCATTCGAAAATTCCGAAAATATTTCGTTTCGGCTCGGAAAACTTTTCGGATCTGCCATTTTCGGATCTAAAAATTTTCGGAAATTCGGCCGCATCCGAAAACACGAATCGGGAAATTTCATGAAAATTCCGAAACCCGAAACGCACATCCCTAGTTTGAATCCCACTCTTGTGATTGCCGACATTTATTCTTGCAATTTTAAATGACAGCCAATGGTATCACCTTATTTTTGCAAAGAAGTTTTCATTGGCTTCTCCCTCTCCAGCAGTTTGGGAGTAATGTTGACCTCTGTTTGTTATTTGTTTACTCATACAGGAACCAGGTCAGGGTCTTAATCATCTGTACTGACTGGATGGAGTAGAGGTAACATCACTGCTCTATAACCGTGGAGACACGGGTTCGATCCCAGCAAGAGCAGCTCTCCAGTAAGTGTCCTTGGGCAAGACACCTAACGGTACATACTCGCCACCCAGGACATACTTGAAAATGAGAGAAATCTCAATGTATCCTTCCTAGTAAAATCCTTTCTAAAAAAAAACACTTGTCCATTACCGAAGATCATCCAGCACAATGTTAATTATATTAATGGGTTTCGGTATGGTGGCACATACATCATGCAAATAATAAGGTATCAATTTTCACATTCTAATTAATAGTATAAAGAATTGATAAGGCGTCAGGAAACCTTTGTTGATCTTCAATAATCCAGAAGGTGTACTCACTAACACCATGCTTTCGTTGAAACAACAGTGGTGTAACTTTGAACTATGGTGGAGCCAGTACAGCAAAACTACGGTGAATTCACAGTTTAATGAACTTCCACTATAGTCAGCCATAATTTTCACCATTCTTTCCACTGTTGTTTCTGCCGAAGTTGTCTAGCATAATACTCAGTGAAGGATTAAATATGGTTTCCACAGCAGTTTTTGCCTAATAATTTCCCCTAGATTTCTCAGTAGTTTCCACTGGTGTTTCATACAAAGTTGACCAGTGTTGTTTTCGACCGATGCATTCACCGTAGTTTGGATGGGAGGGCTATAAAGGCAGCTATTTTAAAATCAAGCAATTATACATATATTTATATATAATTATAATGTTTAAGTATATAATATATTTATTTAATAATCTAGATTTGTATCAACTGGGTTGCAAAACAGTATTTGGAAATTAACCACAGTTTACATTTTTTGTGAAAGAATAATAGTGGTACCGTAATTCACTCTAGTTCATTGATGTTTACTGTTTTTTGCTGGAACTTCGCCAGCTGGTGTTGGATTTTTCTGTCTTTGGATAGCCGATAATCACCGTAATTGCAATAATGGTGATTTTTTTAACTATTGTTTGTGACGACAGTAAGCATCAGCCTAACTGTGAATTGTCCTTTAGGATATGGGCCAGCAACCGTGGCGCTCCACAATGTTTTGGAAAAACATTTCCCCGTTGAGGCTGTGCCAACCTAATAAATAGCTGAGCATTATGGGAGATGTACTTCCAAAATATCTGTAGGGGCCAAGGTGACCTCTGCCTTAGGTATTTGCAAAAAATCTGAGATAACAGAGAATTTGATCACTTTGTCCTGTATTTTCCTTCTTTAAAAGTAATTAAGTCACCCGCACCATAAGACTAAAGGCGATAATGCCTGCTAGAATTCAGAGGATTCCTTCTTCAGCCTCTCCTCCAATTTACACCCAAACTCATGGTGAAAAATTCACATTTAGAACTCTTCTATAGAAGAACGTAAAGGGACATTCTACTCACCCTGACCATTTTATTAATTCAAAATAGTCAGGATGAGGAGTGCCCTCCACCCCCCCCCAGTCTGGTGAAATCGCTGGGTGAAGTGGAGGAGTTTCCTCCACTCCACCCAGCGTCAACAGCCGTGATTTTTGAATTCCACAGCTGTCATCACCAGTGATGTCAGAACATGCTAACATCACCCTCTCTGAGACCGCTGACTGTAATGAGCGTTCTCAGTGAGGCAGCCGATGGATCGCATCTGCCCATTCACGCAGCTATGATCCATCGCTCTGCGCAGGCGCTACAGAACTTGTGTATATAAACAGGGTTATTCAAAGAGATCCGAATTGTGGCCAAAAGGTAACCAAACGGTGAAATTCAGCTTACGGTTACCCTTCCTGGCCATTCGGCTATTCAGAGAGCAGGCAGTTCGCCAAATGTTGGCGAATTGCCTGCACATACAGTGGCTGTTCGGTGCCTGTTCGAGGGCAGTGAAATCCCCATAGAGAAGCAATGCTTCGTCTATTCAGAGAACACAAAACAGCTGAGAAAAGTTGCCGAAATGCCCCTGCCATTCGGTTGCTTCATTCGACAGGTTTATTCAGGCGAATCCCATAGGCTTCAATGTTACAAATATTCCCGTTTTAATCCAATATCTAATAAACCGTTTATTATTTTATTCTGCAGGAAAAAGTCTTTTTATTTTTTGATTTTTTTCGGATCTTTTACTAGCACAGAATCGCTACCGGAAGTATCACTGAGGGTACTGCTGCCTTCTGGGGCAAGGTGCTGAGACAGAATCTAAAGCTAAAGCGGGGACACTACGGGGAAGCCTCCAGGTGCAGATTTTCCCTGTTAACGTCCCCATGTTAGCATTAGCTTTGGAATTTAGCCCTATGTGTTCAAAGAAGCCATTATTCTATAAAGTCTGAATTCAGTCCTCCTGAAGCCGTCCTGTAGTTATTTATTTATTTATTTATAAAGGAGTAGTTGCTGTTGTTTTTTTCAGAAATCAGAAATGACATGGTATACATAACAGAGATCTTAAAAGAATATACATAATGAAATAGAAAGATAAAAAGTAAAACCTCCGAGGTTAAAGATATATGTAGGTTTGCCATTTTCCTGTTTTGATGCCTTTCTACAACTTTTGGTATTCGGCAACATCTACCTGTGGGGGTTTCTATTTAATCGTGGATCTTTTGTCAACGCTAGAATAGAATTGCAAGAAAGGAAAAACAACAACAAGACAAAAAAAGAGAGGAAAAAAAAAAAGAAACTCTTTCCCTGGCAAACTTTTTTTTTTTTTGTACCATTCCACCCCAGCTGTTAGGAGAAGAGAAAAGAGAACTTCAATTCACAGGCAACACCTGTGAAAACAGAACACCAACAGAATTGAGAATTTCATCCCCTTGACAAGCACTCAGCAGTCTTTTGTTTGCCCTCCCTCAGACACAGGCTTTGTTGTTGCTGTCCTCTCTGGTCACCTCAGCTCTGACAGCTTGAAATTAGACCATTATCTACTATTGAAGCAAGGTGCAAAGAACAAATAGAGTAGAAGGAAAAGAAAATAACTGGGGGAAGGGAAATTTCCAAGAGGGAAAATGCCTTCCAGGAGGGAAACTAAATGCAGAGGTTACTTTTCGGAATTTTGGAATATCCCCTAAGGCATTCCGATCCAAACTCTTCTTCTTCTTCTTCTTTTTTCAAGCAAAAAGCTGATTGACTCTCTTGGACTCTATTGATTATTCAAATCATCCAAATGTGTCGCTTGATGGGTTATTCTTCGATGTGATTTGAGACTTGTGAGTTGCAATCTTTAGCTTTCATTATCTGCTAATTAACAAATGCATAAAGGTGTGTGAGATGCTGATACAATCTGTGGTGACCTCAGATGACCCCCGCAGAAGAGCTAAAGCCTGGCTTGTAGCACTTGGAACCAGTTACCCGATTACATTTTCACTATCTTTTATCTGATCATCATCAGCTAAATCCACTTGTGTTTCTTTGATTTCTTTAGGACGCTCCTGTCACGATTCCGATTTGTTCGTTTTGAAAAGAAATACATATGCCTTAAAAAATATTAGCCAGCAAACTCAAAATATGTAAAATAAAACTGTTATAAATTAAATATGTCGGGCTATATTACAGTCTTCGCGCAAAAACGCTCACGCAACGCGTGAATTTGTGCGCCAAGCGTTAAATGTTTACGTGTGCAAATCACCGCTGGAATTACAATCCTCGCGCGTTTTTTCATCCGTCGAGCAATAATGCGTGTAAACCGGACACGCAGAAATGCTTGCGCAGTACCGTTGTGCGCAGAAATCAGTGTGCGGACTGTTTTTTTCTCGCGATTCAGCCAATCAGAATTAAGAAACACAATTTTCTCAAGTTAAGAAATTTTGCCTGCCAAAGTCAATCTGCGCATATATGCTGCAGCAATAATACATGCACACACGACTTCTCAAATTTATTGGTTTGGGTATGTGTAGAATGTGTAACTATACTTTGCTGTATTTTGTTTTTGTGCTGGTGTATTTGGTTTCGGACAGAACGTTCAGATTTGCTGTTACCACCAGCTTTTCAAAGACGTTAAAATTATGCGCGCAAACGTTGTGCGATAAATCCTGCGCATAGATTGTAATACCATCCACGTACCAGTGCACAAACGCATTTGCCCTCACAATGTTAAGTATAGGACGCGCAACGTATAGTAAGTTTGCGCAGCGTTTGCAAAGGTTCACCCGCGGTAGACGATTACGCGCGTTTGTTGCACTGACTATGTAATACGGCAAAAGGTTTTACCCCTCTCGTTAATGTTTTTTTTGCGCCGGCGCAAACGTTTGCGTAAAGATTGTAATTTAAAAACAAACAAAAGTTGAATATAAAAATATATATATTTATATAGTTACGGTTACAAGTATATATAAAGCGCCAACAAATTCCTTAGCGCTGTACAATATATACACAGATCTCTCCTGCTTACTTTTTTTTTGTTTTAACAACTTCCCTTTAAGGCTAGGGTCAGACTAACGCATTTTTCGCGTTGTCCGTGAAAAAGTGCGTTCGAATGAATGGACGTATTTTTTTCACGGAATACGCGATAGCGGTCATACGATGCGCATTTCCGTCCGTGACTTTGTACGGATCATCAATAAAACACTTTTTGCGTCTGGACGTTATGTTGGCCGGACATTAGCAGCGTATGACGTCTCCTAATCACGCACACACGCCGCTAGCGGTCGCAGCGCACTCTGTACGTCAGTACTAGCGGTATCACGTTCTCGAAAAAAATGTGTTTGTTTGCCGCTTGCAATGCGCGGCCGAACTTTCGTGTGGCCGTACTTCGTATAATGCCCGTCATTGGCCGTTATTTGCTGCTACTACGGCCGTGATAAAGTGCGGCTGCACGCGCGTTCGCACTGCGTTCGTCTGACCCTAGTCTAAATTTGGGATAAAATCAGGGGAGTTTTGCAGCTCATCGCAAGAATGGTTAGAAGTTATACAGTAATAATAATTATTATCATCATCATTTATATAGCACCAACAGTTTCCGCAGCGCTTTACAATAACCAAAGGGAACGAGATACAGATAATGAACATAGAATGGAAGCAAGAGATGTATAATGCATTAGTTTGGTTTATTACATAGTTATATATTTTTTTAATAAACATTGGATTACGGTGACCAGACATTTTAGTCAAAAAAGGGACGTGTGACTTTATTGTGAAATGATTATTATTATTATTATTAATGTAGTGTAACAGTTTCTGCAATGCTTTATTTTAAAAATGGGGAATTAAAAAAATAAACAAAATAAAGACAAACAAATTTAGGAACTAGGGGCAAGAGGTGTATGGGACCAGCTCAGATGAGTTTGTTTTATTGATACTTTATTATTTGCAGTATTTGCTGTCCATTTAAAAAATGTAAACAGCACTCAAGCAGTTCAGCAGAACGGCTCGGCCGCTGTGCTCTTTTTTTATAACGGCATGGTCCATGCGAGACACAAGCTCAGCTTGATGTTGCCCTTGGTTACTTTACAGTAGCATCTCCTATACTTTGTATGGGAGACGCTAATGTGGCCCGGGCAGATGGAGAATGAGCAAACTCCAACCAACCTGTTCTTCATCTTCTTTTTTTTTTTAGAAAGTATTTTACCAGTAAGGATACATTGAGATTTCTCTCGTTTTCAAGTATGTCTTGGGTGGTGAGTATGTACTGTTAGGTGTCTTGCCCAAGGACACTTACTGGAGAGGTGCTCTTGCTGGGATTGAGCCCATGTCTCCACAGGCTCTCTCCATGCAAAGCAGTGATGTTACCTCTACTCCACCCAGCTGGTCTGCGTCTGATGTTATTCTGAAAAGAATGATGTCTTTCAGACCTTGGTTTTAAGTGACTGCGCTTCAGCACAATCCCATAACACAATGATTTAACCCCACCATTAAATCCCATACTCACCTTAGATACCTACAGGGCTATTCAAAGAGAATCGAAAAGTCACCGCACGTTCGGTGACTTTTCGTTCTCTTCAATTCGCTACGATTTGGCGATCCTATTTCGGCGACCCTGCGGTGTATTCAGCAAGCACCACAGGGTCCCCGAACTTGCAGGGTTATTCAAAGAGATCCGAATTGTGGCCGAAAGGTAACCGAACAGTAAAATTCAGGGTACGGTTACTTTTCCTGAACCATTCGCCTATTCAGAAAGCAGGCAGTTCGCCAAATATTGGCGAATTTCCTGCACATACGATGCCTGTTCGTTACCTGTTCGAGGGCAGTGAAATCCCCATAGAGAAGCAATGCTTCGTCTATTCAGAGAACACAAACCAGCAGTGAAAAGTTGCCGAAATTCCCTGCCATTCGGTGGTTTCATTGGACAGGTCTATTCAGGAGAATCCCATAGGCTTCAATGTTAAAAATATTCCCGTTTTAATTCAATATCTAATAAACCGTTTATTATAATATTCTGCAGTAAAGAGTCTCTTTATTTATAGATTTTTTAGGATCTTTTAGGCATTTTTCAGGATTTTTTTGGAAATTTTTTTTAAATCGTTTTTTCTTTTTTCTGTAACAGCCCTTTTTATTATCATTCATTTCAGACATTTTCGTTCTGTAGTTTCTTTGCAAACAGCGTTTCACTTTTCAAACATTCAAGCGTACTAGTTTTTTTAATTTATTCACTCCATTCGTCTGTGGTGTCGGGTTTTTCCGGTGGCTGCGCTGCGTGTGATCGGCTCCTGCTCGGGTTTTTCCGGCGTTTTCGGCAGGGTTAATCCAGATGTTTTTGCGGGTTTCGGTGTGCATTCGCCCTGGGTTTTGCGGTGAGTTTTCATCGGGTTTGCGGCGACTTTTCCCTGCACTACGACGGCCCTGTGGTGTTTGCTGAATACACCGCAGGGTCGCCGAAATGGAATCGCCAAATCGCACCGAATTGAAGAGAACGAAAAGTCACTGAACGTGCGGTGACTTTTCGATTCTCTTTGAATAACCCTGTATATGTATTATACTCTTGCGGAGAGAGACTTTGTACTATTTTTGTGAACCAGGTTGCCAGTGGCTGATTTGGACTACTTTCAGATTGTCTGTTGCCTTTTATCTCACTATACTCTACTATAGTTCAGCAGCCACAGCAGCCGGTCAATATCCTAATCGTCTCGATATACCATACGAGCCTTTCATTATATATGTGGTTTTATATCTTATGTTGGATAATTAATTAATGTAATTGTATGATCTGTTTTTCTATTTTACCAGGAAGGATACATTGAGATTTCTCTCGTTTTCAAGTAAACCTATCCTCTTCTCGTACTCTAATGTGCTTTTCAAGACTTATTTAATACATTAAAGCTGCTTAACATGCAAGTCAATAACTACAAAACACTGTTTTAATTTAAATATATATATATATATATGTTTTTAAATGATTTACCAATGTTTAAAAAGTATGAAAATGAAAAATTTGAATCTGACAAATCCATATATGTAAATTATATAATGAATTTTATTTATTTCCCATGGGTATTATTAAATTATTATATACAGGGTTATTCAAAGAGAATCGAAAAGTTATCGCACGTTCGGTGACTTTTTCTTCTCCTCAACTCGGTTTGATTTGGCGATCCCATTTCGGCGACCCTGCAGTGTATTCATCAAGCACCAAAGGGTCCCCGAATTGCAGGGAAAAGTCACCGCAAACCCGCCGAACACTCACCCAAAACCCGGCGAAGGCACACTGAAAACCCGCAAAAACATCAGGATTAACCCCGCTGAAAACGCCGGAGAAACCCGAGCAGGAGCCGATCACAGCACAGAGCAGCCGCCAGAAAAACCCGACACCGCAGACGAATGGAGTGAGGAAAAAAAAACCAGTACGCTTGAATGTTTGAAAAGAAAAATGCTGTTTGCAAAGAAACTACAGAACGAAAATGTCTGAAATTTTATATATACATATAAGATCCAATAAATGATAATAAAAACGGCTGTTACAGAAAAAACGTTTACAGCAAAAAAAAAAAAATCGGCAAAATTTTTTTGGCAAAAAAATCCCGAAAAATGCTTAACCACTTCGCTGCTGAGGACGCGCTCAGCGCGTCCTCAGCAGTCCCGCTGGTGTGCGGAGGACGCGCTGAGCGCGTCCTCCCATTGGGGTCAGCGTTCGGCCGGGTTCCGGCCGATCGCTGGCCCCTCCGGTGCGGGCTGACATCCTGGATGTCAGCCCGGCATCCGGACCAGCAGCCGCCAGAATTAGGTGTCATCGCGGGGGCGCGATGACACCTAATTCAGGCGCCCCCCCCGCATGTGCGGAGGAGGCGCCTGAAAGGGAGGGGGGGAGGTCCTTCGGACCTCTCTCCCTCCCGATCGGCGGCGTTGCGGGGGTTAACCCAGGCATCATTTGGAAGGGCACAGCCTGCCCTTCCAAATGATGCCTGGCATTAACCCCTGGGGAGCTGGATCGCGAATCGGCGCTGAAAAGCGCCGGTTCGCGATCCTTTCCCGGAGCTGGCCGACATCTTGGATGTCGGCCAAGCCTCCGAGAACTCCCCCAGAGGACTGGCGTCATCGTGCTACGCACGATGACGCCAGTCCTAGAGTTAACCCCTAACTGCCACCAACTGTGGAGATAGGGAGTTCAATGAACTCCCTATCTCCCGATCTGTGGCAGCTAGGGGTTAAATTTTGGTATGGTTGGATCGGCCAGAGCATGGCCGTTCCAACGATACCAAACATGAAAGTGAAAAATTTTGTAAAAAAAATAAAAAATTAAAAAAAATAAAAAAAAATTAAAAAAAAAAAAATAAACACTTTTTTTAAATTTTTTTTGGTTTGTTAATGCAGCAATATTGTTCCCATTTCAATTATAATGTGAACAATGATGCTGCACTAACGATTTTTGTATGCGGTGCGTTTGTTAAAAATAGTGTAATTTTCCCCAAAAAAAAATGTAACGAGACCCCATCTCTAATTATTTTAACAAGCGCACCCCATACAAAATATAACCGCAATTGCTCGCATGTTAAAATGTGGAAAAAAACACTTTACACATTGTAAATTATTGAAAATACATATTTTATTGCATTTTTTGTTATAATATACAGACATGACATAACGTATACATATAATAATGACATATTATGAATCTACCGAGTCTGACGGAAAGAACGATATATAATATGTCTGGGTCATATACTAAAATAAGCCTTCAAAACACGTTTAAACATGATGCGCAAAACAGGTAAAAATGACCTCAGCATAGGGGCGGGAAAAGCCTCAGCAGCGAAAGGGTTAAAATATATCACCAAATCTATAAATAAAGAGACTTTTACTGCAGAATAAAATAATAAACGGTTTATTAGATATTGAAGTAAAATGGGAATATTTTTAACATTGAAGCCTATGGGATTTGCCTGAATAAACCTGTCGAATGAAACCACCGAACAGCAGGGCACTTCGGGAACCTTTCACTGCTGGTTTGTGTTCTCTGAATAGATGAAGCATTGCTTCTCTATGGGGATTTCACTGCCCTCGAACAGGCAACGAACAGGCACCGTATGTGCAGGCAATTCGCCAACACTTGGTGAATTGCCTGCTCTATGAATAGCCGAATGGCCAAGAAAGGTAACCGAAAAATGCATTTGGTTACCTTTTTTGCAGCCATTCAGATCTCTTTGAATAACCTTTTTATTGTTCTTTATCTTGTAGTGACCGAAATTATGCATTAAACATTGACTTATTTTTCTAGCTTCTCTGTGCTGCCACCAAGTGGTCATTATATTACCTAACAATTCTTTTTTTATATTTATGACCCATTTCCATCAAATTTTGAAAAATATAATCAGTGTTTGCTGATTTTCATTTCTGAGCAGTGACTTGGAGCAAAGTCCAAGTCCTATTGACCAGTGCACGTTATTGCTGGTGAAAAAGGCTGTAGTCAGTCTATTTAAAAAATAAATATATATTTTTGTTTACGCGTTGTGGGGGGAAACATGACCAATTTGGTGATTTGCAACTTTGTGTATGGTCCTACCTTCCTACTTTGGGAGTATGGTAACGACTGGAACATGGAGTTTTCCCCTTTTATTCTGAAATCCTACATGTAATTTATATTCTAGTGTTGGGATGAGCTGGTGTGTTTTAGGGTATTTAGCAGTTAGACTTATTTTGTAGGATTGTAGCATAGGTTTACAATGGTCAGAAAGAGGACAAAATACAGGGAGAGCTCTGGGCTCGCTCACTGTTGTGCAGGGATAGAATTCAGGGGGTTATAATGAGTGGAAAACCATGTACAGTACAGTTGCAAGGTGTTACTGTCATTTTTACACACAGACATTATGACACATACAGATATTCTTTTTATAGTTTATTGGTATTTTTTGGAACCTGCATTGCTAATAATCTCATTATGATCACTGCAAACCCCCTATAGCAGGAGATCTGACCATTTTTACTATCTTTATTTCATTCACTGTATTTAACACAAATGCCATTTCTGCCTGTATGATGATAACGCAGACCCCGTTTGAAATTGTGTAAGATAAGGCACATATCTAGAGTTTGGAACCTTTCATCCTAGCAGATATTTCTGTAAATGCAAAGTTACATAATTTTAATCTTTTATCTTTATCAGAATAAGAATATTTAAGCAGATTCACTATTTTACCCTACATGGAAGTGTTAACAACACATCCCACATCCCAATTTTCAACTAAATGCTCAACTCATCGTGAAGAATCCTCAACATGCCTGTACTTGGAATATTGAACTCTTCCACTAGCGTTTTGAGAATTATTTGAGATTTGTGATCCAGAAATTCCTTTACCATGGTCACCATGGTCACATCCGTGGACGTGCGCAGGCGCCCCTCTTGTTCCATCACAGACGTCAAAATGTCCAGGCTTAAATCTGCTAAACCACTTGTGGACCTTGTAGAGACTTGGGGCTTCATCACCATGATTGGTTGTGATGTTTTCAGAGCACTATTTCGCCGAGAAACTGCAATGGTAGAGCATGATGATGTGTTTATTCTCCACCATTTTTTGAGGCACCTCATGTTTCCATGATTGTCTGTGGGGATATCAATCTTTATCAGCTCTGTTAAATAATAATGGGAGTTTATTTCACAAAATATGGTCATAAATTATTTAAGCCTGTCACAGCTCCAATGTATCCCATCTGTCTTCAGGAAGTGAGTCAATCCCATACGGGCGATCATCAGGTGGTTTACAGTAGGACCTGTTGCTACAGTAGCAATTTATGGCCATATTTTTTAACTAAACGTCTATCATTTTTTTTTTTTTCGTATTCAAAATTTTTATTTTGAAGATAGTCAGCAGCGAATCATACAAGAAAATAAGAAACGGTCTCGCAGGGCCAAACAATAAATATCACTGAATAGTAAGTTAGGGGGGAGGTGGACAGACACACCAAAAAGTGCTCCGGGACCCCAAAAAAAAAAAAAAAGGGGGGGAATGGAAAAGGTGGCAAAGGCCAAATGTGGGACTGTCCTGGCACACTCCCGAAGGTCCGAGGTACTGTAGGAGGCCATGGACATGTGCAGGTCACAAAGGCCGGGGTACTCGAGGGCCAAGTGCAGCAGACAGAGCCATGGTGACCGTCACAGTGGCACACCCCAAGTTGCCCCAACGCCAAAAAAATAAAAATAAAAGGGGGGGAAGAGGGTCTGCAGCACGAGGTGGTGTGTAGAAAAATAAAAAAAACATGGGAAAGGGAGGGGAAAAAAGAGTGTAAAATGGGGTCATCAAAATAGCATACTCAGCTGAATAACAGTGTGAGAAGTAACCTAGATAAGTGTCCACAAATGTCATCAGGGGGGTAAACATTGCTAGGGAAACTAAGAAAACAGCTTTGTGGTAAAATATGAATCCTCTTGGGGGACGGAAACACAGCTAGTGTACTCTTTAGGAGGAAAGGGAAAAATTCCACATTAGAGGTGGTGAATAATACAGGGGAAGGGGGTGAAGGCAACATCAAAATATGTACGGTTCGTGTCCACTGTGAACTATAAAAGTCTCGTCTCAAAGAGAAAATACTCCGCTAGGGGGAAAAAAATCAAAAGAAAGTCCCACACGGGCAAAAATCATAAATAAAAGCATAGTTCACAGCTTAGAATATGAACTCGATTTTGGGACACTGTGGGCACAGTGGGGAACAAAAAGGGGTAGATTCTCAACAAACCAATGCGAAATATCTCGAGTGTTCAGTGGAAAAGGGAACAGTGAGAACCAAGGGCAGAAGGCAGTCCAGCGAGGTCGGGTACCGGGCCAAGCAGGCAGTAATCGGCTGAAAAGATCTAACCCCTTCATCCCGTATCCCTCCAGGCAATGGATCCAAGCGACCCATTGGTCTCAGACCATCCACGGAAGGCCCCTTGCTCTCCCTGCCACCATAGCTCAACGCCACCCATATCAGCCGCTCCTCAAAGAGCCGGCATCCGCGGCTCCACATTAAGAGGTGCATCCACCGACTCGGATACCCCTGTTTCCATAGGCCTCTGGAGAGGGGCACTATCAGCTGGGCCAGCGACAGCAGTCAGCTGTCGATGAGCATCGGGCGCCAACAGAGCTCCAGCTCCCAGGGTGAAAGCAGCTCTCGGGGGCCCAGGCGTCGGGTTCCTCGCCCTGTCCATGTCACCAACTGCTCCACCTCGTCTCCCGAAAACGGCAACATCCTCAACAATTTCCAACTCGATGGCAGCATCCCCGCAGGCCTCAGCAGTCTCCAACTCAGTGGTAACAGTCTCGTAGGTCTCCTCTGGGTCCAGAGAAACTGCTTCTCCAGACACATCCGTTTCTGGGGTTCTCTCCGCCCGACAGTCCCGCAGCGCCGCCATTATCTGGCACCAAAGACCCCTCGTGAGTGGGCTGTCGTCCTCCCCAGACAATAGTCGCAGACAGGCATCCAAGCCCTCGGTCAGAGCGTCCATACCTCCTGAGGGGGGGAAATCCTCAGGTCGACCATACGCCACTCCAGCCACAGTGTAGTCCTCAAAAGCAGCCGGGAGACGTGGGCCGACCATCTCCCCAGCCTTCAATGCCGTCTCAGATGAGGATGGAGTAGGCATGGCCGCAAGGCAAGTAAGTGGATGTCTGGAGCCGAGCGGAAGGCCACAAGATGGCGGCCAGCATTTCACAGCAGCAGTAGACAGGAGCTGTCATGGCAAGTCTCTGGTCCGGAGGGGGGGATATTGGGCTCCGGACAGGTCAAACCCAGTGACCAGCCGTTTCAGGGAACGTAAATCATAAAAACAAATCCACTATAAATCGGCTAGGATACTCTTGATGGCACAAGATGGAGCGGAGCTCCAGCAAACCACGACAGTTCTCTTCCACAGTCGGCCACGGTCCCGTCTATCATTTTTTTAACAGAGCTTTGGGTTAAAAACCTTGTAAAAAAACTTAGGGCCCTATTACAATCTACGTGTTAAAACACTCGCGCAGCACGTGAATTTGTGCGCCAAGCGTTGAACGTTAACGCGCGTAAATCACCGCTGGTATTACAATCCTGGCGCATTTTTTCATCCGTCGAGCAATAACGTGCGTAAAACGGATGTGCACGAACGTTGCGTGCAGAAATCAGTGTGTGGACTGTTTTTTTCACGCAATCCAGCCAATCAGAATTAAGAACCACAATTGTCTCATCTTAAGTTTTTGCGCCTGTCAAAGTCAATCTGCGCATATATGCTGCATCAATAAAGAAAAAACACACACAACTTCTCTAATTTA
Organism: Leptobrachium leishanense; assembly: GCA_009667805.1. Taxonomy (NCBI): domain Eukaryota; kingdom Metazoa; phylum Chordata; class Amphibia; order Anura; family Megophryidae; genus Leptobrachium; species Leptobrachium leishanense. The sequence continues at coordinate 360,663,662 of CM019065.1, read as the reverse complement.
TTGGTTTGGGTATGAGTAGAATGTGTAACTATACTTTGCTGCGTATTTTTTTTTGGGCTGGTGTATTTGGTTTCGGCAGGTTGATAGAATTTGCCATTAACACCAGCTTTTAGGAGTTGCTAAAATTATGCGCGCAAAGGCTGTGTGTTATAAACTGCGCATAAATTGTAATACCATCCGCGTACCAGCGCACAAACGCATTTGCGCTCACAATGTTAAGTATAGGATGCACGACGTACAGTAAGCTCGCACAGGTTCACCCGCGGTAGACGTATACGCGCGTTTGTTGCGCTGGCTTTGTAATACGATGTTCTGCGCAAAGGGTTTTGCCCCTCGCGCTAATGCGTTTTTGCGCTAAGATTGTAATAGGGCCCTTAAATGGTTTAATGGGTTAAAAAATGTTAAATCTTAAAAAGGGTTAAGAGTTAACAGATTCTTTAAAGGGTTAAACTCTGTTAAAGTGTTTGAATGTATGAGTTGGTGTGACCTCCTGGTTTGTCTTGAGACGCACCCACCCTCCATGCCTAGTAAAGATTGAGTGCTGCCCTCCTGGTGTATTATACAGTATATATACATTAGACACCTGATACCCTTTATTGGCTAAAATCCTAAAAAAAAAAACAACTAAATATTTCTGAATACTTTATTGCTTTTTAAGATTTGTTCTTCAGAATTGTTTATATTGTTAATATTTATATATATATACTTTTAACAGCACATACTTCTGGTGATCGTGCTCGTCTCACAAACAGCCATCCTATTGCCTAAAAGCAATGACTCTAGGGATTCCTCTTACTATTTTTTATTAGTTTATTGATTATTGCTGCTTTTTTTACACAGATTTATTTGCACAATTTTATTTTATTCTATTTAGAGACAATTTGTATAAAGCGCCAATGAAAATGACACTTGGAAGGAAGTCGGCAGGTGGGTGACATCACAATAATATAAAGTGAAAATTAAAAATAAACATAACACCGTAGGAGCCAAAACATCACAAACACCTGAATGTATAACGTGTTATACTGAGGAATATAGTGATCGTAAAAGTGAACCATAAACAGAATGTTTGTGATATTTGGACCATCAATTTGTCAGGACTATCACATTTTTCCATTTCTTTTACCGTCTCCAGGAAATCATATCAAATCCATGCTGTGTGACATCGCATACAGAGATCTACATTTCACTTCCATGACAAAGGGAGCTCACGGTGGTCAGTAAACTTGTTTTCCTTGTGTTTTCCTCTGTGGACAGGTCGCAGTGATCACATACAAACACAGGAGGCATCATTCCCAGTCGTAAAGTAGCAAACGTGGGAGGTGTGATACTCCAGAATATTGAATTTAGCATTGAGCTTTGTATTTCACGTTTATTATTATTAATATCCTTTATTTATATAGCGCCTCAAATTCCGCAAGATCAGTGTACAAGGGGTTGATACATTGGATTATCACACATGGATGATACGGCCTTATTCAGGGGACCCTGTTCCCAAGGGAACCTACAATCTATGAGAAGTACAAGTATTTTGTGAGGTAGGCGCATCCATATTGTTAGGTGTCTTGCCCAAGGACACTCGCTGAGTGGGATCGAGTCGGCTTTCCATGATTGTAGAGCAGCGACCTGGTGGTTACGGTCGAACCTGCTTCTTGTAAAGTCGAGACTTGCTTCTCCACAGTTGTATTGGAGGGATGTGCTGAATGGGATTTTGACTTGCTTCTCCACGGTCGAAGGGTAGAGACGTTACGACTGAACTCCACAGCCGATATTGTGTAGAGTATGTACCGTTGGGTATCTTGCCAAAGGAGACTTACTGGAGAAGTGCCTCAAATTCCACAGTTCTTTACAATATCAGTGTACAAGGAGTTGATACATTGGAATACCACACATGGATGACGACCTGATTCAGGGGGATCCTGTTCTCAAACGAACCTACAATCTATGAGATGTACAAGTATTTTGTGAGGTAGACTCATCCATATTGTTAGATGTCTTGCCCAAGGACACGTCTTCTGAGTGGGATTGAGTCAGCTTTCCATGATTGTAGTACAGGAGGGGTGGGGTCGCGCCTATTCCCCCGATGGGGCGGCTGCAACCACCAAATGTACCCAGTCCAGCAACATATATAAAACATAACAAGGAGAAAAAATCTCATCTGCGCTTATTCCCATTATACCGTGTGAAACTAAGCACAATTAGAGGCTTTGGTTTCTATTAATGGCCATTAAAAGAGTAAGCTCTCCCGCCAACGTCACGGCACCTCTAGTGAGGGTGAGTCCTATCCAAAAATGAAGCCACAGGCTGCTGTATAGCCAACCATAACATGCTGCTTTTCAGTCATGAGGTAGACTGGTGGGCTTTTACTTATGCCCCCCCAGAAACAAATCCGCCTTGGGATCAAAAACAAAGACACGGAGCGGAACATGCGGCAATGATGACCTGGCTGGAGGTACAATAAAACATACATAGTACAGGAGTGGTGGGGTAGCGCCTATACCCCGATGGGGCGGCTGCAACCAACAGATGTACCCAGCCCAGCAACATGTATAAAACATATCAAGGAGAAAAAATTGAATCTGCATTTATTCCTATTATACCGTGTGAAACAAAACACAATGATTACAGAGCAGCGACCTGGTGGTTAGGTTGAAGCCACTTCTCGTACAGTCGAGACTTCTCCACAGTTGTACTGGGGAATGTGCTGAACGGGATTTTGACTTGCTTCTCCATGGTTGAAGGGTAGAGACTTTACCACTAAACCTAGAGCTAAAGGGACACTCTACTCATCCTGACCATTTTAGTGTTTTAAAGAGATCAGGATGTGGCCCAACCCTATCCCTAACCATAATGCTAACCCTAACGTTTGGGGGGAGGGCAAATGGGGGGTATAGGGGGTAGAATAAAAGGGATATAGAGGCTACAAATAGATACACATGCAAACATTTTTGATCTGAATCGGCATATTAAGAAAATTCTGAAATCTGAAAAGTTTGGATTCTGAAATTTTGGGCTGTGCAAATATCTGTTTGAGTCAGAATGCAGAGGGCTACATTCAACAGGACAGATACAATTTCTACACCGAATTATAAACGTGCAGGGTTATTCAAAGAGAATCGAAAAGTCACTGCACGTTCGGTGACTTTTCCTTCTCTTCAATTCAGTTTGTTTTGCCGATCCCATTTCGGTGACCCTGCGGTGTATTCAGCAAAGACCACAGGGTCCCTGAATTGCAGGGAAAGGACGCCGCAAACCCGACGAAAACTAACCGCAAAACCCGGCGAATGCACGCTTGAAAACCCGCAAAAACATCTGGATTAACCCGTCGAAAACCACGGAAAAACCCGAACAGGAGCCGATCACAGGCAGCGAAGCCGCCAGAAAAAAACAACACCGCAGACAGTGAAGTGAATAAATTAGAAAAACAGTTTGCTTGAAAAGTGAAACGCTTTTTGCAAAGAAACCACTGAGCGAAAATGTCTGAAATTTACATATGATCCAATGAATGATAATAAAAAGGGCCGTTACAGAAAAATAAGTAAACTTAAAAAAAAAAATCAGACTGTTTTTAAAAAAAAAATACAGAAAAATGCTTAAAATATCCTAAAAAATCTATAAATAAAGAGACTCTTTACTGCAGAATTTTATAATGAACGGTTTATTAGATATTGAATTAAAACCGGAATATTTTTAACATTGAAGCCTATGGGATTCTCCTGAATAAATTTGCTGAATTAAACCACCGAATGGCAGGACATTAGGGGAACCTTTCACTGCTGGTTTGTGTTCTCTGAATAGCCGAAGCAGTGCTTTTTCATGGGGATTCACTGCCCTCGAACAGGCACCGAACAGGCACCGTATGTGCAGGCAATTCGCCAGGATTTGGCGAATTGCCTGCTCTCTGGATAGCCGAATGGCCAAGAAAGGTAACCGAACACTGATTTTTAGCGTTAGGTTACCTTTCTCAAGCAATTCGGATCTCTTCGAATTACCCTGGTGGTGTTTCTATTGGCTGACAGTGTCCTGAGTTATAATCTGTGTAAAATACATGGAAGAGTCAAAGGACAAGGCAGTTGTTTGTCACAGTTTCTCAAAAGAGTTTCTCAAAAGCATAAAGAATGTAGTAAGAATGTAATCAAGTCAATGTAAATACTTCATGTTTTTGGATATTACAGGTTTCTGCGCCTGATATATGTAAAAAAAAGGATGTGTAATAATAAAACAGTGCAAAGAGTTAATATAGTGAAACTGGGCTTCTCTATTATACAAACCCCTTTCACTTTGTGGTTATCGTGGCTTAAATCATATTTATTATATGATGTATCTGTTTGTTTTATTTCCTGGTAGTAAAGTCAACTATATATTTAAGTAATAAAATCCCAACTCTGATAACAGTAGCATATCTCACGTTTATATGAACCTAAACACGAAAGCGACACATTTATTTACCGATATAGTTATAAAATATGCCATCAAACCTTCATGCAGCGAAAGAGTTCTCAGAGTGTATCTTTGTTAAGAGTAGTGCGATTCCCGTGTCGTTCCAGGCGACCTTGAGAAAGTCACTAACTCCCTGTGCCTCGGGCGCATGATATTAGATTGGATATAATAAAGGGGTCTATAAATTTTATGTAGTGAAGTTTGGCCAACAAGTTAAACATCGAAACAGTAGAAACGTTATTTAAGAAATAATTCGGTTTCCGATTCTATTAAAAAAAAAAAAACAAGGTTTAACAAGGTCAAGTGAAATGTCAGCGGAAAGGATTTTGAAGAATGGCGGAGACAGGAGAGACATGGCAGTCAGTTTGAATTACCTAAAACATTCTATTTTTATTTTACTACTTGACACGTATCAAATCTCACTTTGTAGTCCTTCATAGATCTTTACGGAAGGACTCGGGATCCCGGAATTTACTTTTTTTGATCGTAATGCTAATGGTGGTTTTTGCTGGGAAGCAAAAAAAGTCATTTGGAAAAGAAGGAAAACTAAGTTTCCACCAAGATTAATGAGACTCGGTAATCCTCTCTTCTCCGTTTTATAATGATGATCAATCACCGGCTAAAAACACTCATTTACGAAGGAGAAGCAATGTAAAAAAAAAAAAAAATGGCTTCGATGGTCAAATTTGCCATGTAAAAGATATGTTGTCATTAAGGAGAGCTCATGGCTTCAAAGGTTCTTTGTCGCACACTTGCTATAATTGCCTGCAATTTAAACTGGTATTTGTGTGACAAAGGTACTTTTGGGATATAATTATGTGACTGTTGGTCCAATGTGGAAAAAATGACCGTGTTTACCTCAAATATATGTGAAAATAAAATCGCTTAGGAAGCAAAATGAACTAATAGAAGCACTACTAGAGGGTCTTTTACGTGATAAAATAGAAATATATATCAATATATTATAAAATGTGTGCTATATGGACAAATGAATTAGGACTCCTGACCATTTCAACAACATGGGGCAATATTACAATCTGAACGCCAATGTTAGCGTTAACGCTAGGTTAAGTGGCAATGGCGCTGGCCGGCCATATTAAAAAACCATTAGCGGATTGGAGATTGTGCTTTCTAGCGTCAGCTTACTGTACTTTACGCTCCCTATGCTTAACATGGGGAGCGCAAACCGTAATTAGCCATAGGATTGCAAAGTCCTAACGCTAATTACACCTCGCTGAAAAGTTAATCACAGCTAGAAGCTGGTGCTATTTGATACGGCTTCTGTGGAATCAGTTAGCTGCAGCTGAACCCCCCCCACAAAAAAAATTAGATATTCACCTCTCATCACACGTCGAGAACGATGGCCCGGTCCGCTATTTCTGGCCGCCGGGAGCAGAGTGAGACTGGGGGAAAAAAGTCCCCAGTCTCCCTCCGCAATCACTCCGCGGCCCTGCAGGATCTCGCGAGAGGCGAGATCCTGCAGGTCAGCTGACCCGACAGCACAAGCCTCCATGTAGTCCTATGGACTCCAGGAGGGGATACTCGGGGTGGCGCGATAGCTGAATCAGCGCCTGCCCCGTAATATGGTGCTAAAATGGGGACGCTAAGGGGAAACCTGCAGGACTAGGTTCTCCACCTCACCGTCCCCGTTTTAGCAGGCAGTATATAATACTGCCCGAGGACTTTTATGACATTGCGCTCTTAATATGTAGACATTAATATGGACTTGGTCCCCCCTTTGTAGCCATAACAGCTTCCATGCCTCTGGGAAGGCTTTCCACAAGATGTTGGACTGTTTCTTTGGACTTCTTGCCCATTCAACCAGTAGACCACTTGTGAGGCCAGGCACTGGTGTTGGACAAGAAGCCCTGGCTCGCAATCTCTGTTCTAGTTCATCGCAAAAGTGGTGGATGGGGTTGAAGTCAGGGCTCTGTGTGGTCAGCCAAGTTCTTCCACACCAAACACATCCAGCCATGTCTTTATGGACTTTATGGACTAGTGCTTTGTGCACTGGGGTAGAGTCAAATGTTTGTAAATGCAGACTGCATGGCTACGTGTGGGATTTTATACACCTGAGGTGATGGGTCTGCTTATAACCTCATGGCTTTGGAGGATGCGCTCAGCACGTGCTCCACCTTCCTGCTTGGATGCTGAGGACGCATTTAGCGTATCATCAAAGTCCCGTGGCTTGGAGCGGATCTGGCACCGACTGCGGATTCATCCCGGTGCGGCTGAACATCCTGGATGCCAGCTCTGTCTGCAGGACCTCCCTCCACCCACTGACATCATTACGCATGGACACGATGACGTCAGAAATCAGACTTCCCCCACCTTTGGACCCCTGTATCTCCTGAACCATTGAAGATAGAGAGTCATGTGAGGTATCATTGACCAGGTTCTATGTAAAAAATAAAATGATAAATTAATACATTTCTTTTAATTTATACTTCTTTTTCTAACGTAGTACTATTGTTCACTTTCAGTTATAGAGTGAGAAATAATGCTGCACTAATTTCCCACAATGCCAGCAAGTGTGGAAGCAATGGCACAATGCTTTAGTACCACAATAGTCGGTTTGGTAACTAACTGGAACGTTTTAAAGAGCCACTACCACCAAAAAATGAAATATCCTTATTGTGTTTATTTTATGTTGCGGGTATCTTACATGTGCTTTGTTTTTCTCTTGTATGTTTAGTTTAGACAATATTTTTCTCTATATGTGTAACTGGGTGCATCCATTGTGTGATATTCTGTGTTGTAAACTGCCCCCCCCAAAAAACACAGTATCGTTCCATCACTTGCTCCTCGCTATGTGGCTTTGGCCATAGAATGGAGTCTATGGGTCGATCATTGACTCAAATCATTGTATTGTGTGGGATGTATTCAAAGGACATCACCAGGGGTAGATTAGAAATCTTTTAAGCTCCCTGTCTTATCTCATTCAACTGCCATCTCTTGTCTCAGGTAGCCTCAAGAACAATAGCCTTCTCCCGATTTATCGAAGCATTCCCCACACCACCTCATTAACTGTTAAAGACTGTAGATTACATAAACAAGAGCAGTATAGTATAGCTTTTGTTTAGATTTTGACAAATGTTGCATAAATGATGACAGTAATAATAATAATAATCATGGGAAAAATCCAGAAAATGGAAACAGAATATATAAATAAACTAATTTTATATTTCCTTTTTACATGCAACTACTTTAAACAAAAATAAAGCCAAACGGCGGTGTGTTTTTTTATAAGGTGTTTTTGTTTGTAATGCAATGTTTGTAATCTAGTTACAGCTTATGTTAGTGGTAGCGTCCTTTTAAACACCCGCGAGACAACATCATATTAGTTATACAAAGTAATTTTACTTAGAAATCCATTTGTAAAAATTGCACCTTAGTGGATAGACTCCAAACCGTTGAGAAAAGAAAACGGCATCTTAAATTTCCATCCATCGGTCTTGTAGAATTAGGGATCAATATGTCTCCTATACTACAAAAGCAGATATAAATCTCCTCTTGGTCTTGGCTATAGATCACAATTGTGACATGTACGGATGTTCCTGAGGGCCACATAAAACCAGGCAGAATTTTTCCAGCACTGCGGAAAAACAATACAAACCATTTTGGGATTATCCTATTAAGCCTAACTATAAAACTACCAGAAGGACACTCTCGCACATTTTCCTCTTATTTCCATATAATTGATAAACCCATAAATAATCCTGGATGTCTTGGCTTGAAAAACGGGCGACACTGAGGAAACCGCTTTAGAAAACCGCAAGCAGACACTCCCCAAGAAACTATAAATATATATCAATTATACAACTACTTTAAGATCTTAAAGCTGGTGATCCTCATTGTCGTTGCCATGGTAATAAAGCAGCATATTGTTCTTTCGTTTTGTAAATACCCTTCGTTGAGGGAAAGTCAATTAACATTATCTTTTCACCTTTTTATGGGGCCAATCACAACATCTTTTTGTATCATCACGGTCTCGTTGACGTCTTATATGTTGAACTTGATATAAGAGATTTTCTGGGAAGCTACCACCCTACCTGAATAGGCTGCTAGCAGTTCCCTCATCCTATAACCTCCGATGTAGGATCAGCACCTTACTTGCAATACCACAATACAAAAAGAAAGTGACTTGATGCTCATTTTCCTACAGAGCACCGCAGTTATGGAATATCCTCCCAGACACCATCAAATCTTCCCCCAGTCTAAAGTCACTCAAGAGCTCCTTACTAACATGCCTCAATACAGAAAGCACATGTAAACATGTAACACAGTGACTATATACAGAATACCACTGTAAACATGTAACATAGTGACTATATACAGAATGCGCCTGTAAACATGTAACATGGTGACTATATACAGAATGCACCTGTAAACATGTAACATAGTCACTATATACAGCATGCACCTGTAAACATGTGACATAGTGACTATATACAGAATGCACCTGTAAACATGTAACATAGTGACTATATACAGAATGCACCTGTAAACATGTAACATAGTGACTATATACAGCATGCACCTATAAACATGTAACATAGTGACTATATACAGAATGCACCTGTAAACATGTAACATAGTGACTATATACAGAATGAAGCTGTAAACATGTAACATAGTGACTATATACAGAATGCACCTGTAAACATGTAACATAATGACTATATACAGAATGCACCTGTAAACATGTAACATAGTGACTATATACAGCATGCACCTATAAACATGTAACATAGTGACTATATACAGCATGCACCTGTAAACATGTAACATAGTGACTATATACAGAATGAAGCTGTAAACATGTAACATAGTGACTATATACAGAATGCACCTGTAAACATGTAACATAATGACTATATACAGAATGCACATGTAAACATGTAACATAGTGACTATATACAGAATGCACCTGTAAACATGTAACATAGTGACTATATACAGAATGAAGCTGTAAACATGTAACATAGTGACTATATACAGAATGCACCTGTAAACACGTAACATAGTGACTATATACAGAATGCACCTGTAAACATGTAACATAATGACTATATACAGAATGCACATGTAAACATGTAACATAGTGACTATATACAGAATGCACCTGTAAACATGTAACATAATGACTATATACAGAATGCACCTGTAAACATGTAACATAATGACTATATTTCTTACATATTTATTTTCTGTGTTAATCTGTATATTTGTGTTTTGTTTTTAATATCTTGCATTGTATTACTTTGTATTTCTGTAATGACTGTAACAATTCAATGTTCTTGAACCCAGGACATACTTGAAAACGAGAGAAATCTCAATGTATCCTTCCTGGTAAAATACTTTGCAAATAAATAAATAAATAAATATTGAGGTTTTGGTCCAATTTTTCTTATATTTTTCAGATCGTTATACACCTACTGGTTTTTATTAAGGATTTGTTTATTATTTTTCTTCTTTTTTTTGTAATCTTTGACCTTGAGAAAAAACGCATTAAAATCTAAAATATACATACGTAGAACACAATAGGGGTTATTCAGAGAGCACCGAAATGTCAGCAAAATTTCGATGCTCTCTAATTCGGTGCACTTCGGTGCACGTCAGCGATTTCAGTTCCCTGACCCGCAGTGAATTCAGTATTCACCGCAGGGTCCCTGAAGTGCACCGAACACCAAAGAGCGCCAAATGCTGCCGAAGACGGCCTCCGATTCATTGAACGCCACCAATAAAGCCGATCAGCCACCGAACGTCGCTGAACTGGAAAAAACCCAAAACGGGACTCTGCTATTTTGAAAGAGGTGTTTAAAACAATAAAAATGCATGAAAGTGCATGGAAATGATAAAAAAAAGTCCTATAGAAAATAATAAAACAGTCTGTTACAGAATAAAAAAAAAGCCATTAAAAAATAATGGGAATCAAAAATTTCAACTAAAAAATCCAGAGAAATAACTTTAAAATCGAAAAAACATAAATAAATAAAAAGGTTGAATAAAAATGTATAAAAACAGTAATATTTTTTACATTGAATCCTATGGGATTCGCCTGTTTAAACCTGTCGAACTGAATCACCGAAGATCTGGGCTTTTAGCCAACATTTCGGAGCAGTTCGGCGTTCTCTGAATGAATTAAACATTACGGGCCCTAATACAATCTTCGCGCATACGTTTGTGCGTGTGCAAAAACGCATTAACGTGAAGGGCAAAACCCTTTGCGTTGAACGTCGTATTACAATGTCAGCATAACAAACGCGTGTATACGTCTACCGCGGGTGAACCTGCGCAAACGCTGCACAAGCTTACTGTACTTCGAGCATCCTATACTTAACATTGTGAGCGCAAATGCGTTTGTGCGCTGGTACGCGGATGGTATTACAATTTATGCGCAGTTTATAACGCACAGCCTTCGCGCGCATAATTTTAGCGACTCCTAAAAGCTGGTGTTAACGGCAAATTCTATCAACCTGGCCGAACCCAAATACACCAGCCCAAAAAAAAATACGCAGCAAAGTATAGTTACACATTCTACACATACCCAAACAATAAATTAGAGAAGTTGTGTGTGCATTTTTTATTGCTGCAGCATATATGTGCAGATTGACTTTGACAGGTGCAAAAACGTAACGTGAGACAATTGTGGTTCTTAATTGTGATTGGCTGAATCGTGTGATAAAAACAGTCCGCACACCGATTTCTGCACACAACGTTGCTGCGCACGCGTTTTTGCGCGTCTGTTTTACACGCGTTATTTGCTCGATGGATGAAAAAATGCACGAGGATTGTAATACCAGCAGTGATTTATGCGCGCTAACGTTTCCCGCAAAAATTCACGCGTTGCGCATGTGTTTTTGCGTGAAGAATGTAATAGGGCCCTACTTTTGTATGGGAAAATTTCAATGCTGCCAAAGATCTCCAAAGGCGGGCGAATTGCAGCGAACTGCACCTTATTTTGCTGGCAATACGCCAAGATTTGCCGGATTGACAGCTTTATGAATAGATCAACTGCCATGAAATTTGCACCATACCGGGAAATTCACCGGTGCAATTCGGTGGCAAGTTCGGCTCTTAGGCTAAGGTCAGACGAAAGCATTTTTAACGTGCGTTTAACCGCACAAAATCACGGCCGTGCTAGCAGCAAATGACGTCCAATGCCGGGGAACATACGAAGAACGGCCGCACGAAAGTTCGTCCGCGCAACGCAAGTGGCAAACGAACGCATTTTTTCTAGAATGTCAAACCGCTACTACTGACGTACAGAGTGCGCTGCGGCCGCATAGCGGCGTGTGTGCGTGATTGGGAGACGTCAGACGCTGCTCATGTCCGGCCAACATAACGTCCAGACACAAAAAGGGTTTTATTGATGATCCGTACAAAATCACGGACGAAAATGCGCATCGTATGACCTCTATCGCGTATTCCGTGAAAAAATGCGTCCATTCGTTCGAACGCACTTTTTCACGGACAACGGGACAAATGCGTTAGTCTGACCCTAGCCTTAATGAATATCACTTAATGAGAAAGAATGATTCAATCCAATACAAAAACATATAAAATGCAGAAATAAAACTTTACAAATGGGTGCGGCACAAAGGAGTTTTGTGTAAATAGCGCTTCATATGAATAATCTCCAGATAAACCAGTTCACTATTCCTGGTTCACTATTCACAAGGCTGTCAAACTCCGGCCCTCCCGAGATGCTTCTGAACTACAACCCCCATGATTCTCTGACAATCTATTGCATTCAAAGAATTCTGGGAAATGTATGAATCAACATGTGGGGGGGGGGCTGTGAGTTTAACAGCCCTGGTGTAGATGGTACAATGCTTTTCCAATCCTCACCTCATTGACCACAACATGGATGCACACACGACCATCATAAAAAATGGTCCAAAAATATCCCAAATAATCTATAATGTCCAGGAGTCAATTTGAGGGGGATTGTGTGGGAACATAGTTCCTCCACTATTTTTGCAGGGGGGAACTAAGTTCCCATTGGTCCCACATACTTTAGAGCTTGTATTCAAGTGTTCATTCAAATCTTTCTCCGGTCACACTAAATATTGGATTTATCTTTATTTTTTGCAAAAATCCACATGTATACATAAATATATCAGATCTGAGTACGTGTTTGTGTTACCTGTGAGACAGTAATTGCTAATGGGGGCAGAAATCTCGGTGTTCCTATATTTAGGACGTGAGTCCTGATTGTCAAAATCCAAAACTGTACAGAAGATGATTTTGCAGAACAAAATAATGATTTCATTTAAAAATGTTTATGTTTTATACATGGAGCAGGCTGAATACTTCTGGTCCATGCAGCCAGCCTCCCTGTTAGGGAATAGGTGCAAAACCATTTTTCTGTACATATGTATATTTTGTTGTATCCCCGGTCAGGTCATTATTGCTGCTGCCTCTTTCCATGTTTTTCTTTTTAATCTCGAAGTGGAATTGTTCTGGGTGAGGGTATAAATATATTCCCAACAGTCTCTCTCATAACTGATAAGCAGCATGAACATATGTGGTTGCTTAGAAGGCAGCTCTTGGTTTCATTATTTAGGACTCATCTGACCACAGGTGCCGTGACATGGCGGGTGAGCTTACACTTTAATGGCCGTTCAAGTAAACCAAAACCTCTGAATGTGTTTTGTTTCGCATCGATCTACGGCAGGGGTCAAGTCCTGGGAAAAAAAGTGAGGGAACTCACCCACGAATTCCACAACCCCCATTACCTTAAGAAAATATATATATATATCACGAGTATAGCCGGACGAGCCGGTGATACCATTTTTATTGGGTTAACTTTACATTTAAAAGACAAGCTTTCAAGAGTGTAAACTGGAAACTATACTGATCAGTGAAAGGTATCACTACGTACAGGTATACTCGTGATTGTGGCAACTGGACTAACGCTTTATATATATATATATCCAGGCACAGACCCCCCAGAATAATATACACAGCGCTGAGCCCCCAGAATAATATACACAGCGCTGAGCCCCCAGAATAATATACACAGCGCTGAGCCCCCAGAATAATATACACAGCGCTGAGCCCCCAGAATAATATACACAGCGCTGAGCCCCCAGAATAACATACACAGCGCTGAGCCCCCAGAATAACATACACAGTGCTGAACCCCCAGAATAACATACACAGCGCTGAGCCTCCAGAATAATATACACAACGCTGAGCCCCCAGAATAACATACACAGCGCTGAGCCCCCAGAATAATATACACAGCGCTGAGCCCCCAGAATAACATACACAGCGCTGAGCCTCCAGAATAATATACACAGCGCTGAGCCCCCAGAATAACATACACAGCGCTGAGCCTCCAGAATAATATACACAGCGCTGAGCCTCCAGAATAACATACACAGCGCTGAGCCTCCAGAATATATACACAACGCTGAGCCCCAGAATAACATACACAGCGCTGAGCCCCAGAATAATATACACAGCGCTGAGCCCCCAGAATAACATACACAGCGCTGAGCCTCCAGAATAATATACACAACGCTGAGCCCCAGAATAACATACACAGCGCTGAGCCCCCAGAATAATATACACAGCGCTGAGCCCCCAGAATAACATACACAGCGCTGAGCCCCCAGAATAATATACACAGCGCTGAGCCTCCAGAATAATATACACAACACTGAGCCCCCAGAATAACATACACAGCACTGAGCCCCCAGAATAATATACACAGCACTGAGCCTCCAGAATAACATACACAGCACTGGTTATATGGATATATTTTCCCCAGTTCACATGGATATAATTGCCCCAGCTCTCATGGATATAATTTCCCCCAGCTCTCATGGATAATGCCCCCAGGTCTCATGGATAATGCCCCCAGGTCTCATGGATATGCCCCCAGGTCTCAAGGATAATGCCCCAGGTCTCATGGATATGCCCCAGGTCTCATGGATATTGCCTCCAGGTCTCATAGATAATGCCCCCAGCTCTCATGGATAATGCCCCAGGTCTCATGGATATTGCCTCCAGGTCTCATAGATAATGCCCCCAGCTCTCATGGATAATGCCCCAGGTCTCATGGATAATGCCCCCAGCTCTCATGAATAATGCCCCAACTCTCATGGATAATGCCCCCAGGTCTCATGGATATTACCCCCTGGTCTCATAGATACTGCCCCCTGGTCTCATGGATATTGCCCCCAGGTCTCATGGATATTACCCCCTGGTCTCATGGATACTGCCCCTTGGTCTCATGGATACTGCCCCCTGGTCTCATGGATACTGCCCCTGGTCTCATGGATACTGCCCCCTGGTCTCATGGATACTGCCCCCTGGTCTCATGGATACTGCCCCTGGTCTCATGAATAGTGCCCCTGGTCTCATGGATACTGCCCCAGGTCTCATGGATATTACCCCAGGTCTCATGGATATTACCCCTGGTCTCATGGATATTACCCCCTGGTCTCATGGATACTGCCCCCTGGTCTCATGGATACTGCCCCCTGGTCTCATGGATATTACCCCTGGTCTCATGGATAGAGCCCCTGGTCTCATGGATAGTGCCCCCCGGTCTCATGGATACTGCCCCTGGTCTCATGGATACTGCCCCTGGTCTCATGGATAGTGCCCCTGGTCTCATGGATACTGCCCCTGGTCTCATGGATACTGCCCCAGGTCTCATGGATACTGCCCCCAGCCCAGCTCACCTCTGCTACTGCTGCCGCACATTGCCGACGGCCACGTGTTTCCTGCTTCAGCGGCCGCTGACAGGAAGTGCAGCCGCTCGCCTGGGATCTATGAAACAGCCAGGCGAGCGGCTCCACTTCCGGTTACCGGCCGTTATAATAGGAAGCACGCGGCCGCCGGCAATGTGCGGCGGCCGCCTGCTACAGCGTTCGGGCTCGGGCCACAGCGGGAACGCTGCGTTCCCGCAGCGTTCCCACTGTGGGAGAAGTGCGGGAACGCCGTTCCCACGCGTTCCCGCTCGACTCGAGCCCTGATCTACGGGGTGAGCACAAATGACTATGAATAAGCTATGTTTGCTGGTCTAATGTGTTACTGCATCTTGTACAATGCTGTGTAATATGTTGGTGCTATATGAATACAAATTATTATTAGATACAAAAAATCTATGTAAGACAAATTTAAAAAGATACAATAGAATGTATCTAGACATCGTGTTACATCCACCCGAGTAACCTTATCATTGTAGTAGCTTACACCAGGTTTGGATTCCTGGCCCAGGTTGGCTTTCCTTGCATGTTGACATGTCACACATTTCATATTTTTCACATATGGTATGTTTGAATGCAAAATATATCATAAACAAAGGCAACTTGGTGAAGCGCATGGTCAGTGATCAGAGATACCTTTTCTTTTCTGCACACGTTCAATATTCAAATATGTATTCATGATCATATACGGTAAATATATTGCATTTTGGTGATATTTATTTTTGGTGTGTCAAGGCATACTGACTCCCGATTAAAAATACCCTGAAAGCTGTAGACAGGGGTTCCAGTTTTTATACTCTGATGAAAACGATTACAATGTCATAAACGTTTGGATACGCTCACACACACACAATGTATTGTTTATGTAGTGTATTGCCCGGCTTTACCAGCAGAGAGCGCACTTCATCTATTTTATTCTGAGGTCTGAGACTTGGCAGAACAATGACTAACTGAATCTGCATACATCTGAGTTGCTATATATATATATATATATATATATATATATATATATACAAGAACACTTCAGCTCATCCATAATTAAACACATTGGCCCCTATTACACGCTTCGCGCAAATGCACTCGCGCAGCGCAATTTTTTTTGCGCACGCAGAAAGAGTTAGCGTGCGCAAATTAACGCAGTAGTACGCTCCGAGCGCAGTTTTTCAGCCTTCAATTTTTTTTACGTGCGCAAATCCGACGTGCAAATTCGTGCGCAAATGAACGTTGCATGCAGGAATCGGTGGGCAGACTGTTTTTTCACGGGATTCAGCCAATCAGAATTAAGAACCACCATTTTCTAAAGTTAGGTTGTTGCGCCTAAATTTTTTTTGACAAATTATAAATTTTTGTTGTCTGGGTGTGTGTAGAATGTGTAACTGTACTGTGCTGTATTTTTTTTTTATTGCTGAGTTATTTAGTTTCGGCCACAACGATCATACTTGCAGTTAACACCAAGTTTTCAAAGACGTTATGAAAAGTTGCGCAAACGTCGCTCGTACGACTTTGCGCGAAGATTGTAATACCATCCGCACTAACGCATTTGCGCTCACAATGTTAAGTATAGGATGCGCGCAGGAACTTGCGCTCGCGCTGGATTCGCGCAGGGTCACTCGCGTTGGACGTTAACGCGCATCGTTTGCGCGAACGTCGTACTATGACGTTCCGCGCAAATGGTTTTGTCCTCGTGCAAAAGTGCATTTGCGCGCACGCAAATGCGCTGCGCGAAGCATGTAATAGGGGCCATTAATTGCAAAAGAATGATCTAAAAAGATTTTAGGGTATCCCCTAACTCCCCCCTAACCTGTATATAGTTTTATTGTTATTTGATTTTACACTACCGCAATGCAATATATTGCACCTATTTTTATCTCTGCATAAAGGGAAACAAATGTCTCCTGCAGATCACTGATATCAGGTTACAGAGTAACGAGACAGAACTACTGAAAGCTCAGCTGTAAAACACAAAAAGTTTCAGCCACTTCCATATTTTCTACATAGTAATAATTATTCAATATTAAGCTTTAAAAAGAGATTTAATGAGTATCATGGTGCAGGTTGCCAATATAGGTTGCTATCGTGGTAATTATCAGTAGTTATTGCAGGGCCTCATCAAACATTAGTGCTTATTATTTTGGGTCGAGCAGTAACATTCATTAGTGACTTGACTGTTTCAGTAAGTTACTCTACTTAACGTTCTTTACATAGAATACACATGATATTAGAGAGAGAACAACTAGTAATTCCAAGAGGCTTGTTCCAGGGTCAGGGTCATGTAAGGTAGTCTGAACCCAGCTTTGCAGATGGGCAGATTCGAGCTTTCCAGACCAGAGAGTACCACTGCAAGGCCACTGCAAGGCATTCGGATTGTGCTTCAGTGCAGAGTGAATATTGTGAAAATTGTGAATATTGTCCTGATGAAAGTTCCCAAGTGGAACTGAAATGTCGATTATAATATGAATTAATAGATTTATTTTTTTGCAAAAAAAATTAATTGGAGAGGGCATATTCATGGATTTATGAAGGTAGGTAGGTAGGAAGATAGGTATTTAGGTAGGTAGGAAGGTAGGAAGGTAGGTAGGTAGGGAAATAGGTAGGTAGGAAGATAGGTAGGTAGGTAGGTAGGTAGGAAAATAGGTAGGTAGGAAGATAGGTAGGTAGGTAGGAAGATAGGAAAATAGGTAGGTAGATAGGTAGGAACATAGATAGGTAGGAAGATAGATAGGTAGGTAGGAAGTTAGGTAGGAAGGTAGGAAGTTAGGTAGGAAGATAGGTAGGTAGGAAGATAGATAGGTAGGAAGGTAGGAAGATAGGTAGGTAGGAAGATAGTTAGGTAGGAAGATAGGTAGGTAGGTAGGTAGGAAGATAGGTAGGTAGGAAGATAGACAGGTAGGTAGGAAGATAGGTAGGTAGGAAGATAGATAGGTAGGAAGATAGGTAGGAAGATAGATAGGTAGGAAGATAGGTAGGTAGGTAGGTAGGTAGGAAGGTAGGAAGATAGGTAGGTAGGAAGATAGGTAGGTAGGAAGATAGGTAGGTAGGTAGGAAGATAGATAGGAAAATAGGTAGGTAGGTAGGAATATAGATAGGTAGGAACATAGGTAGGTAGGAAGATAGATAGGAAGATAGATAGGTAGGAAGATAGATAGGTGGGAAGATAGGTAGGTGGGAAGATAGGTAGGTAGGTAGGAAGGTAGGAAGATAGGTAGGTAGGAAGATAGGTAGATAGGCAGATAGATATTTAACAGAGAATAATTTACACTTATTCAGGGTTACGTGGATTTCTAGGTTATAGAACGATGATGATTATAAGATTGGCTCCAATGTCTGCTGCTACATTATCTAAATATGCTGATTGCACCCAGGAGATATTTGCAGAATAAAGGATATGCAGAATCTGCTGACATGAATAAAGATAAGCTTTATTCAAATGTATCATCACTTTGGAGGTTTGTGATAAACATTTCTCACTAAACAGATGGTACTGAATGGTGCGCATGATTTATTCAGAAATATTGACTCCACCGATAATTATACTTTGCACTGAATTACAATGTTTCATTAGAATATACAATGGAATTATGCAGACATATTATACTGATATTTTACTTAATTGGCATTGCACAATTAAGTGTTACTCAGTTTCTTTAATTACAGCTAAGGTAGCCTATGCAAATTAGCATTGTTTTCGCATTTATACCTTGCATGTTGTGTTGTTTATAGTGTCAATTTAATAAATGCGCACCGCAAATCACAAAAAAGCTCCAGACACAACATGCCAGGTGCTGCATCATCAGCTGTAGTCAGGGTGAGACATACATCTTTTAACCGATTAGTTTCCACTAAAGCAGGGATTTATTGGGGTAAGTTCTTGTTGCAGTAGGTTGGTATATATATGTATGGTTCCGCCTGTGGTTATGGTTCAAAGACGGGCAATATCACCAGCTGGAGCAAGGAAAGGACTTTCTCCCTCTGTCCAGCAATGCAATGCCTTGTGCCAACCCTGAGAAACAAAAACAGCATGTATCCATTCAAACAATTATTTACACCAAGATTAACAGATTTAAAGTTTCTTGGCAAATTGCTTCTTTTACAGCTTAGACAGAAAAACCACAGCGATGCCTGGGGACTCGGGAGCCGTCCATCACGCCAACGTGGCTGGATCAGGAAATCTTCAAGGACTTTTTGATATAGCACACATTTGTCTTGACTCACAGAAGTCAATCAACGTAATGACCACGAAAAGGGTGAAAGCATATTGATGTTACATTACATAAAACGTCCAAGACCAAAGCATTGATTAATAGGTGATTCCAGTGGTTTATGAAGTAAGCCTTAATAAATGCAATATGGTAAAAGAAGCATTTTAGCAATTGAAAAGGTTTACTTTTTTTTCTGCCTCCAAGACGTTCTGTTTCTTCTGCAGGATTCGGAAATTTGCAGACTTGTTCAGTGTTGAGGAAGAGGACGGAGGAGGATTTATATTATCTTACAGAGACAGAAGATGGCAGGAAACGAGGTGAAAGTGCAGGGTGACTAAAAAGGCAAAAAATACCCTTTTTATGTGATTAGTGACTTTAATAATAATATAATATCAATGGTATTTATTATTTTACAAACCTTAGTGAAGATTTAAAAAGAAACATGATGCAGTTTGAAAAAGATACAGGGTTATTCAAAGAGAATCGAAAAGTCACCGCACGTTCGGTGACGTTTCGTTCTCTTAAATTCGGTGCGATTTGGAGATCCCATTTCGGAGACCCTGCGGTGTATTCAGCAAGCACCACAGGGCCGTCATAGTGCAGGGAAAACCTGCCGAACACTGACCGCAAAACCCGGCGAATGCACACCAAAACCGGCAAAAACATCTGGATTAACCCCGCCGAACACGCCGGAGATACCCGAGCAGGAGCCGATCACAGCGCAGAGCAGCCACCGGAAAAAGCCGACACCGCAGACGAATGGAGTGAAAAAAAAAACCAACAGTTCGCTTGAATGTTTGAAAAGTGAAACGCTGTTTGCAAAGAAACTACAGAACGAAAATGTCTGGAATTTACATATAAGATCCAATGAATGATAATAAAAAGGGCTGTTACAGAAAAAAAAGGAAAAAAAAATTTCGCAAAAAATCCCGAAAAATGCCTAAAAGATCTATAAATAAAGAGACTCTTTACTGCAGAATATTATAATAAACGGTATATTAGATATTGCATTAAAACTGGAATATTTTTAACATTGAAGCCTATGGGATTCGCCTGAATAAACCTGTCGAATGAAAACACCGAATGGCAGGGCAATTCGACAACTTTTCACTGCTGGTTTGTGTTCTCTGAATAGACGAAGCATTGTTTCTCTATGGGGATTTCGCTGCCGTCGAACAGGCAACGAACAGGCACCGTATGTGCAGGCAATTCGCCAGGATTTGGCGAACTGCCTGCTCTCTGAATAGCCTGAATGGCCAGGAAAGGTTACCGAACGATGAATTTCAGCGTTCGGTTACCTTTCGCCAGCAATTCGTAGCTCTTTGAATAACCCTGATAGAACATATTTAGGTTGCAAAACAAAATCCTTTCTATCACCTGCATGAAGGTAAAGCTTATAGCTCAGAGGATTATAGAAAACATTGGGTTCAGTATATATGAATCACCCTAACTTTGTGTTATACAGTTACAGTTACAGGCATTTATACAGCGCCAGCATATTCCGTAGCGCTTTACAATGGAGGAGCACAAACATGAGTTGTACATGATAAATGAGGAAGAGACAAGCCTGCCCGTAGGATAACTGTCCAGTTAATACAGCACTTTAACCAAATGCTCAGCCAGGCACCCCGTGAGCTTACAATCTAAGGCAGTGTTTCTCAAACCTGTCCTCAGGTCCTCCTAACAGGCCAGGTTTTTCAGATAGCTGAAGCACACGATTTGCTGCTCAGCGATTGCAGAATTCAGTCTGTATTTCCCCAAAGTGATCTGCAAAATCTGGCCTGGTTGAGGGTCCCGAGGACAGGTTTTGAGAAATCTAAGGAATGGGGGTAAGTGAGACACATAGGAGCAGAGGGAAGGTGAAGCTGGTGGCCAGAAAGAATATAGCAGGGCTTGTATGGGAAGGATCAGAAGCTTTGCCTTAGTAACAGTAATTGGAGAGAGAAGTGGAGACAGCAAGAACCGAAAGCTGAAATTTTGGACCAGGTCTGGGTGTGGGGGTGGATGCAGAGGGTAAGTAGGACAGCAGAATGGAGTAATGTAGTACAGTCTTTCAGGGTTATCCAAAGAGATCCGAATTGCTTGAGAAAGGTAACCGAATGCTGAAAATCAGCGTTCAGTTACCTTTCCTGGCCATTCGGCTATCCAGAGAGCAGGCAATTCGCCAAATCCTGGCGAATTGCCTGCACATACGGTGCCTGTTCGGTCCCTGTTCGAGGGCAGTGAAATCCCCATGAAAAAGCACTGCTTCGGCTATTCAGAGAACACAAACCAGCAGTGAAAGGTTCCCGAAATGCCCTGACTGATGCCTTTTTAAATTTTTTTAGTCCACGATGCCCCGGGACGTCAAATGTAGGCACCCATTGCCAGCATCTTCATCATATGGTGCAGGACTACCTAGGGGCAAGGGCAGACCTGGATACCCTTCCAGCAGATGATCCACTGGCTTACTGGGTGTTGAGATTGGATCACTGGCCAGAACTTAGCCAATATGCTATGCAGCTACTAGGTTACCCTTCATCCAGTGTGCTTTCTGAATGGACGTTCAGTGCCACTGGAGGTTTTGTCACAGACAAAAGAGTGCGTCTCTCCGACGGTTACCTTTCCTGGCCATTCGGCTATCCAGAGAGCAGGCAATTCGCCAAATCCTGGCGAATTGCCTGCACATTCGGTGCCTGTTCGAGGGCAGTGAAATCCCCATAAAAAAGCACTGCTTCGGCTATTCAGAGAACACAAACCAGCAGTGAAAGGTTCCCCTAATGCCCTGCCATTCGGTGGTTTAATTCGGCAAGTTAATTCAGGAGAATCCCATAGGCTTCAATGTTAAAAATATTCCCGGTTTTAATTCAATATCTAATAAACCGTTCATTATAAAATTCTGCAGTAAAAAGTCTCTTTATTTATAGATTTTTTAGGATACTTTAAGCATTTTTCTTAATTTTCTTTTTTTTTAAAAGTCCGATTTTTTTTTTTTTAAGTTTACTTATTTTTTCTGTAACAGCCCTCTTTATTATCATTCCCTGGACCTCATATGTAAATTTCAGACAGTAGTTTCTTTGCAAACAACGTTTCATTTTCACAGATTCATACAAACTATTTTGCTAATTTAGTCACCTCCCTCGTCTGCGTCTCAGCTGCTTCGGCTGCTTCGGCTGTGTTTGGCTCCTGCTCGGGCTTGGTTTTCGGCAGGTTAATCCAGATGTTTTTGTGGCTTTTCTGCGTGCATTCGCCAGGTTTTGCGGTTAGTTTTCGTCGGGTTTGCGGCAGCTTTTCCCTGCAATTCGGGGGCCCTGTGCTGTTTGCTGAATACACCGCAGGGTCACCGAAATGGGAGCGGCAAAAGGAACCGAATTGAAGAGAACGAAAAGTCACCGAACGTGCGGTGACTTTTTGAATCTCTTTGAATAACCCTGTATGAGTTTGCTGTGTGGAAGAAGTAGAAAAGTGAGATTTAGCTAGAGGGACCAGGTTGTATGGAGCTATTTACGACAGGAAGAGGGGAAGGGAGAAGCAGAGGGGAATATCCTAACAAAAGAGAGAGGGAAATCTAAAAAACTACTAAACAAGCAGAAATTAATAAATGCAGACTTAAAATAGAATTGCAAGATTATAACAATCTGGAGTACAGTGGTGGATGGCATGTGGAATCCTGAATACCTCGGTGCTTGTTTCTGGGAGAAGTATAGAGTAATAGAGTTCAGTCTTGAGTTTTGCTCTGATTATACGTCTGAAACAAATGAATGAAAATTAATGAGAGTCTCAGGAAACGTACCTCCTCTTAGGTTGACCACATCCCATCACAACAAGTGCTGGATCTGGCCTCCGTATTCTGATGAGCACATGATGACGCAGCACTGCATGTTGTTGCTAACACGTCTCAAAATTGCATCATCAATGCTTGCATCTCATTGCTAATGATATTCGCTAAGGTGTGCATTGTGTGCAGGGCTTGTTACCGTACCATCATTCCTTCCAAAAGCCCCACAAGAAGTCCAGGAAGGTAAGATTGGAAGTCAGGGTAGCCACAGCTTCTTCGAAATGACACAGTCCTTAAAGAACTCTGGATTGTCACTAATGGCTCCTGTAATGTGTGGCATGTCCAGCCGTGTGTCACGTGCTGTGATGGGATGCGCTCAACATAAGAGGATGTACATTTCTTCAAACTCTCATTAATTTCCTTTCATTTATTTATAATTTATAATAATTTTGGGTCTATATAGATCACCCATAATATTCTGTAACTTCCAGCCAAGCCAATAGATCTGCAGAACATTCTATGCAACCTAAAGATTCCAACAAGAGAATCTCAGGAATAAAGTGAAAATTCAATTAAGTTAAGCCTGTTAATTCGACACAAGCCAAAGATTTCTCATGTAAAAGGTATTCACTATATAAGAGTGTTATAGGATAATTCTATCTGAATATGAGCTGGAGAAAACAATCCAGAGGTTGGCTTCGATGTTCAATGTAAAGTGTATTGTCTGTTGTTTGCTTATTTATTGTTTATTTTCTATATTATTCCATTAAATAATTTGGTGCCGACATCAGTAATAAATTTATTGCAGATATTATAATTCAGTCTATATTTTATGGAGCTTGTCAGATTATTTAATCCGTAATGCTGTTTATATCCTTTATATCGTTTACGTCTCCCCATAGCCTCAAGAACAAGCTGAACTTTCTAAAGGAAAGGAAAGAAGATAGAATTAGGAAGGTTGACCATAACCCCTAAAGCACCGTGAAACTATTTCCATGCCGTTTTTTTGTGCCTTATCCTCTTTGTAACATCAAGCTGAGACATCTCTAGAGGAAATACATGTTTTATTTCCAAACAAAGCTCAGGGTGACTTTGTGCAGCAAGTTATTATAACAGTCTAATCAGAAAAAAGCCAAATGCTTCAAAATTCTGCTGAAAAGAAAGTATTTACATTGTTTAGAAAAACTGGTAAGAGATTTCACAAAGTCGGAGTTAGGTGACAGATTTCTGATATAGACCAGGCGATATATGACGCATAATTGCAGGATTAATACAATAAGATTGCTTTAAATTATGGCTGAATTATATTCTGTAGTCTTTTACCTTGTAGTTCTATGTCATGTTTGGGAGGCTTCAGTGACACTATGGAATTATAGCGAAATACAGGGTTATTCAAAGAGCACCGAACTGTCACATTTCGGTGATCTCCCATTCCCAGCACGGCTAGACCAATTCGCAGACCCTGCAGTGAAAACCTCATTTACCGCAGGGTCCCCTGAAGTGCAGGGAACAAGCCGCCGAACGCATATGAAAAACCACCGCAAAATGCCAAATCGATCGGAAAAAACGCCGAATCGATACGAAAAACCTCTGAAAAAACACAGAATCGATCCAAAAACCACCGAAAACCTACCAAATGCATCCAACGATCTACTGCAAAACCACCGAACTGATCTGAAAAAAAGCCGATGACCCACTGAACAGTTCGCCGACCAGCCGTCGGAAAAAGCCAACAAGATGAGAAACGGGTAAAAAAACAAACAAACAAACAAAAACCTGCAATTTTTAAAAGCTGTTTGCAAAAAAACTACTGCATAAAAATGTCAGGTAATAACATATAAGGTCATATGAATAATAATAAAAAGGTCTGTTACAGAAAAAAAAACTGCCATTTAAAAAAAAAATCAGATTTTTTTTCCCCCTGAAATGCCTAAAAAAATCCTAATATATAAATAAATAAATAAAGAGACTCTTTTGCTGCAATTAAAAAGGATAAATGATTGAATTAATATATGATAAAAACGGGGAACATTTTTGACATTGAAACCTATGGGATTCGCCTGATTAAACCTTTCGAACAAAACCATCGAAAATCAGGGCATTTCACTGACATTTCGGGGCTGTTCGGTGTTTACTGACTAGATTAACCCTTACTTCTCTATGGGTTGTTCACTGCGGTTGAAGATCACCATATTTTGCTGGCAATTCACCAATATTTGGCAAACTCACGTTTTTTTGAATAGCTGAATGGCCACGAAATTGCACCGTACGCGGAAATTAACCAGTCGGTGCAATTTCGGAGCCAGTTCAGCTCTGTCTGAATAACCCTGATAGTGCTGTAAATTTTCAAATAGTAAAATATACACTGCCTGGCCAAAAAAAAGTCACCGCTTACCATACAATCCTGTTATGATCTGTTGGTGCTTTAGTTAGCCAGGTCTATATTTAGAAGTGGTATGTGCCCAAAATGAGGTCATGTGACTCCCTGAATATACTGAATGAGCAGGTTTTTCCATCAATGTTTTTTTTCTCCCCTGATGGCACAGCGGGCATATTCCAAGATGGCAATGCCAGGATTCATCGGGCTCAAATTGTGCAAGAGTGGTTCGGGGAGCACGAGACATCATTTTCACACATGGATTGGCCACCGCACAGTCCAGACCTTAACCCCATTGAGAATCTTTGGGATAATGTGTTGGAGAAGACTTTACGCAGCGCTGCGACTCTCCCATCATCAATACAAGATCTTGGCCACAAATTAATGCGTCTCTGGATGTAAATAAATACTGAGACATTGTATGAGCTTATCCAAACAATGCCATGGCGAATGCGTGCCGCAACCGCTGCAAAGGTTGGCCCAACCAAATATTAGAGTGGATGACATTTTGTCCAGACAATGTATAAAACTGCATTGGACCTCACCCGCCACTCCTTCTGTGGGGTTGTAGGGACAAACAAGTTATTTTTTTTAATCATCTGTTATATATAAGTACATTGTAAAGAAAAGACTTCTTTTCATCATTCACCTCAAACATAATTCTATAGAGTTGAAACACTATCAGGGTTATTCAAAGAGAATCGAAAAGTCACCGCACGTTAAGTGACTTTTCGTTCTCTTCAATTCGGCGATCCCATGTCAGCGACCCTGCGGTGTATTCAGCAAGCACCACAGGGCCGTCGTAATGCAGGGAAAAGTCACCGCAAACCTGCCGAACACTCATCGCAAAACCAGGGCGAATGCTCACCGAAACCGGCAAAAACATCTGGATTAACCCCGCCGAATATGCCGGAGAAACTCGAGCAGGAGCCGATCACAGCGCAGAGCAGCTGCTGAAAAAGCCGACACCGCAGACGAATGGAGTAAAAAAAAAAACAGTTCGCTTGAATGTTTGAAAAGTAAAACGCTGTTTGCAAAGAAACTACAGAACGAAAACGTCTGAAATTTTATATATAAGATCCAATGAATGATAATAAAAAGGGCTGTTACAGAAAAAAGAAAAAACTATTTAAAAAAAACAGAAAAAAATGTTTGCAAAAAAATCCCCAAAAAATCCCTATAATATCCTAAAAAAATCTATAAATAAAGAGACTATTTACTGCAGAATTTTATAGTAAACGGTTTATTAGATATTGTTTTAAAACGGGAATATTTTTAACATTGAAGCCTATGGGATTCTCCTGAATAAACCTGTCGAATGAAACCACCGAATGGCAGGGCATTAGGGGAACTTTTCACTGCTGGTTTGTGTTCTCTGAATAGACGAAGCAGTGCTTTTCATGGGGATTTCACTGCCCTCGAACAGGCACCGAACAGGCACCGTATGTGCAGGCAATTCGCCAGGATTTGGTGAACTGCCTGCTCTCTGGATAGCCGAATGGCCAGGAAAGGTAACCGTACGCTGAATTTCAGCGTTCGGTTACCTTTCTCATGCAATTCGGAGCTCGTTGAATAACCCTGTATAGGCGATCGTCCACCGCAGCAAAATTGTCCAGTAGAGAAGTAATGATCTGTCTATTCACAGAACACCGAACTTCACCGAAAGGTTGGTGAAATGCCCTGATTTTCGGTGGTTCGGTTCGTGAACAGGCGAATCCCAGAGGTTTCAATGTAAAAAAGTAATATCATTTTTCATTTAAAAAAAAAGTTTATTCTTTTCAGTTTCAGGAAAAGTCTTTTATTAAAATTTTTTAGAACACCTTTTTGTATTTATTGTATTTCTAAGACAAAATTTTAGTTTCCCAATTTTTTTTGAAAGGTCTTTTTTTAAAATTCTGTAAAATACCTTTTTTTATTATTTTTTAAAAGGACGCTTTTTGTTATCTAGACACATTTTGAAGCATTTTTATTGGTTTAAACGCCTTTTAGGAGAGTATGAGAGTTCCTTTTTTATTTGCAGTTTGGTGGATTTTGTCCAAGCCAATTCGTCGTCCGTTATTGTTCTTCGGCGACGTTCGTCAAATTTTCCATGAGGCTTCAACGACTCCATCTTCGGCGCAATGCAGTGACCATACGGTGAATAGCGAATTCACCGTAGTTTCAGTGAAATGGAATCACTGAATTTCGGTGAATAACCCCTTATATGGCCGTGTTCTTAATCTGCTCCTCCATGTACCAATTTTACCAATCACTTCAATGCTTCACTGTTACATATATTGACAGGAGGTTTTGTGAGAACAAAATAAACAAACACCTTAAAAATAAGTCCTCTTTTACCAATTACCTCAACTTTTTAATGTTATATCTATTCAGAGCAAGCTGTGTGAACAAATATATCAAAAAAACACGTTAAAAGCAGCTTATATTTAGAAGAATGTCCAGGTTTTGCAACTAGAATCACGTCTTTAATGTAAAACCACAAACAAGCTGTGATGTATAGCTTCAAGGAAATTAGATAATATGTAACAACAACAACAAAAATAACATCTTCAAAGTATATTCATACAAACTGCAACTTTGATTTATGCGTCTGTAAAAACGGAAAGCTGGTAGTAGGTGTCTTCAACAGTTATAGGACTGGTCGAACATTTTGGTAAACCACTTGAGGATGACACAATGACTGATGGAGCTGAAGCAAAACAAGCCAATTATCTGAAGAAGGCAAAGGTGAAACATCGTAAGGCATAGGAAAAGCAAATAAGCGGAGTGCAGGATAAATGGAGGGAGCGGGTTATAAATCCCGGTTCTTATAGTCCTACTTACAAATCTCATTAAATCTCTTTTTATCAAAATTTTTCAAATTCCATAATGTTTTGTTAATTATGAATGTTATTCCCTTCACTACCAAGTGATTATCCAAAAAAAACATTGTCAGTAATCGGTGGTTTTATGAAAATAATGTTTAACCACTTCGATGCGGAGGACGCGCTCAGCGCGTCCAACCGCATGTCACGTTGCATGCGGAGGACGCGCTGAGCGCGTCCTCCCTTTGGGGTCAGCGTTCGGCCGGGTTTCCGGCCGATCGCTGGCCCCCCCGGTGCAGGCTGACATCCTCGATGTCAGCCCAGCATCCGGAACCGCCGCCGGTGAAATTAGGTGTCATCACAGCAGCATGTGCATGTGCGGAGGAGGCGCCTGAAAGGGAGGGGGGGAGGTCCTTCGGACCTCTCTCCCTCCCGATCGGCGGCGTTGCGGGGGTTAACCCAGGCATCATTTGGAAGGGCACAGCCTGCCCTTCCAAATGGTACCTGGCATTAACCCCTGGGGAGCTGGATCACGAATCAGCGCTGAAAAGCGCTGGTTCGTGATCCTTTCCCGGAGCTGGCCGACATCTTGGATGTCAGCCAAGCCTCTGGGAACTCCCCCTGAGGACTGGCGTCATCGTGCATAGCACGATGACGCCAGTCCTGGAGTTAACCCCTAACTTCCACCAACGGTGGAGATAGGGAGTTCCAATGAACTCCCTATCTCCCGATCTGTGGCAGCTAGGGGTTAACGTTTGGTATTGTTGGATCGGCCAGAGCATGGCCGTTCCAACGATACCAAACTCGAATGTGAAAAAAGTTTGTAAAAAAAAAATAAAATAAAAAATAAAAATAAAAAAATATTTAAAAAAATTATAAAAAAAAAATAAACACTTTTTTTTGGTTTGTTAATGCAGCAATATTGTTCCCATTTCAATTATAATGTGAACAATGATGCTGCACTAACGATTTTTGTATGCGGTGCGTTTGTTAAAAATCGTGTAATTTTCTCCAAAAAAAAATGTAACGAGACCCCATCTCTAATATTTTTAACAAGCGCACCCCATACAAAATATAACCGCAATTGCTCGCATGTTAAAATGTGGAAAAAACACTTTACACGCTGTAAATTATTGAAAATTCATATTTTATTGCATTTTTCGTTATAATATACAGACAGGTCATGACGTATACATATAATAATGACATATTATTAATCTGCCGAGTCTGGCGGAAAGAACGATATATAATATGTCTGGGTTATATACTAAAATAAGCCTTCAAAACACGTTTAAACATGATGAGCAAAACCGGTAAAAATGACCTCAGCACAGAGGCGGGAAAAGCCTCAGCAGCGAAAGGGTTAATTAATTATACGGTAAGAAATATTTGGGAATATTCCCAGTGTATTCCTTACTGAACATAGGACAACCTATTGGGAGGCAGATGGTGCCATCTACTGGCCAAATGGATATACAGCAGTTTCAGCTGAAGCTCGTTATTCCCTGCATCGGCTGCTGAAAGCTCGATATGTCAGGGCATTCTTCAGTGGATTTTGAACAGCTTTGACACCTCGGACATTATGGCCACAGGACTAAGACTGTGGGGCACCTTCTGCAGCCTTAAGTCACCTACTGATGACCGGGTCAGACTCCGGGAGACAAAAAACACACAAAAAATACGCAAACACATAACTGTGGAATAATATATATATTTACTATATATAGGCCACAGCTAAAAACTCCACACTAAAACCCACCATAATGACATAACAATTCTAATAACACTTTAAAACAATAATCCAGTGCTGGAAGAGGACCTCCCACAACCCCCACACACCTCCAAACCAACCAACCACCAAAAATCTTCCCAACTCCCAACCATCTGACCAAAGTAATCCTAACTAAAAAGGAACCCCTAGCCAGCACTGCCTACAAGCCCCCGCCATGAGCTCCTCACATAAAACCCTTAGGGGAGAGCTCCCCCACCAAGAAAAAACAGGGCTTGTTCAATCCCTTCCTTGAGTCCCAGGATGAACAGATCCTTGCCCACATCTGTCAGGTGAACTCCATCCGCCATAAAATAACACTCTGCCTCCTCCTCTTCAAAAGGTAGATGTTGCACCACCACACCCTCCATCCTCCTCACGAACCTTTGCATGCAGCGATTCAGCTTGATACGGCCCAGCCGC
Source organism: Leptobrachium leishanense (assembly GCA_009667805.1). Lineage (NCBI taxonomy): Eukaryota > Metazoa > Chordata > Amphibia > Anura > Megophryidae > Leptobrachium > Leptobrachium leishanense. The sequence goes on along the minus strand of CM019065.1, from coordinate 360,633,164 downwards.
ACCGCCTCCTCATTCTCCGCCTGCTCCCACACCATCCTTGGCATCACCTCGGACCACACCACCACGGTCCATGGTAACCACACCCTCCACTGCCGCAGATCTTCCTGCATCTGCTCCAGCAGCATACAAAGAGGGACCACACCCAAATCGTTCCCTCCCATGTGAACCACCAGCACATGGGGAACTTCACCGTGCCTCAGGGCACCCAAAACCGTCAGCTTAAACTCCTCCCATAGGAGTCCACGGATTCCAATCCACCGTACCCGTGTTGCCGACCCAAGGAGACCCATCTGAACTCCAGAGGATCGCACCAACGCCCTTCTTCTCGCCCAAAAAAATCAGCAAGTCTCCAATAATCCACACCACTCTCGGAGGATAGGCAAAAAAAAAAACACATTACCAACATCTCCAACACATAAAATACTTTAAAAAGAAAAAATTCACCACACAAAATACTTTAAAAGAAAAAGTCCGCACCAAACCACCACACAACCCTCCCCATAACCATGACCATACCTGTAAAGAAAAACATATCATAAACATACACCAACTCCTTGCCTCCAAATACTCCAAACCCCCACACTCAACCCCAAACAACCAACAAATTTACAAAGATAAAATAGAATAAATATATATATTCCGTATTCATATTTCATGTATAAATTTGATATATTTCATATTTCAAAATTTCTCTTTTTTTTAAAAAAAAGTTGAAAACATACAGGGTTATTCAAAGAGATTCGAAAAGTCACCGCACGTTCGGTGACTTTTGTTCTCTTCAATTCGGTTCCTTTTGCCGATCCCATTTCGGTGACCCTGCGGTGTATTCAGCAAACAGCACCGGGCCCCCGAATTGCAGGGAAAAGCTGCCGCAAACCTGTCGAAAACTAACCGCAAAACCCAGCGAATGCACGCCGAAAACCCTCAAAAACATCTGGATTAACCTGCCGAAAACCACAGAAAAACCAGAACAGGAACCGACCGATCGCAGCCTTCGACACAGCAGAAGAGGCAGTGAATAAATTAGGAAAACAGTTTGCATGAATGATTGAAAAGTAAAACGCTGTTTGCAAAGAAACTACTGAGCGAAAATGTCTGAAATTTGCATATGAGGTCCAGGGAATGATACTAAAGAGGGCTGTTACAGAAAAAAAAAGTAAGCTTAAAAAAAAATAAAAAAAAAATCGGACTTTTAAAAAAAAAAAATTCTGAAAAATGCCTAAAATATGCTAAAAAATTTATAAGTAAAGAGACTCTTCTTCTCCTGAATAAATTTGCCGAATTAAACCACCGAATGGCAGGGCATTAGGGGAACCTTTCACTGCTGGTTTGTGTTCTCTGAATAACCGAAGCAGTGCTTTTTTATGGGGATTTCACTGCCCTCGAACAGGCACCGAACAGGCACCGTATGTTCAGGCAATTCGCCAGTATTTGGCGAATTGCCTGCTCTCTGGATAGCCGAATGGCCAAGAAAGGTAACCGAACGCTGATTTTCAGCATTCGGTCACCTTTCTCAAGCAAATCGGATCTCTTTGAATAACCCTGCTAACATAATATAACATACAGCAAACTGTGCTCCACATTGCCTCCCAGCTTTAACAGATGATTGCAAAAATTCATGACAGCAAACCAGGACGAACATAAGACTTAAAAGCCCTTGAGTTCCATCCTCCCAATTCTTGAATTTCCATTGTCGACAAACCCAACCTTGAAGCTTCCGTTGCAGCCCCAATACGAAAAGAATGAGAACCAAATTCCCTCGGATTTCTCCCTAAACTCACCTATTCCTTCTTAAAAATAGAAATAAACTGAAATCTTGATAAAGCCGACGCGTCCGCGTGACATAAAAAGGCCACACTAGACTCCACCCTTACCTCCAAAAATTTCTTAACGTTCTCCACTGGACAAAGCACAAAGTTATCCACACTGAATAAACCAACTCTACGCCCCCTACCCGACTGATCCGTCTTGGAGTTAGCAACCCAAATGACCAGATCATTTACTCCCAACCAAACCGCATCAGCTCCTAAACCACCACCTCCTTTCTTAGAATTACACACCAACTCACCCACTCGAAATGCCCCAAAAACCCTAAACAAAAAGCCGCCCTCAAAAGCAGAACCTCATAAGGTGAAGAACAAAAACTCCCAACAAAATCCCAAAGCCACTCCAATAATTGTCTCGAAACTGGACGCCTAGTGTCTGCCCTGCATCTCCCCTTCACATAACCCCGAACTGCAGATCTGATCACAAAATCCTTGGTGACATCTCTTATTCCCGATACCTGAAAAAGGAAAGCCAAGGCGGCTAAAGACTGCCGAACCACTCCAGGAGATGCCCCAGACTCAAATAACCGAATGAGGTATGCTCTGAGCAGACTTTCCTCATCCAAACCACCCACTGCCACGTACCTGAACCGCTCAGCCAAAGCATCCCAATCCCTCCATACTCGCGAGTAGGCCTTCCAAGATAACTCAGACAAAGAACCTCTCACCCATCTTCCAAAAATTCCGAGCCTAGCAGCCAAAGGCCCTCCGGACAAGGGGTGCCCACCTCCTCTGCCAACGGAGCCAGGGAACGAAACCTGCCCCACTGAAAACGAGACAAAGCATCCGCCACTGAGTTAAGGCGACCCGGGACATGCCTTGCCCTGCATAAAACAGGCAATGATGAAGCCGACAAAGAATTAACCGCCGCCACCACCGCCATGTTGTCAGAACGGAACAGGATCCTTCTTCCCTCCAGAGCACCTCCCCACAGCTCCAAGGCCACTACTAATTGAAACAACTCCAAAAAGGCCAAATTCTGCACTAAGGAAGATGCCAACCAACTATCAGGCCAACGAGAAGCACACCAACGTCCCCCAAAATATACCCCAAAATCAACACCTCCCGAGGCTTCCATAAAAAATTCCAGCTCCTTCGCCAAAACCTCTTTTGAAGGGAATAAGGCCACCCCATTAAACACCACCAAAAAGGATTTCCACACTTCCAAATCCTCCTTCATGGTCCTGGAAATCCTAACAAAGTGATGACCTTCCCGAACACCCCGTGTCGCCAAAGCCAATCCACGTAAAAAGACTCTTCCCTACCGGAATGACTCTGCACACAAAATTCAAGCGAGCAATCAGTGACTGAAGCTCTCTCAACTGAAATTTCTTAACCAACAGGGCCCCTTCAACCTGTTTCAAAGCTTCCACCACTTTATTCCAGGTAAACGACACTCACCCTTTACTGAATCAATCTCAATTCCCAAGAAAGTGATAACCGATGCTGGACCTTCCGTTTTATCAGAGGCCAAAGGAACACCAAATCGGTGTGCCACCCACTGAAAAGACCGAAGAATGTGCAGACACGCTCCTGTCCCTTCCCTTCCCACACACAAGAAATCATCCAGATAATGAGTCAGATTGTTCGACCCTGCCACTTCACGTCCCACCCATTCCAAAAATGTACTGAAACATTCAAAAAAGGAACAGGAAATGGAACAACCCATAGGCAAACATAAATCCACATAAAATTCTCCTTCAAACCAAAATCCCAGAAGATGATGACACGAAGGAGGAATAGGTAATAACCGAAAAGCCGACTCAATATCAACCTTGGCCATCAAAGCCGCCGGTCCTACATCACGAACCAAACTGACCGCAGAATCAAATGACATGTATGACACCGAGGCCAACTCCTCCCCAATATCATCATTCACCGATTCCCCCCGTGGAAAGGATAAATGATGAATCAAACTAAACTCTCCTGCCTTCCGCTTCGGCACAACCCCCAAAGGGGATATCCTCAAATCCCGCACGGAGGAGACGAGAATGGACCTGCCATCCTACCAGCCCCAATCTCCTTAAACACCTTCTCCCGAACTACCTCCGGATACACTCTAGCCGACTTCAAATTTCTTAACTTGCCACCCCCTGGCCTTATCACAAAAGGTATCCGAAAACCAACACCAAAACCGTCACGTGAAAACTCTGCATCTCTACGTCTTTCGTAAAGGCTTAGCCACGGTAACATTGCGTCGAGTTTCACCGGGGTAGCTCCCCTCTCCAGACCCTCCAAAAGGCAGACCTCCTTGTCTTGCCCTCTTAAAACATCTGGACAATGAATGCAATCCTCCACAATTTGAACATTCGTGCTTGTATCTGCACCCTGCACCAAACTTGCACTGACCCTCGTTAAACTGCCAGCACGATCCCTTTTTAACACCAGCCGGTGGGGAACTGACTCCTCCCCCACCGGCTCCCCCTGGAAAGGGCAACGCCTTTTGTGCCCCCATCAAACGCAACCACAGCGTAATGTCCAATTGATCCCACCCCATGCCTGGGTGAGCCGCCAAACGTTGCCTAAACTGCTCATTGTATTTCCACCACGCCCAACCACCTTAAGTTCGATAAGCCTCCCAAATCCCATCCACATAACAAAAAAGACCCAAACAGTGCTGTGGGCTCTTTTCCCCAACCACACTTGCCAAAATACAGAAAGCCCGGAGCCAATTCCCGAATGACTTAGGAATCCTCCGAAACCTCCTTTCCTCCTCTTCCTTTAAACCGTCCTTAGACAAATCATCTTTTACCCCAGCCACCTCATCCAACGGAAGCAGGGATAAAGTTCCACATACTCCCCCCGCCATATGCCTTCTTTAACCTCCTGTTTCAAATGAAACCCCAAAGGCCCAGAAAATGACACGTAGGCATTCCTCCTTGCCACATCCGCCACTCCTGCGGACTCACCGAGTGAACCCACATTGCCCCTCGGCCCATTAGAAGCCATAACTTCACCACCAAGAGCTCCACCAGCTCTCACAACTGGCCCACCTGCCCCCTTCCAAGCTTGAGCCAAATCCACACCCTGGTTCACACCCCTTGGTGAACCCGACCAAGCCTCAAAAGCCCCCTGTAAAAAAGACATGAAAGAACCAACATCACCACCATTTCCGTTACCTGTCGCCACACAAGGTCCTCCCGAACTTCCTGGCACCTCCATCGCCACTGACTCCAAACCTCCTGCACCACCTCCACCAACTCCAGCAGCCTGGAAACCACCCACCGGCTATGGACTCCTCTTCCGAACCATTGGAACTGTGGACGAAAAATTTATTGTGCGATGAGCCCCAGAACCTGAAGTACCAAAATCAACCACTCGCTCCCTCACATCAACCTCCGGAGCCCCATCATCTCCACCACCTGAACACCAATTTACTTCGAGCTCTTGGGTGCCCTCACCCCGCACACCAACACCCTGTGTCACACCACCGTCCACATCCCTATCCACCAACTGTCTTACCACCGAAACATCAGTCCCTGAGACAGCCCTTGCTCCTCCTCTGGGACCCCTGGCGGAACACCGACCTCTCCTTCTCCCCAAGGAACTCCTCGAACTCCGCACTCCTTCTCTCCTGGTAGAGCTCACCACACCACCCCTCCGACCGGAAGGATCCTTAACCCCCGAAACTGGCCTCAAGCTCCTACCTTCCACACGCCTGAAAGCGCTCACGCCAGCCTCATTTCCAACTGCGTCACCACCAGCCAACATCCGCTGGACCAACCGACCACGACCTCTCACAGCCTCCAATCTCAATGTCTCGGCCGCCGATATATCACTGGATTCGCCTCCCGGATTAAACCACACTGGAGGCCTCGAAATCCTGGCAGGCCGAGAACCCCCATCCGTCGCCAACACCTCCGACAGGCTTCTTCTGGCCCACTCCACACCACGGTGCCGAGCCGCCTCCCGCACTTCCTCCAGTAGTGACTCCAGCTCGCCACCTTCCGCCATTTCCAAAAACAATACTAAAAGGCAAAAAGCCGAAAAAACACCGCTTCTCTGACGCAGCACAGATTTTCACCGCTCTACCTCAGGAGAAAAAAGGCGCGCAGAGCCTCTCCACACACGCCTTAAGTACCCTCCTGTCGACTCCTCACACACCGCTCCCGCTCAATCTCCTCACGTGCTGCAAAACCTTCTAGAAAAAATCCTCCCTGCGTCCTGACATCAGAGGCAACTTAAGGGCCTTACGCCCTAGGTGCTTTAGGCCTTATAAATGCAAACAAAATTTACTTTCAGCAAACAAATTTAATTTGCTTTGTCCTGCAGACAGAGCGAGATAACTCGATAACGGTACCTGATGGTGCCTTTGAAGTCCCGAGTTATCTCAATCTCAGTAGTGAAGGGGTTAATGTCAGCAGTTCTCAATATGCACTTTTACATGTAAATTATAATGTTCCAATGTTTTTGCACTCCTGTACATGAAGTCTAGTTTCAGTAAATATCTTGCTTAAACCATTTGGGGAAAAAAAGGAAACAAAATAATATAATATGTGGAGTGCAGTCTAATAGTAAAAGAGTCACATTACCGTACCAAATGGTGCAAGACTCACAGATCCACCAACATATGTAAAATATGTGCGAAAATAACCTTCAAAATAGTGGAACAGTGCAACCCAACCTGTTGCTGTTAGGCCAAGGTCAGACAAGAGATTTGGAGAGTGGAAGGAACGTCCTTGAGTGTGGACGTTCCTTCCACTCTGACGCCCGTCTGGCCACCTCGTTGAGTGCAGTTAGTGCGCTCAGCGCTGCAAGGCTCGATCCTCCTGAATTAGATGTCATCGCGCCGCTGCAATGACATCTAATGGTCCCGTCGGGGTCCCGGAGTGCTGGGCTGACATCCAAGATGTCAACCCGCACCGGGGGGCGCAGCAATCGGCTGGAATCCTGGCCGATTGCTGCCTCCTGTGCATGGACGCGCTCAGCGCGTCCATAGCACAGAAGAACCACTTGGCTGGACGCGCTGAGCGCGTCCATAGCAGCCAAGTGGTAAAAATAAAAGCTAGGGTTAAATTTTAAGCTGTGTCACAGATTTAGTGTTAGAGTCAATTTAAACAGTGAAACAAATTTAATTTGTTTCATAAAGTCCTTTGCTGACTATTACTTGTATTTTAAGTTAAGATCAATTCGATAGTTGATATCAATTTGATAGTTCATTTCAAATTCGATAGTTGATAACAATTATTAAAAATTTTCTTATATGATGATGACAGTGTAAAACAAAATAAATTCGTTATACTTCCGAACTACGAATTATCAATTTTCGTTACAAATTCTGAACTTTTCCGAAACGAATGCACATCTCTAATCAGAACTTGTTTACCAACAGTGGAATGACAGATTATAAATAGATTATACATACAATATCCTCCGTTACAATTTTGTAGTACGATCAATATGACAGCATGCATGAAATAAGAAAAGTAGCCATTTATTTACAGGGATGTGAACCTGAAATTATTTCCTGTTTTGAAAGAGTGATCACATATAGCATTAACAATTTAATTTGATGGCTACAATATAACAACCTCCTTCATCGCAGCCGCCCAGACACCACAGGTTCAATCAGGAAAACCTTTAACTTTATTTTATAACATCAGGTTCTGTCAAGTGACCAAACTTTGAAATTGCATCTGATACTTGTTATTGGATCATAATGATTACACATGATTAAACATGAAAACCTTTACCGTGGGATTGTAAACATTTACAATAAAGTATGGGAAGTAATGCAGAATATTATGATCCAGATCTATTTCAAATGTATTGTTTCAACTATCTTGTCAAATATAATTTCTATTTTTCTCAATTCAGTGTTACTGTATAGATAAAGTTGTGGTGTGTGGAACGCAATATGTATTTTTATAGAAACGTTTGTATATGTGAGAGGGCTGAGTCAATGTAAATCACCAATAAAGTACTTTTTATGTTATAATTCTTATTATTTATATTATTATTATTATTATAATATTATTATAATAATAATAAAAAAAAAATCATTGTCATCATTTATTTAACCACTTCAATGCTAAGGACGCGCTCAGCGCATCCAACCGCATGTAGCGTTCCATGCGGTGGACGCGGTGAGCGCGTCCTCTCTTTGGGGCCAGCGTTCGGCCAGGTTCCGGCCGATCGCTGGCCCCCCCGGTGCGGGCTGACATCCTCGATGTCAGCCCAGCACCCGGAACCGCTGCCGGAGTAATTAGGTGTCATCGCGGGGGCGCGATGACACCTAATTCAGGCGCCCCCCGCATGTGCGGAGGAGGCGCCTGAAAGGGACAGGGGGAGGTCCTTTGGACCTCTCTCCCTCCCGATCGACGGCGTGCAGGGGGTTAACCCAGGCACTGTTTGGAAGGGCACAGCCTGCCCTTCCAAATGGTACCTGGCATTAACCCCTTGGGGGCCGGATCACGAATCGGCGCTGAAAAGCGCCGGTTTGTGATCCTTTCCTGGAGCTGGCCGACATCTTGGATGTCGGCCAAGCTTCTGGGAATGCCCCCTGAGGACTGGCGTCATCGTGCATAGCACAATGACGCCAGTCCTGGAGTTAACCCCTAACTGCCACCAATGGTGGAGATAGGGGGTTCCAATGAACCCCCTATCTCCAGATCCGTGGCAGTTAGGGGTTAATATTTGGTATTGTTGGATTGGCCAGAGCATGGCCGTTCCAACAATACCAAACATGAGTAAGAAAAAAGTTTTTAAAAAAAATTAAAAATAAAAATAAAAAAATATTTAAAAAACAAATTATAAAAAAAAAATAAACAATTTTCTTTTTCTTTTTCTTGGTTCGTTAATGCAGCAATATTGTTCCCATTTCAATTATAATGTGAACAATGATGCTGTACTAACGATTTTTGTATGCAGTGCGTTTGTTAAAAATTGCGTAATTTTCCCCAAAAAAAATGTGAAGAGACCCCATCTCTAATTTTTTTAACAAGCGCACCCCATACAAAATATAACCGCAATTGCTCGCATGTTAAAATGTGAAAAAAAACACTTTACACGTTGTAAATTATTGAAAATTCATATTTTATTGCATTTTTTGTTATAATATACAGACTGGTCATGACGTATACATATAATAATGACATATTATGAATCTGCCGAGTCTGACGGAAAGAACGAAATATAATATGTCTGGGTCATATACTAAAATAAGCCTTCAAAACACGCTTAAACATGATGAGCGAAATCGGTAAAAATGACCTCAGCACAGAGGCGGGAAAAGCCTCAGCAGCGAAAGGGTTAAAAATTGTCATCATTTATATAGCGACAACAGTTTCCGCAGCGGTTTACAATAACGAAAGGGACCGAGATAAACGGACATATGAAGAAGAACCCCCAAAAAGGGTTAGTGTGAAAGGCGCTACAGAAGCTAGTGAAAACGTGGTATGCCTTAAAGCGGCTCACTAAATAAGTGTATCCTTCACTTCAAAAGTAGAATTTTAAGAAAAAACACCTTATGGTGTAAAGGAGCGCATAAAATTTAAACAGTATCACAAATAAAGAGCAATGACAGTTCCTTTTCCTTGAATATAGTACCAGATCTATTTGTTTTGGGCCATCAGTCTCTGAAAGAACAGAAAAAAGATCCTCATTGCGTAATATTTGATTGCACCAAAGAATGATAAGAGGTAAAAATCTAGAGGTTCCACTCACAAACAAGGAGTCTACAAGACTCTAGGTGTATGCCTTTAAGCCTCTTCAGGGGGGCTCCTCCCATCAACGAAAAAAAGGTCCTTGTTTGCTTCAAGCCTGGATATATAGTGTTAGAGAGCCTCCAGTTATGGTGGCTCTGTACAGGCGCCTAGGACCTCTTATGTGAGGGGGTCCCACCTCGTCTTTCCACTGGTCGTTGGATTTCGTCCTCGTTTTTCACGAATGTCGATCAAAAATATCAAAGTGGCATAAATAGCAGCATAAAAATAAATTTATTAAGAAGGGTACATGCAAGCACCATGTAAAATAATAGTAAAAACTGAGACGCGTTTCGCCTACTGCTGTAGGCTTTATCAATAGGATTTGCCCCCTAAGGAACATCTTTCGCCTTAAATAGTCTATCTCTATTTGATTAGAAACCGCATGTATCCGGCGTGCGGTTCACCTGCGTTCCACACATGGTCAGTTCCGGTATGATGCACTTCCGTTTCCGGAAGCCCATGCCTAGACGAGTCTCTCCAGCCGGATGTTTACAATTTCACTTTCAATTTTATCATAGAGCCATTCAAACCTCAGACCTTAAAGTCATATCGACGTATGCCTGAACAAGCATCAAAAGGGCATTAAGTAAACATATTGCAGAATCGTCTTTCGAAGCCCATATGTATCTAACGTATAACTTAGCCTATCCTCTATATAATTAGCTGATCCTCATACAACAAACTTCCGTTTCCGGAAGTATGCACGTAGATATCTTTCAAAGAACATTTCCAATTCTACTTTCATTTTCGGCGTGGGGCTATTCCGACCTTAACGTCATAATTATATATATTAAAAAGAGCACACAACAGAATTGTCCTAGCTTAAATAAATCTCATTATAAAGACGATGCTCCAATTAGAAACAGATGAGAAAGATCTAGATCTCTTTCATAATTTTCCCTCAAACTCATTTTATAAAAAGGCAAATATATACTGTATATACACTCTGCTTTTCACATATAAAAATTCTCTAAGATCCTGAATCATAAAAAGTGGCAAACTTCGAAGTCTACATTCATTCCTCTAGGAGTCATGGTATCCAAGACAAAAATCCACCTCATCTCTGTTTTAATTAATTTCTCAATCAAATTATCTCCTCGCCAATTCTTTTTAATTTTCTCTATCGCCCAAAATTTAATCCTTCTTGGGTTACATTGATGGGTGTCCCTGAAATGTACAGACACACTGTGTTTTGCATATCCTCTCACAATATTGCATAAATGTTCATTAATCCTAATGTAAAGGGCCCTCGAGGTATGTCCTACATATTGTAGCCCACATGGGCATTCCAGTACATACACCACATGGGTGGACAGGCAGGTAATAAGTTCTTTGATTTTATATTGTATTTTTTCGGTGGAAGACTCAAAAATTTTCATTACTCTCTTATTATTACCGGTTTTTCTACATGAAATGCAATGTCCACAGCCATAAAAGCCTGTACACCATAAACGGACATATGATGGAATTGGAAACAAGAGGTGTAGAGGGTCCTGCTCATAGGAGCTTACAATCTGGAGGGATCTGGGTTGAGGAAGACAAGGGGAATTTTACTAGATAGCAGGATCATTAGTGCCAGTGGTTTGGGAATGGTGGGGCCATAGAAGTGGCTTCAATCCTTTGTGAGTAGGTGAGCAGAGGGATGATTTGCATCAGTGATGTGGTACGCTAATCTGAAGAGATGGGTTTTGAGGGATTTCTTGAAGTCCTGAAGAACAGGGGAGAGTTTGATAGGGCGAGGTAAGTCATTCCACAGGACCAGTGCTGCCTGTGAGAAGTCTTGGAGGCGAGAGTTGGACGTGCACGTGTAGACAGATAACAGGAGGAGCTCTCCTGTTGACGGGAGATACCTGGATGGGACGTGCTTGCGGAGTAATGAAGAAATGTAGGGAGGAGTTGAGTTATTGAGCGATTTCAACGTGAGCATCAGTATTTTGAACTGTGTCCTGGAACGTACAGGAAACCAATGGAGGGACTGGCAGAGGGGGGGAGGTACGAGAGGTGCGCCTGGTGAGAAAAATAAGCCTGGCGCCTTCATTCATTTAAGATTGCAAAGTGGCAATATAGGCATTGGGGCCAATAAGAAGCGAGTTGCAGTAATCAAGTCGTGAAATGAAAAGAGCATGAACCAACACCTTTGCGGTATCTTGTGTCAGAAAGGAGCGGACACAGGCAATGTCTTTGAGTTGCAACAAAAATGGCTACATCTCGCTTTCGTAGTTTCAGTCAATAAAGTGTTAACAAATAATATAACATACGCTAGGACGTGATGCCTGGTTTAATGGATCAGTATAATAATAAATAAAACATTTCACATAGTTAATGTGATGCATAACTATGAATGGAAAATACGTCTCGAATAATTTGTTTGTTTACTGAGGCAGTCAAAGGCTTATCTTATTTACAACGGGATGAAGTGATTACATATTTGTCAGGACTGATTGGGTTTTTACTACGCATCCTCATTCCAGTGATTAAAAAAAAACACATTAGAAAAGCAATTGTTTTAATTTAAATGAAGGTAATTTTTGTCAAATTTTCGAAGATGATGCCATTACTGACTTCAAAGGAGTATTAGCTATTAAATATAAAAGGGTCACTTAAACAGATGAAACATGGTGGGTGGATCGGCACAGTTGGAGGAGAAAATGCCTTTTGTTTAACATAAAATAATGAGTTGGCAGAGCTTTCCAAATGAAACAAACACATTTTGTGTAATCTGAATATGAGTCGTGAGGAAAAGTGTGGTGTGACAACCTGATTGTGTTTAACCCTATAGTGACCAGGCGATTTTACCACTGTCTGTCCGAAAGTATCCACTGCTGTTTTTACATTTCTGCGCTGTTTGTGTTTAGCTCCAATTTTCCTCTTACTCGTTTATGGAACCCACAGATATTATATACCGTTTTTCTCGCCATTAAATAGACTTTCTAAAGATACCATTATTTTCTTCATATCCTATAATTTATTATAAAAAGATGTATGAAATATGATGAGAAAATGGAAAAAACACACTTTGACCCCAAAAATCTACAACCGCCAAAAAGACCCCAGCTATATAGTTTTGAAATTGTCTCCTGAGTTGAGAAATACCCAATGTTTACATGGTTTTGCTTTTTAACCCCTTCACTGCTGAGCCATTTCACCTCTGCTGAGCTCATTTAGACCATTTTATGCTCTTCATGTTTTAATGTGATTTGAAGCCCTATTTTATTATACGACCAAGACCAATTTTTTTTTTAAAAAACTCATTTTTTAATTTTTTTTAATCTTCTTTTTTTTATTTTTATACCAAACATGATCATGTGTTGGCCTTTCCAATGATACCAAGCATGGCCCTCTATATGCCACCAATTAGGAGATTTGGGGCTCCAAAGGACCCCCTAGGTCCGCTTGGCAGTTAGGGAGTTAACCATCCAATTGACATCATCGCGCATATGGTGACAAGGTCAGAGTGTGGGGGAGACTCCGGAGGCTTGGCTGACATAACAAGAAATAAGCAGAATCTCTGCTTATTTTTTGTTATACTGCCGTACTGAGCATTACGTCCTGCATGCTCCTGAGGATGCCAGTGTTTATGGCGAAACGCGTCGAGTGATGGAGTGATTACCTCCATGCACATTGTGTTTTTTATTTTAATATTTTTTTGTCTCTGTAGCTTGGTGTTAATCATGGGGTGGGTTGGCTCTAAGCTGGTAGCGCTCCCAGCATTGATTTTGAGCCTCAATCTTTCCTTTACCTATTGTAATTTCACTTGCCACTCATCCTATTGGGAACTCTCTCTATAGCAGCTTCTCTCTGTCCTATTGTGCGGACCCACAAAGGCCCGTTTCATCACTTTGATAGGAGTTGATGGAATTTAGGTTGTTTGTGTCCCCTGTGAGAGACTTATCTAGGTGCACCTAGTACCCTATGTGGCATTTATTACGCTGACCGGAGCTACAGAGACTTTTTATTCTTTCCTTGGATTGTAATTACGTTGTTCTGTTTTTCAGTTTTTAATAAACGTTAAATTTTACATACTATCTCAGTCAATCAATATCCTTTGTTCCAACCTTTTAAAAGTTGCAGAGGGAGAGGTTTACCCCTGTTCGGCAGCTGGTTGGCTTTCTTCGGTGGCGTTCGGTGGTCAGTTTGGTGAAGTTCGACGGATCGTCGGCTGCGTTCGTTGTTTTATCGGCGGTGTTCGGCGATTTCTCTGCAGCGTTAGGCAGGTTTATCAGCTGCGTTTGGAGGTGTGTGGTTCCATTCAGCGGGTTTGTCAGCAGCGTTCAGTGGATCCATTCGGTGCACTTTGAGGACCCTGCAGTGAGTGCTGAATTCACTGCAGGGTCTGCGAATTGAACTCGCAAATCCCACCGAGTGCACCAAATGAAAGAGCACTGGAATTTCGAAAAATCGGTGCTCTTGGAATAACCCCTTTTGCGTTTAGCTGTTTGTTCATTTTACATATTAAATTGATATTTGTGCAATTTCATCTTATTTTATCATAGGAAGCAACCTCATGATACATTGCGGATACGTAGCTCAGTTACAGGAAAATAATCCCACACTTCATCTTCTAATAAAAAATAATAAAAATGCTATCATTTCTAAATAATGTATACACAGCTAATTGAAAATCAGAGTTATTAAGACATTTTGGACTCTAGAAAGAATAACCAAGCCCCTTGGGTGGCGCAGAGAGAAACAAAATACTCCTTTTTGACAGTTATTTTAATTCGCGAAAACAAATATTATACACAGTGGACAGATACGTACAGTTATCTGAAAAATAAACAGTAAATTGTATTGCACTCGGGAGAGTTCTGTTCTTAATTCTCTTTTCACATGGAATCATCTTCCTTTGCACGACTAAGTCATTCTTTAAGATTGAAAGAAATATATTTGGATCCTGAGTTCATCCCAGTGGTCCATGTTCAAGTCGGTGTCTCTCCGAGACGGAGATAAAGTACGTAATGTTTTTATTAAAGGATATCTGTCAGAGAACGCTTATGTCATGTTTGGTGAATCCCAAGCCCATATATTTTTTAATATATATTCTAGTAATCTGTGTCACTGGAAGAAAAGTAATAAATCACATAAAAGGGAATAAAATCCTCAGAACAAATTAAAAGAATTGATTTTTATAAAGTGGGAAGCTCGTTTAACAAACTGAACGAAATGGCCCAGGTTTGTGGTAAAATCCTTGAGTTTATTATTGGTTTTGTTCGGGCTCTTTAAGGTTAATGATCAATGCAATAAAATGAAAGCTCATAATGACTAATCACAAATCCAAATATATTCAACTATGTCAGATCATTTAACATCTTCCTTTGTCTATGTCTTTCTCTGTATCCCTTTGTCTGTCTATTTTACTTTCTCTCTGTCTATTTCTTTCTTTCTCTCACTACCTTGCATTCTTTGTCTTTCTTTCTTTCTTTCTTTCTTTCACTCGCTGTCTTTACTTTGCATTCTTTGTGTTTTTCTTTCTTTCTTTTCTCTTTCTTACTTTCTTTCACTCGCTGTCTCTATCTTGCATTCTGTGTTTCTCTTTCTTTCTTTCTTTCACTCGCTGTCTCTACCTTGCATTCTTTGTGTTTCTCTTTCTTTCTTTTTCTCTTTCTTTCTTTCACTCGCTGTCTCTCCCAACTTGCATTCTTTCTTTATTTCTTTCTCCCACTCGCTGTATCTACCTTGCATTTTGTGTTTTTCTTTCTTTCTTTCTTTCACTCGCTGTCTCTCTACCTTGCATTCTTGTGTTTCTCTTTCTTTCTTTCTTTCACTCGCTGTCTCTACCTTGCATTCTTGTGTTTCTCTTTCTTCTTTCTTTTTCTCTTTCTTTTCTTTCTTCTCCACTCGCTGTATCTACCTTGCATTCTTTGTGTTTCTCTTTCTTCTTTCTTTCTTTCTTTCTTTCTTTCTTTCACGTGCTGTCTCTATCTTGCATTCTGTGTTTCTCTTTCTTTCTTTCTTTCTCTTTCTTTCTTCTTTCTTTCTTTCACTCGCTGTCTCTACCTTGCATTCTTTGTGTTTCTCTTTCTTTCTTTTTCTCTTTCTTTCTTTCACTCGCTGTCTCTCCCAACTTGCATTCTTTCTTTATTTCTTTCTCCCACTCGCTGTATCTACCTTGCATTTTGTGTTTTTCTTTCTTTCTTTCTTTCACTCGCTGTCTCTATCTTACATTCTGTGTTTCTCTTTCTTTCTTTCTTTCACTCGCTGTCTCTACCTTGCATTCTTTGTGTTTCTCTTTCTTTCTTTTTCTCTTTCTTTCTTTCTTTCTCCCACTCGCTGTATCTACCTTGCATTCTTTGTGTTTTTCTTTCTTTCTTTCTTTCTTTCTTTCTTTCTTTCACGTGCTGTCTCTATCTTGCATTCTGTGTTCTCTTTCTTTCTTTCTTTTCTCTTCTTTCTTTTCTCTTCTTTCTTTCACTCGCTGTCTCTACCTTGCATTCTTTGTGTTCTCTTTCTTTCTTTTTCTCTTTCTTTCTTCTTTCTTTCTTTCACGTGCTGTCTCTATCTTGCATTCTGTGTTCTCTTTCTTTCTTTCTTTCTCTTTCTTTCTTTCTTTCTTCTTCACTCGCTGTCTCTACCTTGCATTCTTTGTGTTCTCTTTCTTTCTTTTTCTCTTTCTTTCTTTCACTCGCTGTCTCTCCCAACTTGCATTCTTTCTTTATTCTTTCTCCCACTCGCTGTATCTACCTTGCATTTTGTGTTTTTCTTTCTTTCTTTCTTTCACTCGCTGTCTCTATCTTACATTCTGTGTTTCTCTTTCTTTCTTTCTTTCACTCGCTGTCTCTACCTTGCATTCTTTGTGTTTCTCTTTCTTTCTTTTTCTCTTTCTTTCTTTCTTTCTCCCACTCGCTGTATCTACCTTGCATTCTTTGTGTTTTTCTTTCTTTCTTTCTTTCTTTCTTCTTTCTTTCTTTCACGTGCTGTCTCTATCTTGCATTCTGTGTTTCTCTTTCTTTCTTTCTTCTCTTTCTTTCTTTCTTCTTTCTTTCTTTCACTCGCTGTCTCTACCTTGCATTCTTTGTGTTTCTCTTTCTTTCTTTTTCTCTTTCTTTCTTTCTTTCTTTCTTTCTTTATTCTTTCTTTCACTCGCTGTCTCTCTACCTTGCATTTTTTGTGTTTTTCTTTCTTACTTTCTTTCACTCGCTGTCTTTACTTTGCATTCTTTGTGTTTCTCTTGCTTTCTTTTTTCTCTTTTTATCGTTTTCTTTTTTCTCCCACTCACTGTATCTATCTTGCATTCTTTGTCTTTTTCTTTTTTTCTTTCTCTTGCTGTCTCTCTCTACCTTGCATTCTTTCAGGGTTATTCAAAGAGATCCAAATGGCTGCCGAAAGGTAACCAAACGCTGAAAATCAACGTTCGGTTACCTTTCTTGGCCATTCAGCTATTCAGAGAGCAGGCAATTCGCCATATGTTGGCGAATTGCCTGCACATACGGTGCCTGTTCGAGGGCAGTGAAATCCCCATAGAGAAGCAATGCTTCGGCTATTCAGAGAACAAAAAACAGCAGTGAAAAGTAGCCGAATTGCCCTGCCATTTGGTGGTTTCATGCGGCAGATTTATTCAGGCGAATAGGATTAATGTTAAAAATATTCCTGTTTTAATCCAATATCTAATAAACCGTTTATTATAATATTCTGCAGTATTAAGATTCTTTATTGTTACATTTTTTTTCGATCTTTTAACCACTTGGCTGCTGAGGACGCGCTCAATGTGTCCTGCCAAGTGTTCCTCCTGTGCTACGGACGCGCTGAGCGCCTCATGTTAGCCAGGATTCCGGTTGATTGCTGGCCCCCCCTGGTGCGGGCTGATATCTGCATGTCAGCCTGGCACTCCGGGACCCTGGGGGGAAGATAGAGGTCATTGCGGCGGCACAATGACATCTATTTCAGGTGCCCCCCCTCCCCCCGCGAGTGCGGAGGAGGTGCCTGAAAAGGAGGGGGGAGGTCCTTCGGACCTCTCTCCCTCCCGATCGCCGGGGTCCAGTGGCTGAAGGCAAGCACGGTTTGGAAGGGCACAGCCTGCCCTTCCAAACCGTGCCTGCCTTTAACCCCTTGGGTGCCGGATCACGATTCAGCGCCGAATCGTGATCCTCTCCCGGAGCTGGCCGACATCTTGGATGTCGGCCAAGCTTTCGGGAAAGCCCCCTGACAACTGGCGTCATCGTGCATAGCACGATATCGCCAGTCCTGGAGTTAACCCCTAACTGCCACCAATGGTGGAGATAGGGGGTTCCAATGAACCCCCATCTCCCGATCCGTGGCAGCTAGGGGTTTATTGTTTGGTACTGTTGGATCGGCCAAAAATAAAAATAAGAAAATAAGAAAAAAAAATGAACAAGTTTTTTTGTTTGTTTGATTTGTTAACGCAGCAATATTGTTCCCATTTCAATTATAATGTGAACAATGATGCTGCACTAACGATTTTTGTATGCGGTGCGTTTGTTAAAAATAGCGAAATGTTCCCCAAAAAAAAAATGTAACGAGACCCCATCTCTAATTTTTTTAGCAAGCGCACCCCATAGAAAATATAACCGCAAATGCTCGCATGTTAAAATGGGGAAAAAAAAACACTTTACACATTGTAAATTATTGAAAATTCTAATTTTATTGCATTTTTTGTTATAATAATGACATATTATGAATCTGCCAAGTCTGCCGGAAAGAACGATATATAATATGTCTGGGTCATATATTAAAATAAGGCTTCAAAACGCGGTTAAACATGATGAGCGAAACCGGTAAAAATGAGCTCAGCACAGAGGCGTGAAATGCCTTAGCAGCGAAAGGGTTAAGCAAGCATTTTTCAGGATTTTTTTGCCAAAAATGTTTTGCCGATTTTTTTTAAAAAAAATTTTTAAATGTTTTTTCTGTATAGCCCTTTTTATTATCATTCCCTGGACCTCATATGAAAATTTCAGACATTTTCACTCTGTAGTTTCTTTGCAAACAGCGTTTCACTTTTCAAACATTCAAATAAACAGTTTTTTTTTTCTCACTCCATTCCTCTGCGGTGTCGGCTTTTTCCGGCGGCTGCTCTGTGCTGTGATCGGCTCATGCTCAGGTTTCTCCGTCGTGTTCGGCGGGGTTAATCCAGATGTTTTTGCGGGTTTTCGGCGTGCATTCGCCGGGTTTTGCAGGGAGTGTTCGGAAGGTTTGACGGCCCTGTGGTGCTTGCTGAATACTCCGTAGGGTTGCCGAAATGGGATTGCTGAATCAAGCCGAATTGAAGAGAACGAAAAGTCACTGAACGTGCGGTGGCTTTTCGATTCTCTTTGAATAACGCTGTTTGTCTTTCTCTTTCTTTCTTTCTTTTTCTCTTTTTCTCTTTCTTTCTTTCTTTCTCTCGCTGTCTCTCTCTACCTTGCAATCTTTGTGTTTCTTTGTGTTTCTTTCTTTCTCTTTCTCTCTTTCTTTCTTTCTTTCTTTCTTTCTTTCTTTCGCTTTCTGTTTCTGTGTCTACATCGACCTACCTTTCGTTCTGCTTTTGTCTTTCTCATACTCACTCAGGGTTATTCAGAGAAAGGTGAAGACCAGGAGACTTGGCAGGAGAAGAGAACAATCTAGAGCAAATAGCTGATTTGGAAAGTGAGATAAATGGGAGAATTTTTCTGGTTTGGCTATTTTGATCTAGAATGTTCACTTCTCCAGTCATTCTCCTGAGTTTCACCTTTATTCGCCTCTATAGACCTGTTTGTAAACAGTAAAAAATATAACATTGCCTGCTTTCCAACCAAACCCTAATATATGCTCAAAAACCAAAAGACTCATCTTTCAACATCAAGGCAAACCGTCCATATACACTAACATTTACATTGTCTACCACCAGAATCACATGTCAAGAGCAGCCAAGACCTATACCTTTAAAGGTAAACCCTCTCCAGCTTATTGTGGCCGCTATAGAAAGAACTAGTCATTAATAGTGATGGACTGAACACCCCCGTGTTCGGTTCGCATTCGAACTCGAACATCCAAAAAAGTTCGAGTTCAAACTCGAACACAATTCGAACACAATTCAAACACAATGCAAGTCAAAGGGGCTCGAACGTTAGAAAATTAAGGTCCCCTCCAGAGGGCATATATGCAAGATATTGGCCATAAAAGGTGCATGGGGGTCAGGGTACTGCCCTGGGGGACAGGAAACAAAGAAAAAAAAGTTTTTAACCCTTTCACTGCTGAGTGTTGAGCTATATCACAGCTGTGTGCTGAGCTCATTTTTACAGTTTTTGTACTCAGGTTTAAATGTGATTTGGAGCCATGGGAAATGTTTTATCACCAAAGAGTGGGAAATGTTTGACCAACAATGAGTGGGAAATGTTTGACCAACAATGAGTGGGAAATGTTTGACCAACAAGGTGTGGGAAATGTTTGACCAACAAGGAGTGGGAAATGTTTGACCAACAATGAGTGGGAAATGTTTGACCAACAAGGTGTGGGAAATGTTTGACCAACAAGGAGTGGGAAATGTTTGACCAACAAGGTGTGGGAAATGTTTGACCAACAAGGAGTGGGAAATGTTTATGAATACCATAGGCTTCAATGTTAGAAATATTCCTGTTTTAATCCAATATCTAATAAACCGTTTATTATTATATTCTGCAGTAAAGAGTCTCTTTATTTACAGTATAGATTTTTTAGGATCTTATAAGCATGTTTTTGAATTTTATTTTTTAACTTTCAGCGGACTTCCCGAAATGTTTGAAGTTCGTGAATTTTCGAACAGCCGATGTTTGAATCGAGCCCATCCCTAGTCGTTAACACGTGTCAGTGACATCTCAAGCCACAAGATCAACACAGGGATATTTTGTATATGTTTTCTTAGTTTCAATCCACAAATGGAAGATTAAGTTAAACATTTGACAAAATAACCTAAAAAAATAACATGTTGCAATTTTCTTATTCATGCTATAAATAATTAATGTCTTGGAAACACTTGCTATTCCTCGCTATGATACTCCCTTTGCACATCCTATACCTAACATCAATATGAGTTAAACTGGACCATCTTGTTGTGCATTGAACATCGATTACCAGGTGACCTGTTTGGGTTAAACCAAGTTACACTCGTTAACTCATTGTAAGTTGAAACCCACACATTGCTGAACTGCAGTCAATAAATTAGCTATGTGTATTTTACACTGAATAATTATACCCTAATGGCAGAATAGGCACCTTGTTAACCCCTTCACTACTGTGATTGTGTACATATGGTCAGCAGTAGCAGACACAGCAGCCCGAGATCATGTTAACACACCTTGTAGCTATACTATATCATTGCAAATTAAATTCCTTTTTTTGGCTCCAGAAGGTGCTCCCAAAATTTTAACCTTGTGGGCATAATGCCCGGGGTGCTAAAACTGTTTAAAATGGGCTGTGGACTGCTCTGATACATTGCGCTTTCTCCAGCCCAAAGTCACAAGCTGGAGTTCCAGCTGCAATAACTGCTTTTGCCACTATATGGCACCATCAAGTTTATTACAGTAAGAAACATGCTGGGAATATTCCCGAATATTTCTTACTGTATAATTAATTAAAAATGATTTTCTTAAAAACTACTGGTTCCTGACAGTGGATTATTAGAAAATCACTTGGTATTGAAGGTGTTAACCTCCCTGGCGGTATTCCTGAGTGTGACTCAGGGTTAAATTTCGCTACTGCGAACGGTAACCCCGAGCCACACTCGGGCTGGATGTTTACTCACCTCCTCCTGGCTCCCTCGCTGTCCCCCGCAGTGTGATCGCGGCGAGCTGCTTCCTGGAAGGCTCCCTGCGAGTCACACGATGCAAGAGGGGCGGGGCTAGCATAAAAGGAATCTTTTTTACAGTTTACATTTGGATTATACAGTGTAATGTTTATGAACGGCCACTAGATGGCAGTACAGGATAAGGAATAGACCATACATCGTCTCACCCTTGCTTGCAGACAGATTTCAGTGTATTTTGTTGTATTTTATTGAATATCATTTATTTGCATTATTTTGGATAATCATTTTTGGGATAATAAATTATTATGTCGTGTTTCAAACTTTATCGGACTCAGTGTATTTACTATTTATTTTTTATTTATTTATTAATTTATTTATAAAGGATTTTACCAGTAAGGACTCTTGCTTGCACGGATTTCAGTGCGTGATTCCTAATTATTTCCTTTAAAAAAAAATTGAGATGCTTTTAGACACGAAATTTTGAAAAAATTAGACCGCCAGGGAGGTTAATATCACATTATGTGGTGTTTTTAAATGTATGTTATTTGTGTGTCAAATATTGAAATGAAGGAGCCATATACAATAAATATTTCTTAATAGCCTACCAAAAGTGGCACAAGGAAGGACAAACGGAGAACCAGCGTTAGAGTCATGGGTTCCCAAGGCTCATCGATGCCCGTGGAGAGCAGTGGCTAGTCCATCCGGTCTGAGCACACAAAATAGCTACTATAACTCAAATTGTTGAAAAACATAATGCAGGCCATGATAGAAAGGTGTCAGAAGAACCCACATGACGTGTAACTCCCACCTAGAGATTGTTGCAGACCACGTATAACACCTTATGGCGATCTTGTTCCCTGATGGCAGTGGCCTCTTTCAACAGGATGATGGTCCCTACCACACGGCAAAATGCAGTGAGGAACATGACAAAGATTTCAAGGTGTTGTCTTGGTCTCCAAAGTTCCCAGATCTCAATCCGATTGAGTGTCGGTGGGATGTGCTGGAACAAAAAATCCGTTCCATGGAGGCCTCACATCGCAAAGGAACTGCCGCTAATATCTTGGTACCAGACACCACAGGATACGTTCAGAGGTCTTGTGGAGTCCATGCTGCATCAGAGCTGTTTTCCAACATGAGGAGGTCATATGCGATATCAGGCAGGAGGTTTTAGTGTTGTGGCTGCTCTGTGTATGTAGGGGTACATCAGGAACGTAATGTATATATACAGTCAGGTCCAGAAATATTGGGACATCGACACAATTCTAACATCTTTGGCTCTATACACCACCACAATGGAGTTGGAATGAAATAAACACAATGTGCTTTAACTGCAGACTGTCAGCTTTAATTTGAGGGTATGTACATCCAACTCAGGTGAACGGTGTAGGACTTACAGCAGTTTGCAGATGTGCCTCCCACTTGTTAAGGGACCAAAAGTAATGGGACAGAATAATAATCATAAATCAAACTTTCCCTTCTTAATACTTGGTTGCAAATCCTTTGCATTCAATCACAGCCTGAAGTCTGGAACGCATAGACATCACCAGACGCTGGGTTTCATCCCTGGTGATGCTCTGCCAGGCCTCTACTGCAACTGTCTTCAGTTCCTGCTTGTTCTTGGGGCATTTTCCCTTCAGTTTTGTCTTCAGCAAGTGAAATGCATGCTCAATGGGATTCAGGTCAGGTGATTGACTTGGCCATTGCATAACATTCCACTTCTGTCCCTTCAAAAACTCTTTGGTTGCTTTTGCAGTATGCTTTGGGTCATTATCCATCTGCACTGTGAAGCGCCATCCAATGAGTTCTGCAGCATTTGGCTGAATGTGAGCAGATAATATTGCCCGAAACACTTCAGAATTCATCCTGCTGCTTTTGTCAGCAGTCACATCATCAATAAATACAAGAGAACCAGTTCCATTGGCAGCCATACATGCCCATGCCATGGCACTACCACCACCATGCTTCACTGATGAGGTGGTATGCTTAGGATCATGAGCAGTTCCTTTCCTTCTCCATACTCTTCTCTTCCCATCACTCTGGTACAAGTTGATCTTGGTCTCATCTGTCCATAGGATCTTGTTCCAGAACTGTGAAGGCTTTGTTAGGTGTTGTTTGGCAAACTCTAATCTGGCCTTCCTGTTTTTGAGGCTCACCAATGATTTACATCTTGTGGTGAATCATCTGTATTCACTCTGGTGAAGTCTTCTCTTGATTATTGACTTTGACACACATACACCTACCTCCTGGAGAGTGTTCTTGATCTGGCCAACTGTGAATTGCAATGTGCAGATAAAAGGCCCAGGGTTAATTTCAAGTGTGCTATTTGCATTTGGAATCTGTTGCTGTCAACTATCAGGATGAGATCCAAAGAACTGTCACTATCTGTGAAACAAGCCATCATTAGGCTGAAGAAACAAAACAAACCCATCAGAGAGATAGCAAGAACATTAGGTGTGGCCAAAACAACTGGTGGAACATTCTCAAAAAGAAGGAACGCACCGGTGAGCTCAGCAACACCAAAAGACCTGGGAGACCACAGAAATTCTTTCCCTGGTGAAGGGTGTTTTCTTCACCAGGGAAAGAATTTCTGTGGTCTCCCAGGTCTTTTGGTGTTGCCGAGCTCACCGGTGCGTTCCTTCTTTTTGAGAATGTTCCACCAGTTGTTTTGGCCACACCTAATGTTCTTGTTATCTCTCTGATGGGTTTGTTTTGTTTCTTCAGCCTAATGATGGCTTGTTTCACAGATAGTGACAGTTCTTTGGATCTCATCCTGATAGTTGACAGCAACAGATTCCAAATGCAAATAGCACACTTGAAATTAACCCTGGGCCTTTTATCTGCACATTGCAATTGGGGTAATGAGGGAATATCACACACCTGGCCATGGAACAGCTGAGAAGCCAATTGTCCCATTACTTTTGGTCCCTTAACAAGTGGGAGGCACATCTGCAAACTGTTGTAAGTCCTACACCGTTCACCTGAGTTGGATGTACATACCCTCAAAGTAAAGCTGACAGCCTGCAGTTAAAGCACATTGTGTTTGTTTCATTCCAACTCCATTGTGGTGGTGTATAGAGCCAAAGATGTTAGAATTGTGTCGATGTCCCAATAATTCTGGACCTGACTGTATATAGAAGAGTTAATGATACTGTTTTATTTTCTTCCTTATTTTACTTGACTTGCAACAATGTATCACCAGGATCATGAACGCAGTTACAAACTGCTGGTTTTGTATCCTCACAATGGTATAATGGTGATAATTACCACCTGTAAATTCACCCTCCAGCCGTACCTAATGCTCAACTTGGAATCCGGCCCTAAGTCTCAGATCATGAATAAATATATCATGTATTGAGCACACGGCAAAAAAAACAACTGAGAAGGGACCCAGTAAAAGTATAGGCTAACATTTGACAAGAATCCAGAAAAGTCTAATTAAAACATTAAACACAATCACCATAAACCTGAATTTTCTTTTTCATCCACAATGTTGTGCCTTCCAACAAAAATATCAGCAAAAACAGGAAAAGGAGGAAAATTGCTCCAACTGAAAAGAAGCATTGAAAAAAAAATGAAACAAGATGTTTACTTTATAATTGTTCCAGGGGTGCTGTTAAATCAGAACCTTTATCACGTAATTATAGAAACCTTCAGGAGGTAAATGTTTTATTCGGCTACAGATACGAAAACTGTATTTTTGATCTAAATACATTAGTAAGAATGAGCTCAAAAAGCAAATAAAAGAAAATAAATGGAAATGAAAGAAAAACACTTCCACTGTAATCTCTTGACTAGATATTTGTGACATTCACATGAAAAGATGGAGCTCTCTTGGGCAGGAATGTAAAACTCGGCCTCCTTATTTTCCTGAACTTCAACTCCCAAGATTTTCTGGACATTTATTGCATTCAAGGATTTCTGGGAATTGGGGGCAATCAATATCTAAAGGGGGTGCATTTTGATATCCCTGCTCTTGGGGGTGATTTAGAAACCATTAATGTTTGACGATGTTACAGCGATAACAAAGGTTGGAATTAAAGAAAAATTCAAACAGTTGCAGGAGAAGCTTCATTTTGAATTTCTCTCTTTGAAAAGCCGAAGCTTGTCTCAATTGCAAACACTGGGGTTTACAACTAGGGCAAGAGCCGATGCTTTCCGAATAAACATAGAAACATAGAAAATGTTGTCAGATAAGAACCTTTCGGCCCATCTAGTCTGCCCAATTACATGGATACTTTACCTGGATTTATCTTTTGTTTAGGATAGCCTTATGCCTATCCCATGCCTGCTTAAATTCAATTACTGTTTTGGCCTCTACCACTTCAACTGGAAGGCTGTTCCATGTATCCACCACCCTCTCAGTAAAATAATGCTTCCTGATGTTACTTTAAAACCTTTGCCCCTCTAATCTAAGACTATGTCCTCTTGTTTTGCTACTTTGTTTCCTTTTAAATATACTCCTTTCCTCTACCTTGTGGATTCCCTTTACGTATTTAAATGTTTCTATCATATATCCTCTGTCTCGTCTTTTTTCCAAGCTGTACATGTTCCTGGTAACTTTTCTCCTTCAAGCCGTACACCATTTTAGTAGCCCTTCTTTGAACTCTCTCTAAGATGTCTATATCCTTCTGGAGATACGGTCTCCAGTACTGCGCACAGTACTCCAAGTGAGGTCTCACCAGTGCTCTGTACAGTGGCATGAGCACTTCCCTTTTCCTACTGCTAATACCTCTCCCTACACAACCAAGCATTCTGCCAGCATTTCCTGCTGCTCTATTACATTGACTACTTACCCTTACATCCTCTGCAATAATAACCCCTAAATCCCAACCCTCAGATGTTGAGGTTAGGACTGTATCAAATATTCTATATTCAGCCCTGGGGTTTTTACATCCCAGGTGCATTATCTTGCACTTATCCACATTAAAACTCAATTGCCACAGCTCCGACCATTTTTTTAGTTTACCTAAATCATTTGTCATTTGGCTGATCCCTCCAGGAACGTCAACCCTGTTGCAAATCTTTGTGTCATCAGCAAAAAGACATACTTTTCCATTAATACCTTCTGCAATATCACTAATAAAAATATTAAAGAGAATGGGTCCAAGTACTGACCCCTGAGGTACCCCACTGGTAACAAGACCTTGTGCCGAATAAACTCCATTTACCACAACCCTCTGTTGCCTGTCACTCAGCCACTGCCTAATCCATTCAACAATATTGGAATCCAAGCTCAAAGATTGCAATTTATTGATAAGCCTTCTATGAGGAACAGTATCAAAAGCCTTACTGAAATCTAAATAAGCAATGTCTACTGCACCACCTGTGTCTATTATTTTTGTTACCCAATCAAAAAAACCAATAAGATTAGTTTGGCATGATCTCCCTGAGGTAAACCCATGTTGTTTCTGATCCTGTAATCTATGTGTTTTTAGATGTTCAACAATCCTTTCCTTTAACATGGATTCCATTAATTTCCCCACTACTGACGTAAGACTAACTGGCCTATAGTTCCCCGATTCCTCCCTACTACCCTTCTTGTAAATGGGCACAACATTTGCTAATTTCCAGTCTTCTGGGACGACTCCCGTTAACAGATTTATTTAACCAATCCTTGTTAACGGTTTTGCTATTACACCACGGAGCTCTTTTAATAACTCCCTCTAGTCTTCATAATTCATAAACATGTAATGTGAGATAGCATTGGTGAATAGAGTCTGTCTGTCCCTCTTCCCTCCTGTCCCTGACCACCCCTGAAGGCTGTTGTGTTATTATCGCTTCTTCTCTCTTTTTCCTTTGACCTGCCAACTGCCATTAAGGAAGAAATTAAATGTTACTCTAATTATATATTGTTTATTCTCACACTTGGGGCTACATTACAGTCCTCCTGCTAAAACAGGGACGCTAGGGAGCAAAAACTGCCCTCGCAGTTTTCTCCCTAGTGCCCCCATTTTACCACGATATTACAATGCAGGTGCTAAAAAGGCTGCCTGCATTGTTCCCGGGCACTAAGCCGCGGGATGCGCGCGGTAGCACTAAGCTACCATAGGACTCCATTGAGTTTCACCTCTGCCGGTCACATGACCTGCCGGATCTCACCTCGCCTTCGGCTGTTTCTGCAAATCCTGTAAATTTCATAAGTCAAATATTTATGTTAAGGATGAATAATTAAATCAAATTGGTATCCATGTAGGTTTCCTGTACTACTTATGCCTCAGAAGCAATCACCAAGTGCCACTGCTGATTTTATTGCACATCTGTATGATGTAACAATGCATATATCCGATGTGCGAGGAATTTATTTAAAATACTTAAAGTCACGTCCAAAACAACTTCAGCAATTTGAAAGTTCTCCCATATCTGCCTATACATTGTGTTAGCCAAACTGCTGACAGATGGATAGTTTTTCAGAAAATCCTTGTAAAGAAATCTCCCTGGGCTTTCTGTTTGCCCTTAGTGCTGCGGCATGCCACACAATGTATTTCACTGTGGAGTGATTTATGGCTCTACAGACAGCAGGAGACACTCCCACTCCCCTCCCCAGCTGCCGGCTGCTGTTTGAACTAAAAATCCCTGCACTCCCAGCATTTACAAATGGCTCACAGATCTTCTGAATAGACAAAGATGCTGGATGCTTGGTAAGGTTCACCTGTTGACCCTCCTTTACAGTGCTGTGATTCCCCCTGCAAGTGTCGAAATATACAGGGTTATTCAAAGAGCTCCGAGTTGCTGGCGAAAGATAACCTTTCTGGCCATTCGGCTATTCAGAGAGCAGGCAGTTCGCAAAAATATTGGCGAATTGCCTGCACAAACGGTGCCTGCTCGAGGGCAGTGAAATCCCCATAGAGAAGCAATGCTTCGTCTATTCAGAGAACAAAAACCAGCAGTGAAAAGTTGCTGAAATGCCCTGCCATTCGGTGGTTTCATTCGGCAGGTTTATTCAGGCAAATCTCATAGGCTTCAATGTTAAAAATATTCCTGTTTTAATCCAATATCTAATAAACTGTTTATTATAATATTCTGCAGTAAAAAGATTCTTTATTTTTAGATTTTCTTAGGATCTTTTAAGCATTTTTCAGGATTTTTTTGCAATTTTTTTTCCTGATTTTTCTTTAACCACTTCGATGCGGAGGACGCGCTCAGCGCGTCCTCCGCATGGCTGCTGGTGTGCGGAGGACGCGCTGAGCGCGTCCTCCCTTTGGGGTCAGCGTTCGGCCGGGTTCCGGCCGATCGCTGGCCCCCCGGTGGGGCTGACATCCTCGATGTCAGCCCAGCATCCGGAACCGCCGCCGGTGAAATTAGGTGTCATCGCGACAGCGCGATGACACCTAATTCAGGCGCCCCCCGCATGTGCGGAGGAGGCGCCTGAAAGGGAGGGGGGGGAGGTCCTTCGGACCTCTCTCCCTCCCGATCGGCGGCGTTGTGGGGGTTAACCCAGGCACCATTTGGAAGGGCACAGCCTGCCCTTCCAAATGGTGCCTGGCATTAACCCCTGGGGAGCTGGATCGCGAATCGGCGCTGAAAAGCGCCAGTTCGTGATCCTTTCCCGGAGCTGGCTGACATCTTGGATGTCGGCCAAGCCTCCGGGAACTCCCCCTGAGGACTGGCGTCATCGTGCATAGCACGATGACGCCAGTCCTAGAGTTAACCCCTAACTGCCACCAACGGTGGAGATAGGGAGTTCCAATGAACTCCCTATCTCCCGATCCGTGGCAGCTAGGGGTTAAAGTTTGGTATGGTTGGATCAGCCAGAGCATGGCCGTTCCAATGATACCAAACACGAAAGTGAAAAAAGTTTTTTAAAAAAAATAAAAATGAAAAATAAAAATAAAAATATATTTAAAAAAAAAATTATAAAAAAAAAAAAAATTTTTTTTTTCTTTTTTTTGTTCGTTAATGCAGCAATATTGTTCCCATTTCAATTATAATGTGAACAATGATGCTGCACTAACGATTTTTGTATGCGGTGCGTTTGTTAAAAATCGTGTAATTTTCCCCAAAAAAAAATGTAACGAGACCCCATCTCTAATTTTTTTAACAAGCGCACCCCATACAAAATATAACCGCAATTGCTCGCATGTTAAAATGTGAAAAAAAACACTTTACACGTTGTAAATTATTGAAAATACATATTTTATTGCATTTTTTGTTAGAATATACAGACATGACATAACGTATACATATAATAATGACATATTATGAATCTACCGAGTCTGACGGAAAGAACAATATATAATATGTCTGGGTCATATACTAAAATAAGCCTTAAAAACACGTTTAAACATGATGAGCAAAACCGGTAAATATGACCTCAGCACAGAGGCGTGAAACGCCTCAGCAGCGAAAGGGTTAAAAAGTTTTTTAAAGTTTTTTTCTTTTTTCTGTAACAGCCCTTTTTATTATCATTCATTGGATCTTATATGCAAATTTCAGATATTTTCGCTCAGTAGTTTGTTTGCAAACAGCGTTTTACTTTTCAAACATTGAAATGTACTGTTTTTTTTCACTACATTCGTCTGCGGTGTCGGGTTTTTCCGGTGGCTGCTCTGCGCTGTGATCGGCTCCTGCTCGGGTTTCTCCGCGTGTTCGGCGGGGTTAATCCAGATGGTTTTGCGGGTTTCGGTGTGCATTCGCCTGGGTTTTGCGGTGAGTGTTCGGCAGGTTTTCGGCGGCTTTTCCCTGCACTATGACGTCCCTGTGGTGCATGCTCAGTACACCCCAGGGTCGCTGAAATAGGATCGTCCAAACAAAGCCGAATTAAAGAGAACGAAAAGTAATCGAACGTGCAGTGACTTTTCGATTCTCTTTGAAATAACCCTGATAGTTTTTATGGGGATAGACGGGGATATTTTTTTTTTCTTATATCTTGCATTTTATTACTTTGTATTTCTGTAACGACTGTAACATTCTAATGTTCTTGAACCCAGGACATACTTGAAAACGAGAGAAATCTCAATGTATCCTTCCTGGTAAAATACTTTATAATAGATAAATAGATATAAATATACATGTTTAGATATTTACATGTGTATGTTAATGTTTGCACTGCAACTCAGTAATGGGATGGTAGTAAAAAAACTGAGGGTTCCAGCAAAAGCATCGCAGCTTAGATGTTTAATTCCTCCCATGAAAGAGAAGAAAGACTAAACATAGCCGCCTCCATGAGAAGAGCAGTCACATTACATAATGACTATTTTACTTACATATTTATTTTCTGTTAATCTGTATATTTGTGTTGTTTTTTTAATATCTTGCATTGTATTACTTTGTATTTCTGTAACAACTGTAACATTTTAATGTTCTTGAACCCAGGACATACTTGAAAACGAGAGAAATCTCAATTAAAATACTTTATAAATAAACAAATTAGAAGCTACATAAAGTCACAAAACTCCACTGGAATCTGTAAAATAAAAAAAGTTTACTGATTTAATTAAGCTACAACAAAACACACACATTTGCACCGTAAATAACAATAAATAAATAAAAAATAATGTGCACACATTTGCAATAATAATTCACACTAATAAATAAAAAAAGTTAATTTAGTAAAAACACTCAAAAATAGTTAAAAAATATTTAACATTAAATCAGGGAATTAAATTTACTTTGTGGGGCATTTTGAGTGAACAGATGATAATTTACTATTTTTTAATAATTGGAATTATTAAAAAAATAGGATTTTGTATCAAAACAATATACTTATGGTATGCATGATACTTTTGGTGGCTAAATGTGATGTGATTATTTCCCACCTACATTTTACTTCATTGTGTGTTGCAGATAAATAACAAATAACAGATTGCATGCAATTAATTTTGCATAAGTGTTGCCACATTATGCCTCATTATCTATTGCAATAAATGTAAACAGATGCTAAATAATGCTTTAGGGAGGTAATTAATGATTTCAGGAATGCTGTACCGTTACACGTGTTTATACCTCATACAGCCACATTTTAGGCAGGTAGAGTTTTATAAAATGCAGAGATACATTTATTATTTAAACTGGCAGCTTGGTACTTGACCACAGGTGGTGTGCTAGGTTACAGGTGATTGCTCACAATGTGTTATTCAACAGAATTGCATAGAAGACCCTTTGAAGACTTGCAGGGCTTATTCTTAGAGCCTGTCGTTGGCAGACCAAGCCATGTTCCAGTCCAAGAGATGTCTGAATACAAAAAACAAAACCAGTATACAGAGTAATTTTGCAGCAAACCTAATAAATAAACAAGCACAGCACAAACTAATTAATGTTGAATATGTAGCTATGCATGAAAATTGTAGGGCGCACCCTTCCTTTACCCTAGACCCAGAAGATAAAAATTCATGTCAGCACAAACAAAGGCAACATTTGATTCCAAATATTGCAGCTCTCACCCATATGATTCTTCTGAATTGTCACCCGCAACCACAAATGGAAACTGACCTAATTCACCCATTCAATACCAAGTGATTTTCCTTAAATTTATTGCCAGGACCAAATGGTTTTATGGAAAATGACTTTCCATTAACCAAACTGTCAATATATTTGGAGGTGTCTCAATGTATATGTTCACTCACTGTAGATAATCCCATTCCATACAAATGCCATCATGCGAGTGGATATGTGAGTGAGGCCTTAGGTAACTGCCTATTTGGCCTAGTAATAGAGCCAATGCTGTATCCAATTGAGCATGTCTCATGACTGCAGGGGGGGCTGGCCACTCTAACCAGTCCAGTCGCTCTCTAAGCAGGAAGGCTTTGATACTAGGGCTGGTACTGATTAAAATTTTCGTGTTCAATTCTTTTAAATCGGTTAATCAATTAATTATAACACACATACAGATCCTAAACTACTTTTAGCTTATCTGCTTGGTTCTTGGGCCCTGGGTCTTGGTTCTAGGTCTGGGCCCAGGGTCTTCGGTCTGGGCCCTGACCCTTGGGTCGGGGCCCTAGCCCTTGGGTCTGGGCCCTGGGTCTTGGGCCCTGGGTCTGGTTCTTGGATCTGGGTCCTGGGTCTTGGGCCCTGGGTCTTTTCCCTGGGGTCTGTGCCCTGGGTCTGGGCCCTGGATCTGGGGTCTGGGTCTTGGCCCCAGGTCTTGGGTCTGGGGCCTGGGCCCTTGCCCTTGGGATTTGGCCCTGGGTCTTGGGTCTGGGCCCTGGGTCTGGGTCTGGGCCCCGGGTCTTGGGTCTGGGCCCCGGGTCTTGGGTCTGGGCCCTGGCCCTTGGGTCCTGGCTCTTGGGCCCTGGGTCTGGACCCTGGGTCTCGGGCCCTGGATCTGGGCCATGGGTCTTGGTCTTCTCCCTGGGGTATGGGTCTGGGCCCTGGGTCTTGGCCCCAGGTCTTGGGTCTGGGGCCTGGGCCCTTGGGTTTCAGCCCTGGGTCTTGTGCCTGGGCCCTGGGTCTTCTGTCTGGGCCCTGGCTCTTAGGTCCTGGGTCTTGGGCCCTGGGTCTTGGGCCCTGGGCCCTGGGTCTTGTCTGGTGCCTGGTGTGTGCCTGGGGTCTGGTGTGTGCCTGGGGTCTGGATCCTGCTGGGGTTTCGCTGGGTCCGAGGCTGGACTGAGACAGGCATATACCATACTCCTCCGCTGCCTTCTCGTCTGCCATCTTTTTCCTGCGCCAGTCGCTGTGTGTGATTGGAGGGTGGTGTCAAAGCAGCATGCTTCGCACACTGCTGTAGGGCCGTCCAGGGCCCCAGGAAGCCAGTACAGCTCTAGATTCAGACTCCTAGAGTCGATTCCCGGAGCTGATGGGCCCCCCGATCAAAATAAATTTAATCAATGAAAACTTTTGACGATTAATCGATTAATTAATCGTTGATTTTCCCCGCCCTATTTGATACCATTGGTTAAGGCTGCTTCCCAAAGGTCTCCAAGCCCTGAAACCTGAGCGGAGAGCTCCCTGAGCATTTTGGATAGCTGAATTAACCATGAGCATTTGGATAGCTGAATTAGCCTCCCAGAGAGGGCAGAGAAGGAACAGAGAGCTCACAGCAGTGTGACAACTCAGATAAGATTGAGTGCTCACACTGTCTAAAGTGTCCCTTTAACTGCTTTCGAATCTTAGACGGTATCAGATTTTATAAAAAAAAATCAGATTTTTTTGCTTTTTAATTCTCCAAACAAGGTAAGTCTATTTCATGTGCGCATAAAGGTTTATAAGCTATTTAAGCCTTTCCAACATTTTTGTGTAACCATTGTTTTGAGCAACAACGTGATATCACTTTCTTTTGTTAACAATATCGCCTGTTCGGAACAGGTTGATCCTTATGTCTGCTATTAATGTTAGTTAATTTAATTCTCTTCCAATATGCACTTAGCTTGCTGTTCTGCTGAGAGCTGCGGCCCTCCGCCTCACTCTGCATACCCTGGTCATTGCCAGCGCAGTGAATTAGGCAGGCAGCCAACATATAATTACTGTAACACTGTAGCACAACATTAATAGAAAAACCTTTTACCAGCACTATCTCTTCCTTGGATGCTTATAAATCAAAGTCCCCCCTGTGGGATTTAAAGCGTTTCTGATTTTTCCAAAGCAAAAAGAATTTCTGGATTGATACGATAAGTTCCACAATTGGAAGTTGAGAGCTTTTAATTAATAAATGGTTTCAATAATAAATCCCATCGGAACACACACACACACATAAATATATATGTTCTGCAGAATAAAATTATAATTTAATCTAAAAGCCATACTGAAAATACCAATGTGATCACACGCGTTGACCTAATGAGTTAAACGTACAGCTAATCCTTTTACTACATGCGTTCCTGCAGAGATTCTGGTATTTCTTGTCTTTTATCCAGCTGCAAGCTTCACATAGCGTAATGCAATGAAAGAGCAGTCATGTGGTGTGACCTGATCTCAATGACTTTGAAGGACATGCTAATTTTTCTTTTAAGAGCTGCTCATAGAAGTGTCCTCTCGGTGTTTTCCGAGATGGATGAATATGTGCGGATAAAATAGACTTCTTGTGTTAAGGAGAACACTTCCCCCACATAACCCTTCTGTTCTATTATTGTTCTACTCTCTAGACTAAAAATCAATAAAACCTGAATTATAAAAAATTATGGGTTAAATTACATTCTTCGCACATACGTTTGCGCCCGCGTGGGGCAAAACCCTTTGCGCTGAAGGTCGTGTTACAATCTCAGCGCAACAAACGCGCGTATACATCTACCGGGGGTAAACCTGCACGAACGCTGCAGGAGCTTTCTGTACTTCGCGCTTCCTATACTTAACATTGTGAGCGCAAATGCGTTTGTGCGCTGGTACGCGGATGGTATTACAATCTATGCGCAGTTTGTAACGCAAAGCCTTCAGTAGGGAGGTGTGGAAGATGTTGTGCAAGCGAAGATGTCTAGGAAGGGCAAGAGCATAAGCCACAGGGTTAACGCGGCGAATGATCTTGTATGGACCGATAAACCGAGGTGCCATTTTCATAGAAGGCATCCGCAACTTCACATTCCTAGTGGACAACCAAACTCTATCCCCCACGTTGTAGGAATGAGCTTGTAACCTATGCTTGTCAGCCTTGCGTTTCTGGACAGCAACATTGTGCTCCATGTTTTCGCGAATCTGTCTCCAAATATCCTGTAGTTGTGTGAGATGTTCATTGAGAGCCGGGATGGCCTGTTCAGCAAACTGAAGCGGTAGAGCCGGAAGGAAAAAACCATAGATAGCAGAAAAAGGAGAGTGGCCAGTGGTGAGAGTGGTCTCGTTAACGGCGTTATTACGTGCATACTCAGCCCAGGGCAACAACTCCGACCAATTGTCTTGTTGTTGTGTGGTAAAGCAACGTATGTACTGCTCGAGACCCTGATTTGCCCTCTCTGCTGCCCCATTGGTTTGTGGATGATATGCTGAAGAGAAGGCCAATCGCACCCCCATCTCCGCACAGAAATCCCTCCAGGAACGAGAGACGAACTGAGCTCCTCTGTCAGAGACTATTTCAGACGGAACCCCATGTATTCGTACAATCTCTCTAGCAAAGACGACCGCCAGTTCTTTGGCTGTAGGAAGCTTAGGTAAAGGAATAAAATGAGCCATTTTGGAGAAGCGGTCTACAACTGTAACCACAGTATGACCCTTGGACTTCGGCAAGTCCACAATAAAATCCATGGATAGATGAGACCAAGGCCTATTTGGAATGGGTAAAGGCTGCAATAGACAGACAGGCAAGGTTTTACTGGTTTTGCTTCTGGCACAGACTTGACAAGCCAAAAAAAACAGACGTACGTCCTGTCGCATGGTGAGCCACCAGAACTGCCTGGAGATACTGGTAAGAGTCTTAGTAATACCAGGATGACCTGCTGGTTTTGAATCATGAAACATTATGAGTAATTCTTGTCTTTCCTTTTCAGGCACAAACAACATATCTGGAGGCTTGTTAGGTGGAGCCCCCATTTGAGCTGCTTGGAGGCGTTCCAGAAAAGGCGAGGAAACAGACAAGACTGTGGAAGCCACAATACGTTCAGGAGGAACTATAGGATTGTGGTCTTGTGTATTAGATTCATACGGGTCATATTGACGAGATAAGGCATCAGCCTTTACATTGCGGTCACCTGGTCTGTAAGTCGACACAAAATTAAACCGAGACAGTAGTAATGACCACCTGCCCTGTCTCGAGTTCAGACGTTTAGCATCCCCGATGTATGTAAGGTTCTTATGATCAGTGATTATCAACAAAGGGTCAAGAGTACCTTCCAACAAATGTCTCCACTCTGACAGGGCAGACACAATAGCAAGCAATTCTCTGTTACCGATATCATAATTGCGTTCTGCTGGTGATAATTTTCTTGAAAAGAACCCACAAGATGTAGAGGTTTTCCTGGAGACTCTCTTTGAGACAGGACAGCCCCAATGCCTATCTCGGAAGCATCAACCTCAAGAACAAATGGAATTCTGGGATCAGGATGCCGTAACACGGGAGCGGAAGTGAAAGCCTGTTTGAGAGCTTCAAATGCCTGTTTGGATTGTGAAGACCAGACCTGGTTCTTCAGACCGTTACGTGTCATATTAATGATAGTAGAAGCTACAGCAGAATAATTCTTGATAAATCTCCTATAATAGTTGGAAAACCCCAGAAACCTCTGTATGGCTTTGAGGCCTTGAGGGAGAGGCCATTCTGAGATGGCCATGAGTTTGGAAGAATCCATCTCAAAACCTTCTGGAGTGATAAAGTACCCATGAAATTTTACAGTAGTAATGTCGAATAAACACTTCTCCAGTTTGCAATAAAGACCATTGTCTAGTAATTTTGCTAATACCTGTCTGACATGCTCATGGTGGGTTTTCAGATCGGTAGAGTAAACCAGTATATCGTCTAAGTATACGATAACAAAGGATTGCAAAAAATCTCTGAGCACATCATTAATGAAATCTTGGAATACAGCTGGAGCATTACAGAGACCGAACGGCATGACCAGATATTCATAATGCCCACTCCTGGTGTTAAATGCTGTTTTCCATTCATGCCCATCTTTTATACGTATCAGGTTGTAAGCCCCTCTCAAATCGAGTTTTGTGTATACTGCTGATCCCCTTAACCAGTCGAACAGTTCTGATATAAGAGGGATAGGGTACACATTCTTGATGGTGATCTTGTTAAGCCCCCTATAATCGATACACGGGTGTAAATGTCCTTCTTTTTTAGATACAAAAAAGAACCCAGCCCCGCTGGAGAAGAGGAATGTCTGATAAAACCTCTCTCCAAATTCTCGTTTATGTACTCCATGATTTGGTTCTCTTTTATGGATAAAGGATATACTTTGCCTCGAGGAGGCATGGTACCTGGATGAATATCTATGGCGCAATCATACGGTCTATGTGGAGGTAGTTTCTCTGCCTCTATTTTATCAAATACAGCCCTGAGATCGGCATACCAGTCAGGAACCTCTGAAGACAATGGAGGAGCTGTAGGTGTGTTCAGGGCACCAATATGCTGAATGGGTATTAAACAAGTCCCAAAACAAGCAGGACTCCAAGACAGTATCTCCCCCTTAGCCCAATCAATAACAGGATTAGACATGTGCATTCGTTTTAGTACTAAAACGATTTAGTCCGAATTTTGGGATAATTTAGTTTTCATATGACTCAAGAGATACGAAACTGCTCAGTACAAAAAACGAAAGAAACTAAAATAAAATGCACTACATTTTAGTTTGTCCTTTTTGTAATATTACATGGATTGAAGGAGACCAGCAATGAAGAGCGCAACATCGCAAAGCTACAGAAAAGGTTTGTATGCGTAATCCTTCCCGACCCCTACCTGAAAATCTGACAGTGATAGAGCTCCAGAATCTCGCAGCACAGACAGCCAGCACAGGAGAGGAAACCTTTACTTAACCCTTGCATGTCTATGAGACAGACAAGATGATAAAAGCAGCTGGAGAAGGAAAACATTCAAATAAATCACACTGAAAGCTAATGACAGAGGAGGGCTGGGTGTCACGATCAGCCACTGTGGCGGTACCCGGCCTGCGCCAAGTAGAGCCCAGGTATGAGAAAAAGCCGCTATATGCAGAGATGCATGACACAACAATCAGGATAAGGAAATAAACCACAGAAGACACTGGGGACCTCTGCACGGCTAATACCGAAGGAGCCCTATACTGATAGATCGGTCCTTAGAGTGGCCGAATCTGCACTAATGGAAAAAGGTTACCTTGTAGCCGTGCAGAGTCCTGGGAAAAACACAGACACCTGAAGGAGTGTACTCAACAACTTGCAGGGAAGGACTTCAATATACAAAAGCCGTGGTCTACAGGGATACACAACATATAATACAATATGCACAGAACAGCTAGGGATGTCCAGAAGAGTCGTTAATAAATAAGCCAGGGGTCAAAACCAAAACGTATACCTTGAGCCAAAGCGGGGATATAGCACCAGAGAAAATCCGTCAGCCAGGCCAGAGGGTCAATACCTGGAAGTCAATCAGAACATAAAACTCAGACAAGGGGGAAACACTGAAATAGAGCTAGGACGGAATAACAGGGAGCTCTCAGGAACAAATCTGTAGCTGAAGTGAACCAGGATGCAAGAGCATGGTGATATGGGCCCATGGCTTAATATAGGGGAGTAATCAGCCCATATCACCAGCAGAAGCTCAACGAGCAATGAACTTAACCCCTGAGTTGCATGTCAGGGAAAGCAGCACAGGGAAACACAGACATAAGGAATACAGAGGGCAGTGAGACAGGGTTGGAACGTGGGAACGTGACAGTAGCCCCCTCCAAAAAAGGTGACCTCAGGGCACCTAAAACAACAAACATGACAGACAGAATCAGGAAACCAGATCACGAACACCAGTCACCAAAGTCCTTTGAGGTCCCACTCAGAGTCGTCATCCTCCTCCACAAAACCCCCCGTCTATGAGGGTTCCTTTGAATGGCAACCCAGTGGTCCTTCCTGAACACCAGTCCAAAGGGCGACTGCACATAGCCCTCAGGGACATGACGGGGTAGGGGGATCTTGGCATCAGTTAGACTGGACATAGAATCAGTGGGACTAGGGTTAGACACCTTTTCCCGTCTTCTCCTTGAACGAGATCTAGAACTGGTGACCCCCCACACGACACGGCAACAGTGGGAGTAGGCTCGCCTACCTGTGCCTTACCATGAGGTTTGGAAACCTCGGACTCTCTGTGGGGCATGGGTACAGTGGTGTTGCAATGTAGCTCTGGCACTGCTGACACACAGCTTGACTGGGTTTCTGGAACCGCTGACACACAGCTTGACTGGGTTTCTGGCACCGCTGACACACAGCTTGGGACTGGCACTGCTGACACACAGCTTGACTGGGTTTCTGGCACCGCTGACACACAGCTTGGGACTGGCACCGCTGACACACAGCTTGACTGGGTTTCTGGCACTGCTGACACACAGCTTGGTACTGGCACACAGCTTGGGACTGGCACTGCTGGCACATAGCTTGGGACTGGCACACAGCTTGGGACTGGCACCGCTGACACAGCTTGGCTGGGTTTCTGGCACCGCTGACACACAGCTTGGGACTGGCACCGCTGACACACACCTTGGGACTGGCACCGCTGACACACAGCTTGGGACTGGCACACAGCTTGGGACTGGCACACAGCTCGGACTGGCACCGCTGACACACAGCTTGACTGGGTTTCTGGCACCGCTGACACACAGCTTGGGACTGGCTTAACTGGAAGCTTGCCAGCCACGGGCGTGACAACTTCACTGTCAGACAAAGGCAACATGATAACAGTTTTCCCACCAAACTCCTTGGTTGTGACCCCATCGCCAGACCCCATAATTGTGGCCTTGCTACCTGGCACTATGAGTGCGGTGGGTGATGCAGATAAGCGTACAGCACCGCAGGTAATACAGCCTGTAACAATCTTACGCCCTGGACCACCCTTAGGGTGTCTGGCCGTTTGGCGAGGCCACATACGAGAGGTATTAATGGGAATAACCTCCATGGCTTCATCCTCTGACTCTTTCTCGGCCAGGGAGTCAAAGTCCATTTGTGCCTCGGGATCAGAAGAAGGGGAATACTCGACTGGGTCTGAGATGTCAGTTACCCCCTCCACAGACCTGGTTACCCCTGGAAGGGCTCTCCTAGGCCTGGACGGTAAAGGGGGTCTGACCTCGGATACATGGCAGGGACTGATACCATCTGACCCAGTACAGGGCCTGGCACCATCGTCGGAATATTCAGCAAGGTTATTAACATCAGTTGCCCCCTCCACAGGTCTGGTTGCCCTAGGAAGGGCTCTCCTAAACCTGGACGGTACAAGGGGTCTGATTACTTTAGTTTTATAATGGGAACTGGCCTTGGTGACTCGACTGTGGGTTGCGGGCACCTTGCCAGTTTCGGCATGCACTGGTGTCTTGCCCGTCCCAGTGCGCACTGGCTGCTTGCCAGCCTTGGCACGCACTGGCATCTTGCCTGCCTCGGCGCGCACTGGCTGCTTGCCAGCCTCGGCGCGCACTGGCTGCTTGCCAGCCTCGGTGCGCACTGGCTGCTTGCCAGCCTCGGCGCGCACTGGCTGCTTGCCAGCCTTGGCGCGCACTGGCATCTTGCCAGCCTCGGCGCGCACTGGCTTGAGTGGGCACCATGAAATAAAATGCAATGGACTGGCACAATAGAAACAGAGCTTGTCAGTTCGCCTTCTATTCATTTCCTCAGGGGAAAGCGGACCACGTACCCTGCTTTCTAGAACAGCTTGATCATTAGAAGGGAGAAAAGCTGTGTCCATTAACCCCTTCCACTTAGACATGAAATCCCCAAACAGACGCAGCATGGAATCAAACAATTTACGTAGCTCTGCGGGCTTTATGGTTGGCTCTTGCATTATGTCACGATCAGCCACTATGGCGGTACCCAGCCTGCGCCAAGTAGAGCCCAGGTATGAGAAAAAGCCGCTATATGCAGAGATGCGTGACACAACAATCAGGATAAGGAAATAAACCACAGAAGACACTGGGGACCTCTGCACGGCTAATACCGAAGGAGCCCTATACTGATAGATCGGTCCTTAGAGTGGCCGAATCTGCACTAATGGAAAAAGGTTACCTTGTAGCCGTGCAGAGTCCTGGGAAAAACACAGACACCTGAAGGAGTGTACTCAACAACTTGCAGGGAAGGACTTCAATATACAAAAGCCGTGGTCTACAGGGATACACAACATATAATACAATATGCACAGAACAGCTAGGGATGTCCAGAAGAGTCGTTAATAAATAAGCCAGGGGTCAAAACCAAAACGTATACCTTGAGCCAAAGCGGGGATATAGCACCAGAGAAAATCCGTCAGCCAGGCCAGAGGGTCAATACCAGGAAGTCAATCAGAACATAAAACTCAGACAAGGGGGAAACACTGAAATAGAACTAGGACGGAATAACAGGGAGCTCTCAGGAACAAATCTGTAGCTGAAGTGAACCAGGATGCAAGAGCATGGTGATATGGGCCCATGGCTTAATATAGGGGAGTAATCAGCCCATATCACCAGCAGAAGCTCAACGAGCAATGAACTTAACCCCTGAGCTGCATGTCAGGGAAAGCAGCACAGGGAAACACAGACATAAGGAATACAGAGGGCAGGGAGACAGGGTTGGAACGTGGGAACGTGACACTGGGTAGTAAAAAACCCTTTATAACAAGCAGCACTGGGAGAAGAGAGGGACTTTATAAAATGTGTGTTATCTCCCCTCCCGCTCTGCATAATAGGGGCTTAGGTCTGATACATTTTATATTATCCAGGAGTACTATCCCCCTTTCCTCATCTATAATACACATTTTATATAAAGTCCCTCTCCTCTCCCAGTGCTGGTTTATAAAGTTTTTTTTACGTCTGATACATTTAGTATCCAACTCACAGTTACTCTGTTATTGTGAGCGGTCAGTGTGCTTAATTTGAATGTTTTCCCTGGATTTAAAGTGCTTTATTTTATTATAAAAATAAATTTGCACCAGACATCTCTTCTCTGAGCTTTCAGACCGATTTACATTAATATTTGCCCTCTCCCCTGCTTTTATATTCCTGTCTCTCTCCCCCACAGAGATGCAAAGTTTAAGTAAAAGTTCCCTCTCCTGTGCTGGATAAGCATTGCATTCCGAAGTTCTGCACCCTCCACATGCCAATGCAGTAGGTCCTACTGAGTAGGATGTTCTATACAGAGAGGGGCATTAAATAATGCAGGAGGATGTTCTATACATTATACAGAGAGGGGTATTAATGCAGGAGGATGTTTCAGGAGGATGTTCTATACATTATACAGAGAGGGGTATTAATTAATCCAGGTAGATGTTGTATACATTATACAGAGAGGGATATTAATTAATGCAGGAGGATGTTATCTACATTATACAGAGACCGGTATTAATTAATGCAGGAGGATTCTCTATACATTATAGAGAGAGGAGCCTCTTTTTTAAACCATTAAATCCAGTGACTGTGAGTGCTGAGATTGGCTGCTTGTTATATTATCTCTCAGTACAATGTATCAGGCTCAGCTGTTACAGTAACTGACTGTACCAGCGCTCAGAGTTTCAGTAAAACAAGGAAATAATATTGTTATAACCTCATATATAAAAATATTATTTCCTAGTTTTACTGAAACTCTGAGCGCTGTGATGAGCAGCAGTCAGTTACTGTAACAGCTTTGCCTGCCACATTGTGCTGAGAGTGAGAGATACTGTACCAAGCAGCGATCTCAGCCCTCTGAGGAGCCACTACAATAGTAATTGTATCCACTGGTTTTCGGATGAAAGGAATTAGTTTTCATACTAAAGAACTGAAAATGAATTTCTTTAGCAACTAAATAAATTGCATTTTAGTTGACTCTGGGGCTCTAGAGCCAGAACTAATCCATTAGTTCAAAACGAAATTTTGTGCTGTGCACATGTCTAAACAGGATTATGTTCCACCAACCAAGGAAAACCAAGCACAACAGGATTGGAAGGTGAACGGATAACCTGAAATATGATCTCTTCTTTATGCAAGAGACCAGTGGTAAGAACCACTGTAACAGTATCGTGAGTAATTCTGGGGCAGGATAACGGCCTACCGTCTATGGCTTCGACGGCCAAGGGTGTCTCTCTTACAACCAGAGGGAGAGAAATGGAGGAAGCATATTCAACATCAATGAAATTACCAGCAGCCCCAGAGTCAACAAAAGCGGTAGTATGCGTGGTCTTGGTCTCCCAAGCCACGGATACTGGTAACAAGAGTCTAGTGTCTTTGACGGGAGACATGAACGTCACACCCAAAGCCCGTCTCCTCAGTTGCCTTAGGTGCGGTAGTTTTCCGACTTATCATGCATTCTAGGGCGAGTGGGACATTGAAGTCGTAAATGTCCTTTTAAACCACAATACAGGCACGATCCCTCACGAAGACGCCTTGTTCTGTCTTCCTCTGTAAGCCTAGTATGGCCTAGTTGCATAGGCTCAGAGGGAGGGGATAACTCTCTTGGTGGTGCCTGAAAGACAGGGGCCAACCTTGGTAACAGTCTCTTAGGTTTCTCTCTTGGAGTTCTTCTGTCCCTTATCTGATCATCCAGATCTAAACAATAATCAATAAGTTCACTCAACCCTCAAGTAATTTATGAGGGGCCAACTCATGCATCAATGACTCCGATAACCCCTCCATAAAAGCCAGAACCAGAGCCTCATTAGTCCAGTTCACGTCAGAAACCAACGTTTTAAATTCTATAACATAATCAGATACAGTCCTATTCCCTTGACGTATGCGGAACAAGGATTTGCCAGCTACCTTGGCCTTTCTGGTAGGATTAAACGTACGTTTTAACTCGGCTATGAATTCTCTATAGTTCAGTATGATAGGCTTCTCTGCCTCCCATAAAGGATTCTCCCATGTCAACGCTCTGCCAGACAGATGGTTAATAATGAACCCCACTTTGGCTATGTCAGTGATAAACATTTGTGGATTTAATTTAAAATGAATATCCACCTGGGCCAAAAATCCCCGGCACTCCAAGGGAGTACCATCAAACCTCATAGGAGCGGTCATGTGTAGCTGGGATGTCTGAACAACAGGGGACACAGGTATAGCAGGCGGAGGTGCAACCCCAGGTGGTTCCAGGTGAGCCGTACGAGTCAGGATAGTTTGTAAGGCAAGAGCAAACTGATCCATCCTATGGTCCTGCTCGTCCTGTCTGGATACAAAGTTACTCAAATGCTGTGTTAAGTCTGCGGGATCCATTTGGCCAGATCGTAATGTCACGGTTCCCGGATCCCACCATGCAGTCCTTAAAGCCCAACACTCCACAGAGCCCAAAAGCTACCAACAGGGTAGCCGTAGAAGAATCCCTAACTGTCTGGTCCTTAGAATTGGCCAGGTATACTAGCTAGACAGAAAGGGTTAATCAAAGACAGTGTCGTAATACATAACCAGGTCAGCAACACGGGGGTAGTCAGATGAGCCAGAATCAGGAATACAGAGTA
The DNA here is from genome assembly GCA_009667805.1 of Leptobrachium leishanense. Classification (NCBI taxonomy): domain Eukaryota; kingdom Metazoa; phylum Chordata; class Amphibia; order Anura; family Megophryidae; genus Leptobrachium; species Leptobrachium leishanense. Next base: position 360,589,016 of record CM019065.1, on the reverse strand, counting down.
TAGAATAGTCAAATGGAATAGCCGGGTCGATATCAGTGCAGAAGCGTAGTACAAGGAAATAGTCTAGGGCAACGGAGAGCAGAATAGTCAGTAAACAAGCAGAGGTCAATAACAGGTTAAATCACTAGAGAATTCAGGTACAAGGAGCTCAGGTATGGATAACCACGATCTGGCACTGCTTAGAAGGAACTGTTGGTTTTTAAAAAGACCTTCACCAGACCGCACCCCCCTCTCAAGCCGCACCTCATGCAGCCACCTCCCTGCCTTTTTCAATTTAAACCGGGTGTTGATGAGCGAGCAGCATCAGACATGCTGCCTTCAAGCACACCGGAAAGGCTGGAAGCCTCCAACGTTACAACCAGCCCCCCAAAAAAATACACAGCAACGTATAGTTACACATTCTACTCATACCAAACCAATATGTTTGAGAAGTTGAGCGTGTGTTTTTTTATTGATGCAGCATATATGCGCATATTTACTTTGACAGGGCCAAAAAATTAACATGAGACAATTGTGGCTCTTAATTCTAATTGGCTGAATCGCGTAAAAAAACAGTCTGCACACTGATTTCTGCCACAACGTTGCTGAGTGTGCATTTTTGCGCGTCCATTTTGCGCGTTATTTTTTGACGGATGAAAAAATGTGCGAGGATTGTAATACCAGCGTTGTTTTACGCTCATTAACGTTTAACGCTTCACGCAAAAATTGACGCGTTCTGCATGCGTTTTTGTGTGAAGAATGTAATAGAGCCCTATATGTTTAGTTTCTGGAAAAATCTTTATATGCCAAAATTCTAAGGAACACTGCTTACATATTTTCATTGTTCCTTTTAAGTCACCGAGGCTGTAAAATTTTACTTCTTTTGCCCTAGACCTGTATATAATTAGTTAGAAAGTAGTAGTTATATATACCACAATGTATAATAACATAATCTAATATAATTCTCTTGAATTCATGATGAGTAATTCTACGCAACCCTCATCCACCACACACTTTACTGCAAGAAGCCTCACTTCTGCTGGATTGACACTGCACTTGCTTGGGTTGACTCCTATTTATCCAACAGGTCCTTCTGTGTGTCCTTTGCTGGTAACTCCTCCTCTTCATTGCCTCTATCTGTTGGTGTACCTCTGTCCTTGGTCCTCTGCTCTTTTCCATCTACACCTCCTCCCTGGGCAAAATCATCAACAGCTTTGGCTTTAATTACCACCTCTACGCTGATGACACTCAGATCTACCTCTCTACCCCTGATCTCTCTCCCCCTGTCCTTTCAAAAGTCAGTGACTGTTTATCTGGCATCTCCTCCTGGATGGCCTCCCACCGCCTAAAGATCAACATGTCAAAGACTGAGCTCCTACTTATTCCTCCCTCCAATGCCTCCCCACCTCCTGACTTCTCTATCACGGTGGAGGGTATCACCATCTCCCCATCAAACCAAGTTCGCTGTCTTGGAGTTACACTTGACTCTGCTCTTTCCTTCATCCCCCACATCCAGTCTCTTTCCTCCTCCTGCCGATACCAACTGCGTAATATTTCCAGAATTCGGCCATTTCTTACCGCTGTCACCACAAAACAACTCATACACGCCCTGGTAATCTCCCGACTCAACTATTGCAATAATCTCTTATCTGGCCTCCCTCTGTCCCGCCTCTCCCCCCTACAATCCATCCTGAACGCCTCCGCCAGGCTAATTCACCGCACCCGCCGCTCTGTCTCTGCGCTCCCCTCTGCGAGTCCCTTCACTGGCTCCCCATCCACTGCAGAATTAAGTTCAAAATCCTTATCCTTACCTACAAAACCCTCACTAACTCAACGCCCCACTACCTGTCCTCACTAATCACCAAATACACCCCAGCCCGCTCCCTAAGGTCAAACAGTGACCTGCACCTAGCTTCTCCCCGCTCTCCCCTCGTACTGTCAGACTTTCCCCTAACTTCTCTTCCTTCAAACGCTCCCTTAAAACATTCCTATTTAGGGAAGCCTACCACCCAACTCACTGACACAACCATCAATCACTCTCACCTTACAGTCCTCTCCTCCTGTTTCCAACCCCAACCCTCCTAGATTGTGAGTTCCTACGGGAATAGGGCCCTCATCTCCTCCTGTACTGTTTGTCAAATGTTGTTCAATGTATTGTAACCCTGTCTATACTGTGCTTATTGTACAGCGCTGCGGAATATGCTGGCGCTTTATAAATAAAGAATAATAAATAATAAATAAATTGAATATAAAGTGCACTTGTCTGTCATACAGATTTTTGATAAGTGTTTTGTTGTAGCTTAATTAAGCCAGTAAACCTTTTTAATTTTACAACTTCCAGTGGAGTTTTGTGAATTTTGTAGCCCCTAATCTTCCTGCTCTTCTCATGGAGGCAGCAGGGCTGGCGCTGCCGCGAGGCAAACTAGGCGGCCGCCTAGAGCGCAGTGCCCGCCTAGGGCGCAGCCGGGCCCGACCATTGAAAAAATCCTTGTGTCCACGAGCGCCACAATTTACTCGCGGCACGCTCACAGCCGCAGCACGCCTCCGTCGCCCGTGCTCCAATAGAAATGCTCCTCCTCCTGACTCCTTGATGCCAGCGGCTGATGCCAGCAACTGTTGGGGCTGGTGGCAGCACACGCACCCTCACGTCAGTCGCTGGCTGTGGGGGTCTTGCGTGAAGGAGGCGGTCAGCACTGTATTTATTTATAAAGGATTTTACCAGGAAGGATACATTGAGATTTCTCTCGTTTTCAAGTATGTCCTGAGTTCAAGAACATTGAATTGTTACAGGAATACAAAGTAATAGAATAAAACATATTTAAAAAAACAGCACAAATATACAGATTAACAGAAAATAAATATATTCACTAGGTTCTTATCTGCTGACATTTTTCTATGTTTTCTGTGTTTCTATGTTACATGTTTAGAGGTGCATTCTGTATCGAGGTATGTTAATAGGGCACTCTTAAGGGACTTAAGACTGGGGGAAGATTTGATGGCGTCTGGGAGGTTATTCCATAATTGTGGTGCTCTGCAGGGCCGGTGCTAGACTATTTTGCACCCTAGACGAGACCAGCTACTTGCACCCCCCCAAAAAAAAAAAAGTGACACAACATGAAACTGCTAAATTTATTTTTATTTTCAAGAATAAAGTTTGAAAAGCACCAATAGTAAAGGTAAAATAAATATAAATAAACTGTATTAAACAATTTTAAATTAACTCTATTAAACAAATTAAAATTAACCGTATTGAACAAATATAAATTAACTGTATTTTTCTTAATGAAACAAAAAAAAGAGCTGACACGTAAGTTTCAATTTCTAACGCATCAAAATTTCACTGTGCGTGCCTTATCCTTTGCAAATTTTCACATGGATATATTTGCCCCAGCTCATATGGATATATATATTGCCCCCCAGGCAGCTCACATGGATATATTTGCCCCCCAGCTCACACATGGGTATATTTGCCCAGCTCACATGGGTATATATTGCCCCAAGCTCACATGGGTATATTGCCCCCAGCTCACATGGGTATATATTGCCCCCAGCTCAAATGGATATATATATTGCCCCCAGCTCACATGGATATATTGCCCCAACTCACATGGATATAATATATTGCCCCCAGGCAGCTCACATGGATATATTGCCCCCAGCTCACATGGTTATATATTGCCCTCAGATCACATGGGTATATATTGCCCCCAGCTCACATGGGTATATAGTGCCCCCAGCTCTCATGGATATATAATGCCCCCAGCTCTCATGGGTATATAGTGCCCCTAGCTTACATGGGTATTGTCAGGAATCTATCAGGAAAATATCCTTGATAATAGTAGGTATAGGAGGAACCACTATGTAGCAGTCTTGCCTGCGAGTATCAGAGTCAAGAGGGATGATATATAACGCTACCTGTCTGCTGGTACCAGTGGCGTCAGGTTCGTAGTAAATCAGGTGGTGGATCGTTCCTGCGAATAATATACCAGACGTCTTGATGTATGTATGTATATATATATCGATAATTACTCCGTTAGAATGGTCGATGTGAATAGCATAGGTCATGGGCTGGCAGAGTTCTGTGCATAAGTCGTATCCAAGCAAAAAGATTGTGGGCAGGCAGAGTTCGGTGCATAAGTCGTATGCAAGCAAAAGGTCGTGGGCAGGCAGAGTTCAGTGCATAAGTCGTATCCAAGCAAAGGTCGTAGGCCAAGGGAGTCAATCAGTATTCATGGAATCTCAGGGAACAAAGAGGGTAATTAGCTCAGCGTATTTACAAAATATTAGAGCATTGACTTACCCCACTGAGGTCTCCTTTATAGGGCGTCTCATTAGGCAGCTGGGGATAGTGCTGAAGTCATCCGTCTGCGCTGGCATCTTTCTAGGCCCATAAGGCCCATCGGGACCATGCGCATGCACGGAAGGTCTGCTCCGGCAGTGAAGGAGGCTACGGCCTGCGCGCAGACACGCGGCTGCGCCAACGCCTTGGTATGCCGCAGTTACCTCTCGGGGACCCGCAGGAGGCGCCGCCACAGGGCTCATACCGCTGGTAAGGGAGGAATCCTGACAGGTATATATATCCCCAGCTCACATGAGTATATATTGCACCCAGCTCATATGGGTATATAGTGCCCCCAGCTCTCATGGGTATATAGTGCCCCCAGCTCTCATGGGTATATAGTGCCCCCAGCTCTCATGGGTATATAGTGCCCCTAGCTCACATGGGTATATATTTCCCCAGCTCACATGGGTATATATTGCACCCAGCTCATATGGGGATATAGTGCCCCCAGCTCTCATGGGTATATAGTGCCCCCAGCTCATATGGGTATATATTGCCCCCAGCTCATATGGGTATATATTGCACCCAGCTCTCATGGGTATATAGTGCCCCCAGCTCTCATGGTTATATATTGCCCCAGCTCATATGGGTATATAGTGCCCCCAGCTCACAGAGACAGTGATAGCCTATTTATCAAACAATAACCTGCATTAGCAGGAGCAGCTCCATCTCTCACCTCGTCCCAAGGCTTCTTCACGCGAGACCCTCCAGCCAGCAACTGTCTTATGTGACATCACACATGCTGAGGCGCGTGCTGCCGCCAGCACCAGCACATGCCGGCTCACGTCGTCCACGTCAGGAGGAGGAGCTGAATGCGGCTCATGTGTAAACGAGGATCGTGGGATTCATGGGCGACGGAGGCAGGGTGTCCGTGAGCATGCAGTCCTGCAGAGTAACTAGATGGTTGGGGCCAGCTGCGCCCTAGGCGGGCACTGCGCTCTAGACAGTTGCCTAGCTCGCTTAGCGGTAGCGCCGGCCCTGGTGCTCTGTAGGAAAATGAGGATCGAGCCACTTTCTTTTTGTATTGTGGTATTGCAAGTAAGGTGCTGGTCCTGGATCGGAGAAGGGAACTGCTGCGGGAAGCAGCCTATTCAGGTAGGGTAGGCTTCCCTGAAAACCTCTTAAACAATAAACACCAGGTAGGAAAGGTGAAGGGTGCATCTTGATTCCAGCGATGCCGGTTTAGCTCTTTTAACATGTCACAATGGTGGGTCATGTAGTTACATTGTAGCACAAAGCGGGAGAATGAATTATACAATGTAGTAAGTTTCTGGAGGTGTGTTTGCGGGGCAGCTACATCTCCATATACAAAAGCTGGCATAAACCTTTGTTGTACAATCTGCTTTCTTACCGCGGGGTTCAGGCAGGATTTGTTTCTGTACAGGGCACCTAGTTTGGGGTAAAGTTTATATGAGAGTTTTTCGACGTGGGGGGCAAAGGATAGATTTGGGTCTATAACCACATACCTAGATATTTGAGGGAAGTGACTGTGGTCAGCGTGTCATTTGATTTTGTCCCAACACATAGATGGGGCGTTTGCAATTTATGTAGTTTAGGTTTTGTTCCAAAGAGCATCGTAACAGTTTTGATAGTATTTAGGAAAAGTTTGTTATCTTTGATCCACTTTTCTACCTCTGTGAATTGTTCTTGCAGCACGGCCTCCAGCTGTGGGAGATTTGGTTTGCTGGTATAGATTACGATATCGTCTGTGTACATGTGTACAGTTGAGGCTTTGCAGACATTGGGCAGATCATTTATGAATATCGTGAATAGCACACGGCCGAGTATTGAGCCTGGGAGGGGGAGGGAAGCGCTGTCAGAAATGGACACATATTGCGACCGATCAGATACATATGATTGAAACCGGTGTTTTTAAGGTTTTGTAACAGGATGCCATGGTCTACTGTGTCAAAGGCCTTGGAAAAATCAAGAAAGATGGTTCCAGTTAGGTTTCCTTGTTCCATACCAGCTTAGGTATCATTACGAACTTTTAAAAGGGCAGTTGTAGTCGAAGGATTTGGCCGAAAGCCTGTTTGATCTGGGGTTAAATAGTTCCAATACTGATAATAATCACGTAATTGAGTGTAGACACATTTTTCCAGAATTTTTGACATTATAGGGAGCACTGATATCGGGCGGGCACTGTAGGGCACTGTAGGGAAGGGTTAACAGTTGAACCTTACTGAGCATCCCAGTGGGAGTGTCCTGTCTGTTCAGGCCAGGCCCAGACTGGCCAACGGGCAAACCGGACATAGCCAGCCGCCCGGCAAGGCAGCCTAGGCCGACAGAAGAGAGCGGCTGACAAGTCCTATGACCTAATCAGAGAGAGCTGGCCATCCATCGGCCCCCGCTGATTAGGTCCTCGTTGCACTGCCGCCATCATGTGACTCTGCGGCCCTGGGAGGAAGTGATCATATGATGTCACTTCCTCCCAGCGCTACCTCATGAACAGAGGCACATGGAGCTGTGGAGGAGCAGAGGTGGATGCTGAGGTCTCCCAGGACGCAGTCGACTCGGCCCAGCCCAGCCCGCAGGTTGTCTGAAGGGGGGATGTAATGAAAAGAGGGGAGGAGAATAGAAAGAGGGGGTGAACGAATGAAAAGATGGGGATGTAATGAAAAGAGGAGGGGGATGTAATGAAAAGAGAGAGGGAATGTAATGGAAAGAGGGGGGGATGTAGTGGAAAGAGGGGGGGATGTAATGAAAAAGGGGGATGTAATGAAGAGGGGGTGTAATGAGAAGAGAGGGGCGATGCCATGAGAAGAGAGGGGCGATGTAATGAAAAGAGAAGGGGAAGAGAGGGTGTAATGAAAAGAGAGGGGGGATTTAATAAAAAGAGTGGGGGTGTAATGGAAAGAGGGGAGAATGTAATGGAAAGAGGGGGGATGTAATGGAAAGAGGGGGGATGTAATGAAAAGAGAGGGGAATGTAATGAAAAGAGGGGGATGTAATGAAAAGAGGAGGGATGTAATGAAAAGAGAGGAGGGATGTAATGAAAAGAGAGGGGGGATGTAAAGAGAAGAGAAGGGGGATGCAGTGGCATAGCGAGCGGGGCAGAGGGGGGCACTTGCCCCCACGCGCCTAACAGGGGGGGCACTGAAAGCAGGCACCCCCACAAGTAAATATTACTAACCCTGAGGCTCCCTTCCATCTCACACGCACAGTGAGGATGGAGCAGCCACAGTCAATCAGCTTCCTGGCTTCTGTGTCACATGATGCAGGGCTCCCGGAAGAGTTACTGAGAGCAGCGGGAGTGAGTGCAGCATGCTGCTACTGGTTTGATTCTGTAGAGATATCATCCCACTAATCTACAGGAGAGGTGAGGCCCCCTTATTACTGCCCCCCCCACAAGCTGGTTTCTCTGCAGCTGACAGGAGACCCTGAGTTAGTAATTTCCCCACTGTAAATTCTGGGGGCTCTGCTGTGTATATAATTCTGGGGACTCTGCTGGGTATATAATTCTGGGGGGCATGTGCCTTTGTATATAATTCTGGGGGTCTGCGCCTGTGTATGTAATCTGGGGACTCTGCTGTGTATATCATTCTGGGGGCCTGCTGTGTATATCATTCTGGGGTCTCTGCCGGGTATATCATTCTGGGGCTCTGCTTTGTACATAATTCTGGGGGTCTACTGTGTACATAATTCTGGGGGCTCTGCTGTGTCTATATAATTCTGGGGGCTCTGCTGGGTAATATATCTGGGGGCCTGTGCATATCATTTTGGGGGTCTGCGCCTTTGTATATAATTCTGGGGGCTCTGCTTTGTATATCATTCAGGGAGCCTGCTGTGTATATCGTTCTGGGGGCTCTGCTGGGTATACATAATTCTGAGGGCTCTGCTGGGAATACATGATTCTGGGTGTGTGTAATATATATCTGAGGTCAGTGTGTGTGGTCAGGGTGTAATTGTCAGTGTGACATAGCCAAGGCATGGTGCACATGCACATTGTCTTTTTTTGTGTATGAGAAAAGAGTGCATGAGAGTGTGCGTGTATATAAAAAATTTCAGGTAGTGGAAATCTTGGGTGAGTTCCCTCACTTTTTTCCCCAGGACTTGACCCCTGGGGGGGGGTGGAGCTAGGGTAAGACTTGCCACCTGGCACCTCATGACCTTGCTACGCCTCTGGGGGGGGATGTACTGAGAAGAGAGCGGGAATGTAATGAGAAGAGGGGGTTGTAATGAGAAGAGGGAGGGATGTAATGAGATGAGGGCAGATGTAATGAAAAGAGAGGGGGATGCAATGAGAAGAGAAGGCGGTTGCAATGAGAAGAGAAGGGGGTTGTAATGAGAAGAAGGGAGATTTAATGAGAAGAGAGGGGGATGTAATGAAAAGAGAGGGGATGTAATGAAAAGAGAGAGGGGATGTAATGAAAAGAGAGGGGGATGTAATGAAAAGAGAGAGGGGATGTAATGAAAAGAGAGGGGGTGTAATGAAAAGAGAGGGGGATGTAATGAAAGAGAGAGGGTAATGTAATAAAAAGAGAGGGGGAATGAATTGCATTGAAAACTGCACATTACTGTCGAGCTCTGTAACGCCCTCATAAACACTGCACATTATGGTGGTGTCACAGAGCTCCATAGTAATGTGCCTTGTTTGAGGGTGTCACAGCGCTCCACAGTAATGTGCACTGTTTATGAGGGTGTTACAGAGCTCCACAGAAATGTGCAGTGTTTACTGTGGAGCTCTGTGACGCTCTCATAAACACTACACATTACTGTGGTGCTCTTTGACTCACGTCACATGTACTGGTGTCTCATAAATCAGACACCAGATTTTCAGGCAGCTGGTGATTTCATAAGGTGCACCGGATCCTCTATCACCTTCAGACACTTCCTCGGTGAACGAAAAATATCCAGGACCTGGGATAGGTGCAGTGAGTTGTTTTGTGTTTTTGTGTCTCTTTAAGCAGTGTCAGGGGGAAAGTCTTGGCAATCATGGACCGACCGCAGCCGTTATAAAACCCGACAAAAGCAAGCTCCTTCTGAGGCGTGAATGTAAATTTTATCAGCGTAACACATGGCATGCCTGCATTAACCTCCTAATGACAGAAAATGCACACCACATTTGCCTTAATGTGCTAAATACAAATATAAAAAAAAATAAGTAAAATAAATAAAAAATGGGCAATAGTAAACAGGATTTTTTTCTTTCAAATACTGAAGTTTTGTATACTTACAGGGCTATTCAGAAAGAGGTGAAAACCTTGAGAATGACTGAAGAATTGAAAATTCTAGGTCAAAATAGTCAAGCCAGAAAAATTCTTCCATTTATCTCACTTTCCAAATTGGCTATTTGGTCATAGATTGTTCATTCTCCTGCGAATTCTCAAGGTTTTCACCTCTCTCTGAATAGCCCTCTAAGAGTTATTTAAAATAATATGGGTGGGATCAGCGTGTAGTTTTTATTTTTAGTAAATAATAATAAAATCACTTTTTCACTTTCAGATTTTTTATACTGAATACTGTTTTATGTACACATCTTGTGGTTAATTTGTGGATTATTGCAGCATCATTGTTCACATTATAATTGAAATGGCAACAATATTGCTGCATTAACAAAACAAAACACCCATTTATTTTTTTAAAATATTTCATTATATTTTTATTTTTTATAATTTTTAACATTGTCATGTTTGGTATCGTTGGAAAGGCCATGCTCTGGTCGATCCAACGATACCAAACAGTAACCGATAGCTGCCGCGGATCGGGAGATAGGGGGTTCATTGGAACGCCGCGAACAGGGACAAATAAACTAGACCTGAGCCACACTGAGAATCTTTGGGTTGTGTCGGAGAAGACTTCACGCAGTGCTGCCATCAATATTTTTTGATAAATTCTTGGTTATACAATGAATGTGACTGTGGACAAATCCATGTCACGGTAATGCCACGGTAATCAAATCTCAAGGCAGTACAACAAGGTTGTGTTAGTGTGTGACATTTTTTGGCCAGGCAGGCAGAGTAGAATGTGCACAGTAACATTCATGGCCACAAATATGTTGACAAATTTATGACAAAGGGTCCATAGAAATGTCAATAAATTTATGTACATATAAATTTAACTGTGTGGAAACCAAGCAATACATATTAATTTATTAAGTAAGGAAAAGAAAGGCACACAAACAGGAAAATAGTGAAAAAAATATAACATTTATTAACAAGAAATGCCACATGGCAAACTGCCCAACTGGGACACAAACATAGGGGAGGAGGAGGCTGTTCTCTAGAGCCGTTCCAGGACGTCAACGGCATTGTTTACATGCTCCCACAACTCCTGGAGCAACTCCTGGATGGCTTGGAGTTTGGTGCCAGCCAGGCGTAGCTCCCCAATCGCCATCCTGACGCTGGACCTGTTCGGTCTGGCTTCTCCTGCTATATATCCAATAAATGAAAGAAGGAAAATACAGTAAGTAAAACAGGTTTCTATTTTTGACTGAAAGACTTTAAAAAATATAACAGTATATACCAGTGCTGGCGGCCTCCTGAGGCTCCGACTCCCCCTCCTCCTCCTCCACCACCACCGTCAGCACCTCTTCCGGTGCTATATCTAAGAAATTAAAGAAATAAAAAATACAGTAAACAACAAAACTGAATTATTTTTGAAAAAAAGTCGTTGCAAAATACAACAGTAAAAAAAAAAAAAACCTGGACTGGCGGCCTCCTGCGGCTCCGGCTCCCTCTCTCCATCATTGCCCTCCTCCTGCTCCTCCTCCTGCACCTCCTCTTCCTCCTCCTGCTCCTCCACCTGCACCTCTTGTGCTATATATAAAAAAATTAAATGAAAATACAGTAAACACAAAATGTTTCTGTTTTTGACCAAAAGTCGTTGCAAAATAAAACAGTATATACCAGCGCTGGTGGTCGCCCGTGGCTCCCCCTCCTCCTCCACTGGGGCACTGGTCCCCGTCGGGGCAGATGCTGCCTTTGCCTTCCTGTTTTCTGCCATATCCAAAAAATAACACGTAAATAATGCAGACTGGAAAAATTGGTATATCTATACACTATATTGCCGAAAGTATTGCGACACCCCTCCACTACCCACTAGCACTACCAGCTTGACCCACCACTACTCCCATCTCATAGTTCTAAAGTCACAAAATATTGATTATTTACCCCTGCACATAGACATATATTACCGTTCAATTATATATTTTTTTCTAAAGTAAACATTACGTTTATTCAATAAAAACTATTATTTGTGTTGTGTACATACAAAAAACAGATTGTGCTGACTGCTTTTAGTTATTTTATAGATGGCCTCAGCCTCAGCTTCTGCTAATAAAACTGCGGATATTGCAGAAACAACAGAAATTGGACATTTTGTTTTGAAATTTGCATCCAAAGCGGTCAATGACACTGCTGCAGCAAACTGAATTGCTGCGCTGCAACAATTCAGCAGCTGCTGAGGACGTATTGAAAGCGGCTCTGTTTGGATGCACTTTCAGAAGAACTACAGTTGTGTTCAAAATTATTCAACCCCCAATGCTGTAAAGGGTTTTAGGGAATTTAGTGTACATTTGTAATTGTATTCAGAATGAAATCCTACAAGGACTTTTTAAAGAATCATATGCAACTAAAATGACATCAATTGGTTTTGTAATACAGTAGTAAATGTTTCTTTTGTGAATTCTTCATTGACACAATTATTCAACCCCTTAAAGACTACCACTCTGAAGAACAGAGGTTCATTCAAGTGTTTTCAATCAGGTATTGGAAACACCTGTGGATGTCACAGAGCAGCAATAAAGCATAATAAGCACCAATTAGGCAGCTTTAAAATGACTGTGATACTCAGCTCCTTCTAGACATTTACTGGTGTGGTTAAACATGGTGAAGTCAAGAGAATGGTCCAGGAAGACAAGAGAAGATGTGATTACTCTTTGCAATCTTCTTATAGCCATTGCCCTTCCTGTAAAGATGTTAAACATACCAAGAGAGACCATAGGAAGCATCATTCGCGAATTCAAGGCAAAGGGCACTGTTGAAACGCTACCTGGTCGTGGCAGAAAGAAGATGCTGACTTCGACTGCTGTGCGCTACCTGAAGCGTAGAGTGGAGAAAAGTCCCCGTGTGACTGCTGAGGAACTGAGAAAAGATTTGTCAGATGTGGGTACTGAAGTTTCAGCTCAGACAATACGGCGCACACTGCGTAATGAAGGCCTCCATGCCAGAACTCCCAGGCGCACCCCCTTCTATGTTTCCAAAGAATAAGAAGAGTCGACTGCAGTATGCCAAAAGTCATGTGGACAAACCACAGAAGTTTTGGGATAGTGTTCTGTGGACTGATGAAACAAAATTAGAACTGTTTGGGCCCATGGATCAACGCTATGTTTGGAGGAGGAAGAACAAGGCCTATGAAGAAAAGAACACCTTGCCTACTGTGAAGCATGGCGGGGGTCAATCATGCTTTGGGGCTGTTTTGCTTCTGCAGGTACAGGGAAGCTTCAGCGTGTGCAAGGTACCATGAATTCTCTTCAGTACCAGGAGATATTGGATGACAATGTGATGCAGTCCGTCACAAACCTGAGGCTTGGGAGACGTTGGACCTTTCAACAGGACAATGATCCCAAGCATACCTCCAAGTCCACTAGAGCATGGTTGCAGATTAAAGGCTGGAACATTTTGGAGTGGCCATCGCAGTCACCTCACTTAAATCCGATTGAGAACCTCTGGTGGGACTTAAAGAAAGCAGTTGCAGTGCGCAAGCCTAAGAATGTGACTGAACTGGAGGCTTTTGCCCATGACGAATGGGCGAAGATACCCGTAGATCGCTGCAAGACACTTGTGTCAAGCTATGTTTCACGTTTAAAAGCTGTTATAACTGTAAAAGGATGTTGTACTAAGTACTAAGATTGAATGTCACTTGGGGGTTGAATAAAACTGATAATGATGTGAGCACAGAAAAGACATTTGTGGTTATTTCATTATAAATGTTATGTTATATTTGTCTGACCTACACGTGCCTCTTTGATTTAATTGTAAGCAAGATGACTGAATGATCAAAATCAATGTCAAACTGGCCAAAACACTCAATTTCAGTGGGGGTTGAATAATTTTGAACACAACTGTACATGTCCCATCCTACCACTTAGCAGAGACGCAGAGATTTTTGTTGATGCGCAGGTGGGAGCCAAAATTGGGCAAGCTGGGGGTCATCTCGTATGCATCACTCAGTCAGAACAACCTCCCCCCCAACACATTACAGTACACAGTGCCAAATACACAGTGCAAAAAGAAATCCAGCATTGTAATTTCATCTACATACATCAAATATCACAATTTTCACGAATACGTAAAATCACAAAAAAGAAGAGCTATGGCAAAAATGGATGTAGGAGTCCTGAAAACGCAAAGCTATACACATTGCATGAAAAAAGGACTAGATCAATCAACGTATTTCTGTGCAAATTAGCACATGCAAGCACATTATTATTATTATACAGGGTTTATATAGCGCCAACAGTTTGCGCAGCGCTTTACAATATAACATGACACTTACGTTTGGCTATGACACGCCGGATGTGCCTCAACTGCTCCTGCTTGAGGTCGGACCAGCGTTTTCGGAGCTGGTCCTTCGTCCGTTCTTTGCCAAACAATTCCACAATGGTGGTGCGAACCTTATCGAGGATACGGTCCTTGCGGACGTTGTTCTTCCTGCCGAAAGGGCCCTTATGGCAGTCGTAATCCCATTTTTCAAAGATGTGGACCAGCTCCACCATCTCCTCAAATGCCATGTTGCTGGCCCGCTTCTTCCTGGGTGTCTCTGGGGTAGTGTCACGTTCTGTGCTGGAAAATCTGTCTTCCTGCCCTCTGTATTTGTATATATGTTTTTTCCCTTGTGTTTCTGTTGCTGCCAATTCCTGGGTGGCCTCCCAGGGGTTAATTGGTGTTCTGTGTGCTGCTCACCTGTTGATCCTTGCCCTGATTCCCCTGCCTATATTAGAGCTATGTACCCATAAGACATTGCTGGGTCATTTTCCTTTGCCTGGTCTCCTTGCATCCTGTGTCCTGAAAGCTCCTTGCTGTGTTCCTGATATCCTCCGTTTGTTAATCCTGGTTCAGTTATTGCCTCTTATTTCTGTTCCAGTTTATGTCAGTTCCTTCTGTGTATTTTGTTCTGTCTATTGCTGTATTTTGTTTTGCTGTTTATGTTCCATTCAGATTCTCCGGTTACTGATTTTGGCTTGGCTGACTTCCCTTCTGGTTCTGATTCCTGTATCCTGTATGACGTACTCTCTCTGGTTATGACCTTTGGCTTTCCTCTATGACTATTCTATGCTATATTCCTTGCCTGTACCGTTTCCAGGTAACCCTGTCATCTGCATATAACAAAAGACTCTGTACGGCTTCAAGGTAATACTTTCCTTTAGATTAGATCCGGCTATCCTAAAGACCGGTCTTTCAGTGCAGGGAATCTTTGGTATTGCCGTACAGAGGTCTTTTGTTAACCCTTTGCTTTCACCTGTCCTTGCAGTTTACCCTGCATCTCTGCATATAGGGGCTTCTCTCAGGAACCAAGGCCTCACCTTCCTGCGAGTTATATTCATAGGGATATATATACAGACCGACCACTTCCAAGGATCGGAGGGCAAGTATAGGGTGGTGCGTGCCTGGTGGTACTGCCACCGTGACATAATGACCCAGCCTTTACATAAGCCCGCAGAGATGTGTACCGTGTTGGAAACCTTATTGCACATGTTTGAGGAATTTGTGGTTCACCTCAAAGGGTTACTGAGCCTGTGTCTAGATTCTGGCAATCAGGTTTCATTTGAAAGCAGAGTTCGTGGTCCGCTTTCTCCTGATGAAAAGAGCAGAAGACGTGAGTACAATCTCTGTTTTTATTGTGCCAGTTCGTTGCACTTTTTGTCTGGCTGTCCCCTCAAGCCGGTGCGTCCTGGGGCTGGAGTGCCGGTGCGTCCTGGGGCTGGAGTGCCGGTGCGTCCTGGGGCTGGAGTGCCGGTGCGTCCTGGGGCTGGAGTGCCGGTGCATCCTGGGGCTGGAGTGCCGGTGCATCCTGGGGCTGGAGTGCCGGTGCGTCTCAAGACTTGCGGTGAGTCTGTGCGTCCTGATACTGGCCGAGTGCCAACTGTGCCCATGTCCCACAGTAAGATCGCTAAAGCTAGACCACGCATGAGATCCACTGGCGCCAGACCTAGCTGGGAGTCGGATAGTGCCAGACCACGTAGGGGATCTGATGGTGCCAGACCCTGCGGGGAGTCAGATGGCACCAGACCCCACTTTGAGTTCAGACCTCCTGAGAAATCCAGGTCTGAGAAAGAGGCATCCGATAATAAACCTCAGACTTCTGTAGATACCTCTGATGGCTGTAAGGTTTTAAAGACACAACTGGCTGGTTCTGAGCAGCGACTGGCAGCCAAAAGACAGTCCCTACGTATGGTTACTGGTTGTATTACATGTAGAGCCGCAACCCCAGTGCCAATTGGCGGTAAGCCAGTTCTGTCTGGCAATGTAAAGCCAGTCCTGTTTCCGTCTGGCAATGAGAAGCCAGTCCTGTTTCCGTCTGGCAATGAGAAGCCAGTCCTGTTTCCGTCTGGCAATGAGAAGCCAGTCCTGTTTCCGTCTGGCAATGAGAAGCCAGTCCTGTTTCCGTCTGGCAATGAGAAGCCAGTCCTGTTTCCGTCTGGCAATGAGAAGCCAGTCCTGTTTCCGTCTGGCAATGAGAAGCCAGTCCTGTTTCCGTCTGGCAATGAGAAGCCAGTCCTGTTTCCGTCTGGCAATGAGAAGCCAGTCCTGTTTCCGTCTGGCAATGAGAAGCCAGTCCTGTTTCCGTCTGGCAATGAGAAGCCAGTCCTGTTTCCGTCTGGCAATGAGAAGCCAGTCCTGTTTCCGTCTGGCAATGAGAAGCCAGTCCTGTTCCGTCTGGCAATGAGAAGCCAGTCCTGTCTCCGTCTGGCAATGCGCAGCCAGTCCTGTCTCCGTCTGGCAATGCGCAGCCAGTCCTGTCTCCGTCTGGCAATGCGCTACCAATGTTGCCTGATTCTGGTAAGCTGCCAGTCAGATCCATGGCAAGCTGTGTGTCAGCAGTGCCAAAGCTGCGTTGCAGCACCACTGTGCCCATGCCCCACAGAGAGTCCGGGGTTTCCAAACCTCATGGTAAGGCACAGGTAGGTGAGCCTACTCCCACTGTTGCCATGTCAGGTATGGTGGTCACCCCTTCCAAGTCTCGATCCAGGAGGAGACGGGGGAAGCTGACCAACACTAGTCAATCTGGTTCCAAGAATACCACGCTCCAGGATGGGTCTGATGCCGTATTCTGTGCCTATCGTGAGGAGATCCAGCAGGGTAGTGGCCTGACTGGTACCCACATCCCTAATTCTAGCCCTGTACCCGAGGGTTATATACGATCCCCATGCGGGATGTTGTTCCGTGAGGCACACTGGGCCATGATCAGGAAAGACCCTAATGCGCTCATGTGTTTTGAGGAGGAGGAAGACGACACTGAGTGGGTCCTTAATGGATTTTGGTGACTGGTGTTAGAAGCAGGAAACCAGATCACGGTCTGTCATGTTTTATGTTTTGGGTGCCCTGGGGTCACCCATGGAGGAGGGGATACTGTCACGTTCTGTGCTGGAAAATCTGTCTTCCTGCCCTCTGTATTTGTATATATGTTTTTTCCCTTGTGTTTCTGTTGCTGCCAATTCCTGGGTGGCCTCCCAGGGGTTAATTGGTGTTCTGTGTGCTGCTCACCTGTTGATCCTTGCCCTGATTCCCCTGCCTATATTAGAGCTATGTACCCATAAGACATTGCTGGGTCATTTTCCTTTGCCTGGTCTCCTTGCATCCTGTGTCCTGAGAGCTCCTTGCTGTGTTCTGATATCCTCCGTTTGTTAATCCTGGTTCAGTTATTGCCTCTTATTTCTGTTCCAGTTTATGTCAGTTCCTTCTGTGTATTTTGTTCTGTCTATTGCTGTATTTTGTTTTGCTGTTTATGTTCCATTCAGATTCTCCGGTTACTGATTTTGGCTTGGCTGACTTCCCTTCTGGTTCTGATTCCTGTATCCTGTATGACGTACTCTCTCTGGTTATGACCTTTGGCTTTCCTCTATGACTATTCTATGCTATATTCCTTGCCTGTACCGTTTCCAGGTAACCCGGTCATCTGCATATAACAAAAGACTCTGTACGGCTTCAAGGTAATACTTTCCTTAGATTAGATCCGGCTATCCTAAAGACCGGTCTTTCAGTGCAGGGAATCTTTGGTATTGCCGTACAGAGGTCTTTTGTTAACCCTTTGCTTTCACCTGTCCTTGCAGTTTACCTGCATCTCTGCATATAGGGGCTTCTCTCAGGAACCAAGGCCTCACCTTCCTGCGAGTTATATTCATAGGGATATATATACAGACCGACCACTTCCAAGGATCGGAGGGCAAGTATAGGGTGGTGCGTGCCTGGTGGTACTGCCACCGTGACAGGTAGAAGCAGATGAGGTGTCCGAATGGGACTCTCTTTGAGCCATGATGACCATATAAATTGTTTTTGGCCTGTCCAAAAACTTGTCAAACTCTAGTCTCTACAATGGCTCAGTAAAGTTTCCAACATCCGCGCATGCGCGACCCGTGGACGAATCGGATCCGATTACGACAGAATTATCGTATCGACATAATTATCGGATCATTGGAAACAAGTGATACACATTACAAATACAAAATTTACAGAATCAGTGATATAACCGATAATAGTTAAATATACGATGTCCAAAATTACCGAAATGGAACCGAAATCACGAATGGAGTGATAATAAATTTCGATTTGACACATTTCAAGTCCATTCGAAAACTCCGAAATTTTTTCGTTTAGGCTCGGAAAACTTTTCGGATCTGCCGTTTTCGGATCCGATCCGATTCGGAAATTCGACCCAATCCGAAGACACGAATCGGGATATTTTGTGAAAATTCCGAAATTCCGAAACCCGAAACGCACATCCCTAGTCTATATGGTTTATTCCCTATGGGATCGTCAACATATTTTGGAGGTAATAGTGCCATATAGACATATTCCTATTCATGATTAAAAAAATTCATGTTTCCAGTATGGCGCCCCAACAGCTTGAAATGTTACCAGCCACCACTGGATATGCTCATACATAGCTGTGCATTTTATTGCTGTGAAGCTCTGTGATACGTTCATACACAAAGCGCATTACTGTGACTTTTAATTCTGTGGAGCTCTGTGATACAGTATATGTGCGTTGTGTATGAGTGAGTTTTATTGCTGTGGAGATCTGTAATGTGCAGTGTTTAGGCCCGAGTCAGATGAACGCACCAAGTGCGCGCGTTCAGCCGTACTATATGCTGTCTGTCGTAGTGTATACAATAATGGAGAACAACACAAGTAGTACGTGTGCAGCGTATCACGCACGTACAAGATGTCCACTATGGAGGCTTCAACGTGAAATCTCTAGGATGGACGTCTAGACGATGCTGCAGACCGTGCTGCTTCCTGAAGGCAGGAATGCGAAACGTCAGAGGAGTGCACCAGCGCACTTGTGACAGCCGGCATGTAAAGTCAGCTTCTGAATTCTGCCGAGTGTGTAAGGCTGGTGTTTCTGAGTGTACCTCTGTGTGTTTGTATACGTGTGCTACACATGGATGCGGAACAACTGATCAGCACTGTCCAACAGCACCTCGAGTTGTGGGACACCGCTCATGTGGACTACAAAGATAAAATGAAAAAGCCAAAACGCCTGGAGTGACGTCGGCAAAGAGGTATTCCCAGAGTATGAGACCTGGACAGAAAATGAACAAAAGATACAAAGTATGTTCAATTTTTTTATTTATTTAACAAAAGCTTAACCAAAAAAAATCAACTTATTATAACTATGTACAAGTAAAATTTACAAGTATTTTTAAAGCGCCAACAAGTTCTGTATCGCTGTACAATGTGCAAAAACCACAAATATACAATTTTTACATTTTAAATCCTCCCCAACTGCCATGGTACTTGACCGTTCTCACTACAAAAATAATTGGCTATGGCATCTCTAAAGCAAATGGTGCTTCTATTTACAGGTCAATGATCGGTGTCATCATAGTCTTCCAAACCCAAACCGCTTAAGGAGTTATCAAAATTGTACCCATCACGGTCACATACAAAATTATGCAAAACACAACAGCATTTATCAATCTCAACAGCAAAATCTATGATCACATCCAATGGCCTATGTAAAATTCTCCATTTGTTGATAGGATGCCACAGGAGCACTCCACATACCGTCTGGCTCATGACAGCCAATAATTGAAGACACGCTTCTTTTTGCTTAAATGTCTCCCAGAGTATGGTCGCAATACATTTGTTGACAATCCAAAAGCTTTGCCCCCACAAAAGCAAATGGGACAGCAATGTCCATACCAGGCAACATTTTAGGTCTTGGTATATTCAGGCTCCTGCTCTGTATTTGTTGCCAGAGTGTGGAATTCTGGAACACTGTAGAATCCGAGTCCTTCCCAAAAGATCCAATATCTACATGTGTGAACCTGTAGGCTGCATAAGCTACTGCCAGTAGTCCAGTAGAAAAAAATGCTTATAGTTCATGTATTGTGAACCACTTATCTCTGGCTTTCCGTCCACTGCTCCAAGACAGTTTTGGAAATTGGCTCTATCCAGAAATCCTTCCGGTATTTGGGCCGTATTCAGTCAGTATTGGGATACATTGCTCTTTCAGCATGTCCCAAATCGTCTTACACACTTTGTGTACCACCTCGCTCACTGTTGTTCTTCCAATCCGGCAAGCTGCAGCCACAGTCTCTCCCGTCATTAAGTGCGTCCTTTGTAACGGATGCACTGTGTGCGGCAGAGTACACTCGTCTGACCAGGTCTTACAAGTGTATCAGTAATGTACAGTATCATCAGGCTCAAATTGTGCAAGAGTGGTTCAGGGAGCACGAGACATCATTTTCACACATGGATTAGCCACCGCACAGTCCAGACCTTAACCCCATTGAGAATCTTTGGGATAATGAGCTGGAGAAGACTTTACGCAGCGCCGCGACTCACCCATCATCAATACAAGATCTTGGCCACAAATTAATGCCACTCTGGATGCAAATAAATGCTGTGACATTGCATGAGATAATTGAAATGATGCCATGTCGAATGTGTGCCGCATTCACAGCAAAAGGCAACACGACCAAATATTAGAGTGTGTTACTATTTTTGACCAGGCAGTGGTATCAAAGTGGGTGAAATACCTGGCTCAAATAAGTGACTAAATAAAGACTTTTTAAAATATATGAATAATGAAAAAATAGGCAAAAAATAAAAAATCGTATTTTGTGTTTTTTTATTTTATTTTGCAGGTTTATCTCCGTGCTTCCTATTAGAAAGTGCTGGAAAGACTGTTGTCGCTGCATTAATCGCTATAGCAACAATAATATCCAGAATTTCTTCTTTTAATGAAAAGACCTGTGCTATATGCACGTAAAGAATGAAATTTAAGGGTAACGCAACGCTTACGGACACGTGCGTATATCCAGGTGCGATTTATCTAAAGAACAAATTGGCAGTTATGGAAATGTTTTGGGTTGGGTTGCCCCAAGGCAACACAAAAGCCTTTCCGAGTGGGAGCTGGCTGGGAATTGTACACTGAGACGTGGAGCCAGCATCAGCAGGACCAGCACAAACCGCCCAGAAACTCCTCACCCCTCCCTTCTATTCAGTCACGAACAGCACAACCATTCTTGGTGAACTCGCCTTACTACAGCATCTGAATCGCGAGAGAAAAAAAAACCCTCAAATGTATCCATTCATACTGTGAAAGAAGCGTTTAGAAAAAAAAAAAAAAAAAGAGGAGGCCAGTAAGAAGCCGCCACATCCAGCGACAAGGTAACGTCTTAAGCTCTCTATTTATATCTGCTGGGGGGTGTCGACGAGTCCTTATATCTTGAATTGTGGTGATCACATAACAGCCACATGTGCTTCATAATACAAATAAAACACAAATACATTGTCTTTTCGATCAATCCTTCTTTTACCCTGTAAGTGGTTTGGACATGTTTTATTTTAGAGATTGTTAAAGAAGAAAAGGGCGAAAATGGACTAGAAATGCAGCATGCTATAGGAGTGTCGACCCTTCCCTGTGTGTGTAATTTCTGAGGTATTGCTGCCCTAGATATCAGGGGGTGGCGCCGCTCTTCCTCCTTTGTGACTGGAGAAGAACACTGTAGCTTTGTGACGTAGGCGGATTCTCACAAAATTACTCCTATTTGTTTTAGTGATTTGGCAGTCATTGACGTGTCTGGGCTTGCTGTATGTTTGCTCTGAAATTTCAATACATGCTATACATATATATATAGTATATATGTAGTACTGATGCTATATAGCTATATATATATATATATATATTATATATATATATTTTAGAAAATTAAAAATTCATATAATCACTTGTTTGTACGTATCACTGACACAATAGTCACTGGGATTTATTTTTTTGTATTTTTGTACAACATGCTGCTCGCTATGTCCTCCTTTTTTTCCCCCTAATCTTCATAAAAATAATGTGACCATATGGTGTCATCAGGACGGCTGTGCTGTTTCGAGACACATGTACTGTCTGGTAATGCCGGCGTAATGCGTGCAGAACATTAGCGGGAAGTTTGTTTCAGCTTTGCTTCATTAATCATATCCTCATGCAGGATAATCAGATACACATTTTAATTCGCTTCCGACATGAAGTTCTGGGATAAATCATCGCGTTGCGTAATCGTGCTTTTGGAAAATGCTTTTTTTAAATGTGGTTTTTGTTTCCTATTTTTTTTTTGTTTGGAGGGGGGATGGTTGAGAATATTGTACAGTGAATAAAAAAAGCCCTGTGTTCACTGTGACTAAGCAATGTCTGAGAGAAGTGAGCGTGAACACATGGGAAGAGTTTACACACCATGAGGCGCATGAATGAGACTGCTACATACATCTACATATGGCATTGAATGGTAACGTGGCGATTTGAATATACTTTGTGTTACCAATAAAAGGGTTAATGTGTATATATATATAAATATATATATATATTTATGCCCTGATGAAAGACTGGTTTGCTCGAAATCCCTAGAGTGCACGTGTAATATATATATAAATGTTGTGGAAGGAAGGAAAAAAGTAAGATGAAAAGCCACCACACTGTACTTTATAAAAGCAAACTATAAAGCAAACTTTATTAAGCAAAAAGTGTTTTATTGATGATCCGTACAAAATCACGGACGCAAATGCGCATCGTATGACCACTATCGCGTATTCCGTGACAAAATACGTCCATTCGTTCGAACGCACTTTTTCACGGAAAATGCAAAAAATGCGTTCGTCTGACCCTAGCCTTACCCAGAGTTCTGTGCTACCTACAAGGAATGTAACACAGGAGCTCTGTGATGCAGTTCTTTGAATTGCTGTGATGTACAAATGGCCTCTGCAATAATAAACTTTATATTATATATATTTCTATTCCAAAATTTAAAAATAGCGGGCACTCACGAGTCTTTATTAAGGCTAGGGTCAGACGAGCTCATTCTGTGCGGACTGTGCGTCCGTGCACAACAGACGTAATTTCTGACTGATGACAAGGTAGTGGCCACGCAGTCCGTTTTTGTGACTGACATTTTTTTTGACGGATGTGGAACGGAAAATAAATGAATATGAAAAAACATTTTGTCCGTCAAAATGCTGGACGTATAAATGCAGTCCGTCTGACTACGTTCCATGACTCACACACAAAGCTATGTGTACGTTGCGGACGTGGGACACTCCGCACGTCTGTTCTAGTGGTTTTACGTTCTTGCCTAACTTGCGTCCGTTTGCCGCGTCTGTTGTGCGCCCGCACTTCTGTGCGGACGTACTTCGTGTGTGGGTCTCTATTGATCATAAATGTATTCTACCACGGACGCTAAAATGCGCGACAACACTGACGTGAACACTGCGCTCGTCTGACCCGAGCCTTAGGCAGATGTGCGCCCGTGCAATACGGACGCACTTTTTGACGGAAGACGCAGTAGTGGCCACACAGTCCGTTTTTGTGACTGACGTATTTTTTGACTGATGTAGCAGGGAAAAAAAATAAAAAAAACATTTTGTCCGTCAAAAATGCTGGACGCATAAATGCAGTCCGTCTGACCACGTTCCATTACTCGCACACAAAGCTATGCGGACGTGGCGCACTCCGCATGTCCATTCTAGCAGTATTACTTTCTTGCCTAACCTGCGTCCGTTTGCCAGGTCCGTCATGCGTCCGCACTTCTGTGCAGACGTACTTCGTGTTTTGGGCTCCATTTACCACAATTGTATGCTATCACGAACGTACTTATGTGCGGTAACACAGACGTGAACACTGCGCTCATCTGACACGAGCCTTAGGCTAGGGTCAGATGAACGCAGTGCGAACGCGCGTGCAGCCACATTTTATCACGGCCGTAGTAGCAGCAAATGACGGCCAATGACGGGCAATATACGAAGTACGGCCGCACGAAAGTCCGGCCGCGCAACGCAAGCGGCAAACTAATGCATTTTTTCGAGAACGTGATACCGCTAGTACTGACGTACAGAGTGCGCTGCGGCCGCATAGCGGCGTGTTTGCGTGATTAGGAGACGTCAGACACTAATGTCCGGCCAACATAAAGTCCAGATGCAAAAAGTGTTTTATTGATGATCCGTACAAAATCACGGACGAAAATGTGCATCGTATGACCGCTATCGCGTATTCCGTGAAAAATACGTCCATTCGTTCGAACGCACTTTTTCACGGACGAAGCGAAAAATGCGTTCGTCTGACCCTAGCCATAGGCTGGTGTCAGACGAGCGCATTTTGTACGGACTGTGCGTACACAGTCTGACGGAAGACGCAGTAGTGGCCACACAGTCCGTTTTTTTAACTGACATTTTTGACGGATGTAGGAGGGAAAATAAATTAAATATGAAAACCATTTTGTCCGTCAAAAATGCTGGACACATAAATGCAGTCCGTCTGACCTCGTTCCATCACTCACACACAAAGCTATGCAGACACAGCGCACTCTGTGCATCCGTTTGAGCGGATTTACGTTCTTACCTAACCTGCATCTGTTTGCTGCGTCCGTAGTTTCGGTGCGGACGTACTTCGTGTGTGGGGCTCCATTGGTCATAATTATATGCTATAACGGACGTACAAATGTGCGGCAACACTGACGTGATCAGTGCGCTCATCTGACACGAGTCCTAAAGTTTCCTGGTTCCACCTTCATTTCAAAATTCACACATGGCTTCAAAGTTTTGGCTCCACTGTACCTTTTTCAAGACCTTGTGAATGTGAAACAAGGACACTTCTAATGGAGACCCGTGAGTGCCTGCTACTGTTTCATTGTGTATTACACTTGAGATTGAGTGACTGATATTTACCTTTTTCCAAACTGTGTACCTATCATTTGTACATTGATAGATTGTCATCGATATAGATATTTATACACATTATGGGCCCTATTACAATCTTCACGTTAAAACGCTCACGCAACACATGAATTTCTGCGCCAAGCGTTAAACATTAACGCAAGTAAATTAACGCTGGAATTACAATCCTCGCCCGTTTTTTCATCCATCGAGCAATAACATGCGTAAATCAGATGCGCACAAATGCGCACGCAGCAACGTTGCGCGCAGAAATAAGAGTGCGGACTGCTTTTTTCACGAAATTCAGCCAATCAGAATTAAGAACCACAATTGTCTCAAAATATGTTTTTGCGCCTGTCAAAGTCAATCTGCGCATATTTGCTGCAGCAATAATAAATGCACACACAACGTCTCCATTTTATTGCTTTGGTATGAGTAGAATGTGTAACTATACTTGGCTGTGTATTTTTTTTGGGCTGGTGTATTTGGTTTCGGCAGGTTGATAGAATTTGCCATTAACACCAGCTTTTAGGAGTTGCTAAAATTATGCGCGCAAAGGCTATGCGTTAATTCCTGCGCATAGATTGTAATACCATCTGCGTACCAGCGCACAAAAGCATTTGCGCTCACAATGTTAAGTGTAGGATGCGCGCAGTACAGTACGTTCGCGCAGGTTCACCCGCAGTAGACGATTACGTGCGTTTGTTCTGACAATGTAATACGACGTTCAGCGCAAAGGGTTTTACCCCTCGCGTTAATGTTTTTTTGCGCCGGCGATCCAAGGCGATCCAAGGCTTTCACAGGAGTTGTGCCGCCATTAAACAACCCCTGGGCAAAATAAAAAGAGAGCCCTTCTAGGCTCTTGAACACGTGAGTATTGATTTATTCCTACTGGGGATGTCATTTATTTTACGATCTACACTATGTTGTCCTTTTTTATCTCCTGAGATTTTCTGGAAAATCATCCGTTGAAAAAGGCCAGTGGGGGGGGCATATGAATTCCACCCACGGGCGAATACACTAGAGCCAGCTTAGACTCTGAAAAGTGTGAGTGGCTTCTCTTTACATTTATCATATAGATTGTGCTATTACACGTTATTATGCCATATGTCTTTTCTCTCATTTGTTGAGGCATTCACCTGATATAGAAGCATATAACTGCCAAAAGCTGAGTATATAATTATTTTATACCACTTTCTGCAATGGAAGCGCCGCACCCCTTCTTTCGCTCTTTTTTATTTTCAACCAACTTGGTGTCGCAATAAGGGATGACACATGTGTGACAACCCCTCTGATCACATAACCGGTCTTTGCACCTTACCCTTTCTCCATTTTGGTTGGAATATATTTTTTTATATTCCGTGTATAAAATAGCCATTTGTGTGCAAATAGATATTTATTTGTTCTTCTCTTCTCGTGACATGAATCAATCAAAAGAAGTTGACATTTGTGAGTTTTGCAGGAAAGTGGAAGAAATGTGACCTTTTATCCACGGCTAGCACCGTTCAAAGGAAGCTGAGCCGACATTAATTCCAATATGACAAGATTAGATATTGTCCACTAAAGACAGATTTTCATCAACTTTACAGCTAACTCACAAAATATTTGATAACTCTCAGAGAACAGATCTCGCTGAAGGCAAATATGTTGCAAAATCGGCTTCCTGTTAAAGCAATCTGACTTAGTCACCATTAGGGCTCTATTCACTAAACGTTGATCCAGGTGGAGTTGCCTGTTCTTCCTTATATTATTTTTTTTTAAAAGTATTTTACCAGGAAGGATACATTGAGATTTCTCTTGTTTTCAAGTATATCCTGAGTGGCGAATATGTACCGTTAGGTGTCTTGCCCAAGTACACTTACTGGAGAGATGTTCTGGCCGGGATTCAAACCTGTGTCTCCACAGATGTTAACCTCTACTCCAGCGATTACCCAGGTCGGCACCGAGAAGTGTTATTCAAATATTGCATTGCAGTCTGTAATATCTTAATGGCTGCTGAAAACATAGGATTTACTCCATGGAGGTAGAAAAAAGCTTAGAGTGTTCCTGTCCTGGACAAAATGACATTTGTCCATGTGACAGGGCAACTCTTTTTTATATATAGGGCAATGTTATTTTTTCGCTGACCCATATAATGTAAAAAAACTGAGATACTGTATATCCGCTTTATATTTTTTTCCCCTCCCCGGGCCGGCGCCATGTTGCCAGGTAGAGCGGCAGCTGCATGCAGAGCATTGTCCTCCGGGACGGCCCCCTGGACAGTCACTGTATTGCGCTGGCTGCCAATCACAGGCAGAGAATGTAGCACTCCAGCGAGCACAGGGCGGTCCTGTAGGCCGGCTGTCTGCTCTCAGCCGACCTTGTCACTGCGGCATGCCGCAGACATGTGGGGGACGGGGGAAACTTAACGGAATATCTGTTTTTTATACATTATAAGGGGTAAGAAAAAAAATGCTGCCTATATGAAGGGATGGGTGCACTTTCGAATGGGCAGACGGAATTTTACCCATGACAGTGGCACTTTAAAAAGCTTACATTTCTAAAATGGATCTTATAAAAAGCATTAATAAATCAAGCTTGGTAAAAGAAAAAAAAAACCCACTTTAAATTAATTTATATGTCCTTGGAGAAATTGTTCAAAGATGTGGTGGGAATGAACATTGCTCTGGTTTCTTTTCAGGTTGGGATTCCCTGTCCATTCACTCATCTCTCATCCATGGGGCTTTGCATACACTAAAGTGGTTATTCAAAGAGAGCCAAATTGGCTCCGAAATTGCACCGAACAGTGAATTCCCCATACGCTGCAATTTCATGACCATTCGGCTATTCAAAAAGCAGGCAGTTCAAATATTGGTGAATTGCAAGTGAAATACGGTGCTGTTTGATGGCAGTGAAATCCCCATAGAGAAGTCATGGTTAATCTATTCAGAGACACCGAACAGCAGAGAACTGTCACAAAAATACCAGCTGGGTGGAGTAGAGGTAACATCACTGCTCTGTGACCATGGAGACACAGGTTCGATCCCGGCAAGAGCACCTCTCCAGTAAGTGTCCTTGGGCAAGCCACCTAACGGTACATACTCGCCACCCAGGACATACTTGAAAACAAGAGACATCTCAATGTATCCTTCCTGGAAAATCCTTTCTCAAAAAAAGACCTAATTTTTGGTGGTTTCATTCTGCAGGTTTAATCAGGTGAATCCCATAGGATTCAATGTTAAAAATATTCCCGTTTTTATAAGCAGGGTAATTCAAAGAGATTCGAAAAGTCACCGCACGTTCGGTGACTTTTCGTTCTCTTCAATTCGGTTCTTTTGCCGATCCCATTTCGGTGACCCTGCGGTGTATTCAGCAAACACCACAGGGTCCCCGAATTGCAGGGAAAGGCCGCTGCAAACCCGATGAAAACTAACCGCAAAAGCCGGCGAATGCACGCCGAAAACCCGCAAAAACATCTGGATTAACCCACCGAAAACCACGAAAAAACCCGAGCAGGAGCCGATCACACGCAGCGAAGCTGACGGAAAAAGCCGACACCGCAGACGAATGCAGTGAATAAATTAGGAAAACAGTTTGCATGAATGTTTGAAAAGTAAAACGCTGTTTGCAAAGAAACTTCTGAGCGAAAATGTCTGAAATTTACTTTGAGGTCCAAGGAATGATAATAAATTGGGCTATTACAGAAAAAAATAAGTAAACTTAAAAAAACAAAAAAAAGAGTTTTTTGTTAAAAAAAATCCAGAAAAATGCTTAAAATATCTTAAAAAAATCTATAAATAAAGAGACTCTTTACTGCAGAATTTTATAATGAACGGTTTATTAGATATTGAATTAAAACGGGAATATTTTTAACACTAAAGCCTATGGGATTCGCCTGAACAAACCTGCCGAATTAAACCACAGAATGGCAGGGCATTTCGGGAACCTTTCACTGCTGGTTTGTGTTCTCTGAATAGACGAAGCAGTGCTTTTTCATGGGGATTTCACTGCCCTCAAACAGGCACTGTATGTGCAGGCAATTCGCCAGGCCGGTATCAGATGAGCGTACTAGGTGCGCCCGTATTGACGTGGCTACCGGTGTCCGTCGCAGCATTGTGATGCTGCGACGGGGCCGGCCACACGCTGTTGCGTGCACATGAATTGCGAGTGCAACAACGGCCATGCTGCGTCCGTGCAGCAAGCCTCTCCGTCAAAGCGCTAGGATGCACGTTGACAATGCTGCAAAGCGCGATTCTCCATAGGAGGATCGAGCCTTGCAGCACTGAGCGCACTAACCGTTAGGCATTGAGTGGAAGGAACGTCCTTCTGCTCTTCAAAACACTCGTCTGACCCCAGCCTTAACTTTGCCAACCTTTTTTTTCCTCCAGTGCTGATGGCAGGGCACTTTAAAACGGTTAGTAATGAAGTGTCTGAATCGTCACTCATATCCTGTGACATTTTGTACTTTTACAGCTTCCTTATCTGTCGTTTGTATCAATGGAAGCCGCTGAAATCTGAATTTGAACCAGTTTCTCGCTGACAGATTTCACATTCATCTTTTCACGTTACCCGCCAGCACATCTGGTGGAAACTTCAAGTTGCTATAGTGTTGAAAGCGGCATAAAGTCAGGAATGTAGTGTGAACAACCTTAGAACATTCTGAAAATGGGGTTTTGTCTCTAGTTCCAATGTCTGTGTCCCCAAACGGAAGTTTCACAAAGCTTATTCTATGTATTACTGTTATGGGAAATGGCCTTGGTTTATTGGGATTTAATGGATTTTCAGTTTAGGACGGACACAATTCTCCTGTGCTTTGGATCATTACAGCTTCACTGAGATAGAATAACAAAAGCATGAAATCAGCATTAAGTGGCTCTGAAATGAATAGTGTCATTTACGAATCAAGGTCAGCTTCAAACAACACACAATAGGGAGTGGGTAGGGGGTGGTAAAGTGTAACTATACTGCTAACTTCATAATCATACAGGAGGCTTGGTTTTACAGGGTATTAACTACATGTGGGAGCTTTAATGGGCCACATCAGTTTTTGGAGTGCTTCAGGCAGTGTAAAGCCTGAACATATCCCTGGAAGAGTTCTGGAAAGGAACAGTCCCAGTGCCAAGGATCCCCTTGGGTCTATGATGCTGGGCCCTGTACACTATCTACCCTTCCGATCCTTTGATGGTCGGTAACGCTAACTATCTTCTGGGAACAGATCGTCAAGTACTCAGCAACGGTTAACAGATACCAGAATATGAGGATATACATGGTCGAGATAACAGGAATCCTAGCACCAGGAGAGATGGTCAGCCGTATGCCAAGAGCTATACACAGAGCAGGTTCATCAGGAATAGCCGAGTTGGTAAACAGAGCAGGATCATCAGGATTGGCTGAGTTGGTACACAGAGCAGGTTAGTTTGGAATAGCTAGAGTCATACAGAGAGCGTGTTAGTTTGGTATAGCCAGAGTCATACACAGAGTGGGTTAGTTTGGAATAGCCAGAGTCATACACAGAGCGGGTTAGTTTGGAATAGCCAGAGTCATACACAGAGAAGGTTAGTTTGGAATAGCCAGAGTTCTACACAGAGCGGGTTAGTTAACCCCTAACTGCCACCAATGGTGAAGATAGGGGGTTCCAATGAACCCCCTATCTGCCGATCCGTGGCAGTTAGGGGTTAATGTTTGATATTGTTGGATCGGCCAGAGCATGGCCATTCCAACGATACCAAACATGACCATGAAAAAGTTTTTTTAAAAAAATAAAAAAATTAAAAAAAAAAAAAGAAATATTTTAAAAAAAAAATTAGAAAAATAAACAAGTTTTTTTTCTTTTTTTGGTTTCTTAATGCAGCAATATTGTTCCCATTTCAATTATAATGTGAACAATGATGCTGCACTAACGATTTTTGCATGCGGTGCGTTAAAAATCGCGTAATTTTCCCCAAAACAAAATATAACAAGACCCCATTTCTAATTTTTTTAACAAGCGCACCCCATACAAAATATAACCGCAATTGCTCGCATGTTAAAAAAAAACACTTTACACATTGTAAATTATTAAAAAATTATATTTTATTGCATTTTTTGTTATAATATACAGACAGGTCATGACGAATACATATAATAATGACATATTATGAATCTGCCGAGTCTGACGAAAGAAAAATATATTATATGTCTGGGTCATATACTAAAATAAGCCTTCAAAACACGTTTAAACATGATGAGCGAAACAGGTAAAAATGAGCTCAGCACAGAGGCGTGAAACGCCTCAGCATCGAAAGGGTTAATCAGCGCTAGTAGATTGTAATACTAAAGCCTGAGACACACTGAGCGTGTAGCAACGCACAGCGTAGCGAAGCAAACATTTTGCAGGCTTGACTTCACTCTGCTCTGCTTCGCAGCCAGGCTGCACTGCATCATGTTTGCTTCTCTCCACACTGGATAGGAATCCACTAACTAAATTAAAATGTACACACAAAACCTTCTTATTTTCACAAAGCGCATGTCATATAGGCAAAAATATTTTCTACGGAATAAAATACATCTAAATTGCTGCCAATTTTAGGCTAGGGTCAGACGAAAGCATTTTTCCCCGCGAATGTGAAAAAGTGCGTCCGAACGCATTGACGTATTTTTTCACGGAATGCACAAAAACGGTCAGACGACGCGCATTGTCGGGCGTGATTTTGTACGGATCGTCAATAAAACTCTTTTTGCGTCTGGACGTTATGTAGGCCGGACATTAGCAGCGTCTGACATCTCCTAATCACGCAAACACGCCGCTATGCCGCAGCTGCGCACTCAGTACGACTTTTGTGCGGCCGTACATCATATATATTGGCCGTCATTGCTCGTCATCTGCTGCTAGTGCTGCCGTAATTATGTGTGCCAGAACGCACGTTAAAAGTGCGCTGGTCTGACCCCAGCCTAATAGGAATAGTATAAAAAAAAAGTAGAAAAAAAGGTAGCCCTAATCATATAGCACCCCCGTTTTATATACATACATACATATACATATCCCTTCCCCCTGTACTTTTTATATTTATAGGTTATTTATGCACTTTAGATACTCTTGTTAAATTGCACAATAAATTTAATTACTTTTAATTCACTCCCAAGAGCCTTTTAGTCGTTTTTGTACTTACTACACCAGCCTTTGGATTTGGTAAAGCAATACCGAAGACACCCACCAAATCACGACCTGGTGCAGAGTGGTGCAGAGAGAGCAGCGAAAGAGGTTCAGGAGTTCACCGATAAGGAACTCCGCAAGCGTAACAGTTGAGCCTGGACCCTTAAGGCTCCTGTATTGGTGGAGTAAGAAGACCTTTTAAAGAAGGGCAGTGACCACCCCCTAGATTTAGGCACAAGGCGTTTCACTCCAGAGCCTGGATTCAATTAGGCTCTGGAATTTGTAAGTGTGTATTTTTATCTACTATAACACACTCGTATAGAAGATTTCTGCACTATCATCTCCCCCCCTTTTTCTTATTTATATCTCCTGCCGTGGAGCTCATCAAGACCACCAGAGGAGTAGACACGCCCAAGCAAGCTTGCGACAATTGTGGAAGGGGTAACATTGGAATTAATCTCAAGCACTTTTGATGCACCACCCATCCACTTAGGAACTGGAACGTTAACATCATAGACTTTCTCGATCATTGGCGGAAAGTCCTTTTTATGGACTAGATTGGATACTATAGCTAGACCCTCATTTTCACTGTTGTATTGTCTTTATCGCTGCACCTGCACTTTTACTCACTGGTGCACTTGCACTTTACCCTAATTGTTGCTACTGCACTTTAATGTATTGCATATACAGATTACTGTGATTATCTATACCCTTTGTGATTCGCATTTGCACTTTGTATTGCATACTGATGATCTGTATGGTACATGCAATTAGCTCTTGAGGTATTGCATAAGGAGTAACTGAAATCACTGCGCCACTAGTTACCCCATTTTTTTGCCATATATATATATATATATATATATATATATATATATATATATATATATGTCAGGTCCAGAAATATTGGGACGTCGACACGATTCTAGCATCTTTAGCTCT
The DNA here is from genome assembly GCA_009667805.1 of Leptobrachium leishanense. Taxonomy (NCBI): domain Eukaryota; kingdom Metazoa; phylum Chordata; class Amphibia; order Anura; family Megophryidae; genus Leptobrachium; species Leptobrachium leishanense. The sequence goes on along the minus strand of CM019065.1, from coordinate 360,556,282 downwards.
ATACACCACCACAATGGAGTTGGAATGAAACAAACACAATGTGCTTTAACTGCAGACTGTCAGCTTTAATTTGAGGGTATGTACATCCAACTCAGGTGAACGGTGTAGGACTTACAGCAGTTTGCAGATGTGCCCCCCACTTGTTAAGGGACCAAAAGTAATGGGACAGAATAATAATCATAAATCAAACTTTCCCTTCTTAATACTTGGTTGCAAATCCTTTGCAGTCAATCACAGCCTGAAGTCTGGAACGCGGGTACAAAAAAACCCTGCTGCCTGAGACCCTGCGCAGCCCATATGCCCCCCCTCTACCTAGCTGTATATATGTATGATTAGATACATTAGAGCCAGGTAGAGGGGGGCATAAGGACTGCGCGGGTCTCAAGCAGTGGGGGGTTTTTTTGTACCCTCTGCAAACGTATTGGGGAAGGTAAGGGCAAGCAAGATTTTCACATTACAAAAGGGGTGTCCCGTCGGCATCTGGCCCCAGGTCCGGCAGCGGGGTGGCTCTCCTCTCCCCGGTCCGCTGGAGAAGACAGAGGGAAGTGCGGATGGAGCACCGCTGGTGGGAGGGACCTACAGGACTCGGCGCAAGCGCCGTGTGCTGCAGGTTCTGCCCCTCCATTCAGCGCGTCGCACCGCCGAGGGGGAAGCTTGATTTTTCCAACTCCCTTTGCTCAGCGCCGCATCGTGATGCGGCCTGAGGGAGGGAGGGGGAAAAACCTCTCCACACTGAGCGTGTCGCGCCGCGTGGCGCTTCGCGCTCACTGTGTCTCAGTCTTAACGCTGATTAACACTTTGTAATCCCTATACTTAACATGGGGAGTGCAAAGTACAGTAACCTCGCGCTGAAAAGCGCAGGGTCCAAACGCTAACGGGTTACTTAACCCGTTAGCGTTTGGATTGTAATATGTGGTAGCCACCACGGCTAATGTTAATGCTCACGCAGGTGAGCGTTAACGTTAGCACCAAGATTGTAATGCGGCCCTAAATGTTTTATCAGATATTGAATTAGAACGGGAATATTTTAACATTGAAGCCTATGGGATTTCGCCTGAATAAACCTGATGAATGAAAACACCGAACTGCAATGCACTTCAGCAAATTTTCTCTGCTGTTCAGTGTTCTCTGAATAGATTAACCATTGCTTCTTTATTGGGGATTTCACGGCCTTCCAACAGGCACGCACTTGCTGGCAGTTCACCAAAATTTGGCAAATTGCATGCTCTCTGAATAGCCAAATGGCCACGAAATAGCACCGTACGCTGAATTTCGGGGCCAGATCGTCGCTCTCTGAATAACCCCACTAGTCAAAGTGACATTTGGAAAGTCTTGCCATAGTCTATCCAGTGTCCTATTACGGAATGACAGCTGAAACAAATGCAATGTTTCACTTTGTTTATGTTTGTCTCCATCTGGTGCCTTTACTTTCTTCTACAAAGGAAACCGATGGCATCGCATGAATACCTGGTATAATTAAAATTTAGATTTTTTTTTACATTTATGCGGAAGCGAGCTATTTCCATAGCCCGAGGATACAGTTCATATAAATAAATAAGAAATGGCCAAACAGACCTCTAAAGCCGGATTTGGGATTTGCAGTGTCTGGCAGTAAGCGATCTCTCTGCACATCAGATGGCTAAGCATCATATGGGGCTACAGGTCCTGCTATAAACAGAACAGTGTAAACATAACATTTACCTTGCAAAAAATTCACATTTGACTCAGTTAGGGCTAAATAATCTGGATCAAAGAGCACAGTTAACCTTTCATGGAGATGTCGCTGTAAATCGGTGAACAGAGCACAGTTCAAAGAGTTCTATTTATTTAGAATGTGAAATGATGTAAAACGTGAAAATTCCACAAACCGTTGCAAGTTCTAGGACGCAGATAGATCGTGACACATGGGTTTTATTGGAATGTCAGACAGGGGATGTAAGGCCGAATGGAAGAAATCAAAAATACCATGGGCCCGATTCCAACTGGGACTTTAAGCCAATGTCTGGAGCGTAGAGTAGAGATCACTCCAGATGTTAGCCTAACGTCATCCTGGGCTATCACAACCGAGATGGAAGCCCTGCGTGCCTCAGGTTTTGCCCTTGCTTGATGTAAACTCACGTCTCCTATACTTAGTATTAGAGACGTGACTTTGCACTGCTCTAAAGGAGAACTAACTATTCCAACCTAACCCTGGTGTTAGGTGATTTTACACTCTCCTACTTATTCCTCCCTCCAATGCCTCCCCACCTCCTGACTTCTCTATCACGGTGGAGGGTATCACCATCTCCCCATCAAACCAAGTTCGCTGTCTTGGAGTTACATTTGACTCTGCTCTTTCCTTCATCCCCCACATCAAGTCTCTTTCCTCCTCCTGCCGATACTAACTGCGTAATATTTCCAGAATTCGGCCATTTCTTACCGCTGTCACCACAAAACAACTCATACACGCCCTGGTAATCTCCCGACTCGACTATTGCAATAATCTCTCATCTGGCCTCCCTCTGTCCGCCTCTCCCCCCTACAATCCATCCTGAACGCCTCCGCCAGGCTAATTCACCTCACCCACCGCTCTGTCTCTGCTGCTCCCCTCTGCGAGTCCCTTCACTGGCTCCCCATCCACTGCAGAATTAAGTTCAAAATCCTTATCCTTACCTACAAAACCCTCACTAACTCAGCGCCCCACTACCTGTCCTCACTAATCACCAAATACACCCCAGCCCGCTCCCTAAGGTCAAACAGTGACCTGCACCTAGCTTCTCCCCGCATCACCTCTTCCCATGATAGACTGCAGGATTTATCACGCGCAGCCCCCACTCTCTGGAACACTCTCCCTCGTACTGTCAGACTTTCCCCTAACTTCTCTTCCTTCAAACGCTCCCTTAAAACGTTCCTATTTAGGGAAGCCTACCACCCAACTCACTGAAACAACCATCAATCACTCTCACCTTACAGTCCTCTCCTCCTGTTTCCAACCCTCCTAGATTGTGAGTTCCTACGGGAATAGGGCCCTCATCTCCTCCTGTACTGTTTGTCAAATGTTGTTCAATGTATTGTAACCCTGTCTATACTGTGCTTATTGTACAGCGCTGCGGAATATGCTGCCGCTTTATAAATAAAGAATAATAATAATAATTAACACCTCCATTTATCCTCCAAATAAATCCCGTACTCACCTGAGATCCTGCAGTGCAGATGGCGACATGAGATGCTTCCTCTGGCCACGAGCGACGTGAGAATGGGAACAGATAGTTCCCATGTCCTTCCGCATCTGTGCCACTGGGTTGGAATAGTATTGGTAACAGGGAGACAGTATGGAAAGTTTGCTTATGCAGATGTTCTCCCTTACCGTCTCCTTGTTTGTGGCTCAGTTGGAATTGGGCCTGACGTTTCTATAGTGAAATAGTTAAACTTTTCAAACAATGTGGTTTTCATTGTTAAATAATAATCCAGTAACGTTAAAGAATGCAATCCCAAAATATTGTCAGTAATATAATGCAACATCCATGAGGCTTTCAGCTAAAAATGTTATGAAATCATGGAAAGGGGCCTCAAATAACAAGACCTAACTTTGGAAAGATGGAAAAAAACTGTGTCATAAGGCACATAGGGATATAGACCAGTGTCTCCGCTGAAACTGTGCATTCTGTTTCTTAAAACATTTTTGAGACTCTTTAACCCTTTCGCTGCTGAGGCTTTTCACACCTCTGTGCTGAGGTCATTTTTACCGGTTTTGCTCATCATGTTTAAACGCGTTTTGAAGGCTTATTTTAGTATACTACCTAGACATATTATATATCGTTCTTTCCGTCAGACTCGGCAGATTCATAATATGTCATTATTATAAGTATACGTCATGACCTGTCTGTATATTATAACAAAAAATGCAATAAAATATGTATTTTCAATAATTTACAATGTGTAAAGTGTTTTTTTTTCACATTTTAACATGCGAGCAATTGCGGTTATATTTTGTATGGGGTGCGCTTGTTAAAAAAATTAGAAATGGGGTCTCGTTACATTTTTTTTTGGGGAAAATTACACTATTTTTAACAAACGCACCGCATACTAAAATCGTTAGTGCAGCATCATTGTTCACATTATAATTGAAATGGGAACAATATTGCTGCATTAACGAACCAAGAAAAAAAATGTTTATTTTTTTAAAAATATATTTTTATTTTTAATTTTTATTTTTTTTAAAAAACTTTTTCACAGTAGTGTTTGGTATCGTTGGAACGGCCATGCTCTGGCCGATCCAACCATACCAAACTTTAACCCCTAGCTGCCACGGATCAGGAGATTGGAACTCCCTATGAACTCCCTATCTCCACCGTTGGTGGCAGTTAGGGGTTAACTCCAGGACTGGCGTCATCGTGCTATGCACGATGACGCCAGTCCTCAGGGGGAGTTCCCGGAGGCTTGGCCGACATCCAAGATGTCGGCCAGCTCCGGGAAAAGATCACGAACCGGCGCTTTTCAGCGCCGATTCGTGATCCGGCTCCCCAGGGGTTAATGCCAGGTACCATTTGGAAGGGCAGGCTGTGCCCTTCCAAATGGTGCCTGGGTTAACCCCCGCAACGCCGCCGATCGGGAGGGAGAGAGGTCTGAAGGACCTCCCCCTCTCCCTTTCAGGCGCCTCCTCCGCACATGCGGGGGGGGGCGCCTGAATTAGGTGTCATCGCGCTGCCGCGATGACACCTAATTTCATCGGCGGCGGTTCCGGATGCTGGGCTGACATCGAGTATGTCAGCCCGCATCGGGGGGGGCCAGCGATCGGCCGGAACCCAGCCGAACGCTGGCCCCAAAGGAAGGACGCGCTCAGCGCGTCCTCCGCACAGCAGGAGCCATGTGGAGGACGCGCTGAGCGCGTCCTCTGCATGGAAGTGGTTAAAATGAAATCCTCTCCACCGCAGCCAAAAAGTGCTAAAGTGGCAACTCACTGACAGCAAGTTAATTCATGGAGTTTGACGCGTTTCACACCGCAAAGTGCACTTTATCACAAGTACTTGACTTGCCATCATCTGGGAAGCCTAAAATCCGTAGCCCTGGGTAAATTGAGATGATGGAGTTGCATTTTTTTTGGAAAAAATATACCTGAATTTGCAGATTTTTACATGTATATGTACACTTTATGGGCAAACATTATTGGGACACCTGAGTATTACACCACCAGGGACGTGTATGACATTGCATTCTAAATACATAAAAATAATATGGAGCTCGTCCTTCCTTTGTAGCTACAGGTATGACAGCTTCCACCTTCTGGGAAGGTTTTCCACAAGCTTTTGGGGTGTTTCTGTGGGAACACACAGTCCCTGCACAAACACACACAGTCCCTGCGTGCACACACAATCCCTGCGCGCACACACACAATCCCTGCGCGCGCGCACCACACAGGTCCCTGCACGCACACACACACACAATCCCTGCATGCACACAATCCCTGCGCGCACACACACACAATCCCTGCACACACACAGTCCCTGCACACACACAGTCCCTGCACACACACAGTCCCTGCACACACAGTGTCCCTGCACACACACAGTCCTTGCACACACAGTCCCTGCACGCACACACAGTCCCCGCACACACAGTCCCTGCACACACACAGTCCCTGCGCACACACACACAGTCCCTGCACACACACCCAGTGTCCCTACACACACACACACACAGTCCCTGCACACACACCCAGTGTCCCTACACACACACACACAGTCCCTGCATGCACAGTCCCTGCACGCACACACAAGTCCCCGCACACACACAAGTCCCCGCACAAACACACAAGTCCCCGCACACACACACAAGTCCCGCGCACCACACACAGTCCCCGCACACACAGTGTCCCTGCACACACACAGTGTCCCTGCACGCACACCGTCCCTGCACACACACAGTGTCCCTGCACACACACTCCCTGCACACACAGTCCCTGCACACACAGTCCCTGCACACACAGTCCCTGCACGCACGCACAGTCCCTGCACACACACACTCCCTGCACGCACACACAGTCCCTGCACGCACAGTCCCTGCACGCACATTCCTGCACACACACACATTCCCTGCACACACACACAGTCCCTGCACACACACACAGTCCCTGCACACACACACACAGTCCCTGCACACACACACACTCCCTGCACGCACACAACAGTCCCTGCATGCACACACAGTCCCTGCACGCACGCACAGTCCCTGCACGCACGCACAGTCCCTGCACGCACACACACACAGTCCCTACACGCACGCACAGTCCCTGCACGCACACAGTCCCTGCACGCACACACAGTCCCTGCACGCACACACAGTCCCTGCACGCACACACAGTCCCTGCACGCACACACACAGTCCCTGCACACACACACACAGTCCGTGACATACTTACCCTCACCCTGGAATCCCTTGCTGCCTCCGTGGTCCCGCTGGTCTCTCTCCCTCCCTGCACGTGCCGGACACTTCAGCACACAAGCAGGGGAGGCTCTGCATGCTGCTGTGAGAGGGGGCAGGGCCAGCATGTTCTAAGTGAGGAGGCAGCCTCGCCTCCTTCCTCCCTCCCTCCCCCCGGCCGGGCCTACATTTCCGGTGCAGCGTGTGGGAGTTTGATCCAACACGCTGCCAAGGGAAGGGAAGAAACTTTGCCCGACTCCTGCAAGGCCAAACCAGGGTCCCCCACCCATCCGGGCCCTCGAGCAGTGCCCGAGGGGGTCAGTCCGCACCTGGCACTGTCATGTGAACCCTGCATGGATTACGGGTGTGAGCCCAATGTGCAGTGAGCCATAATGAAGTATGCAGGTTAAGGGGTTCAAACAAGAAATTTATTATATAAAACAAATCAGCAGAAGAAAATGAATAAAGATGGATGGCTAAGATAGAGGGAGGTAAAGAACAGAACTAAAAGGAAAAAGGATTAAACAGGATAAAAACTAGGAAATACAGGAGGAAACTGAAAATACGTATAACTAAATAGGGTGGCAGATACTGAACAGAAAACAGAATATAAACTGAACAGATAAACAATAATGTCCATGGCAAGGTATCCAGGTATAGGTTAAGGCAGTCTCGTAGTCAGGTTTTCAAGCAGTAATCGTGGGATACAGAGAACAGGATAATCCAAAATCCATAGCCAGGGGTCATACACGTAAATCCAATGGAGGAACTGGGTAGCAAAACAAATGGGGTTTACCGGTAGAGCAGAGGTAGTCCAGAAGGATAGTAAATCGGGTTCTGATGAAGGTCCAGGGGGAAAACAGAAGGTAAGTCCAGTGGGTCCAAAAACAAGGAGCTTTCCAAATACAGGTCACTTTGGTACAAGGCTCTGACTTCAAATGAGGAAGTCCAGCAGATAGGGTGTGACCTCCTTATAAGGAGGCCTCATTAACAAAAAAGCAGGAGAACCTGTAGTCTCTAGTGTGCATAGGTTTCAGCCAAATCCATAGGAACCTATGTAACACATATAAAAAAGGGGCTGCCAGGGTTAAAAATATGCGATCCCTGACAGCAACCCAGGTGGATCATGACAGGCACCAGCATTTTGAAATGGATTCTAAAGGAAACAGGAAGCCAGTGTAGAGATTGACAAAGGGAAGAGGTGTGAGAGGTGCAGGAGGTGAAGTGGATGAGCATGGCACAGGCATTCATAACAGACTGCAGAGGGAGAATCTGGGATCTCTTAAGGTAAGAAAGAAGGAGGTTACAGTAGTCAAGGCGGGAGATAATAAGAGCTTGTATGAGTGTTTTAGCGGGGTCCTGATTAAGTCAGGGGTGTGCGTGTGCAGCAATGTTTTTTAGGTGGAAGTAGCAAGATTTGGTTAGCGACCGAATGTGAGGAGTGAAGGAGAGATCAAAGTCTAAGGAGGACCACAAGACAACAAGCCTGAGAGGTAGACATAATGGTGACACCATTCACCTGAAGGGACAAGGGTGCAGGAATGTTAGAATTAGAGGGAGGGAAGACGAGAAGTTCTGTTTCGGAGAGGTTGAGCTTTAGGAAACGGGAAGTCATCCAGTCGGAGACAGCCGATAGAATTAAGAGGTGTGTCCAAATACCTTTGTCTATATAGTATATATATATATATATGCACTCTGGATCGCCCAGAAAAAGGTAATTTAGTCCACAGGTTGCTACGCCTGTTGATTTGGTACATTTCCACAGGACGCACATGCTGTTAGATGATATTAAAAAAAAAAATGTCAATAATAATTGATGTACTCCAGAAGCCATGGCGATGCTTGCGGTGCATTTATTCTCCGAGTTGCTCTAATTTAAAGCTGACTTTGAATTCCTCGCTGATTACATCAATAATTGCATTTCTAATATGTGTATTAGTGACTTGCTGCCTAATCAAGAAATATTTGTCAAATGCGAGTGTGTTATTTTTTTTTTTATTATTTTCTAAGTGCAGCTTTCGTAAAGACCTAATATTTTTTGTAGGAGGGAAGTTTACTGTGCGTACAAGAACAAGCAAGCAATAGAAGATAATTAGGTTCTACAATCAGTGGCCTTGTTCGCTGTGCAGTCTTACGGATCACACGCGGATTGAAATGTTCTCTTTATGGCTAGGAAAAAATGATGCAGCTATCACATGTTACAAAGGCATCACTGGAAAACCGAGTTACGTGCCAGGGAATGCATGCTATGTGTCTTAACTGCAGGATCGATTGAGCAGAGTCCTTCATACCTCTCGTGTCTGTGTGTCAAGTTTGTTTTATCATATATGTTTCTTTCCATTGTGCAGCCCTGAGCAGCAGATTGATGCTATAGAAGGTATTGTCATTAATTTTTATTTTTTATCACTGGTTTGTCCCTCGTTACACAGAGCGCATATTATTACATGTTTTTTTTTTTTTCGTGTTTATATCTGTCTGCTTGTCTGTCTGTCTTTAGGTTATTATTATCCTTTATTTATATAGCGTCACAAATTCTGCGGCGCTTTACAAGATCAGTGTACAAGGAGTTGATACATTACAATAGCACACATGGATGAGATGGCCTTATTCAGGGGGACCTTTTTTTTCCAAGGGAACTTACAATATATCAGCAGGGTTATTCAGAGAAAGGTGAGACTCTGGAGAACTTTTGGAGAAGTGAAAACTCTAGATCAAAATAGCCGATTTGGGAAGTGAGATAAATGGGAGAATTTTTCAGGTTTGGCTATTTTGACCTAGAATTTTCATTTCTCCAAACGTTCTCCAGTGTTTCACCTTTCTCTGAATAACCCTGTAGGTCTATTCAAAGAAAGGTGAAAATCAAGAGAATTGGCAGGAGAAGAGAACAATCTAGACCAAAGAGTCGATTTGGAAAGTGAGATAAAAAGGGAGAATTTTTCTGATTTGGCTATTTTGACCTAGAATTTTCACTTCTCCAGTCATGCTCCTGAGCTTCACCTTTCTTTGAATAGACCTGTATGAGAAGTCCAAGTATTTTTGTGAAGTTCGCGACGATGTCAGTTGGGCAATTAACCCCTAGCTGCCCAATGGTAGAGATGGGGGGGTCATTTAGACCCCCTATCTCCCGATCCATGGCAACTAGAGTGTCATGTTTGGTACCATTGGAAAGGCCAAAAAATATAAATAAAAAAAAATAAAAACGTCTTTTGTTTTTTATTTTTGTGTCTGGGTTGTATACTAAAACGTGACATCAAATCACGTTTAAACATGAGGAGCACAAAACGGCCAAAATGAGCTCAGCACACGGAGGTAAAATGGCTCAGGATTGAAGGGGTTAAAAAGCAAAAATCATGTAAGCATTGAGGATTTCTTAACTCAAGACAAAATTTAGAAACTAGTTAGCCACGGTCTTTTTTGGCAGTTGTAGATTAAAGCTGGGGGTCGGACGAATGCAGTGCAAACGTGCGTTTAGCTGCACTTTATTACAGCCGTGGTAGCAGCAAATGATGTCCAACGCAGGCCCACACACGAAATACAGCCGCACGAAAGTTCGGCCACGCAAGGCAAGTGGCAAACGAATGCATTTTTGCAAGAACGCCGAACCGCTAGTACTGCTGTACAGAGTGCGCTGCGTCCGCATAGCGGCGTGTGTGCATGACTAGGAGACGTCAGTCGCTGCTCTTGTCCGGCCAACATAACTTCCAGACACCCAAAGTTTCCTGGTTTGGATCTGTAAAATCACGGCCGAAATTGCACATCGTATGACCGCTATCACGTCTTCCGTGAAAAAATGCGTTCGGACGCATCAACGCACTTTTCCCATTTTTTTCCATTATATTTCATCATTTTTTTAATAGTGAATTATACGATATGAGGAAAATAATGGGAAACAAAAAGAGCGCAGAAATGTAAAACCAGTAGTGGCTACTTTTGGACTGACAATGGTAAAACCATCTGGTCACTATGGAGTTAAAAAAAATTAAAAAAAAATAGGGAATCCAAAATTTTGTCTAAAAAAATAAAATATAATAATAATACAAAAAGGTGTTCTAAAAATTAAACAAAAATACTTTTTGCTGAAACTGAAAAGAATACACGGTTGAATAAAAATAATAAAAAGCGATAATATTTTTTTTACATTGAATCCTTTGGGATTTGCCTGTTTAAACCTGTTGAACTGAATCACCGAAAATCAGGGCATTTCACTGACACATTGGTGCAGTTTGGCATTCTCTGACTAGATTAACCATTACTTCTCTATGGGACAGTTTCACTGCCGCTGAGATCGCCGAATTGTGGCAAACCGCAGCGTATTTCGCTGTAAGTTCGCTAGTATATGTCAAAGTGCCCCGAAATTGCACTGTACGGTAAAATTTACTGTTCGGTGTAATTCAGTGGCAAGTTCGGCGCTTAGTGAATAACCCCTTTTGTTTCCCATAAGGGAAATTCAAACAAAAGCAGGAGAAGCTTCACTGATGAAGCCTCTCCTGTGGATGTTTTAATTCCGCTCTCGGGATCCCCAAAGTTTATTGTGGTATTTGCAACAACGTAAAACTACGGTGCTTTGCAAATAACCCCACCGCCGTCTTCACTAGATGAAATCAGAGAGGCTAAGCCTCCTCCCAATTTAGCACGACACAATAAAATATATCTATATATATATAAGGCAAGCCTTATACCAAACCGCTCTCGAAACAGAAACCGACTCCTTGCACCGCAGCCACTGCACAAAGCGCTTCTGGCTCTGGTGAATGCGTCCCTTTTAAGGTCACACCACTAGTATTTTTAGAAAACAATGAAGGGGGTTTGGCAGGTAGTCAGCCAATCAGCAACAAAAGAAATTCCATGCGACGATGTTTGGAAAAAAAAGGCATGAACCCTTCATCATGCTTCAGTCAGGACAAGTACAACAGCACGCTGCCTAAAGTTACAGGAACAGACACATTTCTGAACGCTACGTTCTGCATTACCAGGTGTTGTAAAACTCTTTTTTTTGTGTCATTCATGATCTTAGCTCTGTCAGTTTCAGCTGTTGTTTTTTTAGTAATACTTTAAGCTTCTCTGCTTGCATGCCGGTGATGATAGTGTTTGTGTTTCTTTAATGTTTTAGAATTCAGTCCCAGACAACACCCGTCACCCAGCAGTTATCTCAAGCTAGTTAACAATAAAAAGGTAAATATTTACTTTAGTAACCGCCGTACGTTTTTTTTTTATATATTGTCCTAAATTATATATTCAACTTCTGTCTGTATAACATGTACTTAACTACTGCTTTACATGTAGTCTGACGCTGAATATACCTCCTTTAATGGAGACGTGGCATGAGGATATGAATATATATAAATACGCTTTAAAGTTTGTTTCTTTTATTCCAAATCCTTTTTAAAACATGTCATTCAGAAAAAATATTTTGTGACTCTTGTAGCAGTTTATGGTCAAAAGGAAACTAGCACAGATATACGCGTCACTAGAAAAAAGAACCCCCCCCCCGGGGGGCAATGTAACGGCCCCCTTTTTAGATAAGAACAGAATGTACGTTCTGATTGCAATTCTTTAGACGTTTGAAGCAGAACCGGTTGTTAAACGTAATCGCCCGCATACTTCACGGAGTGCGCAAAGCGAGAAGATCATTTTAACACCTCATAGGAGTTTGTGTGTGTGTGTATATATTTATTTATTTTAGTTGAGAAGCCTATGAATGTCCATTCGACAGGGCAATACAGCCCCGTTGAGAAGCCTATGAATGTACATTCGACGGGGCAATACAGTTCTGGGCACACTAAGGGGGGTTATTCAGAGAGAGGTGAAAACCAGGAGAATTGGCAGGAGAATGAACAATCTTCGAGACCAAATAGCTGATTTGGAGAGCGAGATAAATGGAAGAATTTTTCTGGTTTGGCTACTTTGACCTAGAATTTTCACTTCTCCAGTCATTCTCCTGAGTTTCACCTTTCTCTGAATAACCCTGTAACAGGGTTATTCAGAGAACGGTGAAAAGCAGGAGAATGACTGGAGAATGGAAAATTCTCGGTCAAAACAGCCGATTTTGGAAAGTGAGATGAATGGGAGAATTTTTCTGGTTTGGCTATTTTGACCTAGAATTTTCCATTCTCCAGTCATTCTCCTGCTTTTCACCTCTCTCTGAATAAACCTGATAGTCATGCTGATGGTGGGCAGTGCATGAAAAATGGAACCCCGCAGCATGTAGAATTCATATGTTGCAGGTAAGGAATCCAATGTGACCTGCCTTGGTTTCCTTTATGAACTATACATGTGGCAGAGCAGCACTTTTCCCTGTGCTGCCATCTGCATGATGTAACGTGTCCAAGAAAACATGGCTGACTTGCGATCCCTACCTGAAGTATGTGTATTTCTTAAGACTCGGGACCACTACAGAATTTTAAAGAGCTGGCATACCTGACTTCGGAGCAGCTTTAACCCCTTAAGGACCAGTGACACGACTGGTCCGTTAAGAAAGTGGTAAAGATAATCGCACATATTCGTCAAAAACGATTCTGCTGCAGTCATGCCCGAGTTAATAATAATAAATGTAAACGCGCAGCTTTGGCGTAAGATTTAGAAATATGTTGCACTTCTGCACCGCTCTGTGAATGCCCCATTTGTATTTTCTCTGTAAAGGCACCGGGTGATGTGATGTTTTGTAAAGGTGGATCTTTCATCCTGTGTGCGTCATTTAACCAGTCACCTGTTGGAATTTCTTGCATCGTCTGCTGAGACCTTTTAGAAAGGACATGCACCAGGTCACTAACCGTCACGTAGGTACATTTTATTAACTCTTACTGACATTTGACTAGAAGATCATATACTGTGACAAGGAATGGAAACGCTGTCTGTGCGGATATAAAGTGTCAAGTTCCCTGCTGGAACGTCCTATCCATGCAATGCCTGCGTCCAGAGCTTTGTTTGGGGTTACCAGGTTTATCATTTAGGACAAATGTCAATTCCACGTGTCGTCCACTGACTTTGAAAAGGCACCACTGAGCGGGAGGAACAAAGACAGAAACTACAAATGGTTTCCTGTATGATTTGCTCACTGGCGGTCAATGACTTTAGTTTGTGTAACTTTTTTAAACCACACCTGTTTTTCTGTTCTATGGCAATATATGCTTTTATATATAAAACAAACAATGCTGCTGCACTAACTCAACAAATTCCTCCACTCCTTTTGATTTGAGCAGAGCGTAACTTCATACTAATGTTTTGTTTGTGTTTTGGCATTGGTAAAGGCATATAAGAGGTGCACCAAAAGGTCTGGTTATTGGAGAGGGAAATAGCACTGTTTTGGTCAGAGGACCCTCTGACCAAAACCTTGTTTGTTTTTTTTCACATTTGTTGCTTCTATTATGCTGTGGGGTGTCTGTGGAAAGTACTCCACCAGTTTTAAAGGAGCTCTATGTGCTCGTTCTGGTTCTTTTGGTATTGGGAAAATGTCAGCCTGTCTATATAGCCGGGACCCTCTAAAAGCTGGTTCAATGATGCAGGACATGAGTTTGAGGTTTTGTTGGAGAGAGCGCATCGGTCTTTTAATGTTGCGATACTAGGCTTGCTGTTTCAATACATATTTTCCTGTAAATGATGATAGCCAGTACATGAAAGTGCTTCCCTGCAGTATGAAGAATTCATATGCTGAGAGAGCGAAATCTATTCCTGAATTAATGGCAAGAGTCAAGTCAAACATGAACAAGGGATGCCAGATATGGCAAGGCTGGATTTATAACTAGGCAGAGTAGGCATGTGCCTACAGGCGTCTGCCTCAAGGGGGCATCTTGTTCTGTTTAAAAGTAATATATATTTTTTTACATTAATTTTAGACCACTGTATCATTGGAAAGGCCAGATTATGGCCTTTCCAGTGATACAAAACACTATTATTATCTTTACAATTATACAGTAGGGTCTATTCAGTGAGAAGAGAAAACCCAGGAGAATGACTGAAGAAGTGAAAATTCTAGGTCAAAATGGCCAAACCAGAAAAAGTCTCCCATTTATCTCACTTTCCAAATCGGCTATTTGGTCTAGTTTGTTCTCTTCTCCTGGTTTTTACTGCTCTCTCTGAATAAGCCTGTGTGATGCTGCGCTAATTTACCTTCTCATTTTCCACTCTGTCAGCAAGTTTGGAGCTGACGATGCAAAGCATTGTTTCATCAACAACATAGACCGTGGCACTGCAGTGAGGAGAGACAGGGGGACTTTGGAACCTGCATCTCTGAATTGTACACCGCACAAGGTTTAAGTGAGGTGTCATTGGAAAGGTCAGAGTCTGGTCTTTACAATGATACCAAATTTGACCATGTAATGTGTAAAAGTAAATGCAAACCTTTCTTTTTTCTGTTCTATAGCAATATATGCTTTTACATATAAAACAAACAATGCTGCTGCACTAACTCAACAAATTCTGCCACCCCTTTTGATTTGAGCAGAGAGTAAATTTGTTTTCTTGCTTTTCTTTTTTTCTTTTTTTTTGGCCTACTGTGCCTACAGGCTCATGAGATGCAAATCCGGCCCTGCAGATATGCCATGTTTTTCCGAACACATACATAATTTATTAATGCTGATGGGCAGCAGATAATTTGTACTTTTAGTTTTTATGTTATTTTGTAATGTGAAAAGGATGAATTAAATATATATAATTTTTTTAATCTAATCTATGTAATCCACTGTTTTTTTTAGTGCTGAAACCTATTCAGCACTGTGGACAGCAGCTCTGCAGGGCTCCGGAGCTCCGAGGGGCTGCTGTCCTTTGGTGCTGGATAGGTTTCAGCACCAGACAGCAGCCAGGCTGAAGGAAAGGAGAGAAAGCCTCGTTGTTTAAAATAGGAATCCAAAAAATGCCTAAAAAAAATAAATGGACTTTTTGCTGCAAGTGAAAAGAACAAACAGTTGAAATAAACAGGGAATATTTTTTTTACATTGAAACCTATAATATTCGCCTGAATGAAACCAACGAAAATCAGGGCATTGCGGTGCTGTGCAGCATTCTCTGAATAGATTAACCATTACTTGTCTATGGGGAATTTCACTGCCGCCAAATCACACCGAACGGCACCATGGTGCTGTCCATGGCCTGTGGTGCTGAATACAACAGATTTTAGCACCACGGCACTTCAGAAATACGTATCGGAAAAATTCCATCCGAATTTTGATTCAGAACGAAATGCACATCTCTACACAACATTGCCTGCCCTAAAGACAGGCGTTGTGCCCCTTGGATGTGTGGATGCCAGTCTCCTGCCCACAGATTATGGGCCATGACTTCGAAGGCAAAACACGGGCAAGGTTTAACCCAGCAGCCTCTGTCTTTGTGGGTAATGTTTATTTACATATCTTGGTAGTGAAGCGATGTAATTCGTGTCTGACCGTTGTTCCTGTGTTTGTGTTTCCTCTTTATATCTGGGAGTAGTCGTGTAATGTAACGGTTAATGGGATTATTCAATTTGGTTTTGTGTTGTAACTGGTAAAAGGGAATAGAAATGAAACTCTGGAGTTAATAAACGTCTATTCCTATTCCAAGAAACATGTGTCTGGCCATTGGTTGTGGGTTATCCTACTTCTCTGGGTAACCTTTTGAGCGATGCCACGACTGCAGTCAGGTAGTCTAGAAGCTGGCTCCTTGACTCTTTGTGGTTCTGAGAAAGTATGGAAGTAAGGATGTGGGAAGTAAGCTGTTCCTCTTTCCATGTTTTTGTTTTTAACAATCAAAAAATTTTTTTTTATTAGGTAAGGCAGTACAGAGAATACAGTATGAGAATAGTAACAATGTACAATAATACATCAAAGAGTTGAGGTAAAAAGTGGTAACATCCGAATACCCTTGCAGATCAGTTGTAGTTCATCCAGGTAAATCAGGCTACTATTACCGGGGAAACCGTGAGTGCACTTGTGTGGGGGTACCGGTGACTACCAAGTAAGAAGAGAGACTTTACAGAGATTGAGGTAGAAGAAAGAAACAGATAGGAAAAAGGGAAAGTGTGATAGACAGAGCAATATCTGCAAGAAGAAGGGGAGGGAAGGGAACTAAGGAGAAAAAAAAAAAAAAAGGGGGAGGGGTTAAGACTATCAATGAAAGGAGAAGTGGGATCTGAAGAAAATATAAGAAAACCATACGAACAAGCAACATATATCTCAGAGTCAAGACCTGATGGGGGAGAAGGTTCCGCGAGTTGTGTCTCTGGCGTTCTAATACCCTCTCAATCTGGTTGCAGCCAGTGTCTACAGTCGGCTGAGGATATGAATGAGTTCCAATGGAACCAAGTTGTGTTATGCACTTCTGTCCATCCGCCCGGGGGCAGGTTCGCTGTTTCCAGAGATCTAACGTTTTCGACTTTCGATATCAGATCTCGAGGTGATGGTACCACAGATGAGTTCCAGTGGATAGGGATTAGTGCTCGAGCTGCCAGCAAGATCCTAATCAGCACAGATTTCTTCAGGGATTTTACAGAGAGTGTCATCTGCCCTAGCAGAAATATCTCAGGTGTGAAGTCCAGCACAATTTCGGTAGTGTGTTTAATTAGAGAACTTGCTGAGCGCCAAAAGGGCTCCAGAAGGGGGCATGTCCACCACAAATGTAGAAAGGTTCCCTGATCTCGGAGGCATCTCCAACACTCCGTAGAGTGAGTCGGGCTAAAGCGGGCTATCCAAATGGGGGTGGTATACCATAAGGACGCAATTTTAAATGATGTTTCCTTTAATCGAGAGAGGGGAGTGCCGTGGTGGATCAGAGTGAAAGTTTTCGTCCAGTGCACTTCGGGAATCACGGTTCCCAGCATATTATCCCATCGTCCCACGTATGAGGGGGGGATCTGAGTCAGAAGATTGGAGAGCATGATACTGGTATGAAAGACTGTGCGACGGGACAGTGCCTATAGCACACAGATTTTCAAATGTCGTGAGTGGTCGTGTCAGGTTCGTACCGTTAGGTAGTGACAACAGAAAATGTTTAATCTGTAGGAAGTTAAACCGATCTAAATAGGTAAGTGGAGGGTCTACGTCCGAAGTTGGGATCTGTCGGAATTGGCCGTCTTTTAGAACGTGCATGGCCAATAGCAGTGGCGTAGCGTGGGTTGTCAGCGCCCGGGGCAAGGCAAGAATTGTGCGCCCCCCCAACCTGTGGACATGATAACACACCATGATTCCCTTCTACCAGTAGCGTATTGACCCCCTTACCCCACAAGCACAAGTATTGTATACTAACAAAATACTGATATAATAAAAAAATGAAACACACATGGCCCCACGCTATGCCACTGCTACCAGTCACCCTGTTCCAGCATACCCTAGCATAGTTCCACTCTCACACTATACCCAGTCACTCTCTCCAAGTACCCCAGTCACTCTCTCCAAGTACCCCAGTCACTCCCTCTCCCAGTACCCCAGTCACTCCCAGTAACCCCTAGTCACTCCCAGTCATTCTCTCTCTCCCAGTAACCCCCAGTCTCTCTCTCACTCTTTCTCCAAGTACCCCCACTTTCTCCCAGTACCCCCAGTCACTCTCTCTCTCTCTATCCAAGTATCTCCAGTCTTTCTCCCAGTATTCCCAGTCATTCTCTTCCTGAACCTCCAGTCACCGTCTCCCTGTACCCCTCACTGTGTGTTGGTCACGCTGCTCTGGTGTCACAGTGTTTGCCTACCTGCGTGGAGTTGCTGGTGGCCTGGGGGGCTGTCCAGGGGGGCTTAGTGGAGACCGAATTTTTAAATTGTGCTGCAGGGCAGGTGCCTCCCTCCCTCCTCCCTGGTCAGCAGCTGCAGGGCTGCCAGCGGCAGGGGGGCTGGAACAGTGCTTCAAGGGGGGTTGACATGCAAGGTACAGGGGTGTTTTTTTTCAATAATGTTGCGCTGCTTCACGTGACTCATGTTGGCGTTATGAAGGAGTCAGGACAGGACCAGAATTTTCTGTCCTGGTCCTCCCATCTGGATGCTGAGTGCTAAGTCACCGCCGGCGTGGCAAAACTGGCAGACACCTTGCTGATCCCTGCTGGAAAATATTAGTGGTTCAAATTTCTTTTGAAATTTTGCGCCCCCTAAGAAAATTGCGCCCGGGGCGACCGCCCCTGAGGCACCCCCAACGCTACGCCACTGGCCAATAGGCCTGGGTGGGTGGTAAAGCGATTCCGTAATGTTGGTCTGATGCCCCCTCTAAAAGCCGGATTATGAGATAACGGGAGAAGGGGAGCTGGGAAGGTAGACAGGGAGTGGCGAACCCTGAGTTTGTGCCAGATATTGATGGTACCGATCAGTGTTGGGATCGAACGGTAGGTGGTTGGTATGTGATCTGGAAATAACCACGGCAATACCCATAGCGGGCTTGATGCTAGGCTAGCTTCCAGGTCAAGCCATTTCTTAGTCGGTGATACGACCATCCAATCTAGTATTCTGGTAAGATGTGTGGCATGGTAGTACAACCGGATGTCCGGTAAGGCAAGTCCACCCTGCGCCGTAGGTCTGCACAACGTTGTAAATTTAAGACGGGGTCGTGCGCCCACCCATACGAACGAGAGAAAACAGAGGCGGAGTGCTTGAAAGATTTCGTTTGAGATGGGGAGTGGAATCGTTTGCATGAGGTAAAGAATGCGGGGTAAGATATTCATTTTCAACACCCCTATTCTGCCCAGCCAAGAAATATGTTTATTAGACATGTCTTGATGTCATGTCTGATGTCAATCAGAAGGGGCTCGAAATTTTAACTTGGAGATACGCATCACGTCTGCCGACAGCCATATTCCCAGATATTTTAGTTTGTCTGCACACCATTTTGAATCGGCGTTTTTGAAGTTGCCGAGCCATTCCCTCCGGAACGGAGATTCCCAGGATCTCAGATTTCTCCGCGTTGATGGCCAAGCCCGCCACCGTGCCGTAGTGTTGCAATTCCCTGACCACCTCCGGCAGGGAGGTGATCGGGTCCGTCAGCAGAAACATGAGGTCGTCCGCATATGCTGCGACTTTATGTCTGTGTCTCCTCCCCTGAAGCCCTGGAATAACTGGGTTTGCCCTAATGGCTGCCAGTAAGGGCTCCAAAGATAGGGCAAAAAGCAGCGGAGACAGTGGGCAGCCCTGTCGTGTTCCGTTTAAAATGGGGAAACTAGCCGTCAGCGCTCCGTTGATTCGGACTCTGGCCGAAGGAGATGAATATAGAGCAGAGACCCATCTCAAGAACCCGTCACCTAGTCCAAATTGTTGAAGTACTTGCATCAGATAGGGTGTTATGGCCCTATCAAATGCTTTCTCAGCGTCGGCAGAGAGTAACATGAACGGGAGTTTTTCTTGCTTTGCGATTAGTATAGCGTTAATAACCCTCGACGTTGCATCCTTTGCTTCCCTACCTGGTATAAACCCTACTTGGTCCGAGTCAACCAAGCGGGGCAGGTATTGCTGAAGTCGTGATGCTAAGATACGCGCCAAAAGTTTGACGTCCGTGTTGAGGAGAGAGATGGGGCGGTAGCTGGATGGCAAGAGCGGATCTTTACCCGGTTTTGGGATCAAAGTAATAGTCGCCGCTAAAGCCGAAGAGTGCAGTGTCCCCTCCGATAAGAGCGAGTTGAAAGTAGCTAATAAGTGTGGAAGCAGCTCTGGTTGGAGGAGTTTTAGATATTCTACCGGGAGACCATCGGGTCCGGGGCATTTGTGAGGCTTGACATGTTTAAGAGCCGACACTAGTTCCTCGACAGTAATTGAGGACCCCAAGTCCGTAGCCTCCTCAGGTGACAGTCGTTTAAGGTTCTTGTTTGCAAGATAACCATTAATGTCCGTGACATTAAGGTCAGGAAATTGCGAGGTCTGTAACGAATATAGGGATTGGAAATACGTGTAGAATTCCTCTGCCACCCGATCAGGGTGTGTTGTGATGTCCTTGGAGGGCAGACGAATGCGAGGGATGTATGCCTTTGCCTTTTTTGATTTAAGTATCTGGGCCAGCAGCCGACCTGGCTTGTTTTCGTGGAGAGCAAAAAAGGAGTTTGTTTTTGTGGCCAGGAATTTTAGGTCAGCCGTTAGTCGCGACGTAAGAGATGCCCTGACTTTTATAAGCAGTTGGTAAGTCGCGGTGTCACCCGAAGTGGCATGTAAGTTTTCTAGACGGGACACCTCATCAAAGAGGTCGGCTTTTTGTGCGATACGTAGCTTCTTAGCTGCCGTACCTTTGCTTATGAGGAAGCCCCGTAGGACTGCCTTATGGGCTTCCCAGACCGTGGTAATCGGGATTTCTGGCGCGAGGTTCTCCACAAAATAATCAGATAATAGCTGGTGGGTCTCTGCCAACACCACTGGGTCCTCCAGAGGGAGAGGTTCAGTCCGCCACGTACGTTCCCGTGGACAAAAATCGGAGGTTAAACAAGCCGATATTGGGAGTGGTCCGACCACGTTTTCGTATGTATGTCTGAGGCTCGAATTAAGTCAAATGTATGCTGCTGTACAAAAAAGTAGTCTATCCTTGAGTATACTGCGTGCACTGAGGAGTAATAGGAGTAATCTTTCTCGCCTCCGTGTAGTGCTCTCCAAACATCCACCAATTGATGGCTGTCTAAGAGCGTCGCATACGGCGCAAGATGTTTCGTGGGGTCGATGACACCCCCGTTGACGTATCCATTTGGGGATCCATAGCGATATTAAAGTCCCCGGCTAGAACTAATGTGCCCTCTTGGAAGTCTTTAAGGGAAAGTAGGATAGCGGCCAAGCATCGGTATTGGGCCTTATTAGCCAGATACAACACGACGCCAATGTAAAAAAGCGTGCCCGCTATGCGACCCTTCACGAAAAGAAATCTACCTTCCGGGTCTCGCTTTACCCCCCCTCCTCAAACGGAAGTCCCCGAGCAAACAAAATAGCCACTCCACGCGATTTACTTAACCCATAGTTGCTGGAATATCCAGTAGGGAAGTTTCTGTCGCGTATTATCGGTGTCGTCTCACCTCGAAGGTGTGTCTCCTGGAGGAAGGCTATAGACGCCTTCTGTGCCCAGAGCTCCCGTAAGATTTTAGATCTCTTTTCCGGGGTATTTAACCCATGGACGTTGTAAGTCAGCAGTTTGAGCGTCCCCGGGGAGAACAAGGTCGCCATCTGAGAAGGCACGAAACAGACACCCAGCAACACAAAACCAGAACAAAAACAAAACAAAATAAAAAGGGGGGTGGGGGGAGGTGAATAGTAGGATATAAACAGAGATGAGAGAAAGAGAAGTAGAGTAGAGAGAAGTAAGTGCGCCAATAAGAGAAAGAGAAAATTGGCTAATGAGGCAAGAGGTGTGACTGGAGGATCAGAGACAGGGGTAGGAGTAGAGCCTCCCCCGCAGAGTCCCCAGAAGTTAGTACACCAAGCCTCTCGGGGGTGAGCAGCCTGATTCACCGTTCAGCGAAAGAAAAATTGAATGAGAGTAAGCAATGAAGCAATAAAATCACAAGTCGTGAATGTCAAGTGACAAATTCAAAACTACGAGTGAACCCGTCCGAGTCTATTATAAAGTTAACTCCCCAAATTAGGAAGGCATATAGCAGAAGTAAGCTAAGAACATAGAAACTTGCGCTTTTGTAACCAACATAGTATACTTGAACATATATGAAGTCAGAGCATCTCCCCACTGTGGAGGTCTATGTACCACCCTCCCGAAAAGAGGGACAGTATCACCCCTCCCGCCACCATCCAGAGCAATCCTAGACCGCATATAACCAGTGGTGACAAAGGAGAAGGAGCACTCCCCCACAGTGAGGTATGGTAGTGAGGTATGCATCGCAACAACCTTGTATCCGAGATCACCCCGGAGAACATATGGGGAAAAATTTCCTCCTGAAGTAGGTTATATAACACATTAGAAAGGTAAATAACAACATCTTTACTATCATTACTATTACTATCACCGCCTAGTGTGGACGTAACCAATGTAATATACTGGTAAACACGCGGGGGACAAATTTCCCCCCGTATTAAGTTATATTCAACGACATCACCCCCCTCACCGCTATCTAGTGTAGTCCTAAACAACAATTAACTCGTGAAGGCATATGAGGGACGGATACCGCTTGTAGAAGGCTGTAGTCCACACCATTCTGGGTATTGAAAGACCTCGCCCTCATCACAGCCACTAAATGTGGACCGAAGTAATGTGTGAAATGTGTAGCACCGCACCGCAGAATTCCCTCTTCCCTCGTTGTCCACTAGCAGAATAATAAAAAGGAGATTTTTATATATTTATTATTAACAATTTTTTTTTTTTTATTTTTTTTTCCCCCCTCCCTCCTTGTTCCCCCCCTCCCCCCCCTTCCTTTTTCATTTTTTCCTTTTTTTTTTGTCACGTCATTACCTTCCCCCACCTGACCGTTCACGCACAATCCCCCCTCCCCCTTTTTGGCAATAACGTGTAATGTTATGAATCATAAAGCAAGCGAGTAAAGAGCCATAAGGCAAGCCAGCAGGCGTAAAGTTAGTGAGGCTTGACTGAAAAGGTATAGTACTGTATACCGTACTATAGTCCAGTTTGCCAGACCGTTCAACAAGAAAGAGAGGCCAACAGTGGCGAGACGTCCCGGGTCACTGTGAGAAGAAAAATTGGTCTGCGTCCCAAAAATGTACTGTCCATGTGTGCCAATAGTAGACTGTTCCTTCCCCCCTCCCGCCCAAGTTCCTTTTTTTTTTTCCCCCTCTTCCCCCCCTTCCCCCCCTCCCCCTTTCCCCCCCTTCCTCTCCCCCCCTCATCCCCCCTCCTGTTTAGTGTTCCCCCCTCCTTTTTATGGTTTAAATATCTCCTCCCTCCCGTTATCCACCCTCCCCCCCCATCCACCTTCCATTCTGTCCAATTTGCTGTGGGCGGTGTCATTCTAGAAAGTTCACAATAACTCTAATGGTCATAGGAGTTTAGGACTCTATCCAGGTTGTAGTAGAACACGAAGATTGTGCAATGAGGTCTGCATGGCCTCTGAACTGATGCCTCGGTGTTTGAAAGAGAATACGCTTTGGTGGTTGCTCAGTGTAACTTTTCAGTGGTGCGGTTGAGGTCCGCGCCCCCCGTCAGTCGGCTCCTGCCACGCCATCCTCTCGAATTTGTTCAGGTTCCCTGCGACGGCGCTGTCGTCTCTGTGGTAGTCCTCCCGTGGCCGTCAAGGGCTGGAATTCAAATAATTCCCAAGAGGGTATCTCCATTTCTGGGAGGTTTAGCGTACGTAAAAATTCCGGTATATCTTTTGGGGTGCGAACGGTAATCCAGGTGTTATCCCAGCGTACCGACAGAGCTAGGGGGAAGCCCCAGCGGTATGGAATCCCGGCCTCTTGTAAAGTGCGAGTAAGCGGGCGTATGATGCGTCGGGCCTGTAGCGTGGTGGGCGAGAGGTCATTAAAAATCTGTGTATTTTAGCGCCCCCATAATCCCACGTAGGTTGCGTTCTGGCGCGGAGCGAAATGCGGTCCTTGAGCGCGAAGTTTGTGAAGGTTACATATGATGTCTCCGCGGGGCATTGGGAGAGGCAGGGGGTGGACGTAGCGCGCGATGGGCCCGCGCCAGGTCCTCCGTGTTAACGACTTTGGCCCCCAGTATGTAATTGAAAAGTCCCGTTAAATGTCTGCGTATTGCGCCGTCTCACTCTCCGGGACCCCCCGAATCCGCAAGTTTTGACGTCTGGATCGATTGTCCAGGTCATCTAGGCGTCTCCAGATCGCCGACATAGCTGTGTCCCCGACTGGGGAGTGCGCCCCCGCCTCCGCGGCACGCTCAGCCGCGTGCTCTAGACCGCGGACTCTGGCCTCCACGTGTCCTACCTCCGCCCGGAGCTCCGTGATCTCGTGCTGCAGAGATTCCCTCACCTCCGCCACCATCTCCCTGATGTCTGCTCTCGTGGGCATTTCGGCGAGGGAGCGTTCGATGCGTTGCGAGGCCGCCCCCAACTCGGGCAGGGAGAAATCAGCGCCGGCGGGAGAAGCCGCCATGACAGACGGCCGCGTGCTGGTAGGAGTCTCTAAGACAGGGGTAAAATACCGATCCAGGCGTGCGGGAGCCGGTGTGGCTGGTGCTCCAGGGGTTGTGCAGGTTGCTGTGCGCTTTTTACCCTTCACCATATCGGGGTATTGATGCATATAGGGCTGAAACTCGTAGGGTTCACTCGGAGCTCACCTAACGTGCGTCCATGTTAGGCAGTCGTCAGGCCACGCCCCATGTTTTTAATCCCAAATGGGAAGTGTTTGGTGCGTGTATAAATAAAACCCACCATCTCTGCCTCTCCTTGGCTGAAAAGCAGCTGGAGGGGCTTGGAGCTGCTCAGTAGAGCGGCCTTTTGGTACATGTTAGGTACTCACTCTGTAAAGAGGTGCCGTGAAGTGGCGAGTGAGCTTACGTTGCAATGGCCATTGAAACCAACAAAAACCTCAGTTTTGTTGTACATGGAACACATAGAAACGAGCGCAGATTCCACCCGCAGCGCCTAGCAAAGATGTACCCCGGGATGCCGTCAACTTGCTTCCGGGGATGCGACGAAGAGGGGACGTATAGGCATGCATGGTGGGACTGTGGCATGGTCAGCACTATTTGGACGGAGGTGTTTGGTGACTTGAGCAGGGCACTAGGGACACCCCTAAGTCCGAACCCCTGGGTGGCACTTCTCAATCGTCCCACCCCGAGGCACGCCTTACACGAGGTGAACCACTCTCTGGTCTCTAGGGTGTGCGCCGCGGTACGCATCTGTTTGGCTAGGACCTGGAGGGCCCCCCTCCCCCGCGCCAGCTGATAGAGGCCAAAATCTGGCACATGATCACAATGGAACGCCTGACGGCAGTGGTACTGGATAGAATGGCCCACTTTGAAGCAGTCTGGGCGCCATGGCTGGCGACATTTGCCTCCCCGGCATCGGCTCGCATTGCTTTTTCGGGTTAGACGGTGACCCGGAGGGGACGGGCCCGTGGTTCCTCCACTTCTCCCCCCACCTGTTTCCTCTCTTCTCTCCTTCCTTCTATTTTCCCACCTCTTTCATATCTTCTGTGAGCATCCACGGGAGGCCTTTTCTCTTTACAATTAATACATTTCGCCAAGGGCACTTCTTCCCTTCTCCTTTCTTCTCAGCTCACCCTTTCCTCCCCCCCCCCTTTTTTTTTTTTTTTTTTTTCTTCTCCCCTTCCCTCTCCTTTTTCTCTCTCTTCTTTTCTCTCTTCTTCTTCTTTATTCTATTTCTCACAAAGCTCTTCTCACGCTCTTATAACTAGATGGTAGCAGCAGTGGTTTAATCTACGTACGGTTTTTTTCTGTTATAATATAACTGGAGGGGAAGCGGTTACAATGTTTGCAGCAAGGTATACTGTGATTTTTTGCTCTCCTATCCGCATCATATGGGACATATGATTTTCCGGTATTTACGCTTTCTTCTGTACTGTTTAACCTTATACAATAAAACATTTGTGAATTGAAACGAGCGCAGATGACACCTTCTTTCCTTGTTGTGTCAGAATAGAGCCTGACTCTTGCAATGGCTTATGGGGATTGACGTAGTATTCAAACGATTGAAGAATAGTTTTGGATGAGTGGAGAGTGTATATATTTATTGTCTATGAACCATAGTATTGAACTGGCTCAGCTTCAGCGTCCTTGTTAGAAGAGCTGCTGTACGAAGGGTTAAGTAACTTAATATACTCATTTGTACTGTGAGAATATAGCTGGCCTCCCAGACATTGCCTGATTGGGGAATGACAGAGATGCAGGTGGGTGATTGGGAAAGGAGAATTCTTTGCAGAACATAAACTGAACTATGCACCCTCCCGCGTGTGCAATGTTGGTGTGTAGCACGAGCTATAGGTTGCTATAGAAAGAAGTAAAACACACCGGTAAGCCTCGCCGCTCTAACACCCCAATGTTGATGTGGTGTTCTTTTAAAGTTTTACGCAACTCAAGCAATTTGTGCACGCACATCTTTTGTTTTGGAGGGTTTTTCTTTGGGGTGGGGGGGGGGCAGCTTCTGTTTTGACTGAACACTGGCTGGGGGGTGGGGGGGTGAAGTCAATAATATTAGGCTAGTGTAGACCAAAAATCGTTTTGTTCCACTAATTTACATTAATGCCTAGAATTCATGCCTGGTGTGAACTTTAATTAGTCATTCCTTTCCATTGGACGGCTAAGTTTACTCGATCTCTGGATAGATTCACGACTGTCTTGGATTGCAGATTTGAAAACCTGGTTTTCCGTGTGTGTGTGTGTGTGTGTGTTAAGAGGGGAGGGCAAAGTTAGAAAATTTGATTAAAATGCTAGACTTCATAATATTGTAAGAGAGAATCTAGATATACCTGTATAATGTAATCCTTTATTATCTATCTTTCAATGATCCCATTGAAGGGCATTCACAAGATAACTATTCTGATCCTTGGTCCGTATAAACTCTGGTGCGGAGAAATCCTATAAATCCATGTTAGCAGGAACACACTTCCAGGTCCTCAAACAGTACTTTTAATTTTTTCACAAAAAAAATTGGATCCACGTTTCTGCTTTCTGGGAACCTTCGTATCTTGACAATGTATGTTTTCTGTAAGTCCTGGGAGTGCGTCTATAGAAAAATTAATGGAGGGATGGAACAAGACGGCAGTGGGCCCAGCGAGCTGTCTTTGTGCGCAAACGCTGCGTATTATTTATTTTTAACTTGTACGCACAGATTGTTTGCACACACAGCATGCATTTACAGAGTCCCTACACATGTCTCATTCCTCCCTGCAGTCCTCTATTAACCCCTAATACTCCTGACTGTTCCCTCAACCGTACAGTCTTCCTGCATTGGCCCTTCTTACTCCGTGGGTGGTTTGTGTCCACCCTGAGCACGCCACTACCTTATCCTAGTTTACTTTCGCTGGTGGTATGTCAGGATGTGGCTGCACAATCAGCCTTGTCCTGGTGGCTGCTGCTCACATTGCACTGACATGTTAAAGCCAGCAGAGAAGTTTGCGTATGCAGATGCTGTAGGCCCGTTTCAAAGAATTGCCCGGGCAGCTTGCAGAAAAGGTCCATAACAGGGCCACTATTGAGACAGAACCAGCCGGCTGCCCATGGCACTGTCTGCTTCTAACTGATGCACCTTTTGGGTTGCAAATTGCACAGCCTGTATTAGATGTTTTCTTTTATACGGTACTCTGGCTAAATATACTGGGGAGCAGGGTTGGCTTTGCTGGGCATTAGAAGAATGGGCCTTGTTGAGACAACTGCAACCATGGCAGATATCTATATATATCTATAGCTCTCTCTTCCAGACTTGAAAAAGAGACTTACACTCTCGAAAGCTTGTCTTTTAAATGTATCACTATGTACTGCTATACTCTGGTAATTTTTATGTATATATGTACAGTGTTTTTTTTTTTCCATCAGGGGAAATAGGTAGGGGTACTCACCGGGCAGCCAATAAAAAGTTGGTGTACGCGCGCATGAACTGATAAATAGGGGGCGCACGCCAGCATGCAGCCAATGTATTCAGCCAGGGCCAGGCCATGACATTGTGCTGCCTAGGTCCAAAGATGAAATGCTGCCCCCCTCCAAACTATTCTCACAATACACACCCATGTTTCTCACGGAGCTCCACAGCAATAAAACTCATACACACCTCACATTACTGTATCACACAGCTCCACGGCGCAGCATTTATAATTGAAAAGTGATCGATAGTGCTGCATTAGGGAAAAAAATGAAAATTGGAGGGGGGAGTGTTATTTTTACATGAAATCTGGTCATGTTTGGTATCGTGTGATGATGTTGGTGGGCAGGCATAGGTCCCGCAGGTGGAGCTGACATCTGAGATGTCAGTTTACTGCGTGAGAAGTCTGCGATCGGTAGAGATGTGCATTCGTTTTGGAAAAATTCTGAATTTGGAAAGAAATTTGATAATTTGTATTCGGAAGTACTTCCGAATAACGGATCGATACAATACGAATTCGAAATGGTATATAACGAATTTATTTCGTTTAACACTGTGTCATCATCAAAGAAAAATTTGAATAACGGATCTCAACTATCAAATTGATATCAAGTACTATCGAATTGATATCAATTTACAATACAAGTAATAGTCAGCAAAGGACTTTATGAAACAAATTAATTTTGTTTCACTGTTTAATTTGACTCAAATACTAAATCTGTGACACAGCTTAAAATATAACCCTAGATTTTCTTTTAATAGCAAAATTTGATTTAATTTGGATTTTATTCGAATTGATATCAACTATCGACTTGATTATATGAAATTCGAATCGCTTTGAAATTTCAAATTGATACGAAATGAAATTCCTAAAACGAAATGATTTTAAAAACGTAACGAAACAAATTTTTCAGCCATGCACATCCATAGCGATCGGTGACAGGCTGGTGCCAATCAGCGGGACTTTCACCATGGGCTGGAGTGCAGACATCCTACGCATCCTACAGTATAGCTCCTGGTCATGTTAACACGATCTATGGCTGCTGTGTCTGCTACCGTTGAGCGTGTATCACGGTAGTGAAGGGGTTAAGACATAAAGCATGAATGACTATGGATGGGTTTAATTGTGTTCGCTACCTTTTTGAGACTAGGATGACGTGAGTGTAGACTTGGAGTTTTTTACATTCCTGATCCAGGGGTCTCCACCGACTGTCTTTTCCTGGAAAAGCCAAACCAAGAGTCCAAATTAATGTAAACTTCCCATGTGCTGTGTTCTAACCGCTCCATTTCCCACAAACTCCAGTTTGGTCAACACTTGCTGAATTAGGTTATTTCTTTGTAGAGGTTCTTCATTTCTTAATTTTACTTTGTTTTTATAAAACAGGGGTGGGAGATATTGTTTTCATTAAAATGGAAGTTTTGATTTAAAGCCGACCACTATTTTTAAAGTTGTTATTGTAAACGGAAATTAAAGCAATACATTAATTTCAATATTTACCTTCAGATTGTAACCAAAAATCTGTTAATTTCAACTGTACACAAACGTTTATAATTATATATTTGATGTTTATACCTCTAAAAGTCTGTTTGCCAAAGGGGATTATAAACAATAAATCAAAAGTGTGACTTTTCTTTTATGTCTACAGTGTATCTTTCTTTTTGTAAATAAATATCACCATTTGCGGCTTATACAAAGAATACAGAACTCTCTGTTATGGAACGAGTGACATTCTAACAGATTATTGCCAAACATTTTCAATGAATCGGTCACCTCAAGTGGCAACATAATAGTTGTATCACATCTCATAATTCTAGCTGAGAAGTGGAAAATATAAGCTGTGGCTCAAAACCAAGTGACCCTAAATCGACAAGGATGTAAGTGAAAACCTATGAAGAAAAACATTTTGACACCCCCCCCCGCCCCGGTTTTCAGTTCTAGACAAATCACACAATTTAACCCTTTTGCTGCTGAGGCATTTCACGCCTGTGTGCTGAGCTAATTTTTACCAGTTTCGCTCATCATGTTTAACCGTGTTTTGAAGCCTTATTTTATTATCTGACCCAGACATATTATATATCGTTCTTTCCGGCAGACTTGGCAGATTCATAATATATCATTCTTATAATCTACAGACCGGACATAATGTATACATACTGTATAACAAAAAATGCAATAAAATTCGAATTTTCAATAATTTACAACGTGTAAAGTGTTTTTCACATTTTAACATGCGAGCATTTGCGGTTAACAAAATTTAGAAATGGGGTCTCGTTACATTTTTTTGGGGGGAAAATAACGCTTTTTTTTTTTTTTTTTTAAAAACGCACCTCGTACAAAAAATCGTTAGTACAGCATCATTGTTCACATTATAATTGGAATGGGAACCATATTGCTGCATTAACAAAACAATAAAAAAAAACTTTTTTTTTTTTGTTTACTTTTTACATGGTCATGTCTTGTATCATTGGAAAGGCCATGCTCTGGCCGATCCAACGATACCACATGTTAACCCCTAGCTGCCGGATCGGGAGATAGGGGGTTCCAATGAACCGCCATCTCCACCATTGGTGGCAGCTGGGGGTTAACTCCAGAACTGACATCATCACGCTATGCACGATGACGCCAGTCATCAGGGAGAGCTCCCGGAAGCTTGGCCGACATCCAAGATGTCGACCAGCTCCGGGAGAGGATCACGATCCTGCGCTTTTCGGCGCCGAATCGTGATCCGGCCCCCAAGGGGTTAAAGCCAGCCACCATTTGGAAGGGCAGGCTGTGCCCTTCCAAACGGTGCCTGATTTTCACCGCTGGCACCAGGCAATCGGGAGGGAGAGAGGTCCAAAGGACCTCCCCCCCCCCCCCCTCCCTTTCAGGCACCTCCTCCACACTAGTGGGGGGGCACCTGAAATAGATGTCATCGCGCTAGTGCGATGAAATCGACTGTCCCCGCCGGAGTGCCGGGCTGACATCCAAGCTCAGCGCATCCATAGCACAGGAGCAGCACTTGGCAGGACGCGCTGAGCACTTCCTTGGCAGCCAAGTGGTTACAAGAACATTCTGTGGGTTTTTGAACTTTGCCAAAGTCAATATTAATTATTAAATAATGGCTGTAAATTTCTGCTTATTTCTTACAATCCTGAGTTATTACTGTATTGGGAAGAGATTTCTTCCTTCTGTCCCTACTCTTTACGGACCTCTGTCTCTGCACCAAATCCTGCAGTCACAGTGCTCTACTATAAATATTGGGTGTTGGTGCAGGAATTCGGCTGACGAGTAAATTGCATGTGTTTTAAATTAGAAGATTAAGCAAATTATTTCTCCTATTTAACTCCTTCCCTACCGTGATACAGTATATGCCGTATACTGCCCAAAAACTCTTGCAAGAGCTCAACACAGAGTAAACTCGATCTGGTCATATTCAGGAACAATGCAAACAAATCTCCCTTGAAAATGGGTTCCAGAATGTGCCCCCAAACTCTCAGGACCTTTTGACATATTGTCTGAGGTGCTGAAGCCGTTTAAACAGTTGGGAGTTCCGTTTGTTTTAAAAATAATAATATCTTTATAAAGCATCAGCATATTCCGCAGCGCTGTACAATGGGCACAATATAGACAGGGTTACAATACATTGAACAGCATTTTGACAAACTGGTACAGTAGGACACGAGGGCCCTATGGGAACTTAAAATCTAGAATGGGGGTGGAAACAGGAGGAGAGGACTGCAAGGTGAGAGTGATGGACTGCAAGGTGAGAGTGATGGACTGCAAGGTGAGAGTGATGGACTGCAAGGTGAGAGTGATGGATTGCAAGGTGAGAGTGATGGACTGGTTGCGTCAGTGAGTCGGGTTGTAGGCTTCCCTAAATAGGAAAGTCTTAAGGGAGCGTTTGAAGGAAGGGGAACTAGCGGAAAGTCTGAACGTACGAGGGAGAGCGTTTCAGAGGATGGAAGCTGCGCGTGAGAAATCCTGTATTCTATCATGGGAAGAGGTGATGCGGGGAGAAGCTAGGTGCAGGTCACCGTTTGACCTTAGGGAGCGGGTTGGGGTGTATTTAGTGATTAGTGAGGACAGGTAGTGGGGAGCTGAGTTAGTGAGAAACACAGAGCTCCAGTTATGATCTTATACATGTAGTAGTGCTTTTTTTTATCTCTAGGAAGACCCTCGGCTTGAAATAAACTTACTGTCTCTAAAATGTATTATATGATGGGTACACATAAATGTTTTTCCACTTTCTGTGATATTAACAACATTTTAGGACCTTGTAGGACATAAAATGGTTTTCCATAAATCCACTGGGTTGTAGCAGTGGCTGTGTGGAAAATCACATTCCATTACAGTGTAAAAATGCATGTGTAGTGGAGGGGTTAAATAGGAATAACCCCTGAAGATAATGAATTTGGGGCACAGACTAACAGCAGCACATCAGAAGCTATAGTGGGTTGGAAATGCTTAGAACATCAACTGCGTTCCTAAGGGGGTTATTCACAAACCACTGTGGTTTATTGTTGTTGCAAGGACAACCAACTTCTACATTCCCCGTAAAGGAAATTCAAACTGCAGCAGGAGTAGATTCATCAATGAAGCTTCTCCTTTCGCAGAATTTCCCTTTTTCAGATTACCAAAGCTTGTCAGCTGCAAACTACGGTTGTTTGTGAATAAGCCCCTAATACGTGTGTGCAGCCCATATATTAGGGTGAGCAAAGATCACGCATGGTACATTTATCATTACTAACTGTAAGCGTAAACTTTATTTGAGTCATGATAAAAGACCATATAAATTAAGAAAAAAACAATAAAATGTAGATTGGGATCTAAAGGCTTGAAAGCAGAAGGTGTTCAATGTGCGGCGGGCCCTTCATTCTGCACAACCCCATGCCTCTTAAAGGGCCACAGTGGTTTTGTTATACAGTGGATTTTTGTTTGTAATACACAAGTAATGGAATTACTAGTAACATAGTGAATATATTTCTTACATATTTATTTCCAGTTAATCTGCATATTTGTGTTTTTTTTTTAAAATATCTTGCATTTTATTACTTAGAATTTTTACAATAGGTACAGAAATACAATGTGCTTGAGCTCAGGACATACTTTAAAACAAGAGAAATCTCAATGTACCCTTCCTGGTAAAATACTTAAAAAATAAATTGAAACTTGTGGAAGTGTCCCATTTTAGTCTTCCTGCAGGTCTTTGCATCTAGGTTTGAGAACCACGGAGTCAGCCCCCCTATCAGGCCAGGTTTTAACGATTCTCTTGGGGAAATGCAGACTGAATCCTGCAATCACTGAATAGCAAATCATATGCACCTGTGCTGTGCTTCAGATATCTGCAAACCTGGCCTGTTAGGGGAACCTGAGAACCAGGGTTGGGAAGCACTGCCATAAGTTATAGCACAGGTTGTGTTTTTTTGTTCATGGGAATGTGATCTGCTAATGCCTTTTCATTCTTTTGTTGTCATTCATTCCATTAGATAAGCATTTATTTACATAAGATGGTTGGTACAGGCCGGGGCGGATCCAGACTAAGATTTCTACCAGTTTTGACCAAGAGCTGGTGTTGGGTTCGCAGTGACAGGCAGAGACGCGCCTAATCGCAAGCTGTGCTCGTTACACTCACTCTCCCCAGAACTTTGCACAGGGTCTATCCTCATGTGGCTCATGAGTAGTGATGGGCCGAACACCCCTGTGTTCGGTTCGCATTCTAACTCGAACATCGGAAAAAGTTTGAACGCAATGCAAGTCAATGGGGCTCAAACGTTCGAAAATTAAGGTCCCCTCCAGAGGGCATATATGCAAGATATTGGTCATAAAAGGTATATGGGGGTCTGGGTACTGCCCTGGGGGACAGGAAACCATGAAAAACAATTTTTTTTTAAAAAATAGTTTTTAACCATTTCACTGCTGAGTGCTGAGCCATTTCACCGCTTTTGCTCATGTTTAAACACTATTTTGAAGCCATGGGAAATGTTTGAGCAAAAACAAGTCGGAAAAATTACGATCTTAACACTCACTTGCGTGAGCATTAACGTTTGCTGTGGTGTTCACCGCATATTACAGTCCAAACGCAAACGGGTTAAGTAACCAAATTTGTAAGAAGAAGAATTAATGCAGCATATGAATCCTCACACTGCTGGGCAGCACCTCTACAGTATCATAATGCAGCATAAGAATCCTCACACTGCCGGGCAGCACTTTAAGGCTGGGTTCACACCTGCACGTTTTTGGACACGCGTAATATGCGTGTTTATTGAAGCGTGTATCACCCAAACGTAAAAAATGCATTGCAGTGTGTTCACGCTGCAGTCTATAGCCGTGAACACTCTGCAATACTCCCCAAAGAAGCTCCTGTACTTCTTTGGGCATAGGACGTTTTATAGCGCGTTCCTACATGGATATATTTGCCCCCAGCTCACATGGCTACATATTTGCCCCAGCTCACATGGCTACATATTTGCCCCCAGCTCACATGGCTACATATTTGCCCCCAGCTCACATGGCTACATATTTGCCCCCAGCTCACATGGCTACATATTTGCCCCCAGCTCACATGGCTACATATTTGCCCCCTAGCTCACATGGATATGTTTGCCCCAGCTCACATGGATATGTTTGCCCCCAGCTCACATGGATATGTTTGCCCCAGCTCACATGGATAGGTTTGCCCCCAGCTCACATGGATATGTTTGCCCCCAGCTCACACATGGCTATGTCTGCCTCCAGCTCCCACATGGCTATGTCTGCCTCCAGCTCCCACATGGCTGTGTTTGCCTCCAGCTCCCACATGGCTGTGTTTGCCTCCAGCTCCCACATGGCTGTGTTTGCCTCCAGCTCTCATCTCCTTTTGCTGCCAGGCCCCTCCTCTCCTGACTCCTAGTACCCGTTGGCCGTTTTTCTCCCTACGAGCGGCCGCCAGCATGCTGCTTGCCTGGGAACCACCTGACCAGCGCACGAGATCTCAGGGTTCACGTGAACTCCGAAATCTCGTTCTCCGGTCAGGTGGTTCCCAGGTGTGCGGCCAAGCTGCATGCCAGCGGCCGCGCGTAGCGAGAAAAAAGGCCGGTGGCAGCGATTTGTCGGGGGGCGGCAATTGCCCCCACAGTGGATCCGCCCCTGAGCACAGGTACACTAATAAATATGCCCTGCCTCCTTCACTTATCTAAAAAGAAGAATGAAGAATGAAAGCCTGCTAGTGAAAACTCACTATTAAGATTTAATACGTGTTTGCTTGATGGATCACCTAGATATGGCAATAAAACGCTGGCAGAAAAGACCGTCCTTGATTGAATGTTTACACAATAATCTACTCTGACTGCTCACGGTCTCAAATATCAACAAGCAATTTCACAAACCAGTTTTCAATGAGTGTTGCCGTTTAACATTGACTTTATCTTGAAACAGATTACATTTCGAGCTGACGAATGATAGCACCATGGCGTCCCTAGCAATCAAAGAGCACTGAGAAATGGCGATGCAAAATTCAACCAAGGCTTATGACTATAAGGCTGGGGTCAGACGAGCGTAGTGTTCACGTCCATGATTGCGCCTAAAAGTACGTCCGTGATAGCATGACAGAAAGCCCATTGGAGCCTGACACATGAAGTACGTCCGCACTGAACTGCGGACGCACAACGGCCGCGGCCCACGGACGCAAGGCAGGCAAGAACGTACAACCCCTAGAACGGCCACACAAAGTGCGCTGCGTCCGCAACGTCTGCATAGCTTTGTGTGTGAGTGATGGAACGTGGTCAGACGGACTGCATTTATACGTCCAGCATTTTTCACGGACAAAATGGTTTTGCTTTTTAATTTATTTTCCTCCTACATCCGTCAAAATATACGTCAGTGAATAAACGGACTGTGTGGCCACTACTGCGTCTTCCGTACTGACGTACGTCCGTGTGCACAGACGTACAGTCCATAGAAATCACACTCGTCTGACCCTAGCCTAAAAGCTAGACAACACAAGTAAAGGGAAAGGAAAGTCTTGGAAAACAATCTTAGGATCGAAATGGATAACAGAAGACGACTATCTGTGCTGGCAGAGTTTATATCCTAGGAGAGTGAATTGGGTGAACAGCAACATTACCATACACAATAACTACATTATTTAGAAAATTAGCAAAAAAAGACACCAAAAATAATTGTTTAGAAGATTGGCATGACAATGCTGATGTATAGACTAACTGGCCAAAGGGGGTCACACACCCTATAATGCGTCACCGTATTGGTTTGATTACAGCACACATTCATCGTCGCATCGTTTGGATAAGCTCATGCGATGTCACAGCATTTATTTGCATCCAGAGTGACATTAATTTGTGGCCAAGATCTTGTATTGATGATAGGAGAGTTGCAGCGCTGCGTAAAGTCTTCTCCAGCACATAACCCCATTGA
This sequence comes from Leptobrachium leishanense, assembly GCA_009667805.1. Classification (NCBI taxonomy): domain Eukaryota; kingdom Metazoa; phylum Chordata; class Amphibia; order Anura; family Megophryidae; genus Leptobrachium; species Leptobrachium leishanense. The sequence continues at coordinate 360,520,124 of CM019065.1, read as the reverse complement.
GAATCTTTGGGATAAAGGTCTGGACTGTGCGGTGGCCAATCCATGTGTGCAAAGGATGTCTCATGCTCCCTGAACCACTCTTGCACAATTTGAGCCTGATGAATCCTGGCATTGCCATCTTGGAATATGCCCGCTGTGCCATCAGGGAATAAAAAAAACATTGATGGAAAACCTGCTCATTCAGTATATTCAGGGAGTCACGTGACCTCATTTGATGCTGAAACATATTAATCACTGCAGTAATTATCCAATGGAAGTCTCAAACCTATCTGCTGAGTTACATCCAGGTGGTGACTTTTTTCTGGCCAGACAGTGCATTTATATAACTTCACTTGCAATGTCATCTCCTTTTATCAAAAAAGTTTACAGCTTGGTACAATTTTTTTGAGTTTGATACGTATTTGACGTTCTGGGGGGACAAAGTAACAATCAGCCCCAAGAGTCCTGAAAACAATTGTATCAAATAAGCCCTGAAAGCCGATACATCCAGAGGAACCTTCATAAAATTCTTTATTTGCTTTTTGTGTGTCATGGAGCTTTCACGTCAGAATACCTGATGGTTTGCACATAAAGCTGGGAGGTCATCCTGACAATACTCAGTCAGCAGCCCTTTATATGAAAGACAGAAAATAATGGATCCTTGATTTTAGCATATTCTGTAAATCCTCTTGACTCTAAAGTCTGTTAACTTTCAATGTTCTGGAGGTTTGCAGTGCGGTTTTTTCCAACCTTCGCTAGGTCATGCACATACATGCCCATATGTCGTCTGACATTCTATAGTGATTAAGAGTGAGCAATTATTAGAGCTTTGTTCCAATGGGTATAAATATATTGCCGTTAAGCCTGATTTTATTACAGCGAGTGTAAGCTTTTCTAAATAAACACATTCCAAGTGTATACAGATTACTGACATGCCAGAAGACTGGGGCCTGTAAGCCTAAAAAAACACAATGTCAGAGCTGATACATATCACGTGTACCTAACCGTTGCTTATGATGTGTAAAACAAACATTGGAAACTCTCAAGGTGACCCTAAAGCCACCATGGTAACTCGTGATTACTGAGGACTGTCCTCCCTTCAGGCTGTTCCCGCAGCTCTTTAAAGCTGAGAGCATAACTTCATCACGAGGTCAGTCTATTCGTGCCCAATAAAACAATAGTATCAAACGGCACTCACAGAAAAGGGGAGGATCAGCTCCATGGTGAAATGGTACCTGGATACTTCCACGTCAAATAAATGAAGAATCGCGTATATAAAATGCAATAGACTACAACTGAACCCCAATTAATTTGTGGGGGGCCACTGGCTCCCGATTGGAAATCCACAAAGAAGGTATACGCACTACAAAACGTCTAATTTAGGACCACCTTTATTGACGCTACGTCGTGCAATTAGACAATGTTTCTACTCTTAGTGAGTTTTTGTTAAGCTGGTACTTCTCTAGTTAATTGGGAGAGAGGATGGGCTGCCGGGAAGCCCACCTGCTCCCAAACACCATCAGGGTTATTTAAAGAGAGCCGATCTGGCCCCGAAAAGGTAACCGAACACTGAAATTCAGGGTATGGTTACCTTTCCTGGCCACTCAGTTATTCAGAGAGCAGACCATTCGCCAAATCTTGGCAAATTGCGTGCACATACGGTGCCTGTTTGAGGGCAGCGAAATCCCCAGAGAACACAAAACAGCTGAGAAAAGTTGCCGAAATGCCCTGCCATTCAGTGGCTTCATTCGGCAGGTTTATTCAGACGAATACCATAGGCTTCAATGTTAAAAATATTCCCGTTTTAATATCTAAAACTGTCTCATATTATATTCTGCAGTAAAAATTCTCTTTAATTATACGTTTTTTCAGGATCATTTCTTTGGGATTTTTTTTTTTTTTTTTTAGTCTTTTTATTTTTCTGTAACAGCCCTTTTTATTATCATTCATTGGATCTTATATGTAAATTCCAGACATTTTCGTTCAGTAGTTTTTTTGCAAACAGCGTTTCACTTTTCAAACATTCAAGCGTACTGTTTTTTTTGGGGGGTTTTTCACCTCATTCGTCTGCGTGTCGGTTTTTTCTGGCAGCTGCTCTGTGCTGTGATCGGCGGCTAGTTGGGTTGGCGTGTTCGGTGGGGTTAGTCCAGCTGTTTCTGCGGGTTTCGGTAAGTGTTTGGTGGGTTTTGCAGTGAGTTTGCGGCTGGTTTTCCTGCAGTACGGCGGCCCTGTGGTGCTTGCTGAATACACCGCAGGGTCAGTGAACTAGGATCAACGAATTGCAGGGAACGAAATGTCACCGAACGTGCGGGGACTTTTCGATTCTCTTTGAATAACCCTGATAGTGTTCTCATGTTCTATGGCTCCAGGGCTATAGTGTGTGTTTATATAAAGTATATAGATTGGATAAGCTGTGTTAGTCCAGATGCCGAATAAAGTGATACATGGAACGTTAGTCCATTAAAAAAAAGTTAGCACTATGTACTGCTATACCCACTGTGTGTGTGTATATAATATATCTAATCAGTATAGCCGTACAATTTGAACTTGCGAGGGTCCTGAGAACGAGCCACAGCACTAGTGCCCGCTCTACGGTGTGGCCCGCTCAGGTAGCACAGGGTTTTAGCTTGATTGTGCCATTACAGAGACAACTGCTCCATATGCAAATCAAATGCTGTCACCCAGAAAGGGTGGCCGGTACTGAATTGCTAAGGATGTCATCCCTGCACGAGATGTGCAACAACCACCCACGATCATTTTGGCCTTCAGTCTGGCCACCCTTTCTGGGTGATTTCAGTCTGATTTACATATGGAGCAGTAGTTCCTGTGATGGCACAATCAAGCTAAAACCTTATGAGACCAAGGCGGGCCCCATTGTAGAGCAGGCCACTAGTGCCGTTGCTCTTTAACAGGCCCCTCACAAATTTTTATATATATATATATATATTAAAAAATTTTTTTTTTTTATATATACACACACCCCCATTTTCCATGTTGAGAAGCCTTTATTGGCAATGACTGCCTGAAGCCAGGGACATTACCAAATACTTGGTTTCCACCTTTCTGATGGTTTGCCAGGATGTAGATATATATATCGTACAGTTGCAACTTGAGCATTGCTTTCATTCAAAAGAGTAGAGCGCATTACAGAACTTTACTACGTGCAAAAGTCTGTGAGCTAGTCTGCTTTTAATTCTTCTAGGTAGGTAATCTATGTCGCTGACTAGAATATTGTATTTAGTTTTTCTGTTCTGGTTATTTTTCACCAATATCGTTTGTCACCTAATTTTAGTAGAAACGTGATCAGATGATTGAACAGAGGCTTTTTTACCCCCCACCTCTGACAAATCGGCCATTGGCATCTGCAAGTAAGCCATTAATGTTTGCAAGTGGTGCCATGAGACCTAACCATGCAGCTGCCATTCAAAACACACCTCTCCTCCTCGATGAAGAGGATGATATGATCTGTCATACTATGAAAGACATGAAGAACAAATAGTTCTCCAGTGTCCTTCCTCAGGGAGCAATTTCACGAGACAATCCATGAAGTCCTATTATCCCCAGGACCCCCATTCCAAGTGATCCAAAGATTATTTTGTAACGATACCTTTTCATAAACCGTAAAAGTATTTTCTTTGGAGCAGCAACACAGGTAATGGGCAGGTCTTTAGGTATGTCCTAATGACAAGCCAGGTAAAGGGGCAAGAGAAGGTAACCAAGTTCAAAATGGTATGCTATGAAAGGGAATCGCTATAGTCCAAAAGGCAATGCACCTTTTTAAGATCACTTTGAATAGAACCACTGACCTTGTGATCAGTAATGAAGATTTTAAATTAAATCTATTAGAAATGAGTGCAGACCGGAGGACTGGGGTTCATCTGCTGTCATATATTTGTAATGGTCACCATGTGCATTGATGGAGCAATGACTGTATCTAGGTCAACAGAGTCAAGCTGTTGGTTTAGTCATAGTCAGTGTTTGGGGGGGTCATTTACACATAAAGGTTGAGCACCCCTTCTACAGAATGTTTGTGACTCTGAGAATTCCAGATTTTGTATCCTTCCAGATTTTGGAATCTGATGTTGGAGAAGAAGGCGGATGCGGCAGAGGAGCCGCGATTCACTTCCAACGTGTATAAAATATCAATCTAAAAATAACCCTGAAATGCACATGCTTGTTAATGGTCATTATCGGCAAATTCACTGGGCTTTGCATATCCAATTAAATGTCAACCACCAAATTTCCAGTCTGTTTCTTGTGAAAATTGGTTTCTGTCCCGTCACAGTACGAAGGGTATCTACGAACATGACGGAATCTGAAGGGAGGGAGCAAGCCGGGAGACACGCCGGCCAAAATGTCAGCGGCATGACACGGTAGCAGCAAAATTACACGATTGCCTGTTTTTTAATAGATTTATTACTCTGCTAATTACTGACAGGACAGATTTCACAAAAATGAAAGCTTCTGAGAAGTGATTGTGACAGAGATTGCAAACCCATTGTGAGGGCAGCACACATTCATTAAAAAAACGCATTTAGTGAAATGTAAAGGGATCTTTTATAGCGAGGGATTTAAGGAGAGGAGAGGGCAATTAAAGTCTCAAATATCAGTCACAAGTATGCAGAAAAACTAAAGATCGTCAGAAGAGGAATTTGGGAGAAGTAACGCAGAATGTGTTTTAATAGAATGTTACAGTTGTGTTCAAAATTATTCAACCCCCAATGCTGTAAAGGGTTTTAGGGAATTTAGTGTACATTTGTAATTGTATTCAGAATGAAATCCTACAAGGACTTTTTAAAGAACCATATGCAACTAAAATGACATCAATTGGTTTTGTAATACAGTAGTAAATGTTTCTTTTGTGAATTCTTCATTGACACAATTATTCAACCCCTTAAAGACTACCACTCTGAAGACAGAGGTTCATTCAAGTGTTTTCAATCAGGTATTGAAAACACCTGTGGATGTCACAGAGCAGCAATAAAGCATAATAAGCACCAATTAGGCAGCTTTAAAATGACTGTGATACTCAGCTCCTTCTAGACATTTACTGGTGTGGTTACAAACATGGTGAAGTCAAGAGAATGGTCCAGGAAGACAAGAGAAGAGGTGATTACTCTTCACAGGAAGGGCAATGGCTATAAGAAGATTGCAAAGATGTTAAACATACAAGAGAGACCATAGGAAGCATCATTCGCAAATTCAAGACAAAGGGCACTGATGAAACGCTACCTGGTCATGGCAGAAAGAAGATGCTGACTTCGACTGCTGTGCGCTACCTGAAGCGTAGACCGTGTGACTGCTGAGGAACTGAGAAAAGATTTGTCAGATGTGGGTACTGAAGTTTCAGCTCAGACAATACGGCGCACACTGCGTAATGAAGGCCTCCATGCCAGAACTCCCAGGCGCACCCCCTTGCTGTCTCCAAAGAATAAGAAGAGTCGACTGCAGTATGCCAAAAGTCATGTGGACAAACCACAGAAGTTTTGGGATAGTGTTTTGTGGACTGATGAAACAAAATTAGAACTGTTTGGGCCCCTGGATCAACGCTATGTTTGGAGGAGGAAGAACAAGGCCTATGAAGAAAAGAACACCTTGCCTACTGTGAAGCATGGCGGGGGGTCAATCATGCTTTGGGGCTGTTTTGCTTCTGCAGGTACAGGGAAGCTTCAGCGTGTGCAAGGTACCATGAATTCTCTTCAGTACCAGGAGATATTGGATGACAATGTGATGCAGTCCGTCACAAACCTGAGGCTTGGGAGACGTTGGACCTTTCAACAGGACAATGATCCCATGCATACCTCCAAGTCCACTAGAGCATGGTTGCAGATTAAAGGCTGGAACATTTTGGAGTGGCCATCGCAGTCACCAGACTTAAATCCGATTGAGAACCTCTGGTGGGACTTAAAGAAAGCAGTTGCAGTGCGCAAGCCTAAGAATGTGACTGAACTGGAGGCTTTTGCCCATGACGAATTGGCGAAGATACCCGTAAATCGCTGCAAGACACTTGTGTCAAGCTATGCTTCACGTTTAAAAGCTGTTAGTACTTAGTACAACATCCTTTTACAGTTATAAGATTGAATGTCACTTGGGGGTTGAATAAAACTGATAATGATGTGAGCACAGAAAAGACATTTGTGGTTATTTCATTATAAATGTTATGTTATATTTGTCTGACCTACACGTGCCTCTTTGATTTAATTGTAAGCAAGATGACTGAATGATCAAAATCAATGTCAAACTGGCCAAAACACTCAATTTCAGTGGGGGTTGAATAATTTTGAACACAACTGTATAAAATGTTTTTTTTTTTTGTTTGTTTTTTTAAAACCAAAGAGGCATTTTTATAGTGACTTTAACCTCTCAAAAAAGTTTATATAAAAAGTTTAAATGTATGTGGCTCCCTCCAGTACGCACACATACAGGTCTATTCAAAGAAAGGTGAACTGGTAGGAGAAGAGAACAATCTAGACCGAATAGCCAATAAGGAAATGAAATAAATGGGAGAATTCTTCTGGTTTTGGCTATTTTGCCCTATAATTTTCACTTCTCCAACCAATTCACCGAAGTTTCACCTTTCTCTGAATAAACCTGATAGTGAGGAAGAAAAAATAGTGAAAGGGATGTACATATTATCATATACATATAGGCACAGTGCTGTCTGATTTTATAATGACTGACATGAAGGAGTAAAAAATGGATAAAAATAATTATACTCGGTTACAGTTACAAGCATTTATAAAGCGCCAACAAGTTCCGTAGTGCTTTACAAAGGGAGAGACCGAATAACAAATATACGTACACAAAACCGTAGGCGAGCAGGCCCTGCTTGAGAGCTTCTCCTTTGTTTGGCCACACACACACCCATTTGTGCATTCAATGTTCTTGAACCCAGTACATACTTGAAAACCAGAGAAATCTCAATGTATCCTTCCTGGTAAAATACTTTGGCCCCTATTCCATTCTCTGCGCAATTGCGCTTGCGCAGCGCAATTTTTTTTTTGCGCACGGAAAAACGTGATTGCGCGAAAACTAACGTAGTATTCCGATCTGAGCGCATTTTTTTCTTCAAGATTTTTCGTGCGCAAAGCTGTTCGCAAATGAACGTTGCATGCAGGAATCGGTGGGCAGACTGTTTTGTCACGGGATTCCGCCAACATCAATCACCCATCTATAATATAATTGAGTAAGGCTTGGCGTGTCCGTCGCCAAGCCTTACTCTGCACATGCGCGCGCAACCAGCGGCGGTTGGTTGCGCGCGCATGCAACCGCCGCGGCACGAGCCGGCTGTGCGCTCGCCGCGGCGGTTACAAGATGCACACAGCAGCCGGGTAGAGGCTGCGCTCGCAGCCTATACCCGGCTGCCGCCCGCATCCAACCCCCAAGCGGCGAAGGGAAAGTTCCCTCCGCCGCTCGGGGGTTGGATGCGCGCAGCAGCCGGGTAGAGGCTGCGCTCGCAGCCTCTACCCGGCTGCCGCGCGCATCCATCCCCGAGCGGCGAAGGGAAAGTTCCCTCGCTTCCGCTCTTTGAAGGACCCAAGCCGCGGTCACGTGACCGCGGCTTGGGTCCTTCAACGACTGGAAGCGGGGAAACTTTCACTTCGCCGCTCGGGAAGGTAAGTATGAGGAGCTCATGGGGCGGCTGTCCGAATGCCGATAGAGCATTCGAACAGTCGCCCCATGTCTGAGCTGGGGGGCATATAGCCATGAGAGGTGGGGGGCAAATATCCGAGAGGTGGGGGGCAAATATCCATGAGCTGGGGCATATATCCATGAGAGGTGGGGGCCAAATATCCATGAGCTGGGGCAGTATCCACGTGCTGGGGCAGTATCCACGTGCTGGGGCAGTATCCACGTGCTGGGGCAGTATCCACGAGCTGGGGCAGTATCCACGTGCTGGGGCAGTATCCACGAGCTGGGGCAGTATCCACGTGCTGGGGCAGTATCCACGAGCTGGGGCAATATCCACGAGCTGGGGCAGTATATCCACGTGCTGGGGCAGTATATCCACGAGCTGGGGCAGTATATCCACGAGCTGGGGCAGTATATCCACGTGCTGGGGCAGTATATCCACGTGCTGGGGCAGTATATCCACGTGCTGGAGCAGTATATCCACGTGCTGGGGCATATTGAGCTTGGGAAGCCTTCTAAGTGAAGTCTTCAAAGTGAGCACTTACAGGAGATCTTCTGGTGAGTGATTTAGATTTTTGTTTCAAACAGATCTTTTCTATTCATCTTAAGGTTTCAAGTTAGGTCTGGTGAGTAAATTAGGTTAGGCTGGTGACTCATTTTCATACTGATTAGCATACAATTGGAATCAATTGAGTGGTATTTGCTTCAGGTTTAGCTTGTCCACTATTTGCTGGGGGAGGTGTTCTTAGGTGGCTATATAAAGATTGTGGAATATTAGCTTGTCTAATTGAGCTTGGGAAGCCTTGTAAGTGAAGTCTTCAAAGTGAGCACTTACAGGAGATCTTCTGGAGATACTCTGGAGGTAGTCTGAGGTTAGACAGGAGGTAGAAAACCTACAAAAAGGTAAGATTTGTTGGTTTAAATCCATTCTTTTATAATGGCAGGCTTGGTCCAGTGTAAGAGCTGTCATGCATTTGTTTTTAGATCCAATTTTTGGAGGTTTGGAGTGTGCCTGATATGTAGGCAGCTCTCTTTATTGCAGCAGGAAATTGCCTGTTTGAAGTCTGAGATTTGTAAATTATCTGTTAGAGAAACTCAGGCTATGACTGTTACTAAACCACTGCCACAGAGGCCTCCTAGGAGCGGCAGATGGACTACTGTAGGATCTGGTAGACTTAGAGTTGTGGAGAGAAGGCATGTCCCACAATCTGTGGCTCTTCTTAATTCTTTTGAGGCACTTTCAGAGTGTAGTGATAAGACGGATGTAGGCTTAGACACCATAGTTGAGGAACCACCATCCACTATGCCTAAAGTATGCAGCACTGCAACCAAGGACAAAAATGAAAAGGTGGGACTTGATAGAAGGCAATTGTTGCTGGGTGATTCTATCATAAGAGGTGTTGAGCTGGAGAGTAGTGGTTTGGTGAGATGTCTTCCTGGGGCTACTGCTCGTAGAGACAAGAGACGTATTCTCAATATTGTCAAACCAGCAAAGCAACAAGGGGAAGTGGACGTTCTAGTCCATCTAGGGACAAATGACTTGGCTAGCAATGAGGTTTCTGAGATTAAGGAAGATTTTTGTGTTCTTGGAGGTGAAATACAGCAGATTGCGTCCACTGTGTCATTTTCTGAAGTTTTGCCTGTGCATAACATTCAAGATAGGCAGATGTGCAATAGGGAATTAAATTTGTGGCTTCGGGAATAGTGTCGGGAGCAAGGATTTGGCTTTGTGTCCCATGATAGCTCTAATTGGAGCAGAAAGGAACTGTATAAAAAAGATGGTTTGCATCTTACTCATAGGGGAACATATGTTCTCAGTGAGAAGTTCAAAGGTTTCGCAAAGAAATATTTAAACTAGGAGGGGGGGACAAAAAAAGGGTAAAAAACAATCTGCCCGATTGTCCCCCAAAACTAAATCGGAGGGTGCAAGAAACATGCGAGGTAAAAAATGACAAGCTCAGAGTCGTGTCTACAAATGCTCGCAGTTTAGTCAATAAAATCAATGAACTAGAGGCAATGATGGCAGCTGAAAAAGTAGATTTAGTGGCGGTTACTGAGACATGGTTCAGTGAGAAAAATAACTGGGACATAACAATACCGGGGTACTCTTTATATAGAAAAGACAGAGAAGGTAGGAAAGGAGGAGGAGTGGCCCTGTATGTGAAAAACAACATAAAAACGAACCAAATAAAAGTGAGCGAGGTGAACATAGAGTCAGTTTGGGTTACGCTAACATTTGGCAATCATACAGTAGCTCGTGTAGGTGTGATCTATAGACCCCCTGGACAAGCAGAAGAACTAGATAATCTGCTGGTTGAGGAAATAGCCAAAATGGCAATGAAGGGGGAAGTTATTATCATGGGGGACTTTAATCTTCCTGATGTGAACTGGAAAACCAAAACAGCTGGGTGCACCAGGAGTACAAATATTCTAAACTCCCTACTGGGATTATCTCTAACACAAGTAGTTGAGGAGCCGACCCGTAAAGAGGCCATATTGATTTAATACTCACAAATGGAGGTTTGTATCGGACGTTGTTGTAGGTGAAAATTTGGGATCTAGTGATCACCAGTCAGTATGGTTTAATATAACAACAGGGATGGAGCCGCACCACACAAGAACGAAAGTTTTAGACTTTAAAAAAACAGACTTTTCTAAAATGAGATTTTGTGTGAAGGAGTCATTATCAGACTGGAGGAGTTTAAAGGGAGTCCAGGAGAAATGGGATTATTTAAAGGAAGCATTATTGAAGGCCACAGGAAATTGCATTCGGCTTGTTAGCAAAAACAAAAAAGGGAGAAACCACTGTGGTACTCTGCAGAAGTGGCCAAAATAGTGAAGAACAAAAAGACAGCATTCAATAATTATAAAACAACTCAGAGTGAGAAGATAGGCAAACCTATAAGATTAGGCAGAAAGAGGCAAAGCAATTTATAAGAGCTTCCAAAGCACATGCAGAAGAGAAAATAGCTCAGTCAGTAAAAAAGGGGGACAAAACATTTTTTAGATACATAAACGAGAAAAGAAAAGTAAAACAAGGATTAGTTAGATTAAAAACAAAGGAAGGAAGGTATGTAGAAGAGGATAAAAGTCTCGCTGACTGCCTCAATGAATATTTTTGTTCAGTTTGCAGAAGAAAAGGAAGGAAAGGGACCTCAGTTAGGAGAGAACACTAAAGAGACATTTACATATCAGTTTACAGAGGAGGAGGTTCTACAGCAGCTGTCTAAAGTAAAGACAAATAAGTCAATGGGGCCTGATGGGATCCACCCTAAATTATTAAAAGAGCTCAGTGATGTAATAGCAAAACCGTTAACAGATTTATTTAACCAATCCTTGTTAACGGGAGTCGTCCCAGAAGACTGGAAATTAGCAAATGTTGTGCCCATTTACAAGAAGGGTAGTAGGGAGGAATCGGGGAACTATAGGCCAGTTAGTCTTACGTCAGTAGTGGGGAAATTAATGGAAACCATGTTAAAGGAAAGGATTGTTGAACATCTAAAAACACATAGATTACAGGATCAGAAACAACATGGGTTTACCTCAGGGAGATCATGCCAAACTAATCTTATTGATTTTTTTGATTGGGTAACAAAAATAATAGACACAGGTGGTGCAGTAGACATTGCTTATTTAGATTTCAGTAAGGCTTTTGATACTGTTCCGCATAGAAGGCTTATCAATAAATTGCAATCTTTGAGTTTAGATTCCAATATTGTTGACTGGATTAGGCAGTGGCTGAGTGACAGACAACAGAGGGTTGTGGTAAATGGAGTTTATTCGGCACAAGGTCTTGTTACCAGTGGGGTACCTCAGGGGTCAGTACTTGGACCCATTCTCTTTAATATTTTTATTAGTGATATTGCAGAAGGTATTAATGGAAAAGTATGTCTTTTTGCTGATGACACAAAGATTTGCAACAGGGTTGACGTTCCTGGAGGGATCAGCCAAATGACAAATGATTTAGGTAAACTAAAAAAATGGTCGGAGTTGTGGCAATTGAGTTTTAATGTGGATAAGTGCAAGATAATGCACCTGGGACGTAAAAACCCAAGGGCTGAATATAGAATATTTGATACAGTCCTAACCTCAACATCTGAGGAAAGGGATTTAGGGGTCATTATTTCAGAGGATCTAAGGGTAAGTAGTCAATGTAATAGAGCAGCAGGAAATGCTAGCAGAATGCTTGGTTGTGTAGGGAGAGGTATTAGCAGTAGGAAAAGGGAAGTGCTCATGCCACTGTACAGAGCACTGGTGAGACCTCACTTGGAGTACTGTGTGCAGTACTGGAGACCGTATCTCCAGAAGGATATAGACCTCTTAGAGAGAGTTCAGAGAAGGGCTACTAAAATGGTGTACGGCTTGAAGGAGAAAAGTTACCAGGAAAGGCTTAATGATCTTAACATGTACAGCTTGGAAAAAAGACGAGACAGAGGAGATATGATAGAAACATTTAAATACGTAAAGGGAATCCACAAGGTAGAGGAAGGGAGTATATTTAAAAGGAAACAAAGTAGCAAAACAAGAGGACATAGTCTTAGATTAGAGGGGCAAAGGTTTAAAAGTAACATCAGGAAGCATTATTTTACTGAGAGGGTGGTGGATACATGGAACAGTCTTCCAGTAGAAGTGGTAGAGGCCAAAACAGTAATTGAATTTAAGCAAGCATGGGATAGGCATAAGGCTATCCTAAACAAAAGATAAATCCAGGTAAAGTATCCATGTAATTGGGCAGACTAGATGGGCCGAAAGGTTCTTATCTGCCGACATTTTTCTATGTTTTCTATGTTTCTATATATCCACGAGCTGGGGCATATATCCACGAGCTGGGGCAGTATATCCACGAGCTGGGGCAGTATATCCATGAGCTGGGGGCAGTATATCCATGAGCTGGGGGCACTATTTTCCACAATAGACTGCCCTCTGGGCAGGCTTTCCACCTTGTTTCCAATAAAATATTTACAAACTAAAAAAATTTTTTTTAACAACCACCAGCCAAAAAAAAATAAAAATTAACAATGACACAATTTATTAATTTTAATGTTTGGGTATGTGTAGAATGTGTAACTGTACTGTTCTGTATTTCGTTTCGCCCAGAACGATCACATTTAGGCTAGGGTCAGACGAACGCAGTGCGAACGCGCGTGCAGCCGCACTTTATCACGGCCGTAGTAGCAGCAAATGACGGCCAATGACGGGCAATGTACGAAGTACGGCCGCACAAAAGTGCGGCCGCGCAACGCAAGCGGCAAACAAACGCATTTTTTTCGAGAACGTGATACCGCTAGTACTGACATACAGAGTGCGCTGCACCCGCATAGAGGCGTGTGTGCGTGATTAGGAGACGTCAGACGCTGCTTATGTCCGGCCAACATAACGCAAAAAGGGTTTTATTGATGATCCGTACAAAATCACGGCCGCAAATTCGCGTCATATGACCGCTATCGCGTATTCCGTGACAAAATAACTCCATTCGTTCGAACGCACTTTTTCACGGACAACGCGAAAAATGCGTTCGTCTGACCCTAGCCTTACAGTTACCACCTGCTTTTCAAAGACCTTCCGAAAATGCGCGCAAACTTTCACTGCGCGAAGATTGGTATACCATCCGCATACCAGCGCACGAACGCATTTGCGCTGACAATGTTAAGTATAGGATGCGCGCAGGAAAATTCATTCGCGCAGGGTCAATCGCGGTACACGATTACGCGCATCGTTTGCGCAAACGTCGTAATACGGCAATCTGCGCAAATGCGCATTTGTGCGTGCGGAAAACAAATGCGCGAAGAATGTAATAGGGGCCTTTTTATAAATAAATATGTTGCATATTTTTTTTTTTTTAATTTTATAAAATACAATCATAAAACAAGCCTATCCAACGAGTATTTGAGTCGATGTATTCCACCTGTATCTCCTAGCTTTCTCAATGAAAGACTGTACTGTCTGTACATCCCACCATATTTCTACACAGGGTTATCTGGAGGCTGGAAGAGCCTTGTTTTGCAGAGTCGACCCTTTCTCCATAGCTTAAAAGTTTTTTTCAACTGGCTGTGTATAAGGGTCATGTGTGTTTAGTGTAGTAAGAATTTTGCGATTTATTGCCGTGGTTTTGTTCACTTAAATGTACATAAGAGATGCATATCCATGTTTACACATGTGTCAATCAAACCATATTTAGGTCAAAAGTTTTACTTTTCGGTAGTCGGTGATAATAGCTTTATGCATTTTGTTTTTGAACTTTTTTTTATTTTTTTATAACAATATAAAATGTATCTACTCTTGAAATCCTTATTACGAGCTTTAATTTCTCACCTGTTTGATTATAGAAAGACTGATCATGTGTCATTCCTTTTTTACCTAGAAAAATGGACATTATCAGGTCTATTCTCTAAAGGTGAAAATTCTAGGTCAAAATAGCCAAACCAGAAAAATTCTCTCATTTATCTCACTTTCCAAATCCGCTATTTGGTCTAGATTGCTCTCTTCTCTTGAGTTTCACCTTTAGTCACATCAGGGGGAGATTAAGATCTCTATGGGACTGGAGCGTAAGATTTTGGTGGCTTTTTTTGGAATCTAGTGAAATGAAAACATATTTTAGGTTATTTAATAGTGCAGATACGGGTATATGTAACCAGTCAGATATGTGTGAGGAAATTTCCATTCAGATTTCAGAGTGTGAAATTATTTTTTCACATTTTATCATCCAAACTTTTGTGGTTATATATTCTACAGGGAATTCTAAACCTGTTACTGTATTTTTCAGAGAAAATGCACAATTTTAACAAAAAAATTTGAATTTTTGCTTGTGATTTGGAGGATGGTGTTTTATGAATATTATGATTATGTATAAAATACTGAACTTGCTCCTAGCATAGGAAATGAGAAGGTGAGTAATGGCAGTGGTATTGCTCATTTTATAGGTGACAAATGGACAATGCCATTGCTTTGGAACAAAACTCTGTCCTGTCCAATGACCCCTCACTTGACCTTATGCATTGTAAGTGCTAGAGACAAAGGGTACCAAAGTCCCCCCCCCGTTCTCGCTGCACTACAACGGCTTAAGTTTACATAGCGCAATGTGTTATTACTCATTGTTCTATCACCTCAACACATGTTGGTGATCTGAGAAATGAGATGGTGAGTTAGTGTAGCATCATTGTTCACTTTATAATTGAAAAGTGAACAATGTTGCCGTTTTAAAAGGTTTAAAAAAGAAAATGTTTATTATTGCTACATAAAATCTGGTGGTGCTTTTATCATTGGAAAGGTCATGCTCTGGCCTTCCCAGTGATACCTCTCACATGACCCTGTAACTGCTATGAAGTCGGAGATACAGGGGTTCAAATGTCAACAATGCAGACATGGTTTATCTTTTCTCTGGACCTATTATGGGACATGGGTCTGGTGCTGCTGCTCCAATAGCCCCTATGTTAATCCGGCCCTGCCTTTAGTGAATAGACCGGTTTATGTTGTCTCTCAAAGTATGGCTATAGGATAATGAGGAGAACCCAGTCTTTTCAGTTGAGGTAGCTAAGCTCTATGTTATCATTTTTTTTTTTTTTTATGTTCTTTTTTTTTTTGTTATTCTGTCCGTGCTGGCAAGCATAATTGTAATTTAAACTCCTAATTATCTGTGAGAGGATGTAATTCTTCTAAAGATCACTGACCAATATACAGGATGTCTTTTTATAATGATGTTACGGAAATCAGAAGACCGAAGATCACACAACCCTAGAATAGGGTTCCAAAACCTGTATCTCCCGAGTGTGACTTACGACTCCATAGGCCGTAGACAGCGAATTCCGAGCTGACAGCGTAAATGTACATCCTCTTGGAGCTCTCTGCAGGTCCAGGTTTAAATAGGTCCTGCAATGGGACATCTCTCACAGGAAGGGGATCAAGGGCAGGGAGGGTGATCACTCCTCAAAGTTTAGCAATGAAGACCAGAATGGTTGAAGATGCATCAGAACTCCTTTTTCGTGTAGTTATAAAGCATTTGAAAACCTTTTTTAAATGACCACTGCCACAAAAATATGAAATGTCTTTATTGTGTTTATGTTGCTGATATCTTACATGTGCTTTGTTTTTCTCTTGTATGTTTAGTTAAGAAAATATTTTACTCTGTGTCACTGGTTGCGTCCATCGTTTGATCATTTGTGTTGTAAACTGTCTCTCCCCACAATATCTTTCCATCACTTGCTCCTCACTGTGTGACTTTCACAATAGAATGGAGTGAATGGGTCCGACATGGACTTACATCATTGTGTTTTGTGGGATGTATTCAAAGGACACCACAGGGGGTAGTTTAGAAGACTTTGAAGCTCCCTGTCTTATCTCATTCAGCTGCCATCTCTTATCTCATGTAGCCTAGAGAACAAAAGCCCACCTGCAACCTTATCTAACCGTTCTCTTCCCCCTCATTAACTGTAAAATATCATCGATGAGATAAACCACAACAGTAAAGTAAAACTTTTGCAATGATTTTTGTATATGTTACATCATGGGAAAAATCCACAAAATGGAATCGGGAGATTAAAAAAAAACTTTGTTAGAAGCAATTGCATGTAAAAACGGGGGGGGGGGGGAAGGGACCAGCAGCATGTTTATAATCTAGTTACAGTTTATGTAAGTGGTAGTGTCCTTTTTTTAACAGGAAAAACAATAGAGGTTGTTCATAAAATATGATCACACTATATAGACTGAGGCATGTCTCCAGCATTCCCGTCCTCCCAATGAACCCAGTGACATAACTCCGATCACATTCTGAAACCTGTTCGCAGCAGATACAAAGCTTGATTGCGTTCTCTGATAGTTCCAACGTGCTGGTCTGGACAGAAATTAACCACTTCTTGGTTTATTTAGTGAATAAGGAATTGCAAAGAAAATTGCTAAATGTAGCAAAAATACAAAATCCTCGCTTTGGTTAAGTAGCCGATCACCCCATATCATCCCATATTTACAGCAATTCATGTGGAGTGTGTAAACCACTAAACCCATACACTCCTGTAGCAGCAACACTGAGAGATGCCAAGAAGGGCCACCTATAGGGCGCAGGGCAAGAAACCTTTTGGGGTCCCTCGCCACACTTTAACGCTATGCCTCCTTTTTTCACACACATTGACTCGCTCGATCTTCCCACCACAACCCAGACAGTCCTGGCCCCTCTCGCTCAGAGATAGACACCCTCTCAACACCTCTACATTAACCTACATCCCCCTCTCCCCAAATAGAGAGATGGTGGTTGTGAGCAGTGGTGTTGGGCCCCCCAAAATGCGATGAGGATTATTATTTCCCCCCCCCGGGGGTGTGCCCTGCTCAACCCACCCAAAGGGCAGACCTGGTGTCAGGACACATCCCTCTCTCCCACAGCCTTACTTTCTCTGTACTTGTCGTCCCCCCCCCCTTTAATCTGTTCCATCTGTCTCTACCATAATACCTCAAACTCTGCACTTTATTGATATTGTTCCCCTACACCTTTCTTAATGTATGCTTAGAGGGATAATATAGGGTTAAAAAGGAGGAGGTAAGAAAGCGGGGTTAAACATTAACCCTCTTAACCCTATTTGTACTCCCAGCTCACATTTTAACCCTTTTTTTCTCTTTAAAAACTCCCCTGAATCCAGGGCTGGTGTCCCTCTGATCTCTACAGGATGAGAACTGTTTTCACCTTAGTATGTCATGTGACCACAGGGGGACTGAGGGTTCCAACCAATCCAGTGGCTCTCAATGCAGGAAGGCTTTGATGCCATTGGATGAGGCTGGTCTCCGAAGTACTCCTAGCTGAGGTTCTGGGTGGAACTAAATCCCTGCATTGGGTGGCTGAATCAGCCCTTTGAGCCCCCACTTGGAGAGGAGATAGGGAGCAGGATGCACTCTGATAATATTGAGTGCTCATACTGTGTAGCGTGTTCCTTTAAGGCTGGGGTCAGACTAATGCATTTTTAACGTGCGTTTAGGAGCACTTAATCACGGCCGTAGTAGCAGCAAATGACGGCCAATATACGAAGTACGGCCGCACGAACGTTCGGTCGCGCAACGCAAACGGCAAACGAACACATTTTTGCAAGAACATCAAACCGCTAGTACTGATGTACAGAGTGCGCTGCGTCCGCATAGTGGCGTGTGTGCATGATTAGGAGACGTCAGACGCTGCTCATGTCTGGCGAACATCACGTCCAGACACCCAAAGTTTCCTGGTTTGGATCCATAAAAAACACAGCCGAAATTGCGCATCGTATGACCGCTATCGCGTCTTCCGTGACAAAATGCGTTCGGACATATCAACGCACTTTTAGGCTAGGGTCAGAGTGGGGCAGTCGGAACGCGCGTGCAGGCGCACTAAATCACGGCGGCAGTAGCAGCACATAACGGCCAATGACGGCCAATATACGCAGTACGTGCGTACGAAAGTGCGCCGACACCACGCAACCGGCAAATGAACGCATTTTTCTCAGAACGTGAAACCGCTGCTACTGACGTACAGAGTGCGCTGCGGCCGCATGGCAGCGTGTGTGCGTGATTAGGAGACGTCAGACGCTGCTAGTGTGCGGCCTACATAACGTTCAAACAGCCGGATTTCCCTAGACTTCTTTTTACCCCACCGTCATGAAATACGTCCAGAATTGCGGATCGTCTGACCACTTAAGCGTATTCCGTGAAAAAATGCGTGCGCACGCATCGACGTACATTTTGACGGTGGCCGCAGAAAATGCGCTCATCTGTCCCTAGCCTTTGACGGTAGACGCGAAAAATGCATTCTTCTGACCCCTAGCCTAAGACTCACATGTTCTGCATCAACAATTTGCCTTTTTTTGACATTTTTCCTTTTCTTTATCCCTCTATTACTATTCCTTCCTTTTTTCAAGCATTTTCCGGTTTCCAGGTACTGTCAAAGCAACGTATTCAAATACAAGACGTTTAAAACCGTACATAATATAAAGCATATTAAAATCAAACCTGGTTTAAAATGTGACATTTCCCATTCACTGTGTCTCTGCGAGTTAGAAATGTTACTCTCAACCCCAAGGTGACACTCTGAGAGGTGTCAGGGCATCAAGAAGATACGATATCGGAAAGTCACTCTCGCAGCCGGAGGTTTAAACGTCTTGACGTTTCCAAATAATGCGGCTTTGTTTATGGAATCTGTTATCACTGGAGTAAAAACCTATTTTGACCGCGCTCTATAACTAAGCTTGTTTATAAATATAGCAGCTTCTCAGAATCCTGGTGTGATTCCTCCATAGACGCTGCCCAGTGGCGTAACTAGAAACCTGAGGCCCCGGTGCAAGAATTCATGAAGGGCCCCCTCACCCCCCCCCCAAAAGATCCATATTTTTACTTTTTTTCCTGAAATATAAAAGATACTACGCCATTTATATTAGTTCAACTTACTTTAATTAGGTCATTAAATCTGTCACCACCATATTGAAAGCACCCCCCCTGTCAGGTAATCCTGACACACTGCACATTACAGAGCTCCCCATAAATAAAACTCCCTGTAATGTGCAGTGTGTATGAGCATATCACAGAGCTCCACAGCAATAAAACTCACAGAAAGCACTGGGGTGTATGAGCAGGTACAGAATCCACAGCAATATATCTCCGTGAACGCTGGGGTGTTTGAGCAGGCACATAATCCACAGCAAGAACCTGCAGGAACCATCACCCTAGTCAAAAACCTACCCCCCTCCTGTTAACATGCATTGGTTCCCTCCTGGTCCACAATGTTGACATCAGACAGTATCACATTTTTTTCCAGGTTCACTATGACCTCTTCAGTCCGTCCCATTTTTAATGTAATTTGCACTGTGTATCTCTCAGAGCTCCACAGCAATAAAACTCACAGTAATGTGCATTGTGTATCAGTGTAAATCAGAGCTCCAAAGTATAGCTCACAAATAGGTATAAAATAAATTAAAAGAAGAATTCTATATTATAGGCAAGCCCCCAGGCAGGTGAGTGTGGGCCACCCCGGACTCCAGGGCCCAGGGGTGGTCGCACCCTCTGCACCCCTGGTAGTTACGCCCCTGATGCTGCCACTGGATATTGTTTGCAAAGAAAATCTTAAACTTGCTTCTAAGGAAACCGTGCAGCTTTAGGCTGGGGTGAGACGAGCGTAGTGTTCACGTCCGTGATTGCGCCTAAAAGTACGTCCGTGATAGCATGACAGAAAGCCCATTGGAGCCTGACACATGAAGTACGTCCGCACTGAACTGCGGACGCACAACGGCCGCGGCCCACGGACGCAAGGCAGGCAAGAACGTACATCCCCTAGAACGGCCGCACAAAGTGCGCTGCGTCCGCAACGTCTGCATAGCTTTGTGTGTGAGTGATGGAACGTGGTCAGACGGACTGCATTTATACGTCCAGCATTTTTCACGGACAAAATGGTTTTGCTTTTTAATTTATTTTCCCTCCTACATCCGTCAAAATATACGTCAGTGAATAAACGGACTGTGTGACCACTACTGTGTCTTCCGTACTGACGTACGTCCGTGTGCACGGACGTACAGTCCGTAGAAATCACGCTCGTCTGACCCTAGCCTAAGTTGTAGGCATGGTCGAATAAAAAAAAAAATCCATATGCCCCCCCCTTTTTTGGAAAGGTAGGAAGTATTTTACAGAGCTTCTGGGTAGAGTTTTCAGTGTTGGAGGTGTGATTTAAAAAAAATTCAAATTTGTATTACAGCTGTTGGGGTGCTAAAAGTCATGTGTTGTTGTTGTTTTTTTTTTTATTAGTTTCCATTCCACGATTTCTTACAAAAAACATTGCTCCCAAAGCAGGGCCCTGGACTGACTTTATGTGCTTTTAATGACTTTTTTTTGATTTGCAACTGGGTCATATTCGCTGCTTTCCGGCCATGTTCTCTTTTTGCCTTAAAAATGGTTTTGTTCTTTGGTGCTGTTTTATAAAATAAATCCACCTCTTAAGGCTGGCCGTTCACTGGTACCGTATTTGTGTGATGGTGTGATCATTCGATATTGTCTGAAGTCATTCGACATGCAGGTGAATCAGCCCTCTTTCACTGCATCCGATCATCATCGGATGATTTCAGCTGATTTTTATGCGTTTACAACTAATTAGAGATCCTTTCAATTTTCACTGCATTTGGTCAGATGCAATCAGACGGTCTGGTACAATTTACATGAAAAAGATTAATTGTACAGTTAAACCGCTGTGCCGCGGCAGGGAGATTTCCCCGTAGAAAAGTCCTTCAGTGTGACGCTCATAAGATTCGATGCATAAAGTATATCGTTTTATTTCTCCCCGCAGCAGTTTTTTTATTTTTTATTAATCGGTGGCCGATCTGGGTCGTCCAGACGCCTTCAGTGGACGACTTTGATCGGTCGATGGCGTTGTCTGTAGCCTTCAAGGAAGACAGACCTACGTGGGACCTTGGCCAGAGGACCATGACATACATGGTATGTCTTTGGTCCTTAACGGGATTTTTTCCCCAGGACGTACGTCATTGGTCCTTAAGGGAACGGTTAACGGTGCGCAAATATGCATAAACGCGAGGGGCAAAACCCTTTGCGCTGAATGTCGTATTACAATGTCTGCGCAGAAAATGCGCGTTAACGTCTGCCCTGGGTGAACCTGCGTGAGCTTACTATACTGCGAGCGTCCTATACTTAATATTGTGAGCGCAAATGAGTTTGTACGCTGGTACGCGGATGGCATTACAATCTATGCTCAAAATTTAACGCACCGCGTTTGTGCGCATAATTTTAACGTCTTTTAAAAGCCGGTGGTAACAGCAAATATGAACGTCCTGGCAGAAACCAAATACACCAGCCCAAAAAAAAACAATACAGCAAAGTATAGTTACACATTCTACACATACCCAAACAATAAAATTGAGAAGTTGTGCTTGTTTTTTTTTTTTATTTATTTTTTATTGCTGCAGCATATATGCGCAGATTGACTTTGACAGTCGCAAAAACTGAACGGGAGACCATTGTGTTTCTTAATTCTGATTGGCTGAATCGCGTGAAAAAACAGTCTGCACACTGGTTGCTATGCACGCGTTTTTGCACGTCTGTTTCACGAGCGTTATTTTTTGACGAATGAAAAAATGCACGAGGATTGTAATACTAGCGTTGTTTTACGCGCGTTAACGTTTAACGCTGCGTGCAAAAATTGACGCGTTCTGCGTGCGTTTTTGCGTGAAGAATATAATAGAGCCCATAGTGTACAGGGTAATCCAGACGTGCACCCACCCTGCGCTCGATGTGCCTAGACAGGTGTCGGCTATACCCGCCTGATGAGGCCTTGCATGGCCAAAATGATCGTCGTGGGGTTGCTGCACCTCTTGCGCGGAGAGGACTTCCTTGTCTTTTCAGTTCTGGCTGCCCTTTCTGGGTGACCGCATCTGATTTGCATATGGTTCCGTTGTCTCTGTAATGGCACCATCGAGCTAAAACCTTGTGAGACCTGAGCGGGCCCCACCGTAGAGCGGGCCACTTGTGATTTAGCCCATTCTCAGGACCCTCACGCGTTTTACAGTACTGCAGCGTATGCTGCCTTTAAATAATCGTAATAGTTCTCCTTACCGCATCTTTTCTTGTTGAAATGTGATTGACCAATAAGGCGAGTGGGCTTTCTGTAATATTCTATTTATTGCTATACATTTGCTAGTAGACAAATAGTTCCATCTAAATTAAAATGGTTTATAAATAAAAGGTTCCCTTCAACATAAACTATATAGTTTATTTCACCTGCAGTAATGTATATGTATGACAAACAAAAACCTAAATGGACACACCTATGAATGCGATGAATTTCAAAATCTCATTCACGTATGAACAGGCAGTTGTAGAAGCCTCGGGGTTATTCTAAATCAGTTTTATATTTTACACTCACAAGTTAATTATCTTTATAACACAATGTCTGCCTCGGCAAAATGCATGTCCCATTAGCTTTTTTTTCTTTTTTTTCCCTCCCTTACAAAATTGTAATGTTGCAAGCCTCGGGCCTATTCAACAGAATCTTACTGTTCCTGCGCTAGAAGAGTTTAACCTTTTATTCCCTGTCTCCGTTTACAAAGAATTCATAGGTTTATGGACTTTTTATTTTTTTTTAACTATTTTTTTTTTCGCAAGGAAAAGATAAGTGGATCAAACACAACAAACTTTTTTTTAAATACTGACAAAACTGTAACGATGCTCTTTGGAACAAAACCTAAACTACACAAATTGCAAAATCCCCATCTATGTGTCAGGACAAAATCAAATGGCACGCTGACCACAGTCACTTCTCTCAAATATCTAGGTATGTGGTTAGACCCAAATCTATCTTTTGGCCCCCACATCGAAAAACTCTCATCTAAACTTTACCCCAAACTAGGTGCCCTGTACAGAAACAATTCCTGCCTGAGCCCCACGGTAAGAAAGCAGATTGTACAACAAATGCTTATACCGGCTATTGAATACGGAGATGTAGAGTATGCAGCGGCCCCGCAAACACACCTTCAGAAACTTACTACATTGTATAACTCCTTCTGCCGCTTTGCGCTACAATGTAACTACATGACCCACCATTGTGACATGTTAAAAGAACTAAACTGGCCATCGCTGGAATCTAGACGCACCCTTCACCTTTCCAACCTGGTGTTTAAGAGCATTTCTGGGAAGCTGCCACCCTACCTGAATAGGCTGCTTCCCCTAGCAGCTCCCTCATCCTATAACCTCCGATCCAGGACCAGCACCTTACTTGCTATACCACAATACAAAAAGAAAGTGGCTCAATCCTCCTTTTCCTACAGAGCACCACAATTATGGAATTACCTTCCAGACAACATCAAATCTTCCCCCAGTCTAAAGTCACTCAAGAGCTCCTTACTAACATACCTCGATACAGAATGCACCTGTAAACATGTAACCTAGTGACTATATTTCCTACATATTTATTTTCTGTTAATCTGTATATTTGTGTTGTTTTTTTTTTTTATATCTTGCATTGTATTACTTTGTATTTCTGTAACCATGTTCTTGAACCCAGGACCTACTTGAAAACGAGAGAATTCTCAATGTATCCTTCCTGGTAAAATCCTTTATCTATACTATAAAAGGATAAGCTAAAAACTGTCCGTCGCCAAAACCCTACTGCGCATGCGCGACGGACATTTGAAAGCGGCCGTTAGAACACACAGGTAGCTGCGCGTGCCGGCCGCGTGAAAAAAAAAAAAAAAAAAAAAAAACGGCACGAGCCGCGCGCAGCTACCCGTGTGTTTACACGGCCAGATGCCCCGATCCTCCAGCGGTGACCGTCCTCCGGCTGCCGGCGGGCCTCCAGGCTCAGGCGAGCCCCCGGCTCGGTTTGGGCCTACAGGCCCAGCCGAGCCGTGGACTCGCCTAAGCCTAGAGGCCCGCCGAGCAGCCAGCGGCAGCCGGAGAAGGTCACCGCTGGAGGATCGGGGCCGAAGTTCCCAAACAAATACACCCCAAAATCGGCCCTGAGCTCCAGCGGAGACCTCCTCCGGCTGCCGCTGGCTGCTCGGCGGCCCTCTAGGCTTAGGCGAGCCCCCGGCTCGGTTTGGGCCTACAGGCCCAGCCGAGCCGGGGACTCGCCTAAGCCTAGAGGCCCGCCGAGCAGCCAGCGACAGCCGGAGAAGGTCACCGCTGGAGGATCGGGGCCGAAGTTCCCAAACAAACACACCCCAAAATCGGCCCTGAGCTCCAGCGAGACCTCCTCCGGCTGCCGCTGGCTGCTCGGCGCCCTCTAGGCTTAGGCGAGCCCCCGGCTCGGTTTGCGAGCCTACAGGCCCAGCTGAGCGGGGACTCGCCTAAGCCTAGAGGCCCGCCGAGCAGCCAGCGGCAGCCGGAGAAGGTCACCGCTGGAGGATCGGGGCCGAAGTTCCCCAAACAATACACACCCCAAAATCGGCCCTGAGCTCCAGCGGAGACCTCCTCCAGCTGCCGCTGGCTGCTCGGCGGGCCTCTAGGCTTAGGCGAGCCCCCGCTTGGCTTGGGCCTACAGGCCCAGCCGAGCCGGGGACTCGCCTAAGCGTAGAGGCCGGCCGAGCAGCCTGCTCGGCCGGAGGAGGTCACCGCTGGAGCTCAGGGCCGATGTTGCCTAACACATACTCACCGACATCGGCCCTTAGCTCCTCAGCGATGGCGGTCCCGCTTGCAGCATCCTCTCTCCGTTGCTCGCCGGAATGACGTCACGAAAGCCTTTGACCCCGGGGGTCAAAGGCTTTCGTGACGTCATCCTGGCGAGCAACGGAGAGAGGATGCTGCAAGCGGGACCGCCATCGCTGGAGGAGCTAAGGGCCGATGTCGGTGAGTATGTGTGGAACCGGTGGAGGACTCGAGGCCGATGTAGGTGAGTATGTGCTCTACACACACACACACACACACCCTGCTTGCTCGGCCGGTATCCAAGCTTAGGCGAGCCCCCGGCTTGGCTTGGGCCTAGAGGCCCTGCCGAGCCGGGGACTCGCCTGAGCATGGAGGCCGGTCGAGTTGCATGCTCGGGCGTCCTCCAGGCTCAGGCGAGTCCCCGGCTCGGCTGGGCCTCTAGGCCCACGCCAAGCCGGGGGCTCGCCTAAGCTTGGTCGGCATCCAGGCTCAGGCGAGCAGCCCCGGCTTGGCTTGGGCCTAGAGGCCCAGCCGAGCCAGGGACTCACCTGAGCCTGGAGGACGGCCGAGCATGCAACTCGACCGGCCTCCATGCTCAGGCGAGTCCCCGGCTCTGCTGGGCCTCTAGGCCCAAGCCGGGGGCTCGCCTAAGCTTGGATACCGGCCGAGTAAGCAGGGTGGGTGTGGAGAGCACATACTCACCTACATTAAGCCCTGAGCTCCAGCGGTGACTGTCCTCCGGCTGTCGCAGGCTGCTCGGCCGGCCTCCAGGCTCAGGCGAGCCCCCGGCTTGGCTTGGGCCTACAGGCCCAGCCGAGCGGGGGCTCGCCTAAGCCTGGAGGCCGGCCGAGCAGCCTACGACAGCCACCGCTGAGGCTCCGGGCCAATGTAGGGGGATGTTGCCTACAGATACTCACCTACATCGGCCTTAGCTCCTCCAGCGATGGCGGTCCCGCTTTCAGCGTCCTCTCTCGCTCCGTTGTTCGCCGGAATGACGTCACGAAAGCCTTTGACCCCGGGGGTCAAAGGCTTTCGTGACGTCATCCCGGCGACCAACGGAGCGAGAGAGGACGCTGGAAGCGGGACGCGGGACCGCCATCGCTGGAGGAGCTAAGGGCCGATGTAGGTGAGTATATCCACGAGCGGGGGGGCCATATCCACGAGCGGGGGGGCCATATCCACGAGCGCGGGGGGGCGATAATCCACATGCTGGGCAGTATCCACGTGCTGGGGCAGTATTCACGTGCTGGGGCAGTATCCACGTGCTTGGGCAGTATCCACGTGCTTGGCAGTATCCACGAGCTTGGGCAGTATCCACGAGCTGGGGCAGTATCCACGTGCTGGGGCAGTATCCATCCACGTGCTGGGCAGTATCCACGTGCTGGGGCAATATCCATGTGCTGGGGCAGTATCCACGTGCTGGGGCAGTATCCACGTGCCGGGGCAGTAATCCATGTGCTGGGGCAGTATCCACGTGCTGGGGCAATATCCACGTGCTGGGTCAATATCCACGTGCTGGGTCAGTATCCACGAGCTGGGGCAATATCCACGTGCTGGGCAGTATCCATCCACGTGCTGGGGCAATATCCACGTGCTAGGGCAGTATCCACGAGCTGGGGCAGTATCCACGAGCTGGGGCAATATCCACGTGCTGGGGTAATATCCACGTGCTAGGGCAGTATCCACGAGCTGGGGCAGTATCCACGTGCTGGGGCAATATTCCACGTGCTGGGGCAATATCCACGTGCTGGGGCAGTATCCACGTGCTGGGGCAGTATCCACGTGCTGGGGCAGTTTCCACGTGCTTGGGCAGTATCCACGAGCTTGGGCAGTATCCACGAGCTGGGGCAGTATCCACGTGCTGGGGCAGTATCCACGTGCTGGGGCAGTATCCATCCACGTGCTGGGGCAGTATCCACGTGCTGGGGCAGTATCCACGTGCTGGGGCAGTATCAATCCACCGTGCTGGGGCAATATCCATGTGCTGGGCAGTATCCACGTGCTGGGGCAGTATCCACGAGCTGGGGCAATATCCACGTGCTGGGGCAGTATCCACGTGCTGGGGCAGTATCCACGTGCTGGGCAGTATCCACGTGCTGGGGCAATATCCACGTGCTGGGGCAATATCCACGTGCTGGGTCAATATCCACGTGCTGGGGCAGTATCCACGTGCTGGGCAATATCCAGAGCTGGGGCAGTATCACGCGAGCTGGGGCAATACACGTGCTGGGGCAGTATCCACCACGTGCTGGGGCAATATCCACGTCTAGGGGGCAGTATCACGAGCTGGGGCAGTATCCACGAGCTGGGGCAATATCCACGTGCTGGGGCAATATCCACGTGCTAGGGCAGTATCACGAGCTGGGGCAGTATCCACGTGCTGGGCAATATCCACGTGCTGGGGCAGTATCCACGTGCTGGGCAGTATCCACGTGCTGGGGCAGTATCCACGTTCTGGGGCAGTATCCACGTGCTGGGGCAGTATCCACGTGCTGGGGCAATATCCACGAGCTGGGGCAATATCCACGTGCTGGGGCAATATCCACGTGCTGGGGCAGTATCCACGTGCTGGGCAGTATCCACGTGCTGGGGCAATATCCACGAGCTGGGGCAGTATCCACGAGCTGGGGCAGTATACATGAGCAGGGGCAGTATATCCACAATAGACTGCCCTCTGGGCAGGCTTTACAACTAGTAAATAAAATAAATAAATAAATTAAATGTGTCGTGTGATATTTGAATATGATGGGCAGATAATTATCAATACAAGTTCCCCTTATCTATTGGTCTTATTGGTTTGCTTTTTCCTCTCTTTTTAATCTTTGATTGTATTTGTGTCTAGAGTTGCATTAATTTGTCACCAAGATCTTGTATTGATGATGGGAGAGTCGCAGCGCTGCGTAAAGTCTTCTCCAGCACATTATCCCAAAGATTCTCCATAAAACCCTATTGCACAATTTGAGCATGATGAATCCTGGCATTACCATTTTGGAATATGCCCGTGTCATCAGGGAAGAAAAAAAATCCATTGATGGGAAAAACCGGCTACTTCAATATTATTCAGGAAGTCCCATGACCTCATGTTTTGGGCACATTACGGGCTCTATTAACTTCTTCGGGCGAAAGCGCACGCGTGTAAATTAACACTGGTATTACAATCCGAGCGCATTTTTTTCATCCGTCGAAAAATACCAAGCGCAAAAACGCACGTGCATTAACGCTGCGCAGAAATCCGTGAGCGGACTGTTTTTTTTCACGCGATTCAGCCAATCAGAATTAAGAACCACAATTATCTCCCGTTCAGTTTTTGCGCCTGTCAAAATCAATCTGAGTGTATATATATATATATATATATATATATATACAATGCTGCAGCAATAATAAAAACATGCACAACCTCTCCATTTTATTGTTTGGGTATGTGTAGAATGTGTAACTATACTTTGCTGTATTTTTTTTTTTGGTGCTGGTGTATTGGTTTCGGCCAGGACGTTCAGATTTGCCGTTACCACCAGCTTTTCAAAAACGTTAAAATTATGAGCGCAAATGCTGTCGTTAAAATTTGCGCATAGATTGTAATACCATCCGCGTACCAGCGCACAAACGCATTTGCGCTCACAATGTTAAGTATAGGACACGCAAAGTACATTACGTTCGTGCAGGTTAATGCACATTGTTTGCGCAGACATTGTAATACGACGTTCTGCGCAAAGGGTTTTGCCCCTCGCGTTAATGCGTTTTTGCGCACGCGTTAACGTTTGCGCAAAGAAGTTAATAGAGCCCTACGTCGATGAACCTAGACCTGATAATATTGAGCAACCCCAGATCATAACAGGCTTCTATGGTAGGTGGTGACTTTTTTGACTGGCAGTGAAGCTACTCTTCCTATTGAAGCACCCTAATAATATTTGTGGAGGTGTATTCACTTTGAAAACTAATAAAATGGTTAAAATGAAGGAAGATTCTAAAATACCTGAAACCTTCAGTTCTGGTCCAGTTGGCAAGGTCTAATATGTAGCCTACACCGTCAACTTAATCATATTTTCTTTGTATAAAAAATTTATATAAACCCTTGGTGCTGTTTTTAAAGAAAAATGTCTTCGCTTAGACATGTGCACAACAAAAAATTAGTTTTTGATTCGTTCCATTTGTCAATTCGTTTTGGTGCGTTCGTTATATTACCATGATTCATATTTCGGATCAATTAGTTTTTCTGTTTTTTTTGGACCATCAGCAAATTCGTATTTCAGATTCATTCGTTATTATTTCGTTTTTATTAGCAATTCATATTTTGGATCAATTCGTATTTCATTTTTATTAGTTCTTTCGGAATGTGAAACGGATTAATTAATTACTTGGATTAGGGTAAAAAAAAACATATTCACCCTGTTCTTGGTGCTGAAACCTATTCTCCGGAACAAAAGATCCCCTAGTTCTTTCGACAGTTTTAAACAGGCGAATCCCATAGGTTTCAATGTAAAAAAAAAAATATTCCCGTTTTTTTTTTTATTTATTCTTTTCACTTGCAGGAAAAAGTCTCCTCTTTTTTCTAATATAAATATATATATATATATATATTTTTTTTTTCAGGCATTTTTCGAGATAAAAATACCAATTGCACAATTTAAAATCCAGCTGGTACTTCAATGAAAATAGCAGCCAGTAATAAAACATTAGCCAGAGAAATGGTTAAATAAATTATTTAATAAAAACCGGGAATATTTTTTACATTGCAACCTATGGGATTCGCCTGTTACGACTAGCGTCAGACGAACGCAGTCAACGCGTCCGTGTTGCCGCACAGTTTAACGTCCGTCGTAGCATTGATTTGTGATTTAATAGAGACCAACACACGAAGTGCACACGCGCCACGCAGGTGGCAATGGCCGCCATTTAGGCTAGGGTCAGACGAATGCATTTTTCACGTTGTCCGTGAAAAAGTGCGTTTGAATGAATGGACGTATTTTTTCACGGAATACGCGATAGCGGTCATACGATGCGCTTTTTCGTACGTGATTTTGTACGGATCATCAATAAAACCCTTTCTGCGTCTGGACGTTATGTTGGCCGGACGTGTGCAGCGTCTGACGTCTCCTAATCACGCAAACACGCCGCTATGCGGCCGCAGCGCACTCTGTATGTCAGTAGTAGCGGTTTGACGTTCTCGAAAAAATGCGTTAGTTTGCCACTTGCGTTGCGCGGACGAACTTTCGTGCGGCCGTTCGTCGTATGTTCCCCGGCATTGGACGTCATTTGTTGCTAGCACGGCCGTGATTTTGTGCGTCTAAACGCACGTTAAAACTGCTTTCGTCTGACCTTAGCCTTAGGCCTCGCCGTAAAAGTGCTACGACGGACGTGCAGAGTGCGCCACGTCCGCGTAGCGGCCTGTGTGCGTGATGGTGCAACGTCAGACGCAGCGCATTTGCGATGTCCATCACGTTGACGCTCAGAAGTTTTTTTTGGTCTGTCATTAATTTTTATTAATTTTGATTCCCAGATTTCTTGTTTTTTTTTTTCTTCTTCCGTTAAAAAAACTGGACCGTGTGGTGTCTACAGTATCTTCCGTCAGTACGTCCGTCCGTTATGCATGCACGCACGCAGAGTGCGCTCAGGCTGTGTTCATCTGACATTAGCCTTAAACCCGCTGAATGAACCACCGAAAATCAGGGCATTTCATTGACATTTCGGTGCTGTTCGGCGTTCTCTGATTAGGTTAACCATTACTTGTCTATGAGGAATTGAGTCTAACGAATTGATCCGTATGAAAACAAAATCGATTGTTTTTTGTTTTTTTTTATACCGTTTCATTTTCTTTCCATTTCGGACGGATCCAATTTCATATTTTGGATGCACTTCCTAAATTCGAATCGGTAAATTTCGTCCGAATATTTCTTCAGAATGAAACGCACCTCTCCACCTTTGGCTTGTAATGGAGAATTGCCACCACTCAATAAAAAAGATCTACCATGATCAGGAGACCTTCCAAGGAACCAGTGGCCTTAAATGACTTTACCCTAGGATCTAGTACTAGGTATTATGATATCACGATTAAACAGACCTGAACTAATAATACTTTCCTTGGCTACCATACAAGTTTATCCCAGCCAAATTAAAAAGCCCTGCTCCTGAACCTTCCAATAATTCTTTCTCTAACTTGTGCTTTGTTTTCCAGACAGGAGCATCTAAAACCGACTTGACAGTCATTAATTCAAGCGAATTTCAATTAGAATGCAAATGGATTAATCTCCAAGCATAACTTGCACCTACTGTTTGTTTGTCTAATAATTAATGGTCAAGGTGACCCTCTTGACTTCCCCCATATGGAGCACAAGCTCCAAGCTAGAAGAAGTCATGACATTGAATATGCAAACCTTTAGTCACATGCCTTTTCTCCTGGACAGGTTTGAAGCGTCACCTGATGTTTGGATAATTGAGTTACTCATAAATGCATAATAAGGCAGTGAATCAGACTTTTAACTCCTTATATTTCAAAATGTATATTACATGATATGGAATCTCTGCAGCATCTGTATACACGTTAACCTTCAACACACGGCACGTAGATAACTTTATAGATTTCTTTTATATTTTATATACTACTTAAGCCACAGAACTTGAGGACCACAGTTTTGTCTCGTGACAGGGAGCACATGCAGGTACTCCTCTAAGGGCTGCCGAAAATCCCCAATGGCAATAAATCTGATGTCTCCTCCCGTGTGCATTCCCCATGTCTTAGTTTCTTTCGAGGAGCAAGAACATCCAGAAGCGGTGATGTTTCAACCCTAGAGGCCATTTAAACTTATGATTAAGGCCTCTGTGGCCAAAACATCATATTTTGAAGGTTTTATCCTCGTAATAAACAGACACTAGGGTATGGCAAGAGTCACCTGCCATTTTCATTATTTATAAGTCAAACGAGGAGTCAAAGTGTGAACGACAAAATGTCAAGCAATTCCATCCTACAAAAGCACGGGATTATACAGAGTTTATACAAGAGCAGATACAATTCTGTATAGTCCCATGTAGCTACTATGCATACATCGCTATCATACAGTAATCGGTACAGAATTTCTCCAATAATATTATTCCGATCCACCACTTCATTGCGTTGTCTTGACGGAGAATTGTTTTATTGGAGTTGAGGGTTTCCATTTTGATGGGACTGGTCATTTTTCACCTACTGGTTGCCATCAATGTCTTTTCTAATACAGGATGGGTGTCATGGGGGCATCCAGCGTGAGCCACGGTGGGACCATTATTCACATTAGATAGCCCTTTAGGCAGGTTAGCTGCTGACTACATTAAGCATAGATCAGGAAACATTACCAAACAGGCAGGGCTAGACTTAAGGGAGAAAATATACTGGCACACTACAGGGAACCCTAAACTAGGATACGGTCCTTAGAATGGCCTTCTAACTGGAAGGTGACCTCAGTGCTGGGTGACATACAGAGTCAACAGACAGGACAATGGGAACAATTCCAGAGACCTGGTCATAAACTAGCCAGGGATCAGAACACCAGAGAGTGACATCAGAACAAGCCAGGATCATACACAGAAAATCATATACAATCAGGTCCAGAAATATTGGGACATCAACATAATTCTAACATCTTTGGCTTTATACACCACCACAATGGAGTTGGAATGAAACAAACACAATGTGCTTTAACTGCAGACTGTCAGCTTTAATTTGAGGGTATGTACATCCATCTCAGGTGAACGGTGTAGGACTTACAGCAGTTTGCAGATGTGCATCCCACTTGTTAAGGGACCAAAAGTAATGGGACAGAATAATAATCATAAATCAAACTTTCCCTTCTTAATACTTGGTTGCAAATCCTTTGCAGTCAATCACAGCCTGAAGTCTGGAATGCATAGACATCACCAGACGCTGGGTTTCATCCCTGGTGATGCTCTGCCAGGCCTCTACTGCAACTGTCTTCAGTTCCTGCTTGTTCTTGGGGAATTTTCCCTTCAGTTTTGTCTTCAGCAAGTGAAATGCATGCTCAAATGGGATTCAGGTCAGGTGATTGACTTGGCCATTGCACAACATTCCACTTCTGTCCCTTCAAAAACTCGTTGGTTGCTTTTGCAGTATGCTTTGGGTCATTGTCCATCTGCACTGTGAAGCAGATAATATTGCCCTAAACACTTCAGAATTCATCCTTCTGCGTTTGTCAGCAGTCACATCATCAATAATTACAAGAGAACCAGTTCCATTGGCAGCCATACATGCCCACGCCATGACACTACCACCACCATGCTTCACTGATGAGGTGGTATGCTTAGGATCATGAGCAGTTCCTTTCCTTCTCCATACTCTTCTCTTCCCATCACTCTGGTACAAGTTGATCTTGGTCTCATCTGTCCATAGGATCTTGTTCCAGAACTGTGAAGGCTTTGTTAGGTGTTGTTTGGCAAACTCTAATATGGCCTTCCTGTTTTTGAGGCTCACCAATGGTTTACATCTTGTGGTGAACCCTCTTTATTCACTCTGGTGAAGTCTTCTCTTGATTGTTGACTTTGACACACATACACCTACCTCCTGGAGTGTTCTTGATCTGGCCAACTGTTGCGAAGGGTGTTTTCTTCACCAGGGAAAGAATTCTTCGGTCATCCACCACAATTGTTTTCCGTGGTCTCCCGGGTCTTTTGGTGTTGCTGAGCTCACCGGTGCGTTCCTTCTTTTTGAGAATGTCCCAAACAGTTGTTTTGGCCACGCCTAATGTTCTTGCTATCTCTCTGATGGGTTTGTTTTGTTTCTTCAGCCTAATGATTGCTTGCTTCACTGATAGTGATGGGTCTTTGGATCTCATCTTGAGAGTTGACAGCAACAGATTCCAAATGCAAATAGCACACTTGAAATGAACTCTGGGCCTTTAATCTTCACATTGTAATTGGGGTAATGAGGGAATATCACACACCTGGCCATGGAACAGCTGAGAAGCCAATTGTCCCATTACTTTTGGTCCCTTAACAAGTGGGAGGCACATCTGCAAACTGCTGTAAGTCCTACACCGTTCACCTGAGTTGGATGTACATACCCTCAAATTAAAGCTGACAGTCTGCAGTTAAAGCACATTGTGTTTGTTTCATTCCAACTCCATTGTGGTGGTGTATAGAGCCAAAGATGTTAGAATTGTGTCGATGTCCCAATATTTCTGGACCTGACTGTATTCCAGAGACCCACAGATTTGAAATAAATCAAGATAACAAACACGACACTTGGATGTGTGGACAAAGATGAGAAATCAGAAATAAACTGAACAAAGGAAAACTAGGCAAAATAACAAAAGTCAATACAAACTCAGATACTGCAGGCGAAACCTCAGGGAGAAAAGTAACACAAATACAACTCATATGCAGGAGCCCTGGGCAATGGGAAAGGCTGCCTTTTTATAAAGGGAGCAGGCCAGAGCAGAGAGGCTATAGGGAATTCCTGGAGCGAAGGAATGGCCCAGATAAGGTAAGAGCTGGCCTGGATCACTCTCATCACCAGGGGCCAGGGCTGGAAATGTGACAATGGGAATCCCATATCTGGAATTCGAGAAACCAGACTTTTCAGCGGCTTCTGGACTTACTTTTTACATACCACCCTGCCATTCCTGATGGGTCCTTTAGTGCTCCTCTGGGCTGCTGTGTGTTTAGGAGAGCCAATGAGGGAAGTGCTGGGACTCGCTGTGCCTGTAATCTGCTCTTTTGTCCTTCGGTATCGCTGCCCTGTGTGTAGAAGTGTTTCAAACTTGTAAAATTGCCTCTGTCTTTAAGGGGTTAAACCATTAGCTTTCTGAATGACAGATGATGTCTTCAGTATGTTTTACAGGCATTTGGAGAATGTACCCTTTCCCTGTAAACGTGCATTATAACACATTTTGTTTGGTTGTTGCAAAGCCATTAAAGGTAAGATGGAAAAAAAAAAAACATTGATAAAAATGTGCTGTATGAATGAACTATTCCAAAATTCCATAAAAAGAAAAAGGGGGTTTTCTGTCAAGTAAAGGCCATCTTAACCCTTTCACTACCAAAAACATGCCTACTTGATTCTGAATTGCGTTACAATGAAAATGTGCATATAGATCCTTATTGCATACCTTTTTACTAAGAGACTTGGAGCTGGGGACAAAGACAGTCTTTGAGATCTCCCTTCCCTCACCATTTATTGCTGTAAGGACACAAAGAGCAGATCTCACCCTCACTGTAACAAAAATCTTGAGCAAACTTTGCAGCATTAAAACAGCCAGGCAGAGGGCATAATACAGTGAGAGCTCTGGGGTTACTCTCTGCTGTACAGGGATAAGATCCTGGGGGTTATAATGACTGAAATTCCCTGTACAGTACAGATATAAGGTGTTACTGTAATTTCCATACACAGGCATTATGCCACATACAGATATTATTTTTATATCCTCTTGGTATTTTTTGGAAGTTGCATTGCTAATAATCTCATTATGATCATTTAAAAATCCCCATAAGCAGGAGATCTCACCATTTTAATATCTTTATCACATTTACTGGGTGTGACACACAGTCCATTTCTGCCGGTATGCTAATAATGCAACAACGTGTAAGATAACTGACACCATCTGTAGTATGATACCTTTCCTCCAAACAATATTTAGTAAAGGATGAACTAAACGTGCAAATCTCCATTGGGTTCCAACTGAATTACAATATTTATGGAACCGTGGAGACACAGGTTCGAATCCCGTCCAGAGCACCTCTCCAGTAAGTGTCCTTGGGCAAGACACCTAACGGTACATACTCGCCACCCAGAACATACTTGAAAACGAGAGAAATCTCAATGTATCCTTCCTGGTAAAATACTTTCTCAAGAAAAAAAAAATGCTATTTCACACTAGATTTAAGGCCAGGGTCAGACTAACTCATCTTTCGCGTTGTCCGTGAAAAAGTGCGTTCGAACGAACGTACGTATTTTTTCCTGGAATACGCGATAGCGGTCATACGATGCGCATTTCCGTCCGTGATTTTGTACGGATCATCAATAAAACCCTTTTTGTGTCTGGACGTTATGTTGGCCGGACATTAGCAGCGTCTGACGTCTCCCAATCACACACACACGCCGCTATGTGGCCGCAGCGCACTCTGTACGTCCGTAGTAGCGGTTTGACGTTCTCAAAAAAATGCGTTCGTTTGCCACTTGCGTTGCACGGATGAACTTTCGTGCGGCCGTTCGTCGTATGTTCCCCGGCATTGGACGTCATTTGCTGCTAGCACGGCCGTGATTTCGTGCGGCTAAACGCACGTGAAAAATGCGTTCGTCTGACCTTAGCCTTAGTGTTTACAACCCATTGCTAAGGACACACAGGGTTATTCAGAGAAAGGTAACTCTGGAGAACTTTTGGAGAAGTGAAATTTTTAGGTCAAAATAGTCAAACCAGAAAAACCCACCCCTTTTATCTCACTTTCCAAATCAGCAATTTTGACCTAGAATTTTCACTTCACTAAACGTTCTCCAGAGTTTCACCTTTCTCTGATATAACCCTGACAATTTTTTTTTCTTTCTTCAATCTAATGTTCTTGATGAAACAGTTAATGAAAATCTGATATCAACCAAATATACATGAGCAGATTTGATTTAACACGTGAGCCTAATGGCTCTTGTCCTATTTTTGGCTGACAACAAATCTTTTTTGCAGCTTGGCCTTATGTCAAATTACTGTAAATTAACACTTCCTATACTTTGTACCTAATAGTATTATTGGCATTTTTGTATTTTAATAATTGTGAGTAGGCTTGTGCACCGATATTTTTTTTTTTTATTTTTTGGTTCGATTCGGTTCGATTTGTTCGGATGTTTAAACTTTTCGATTCGTCTCGTTTCGACCGATTTCTGTTTCGATTCGGTTCGTTTTTCGTGTACATTTTTTTTCGGAATATCGACCATTTTTCGTATTTTCGTGTCACTTTGCTCGTTTTTTGTATCGACTTTTCGGAAATTTCAGAAATTTTTGTTTTTTCGGAACGTCTGTTCTCCTCGTTTCAAAGTGTCTACGATAATTCTGGCGATTCTATCGTGTTTTTTTTTATTAAATAAAGATCCTTTTTTTCTTATGAATAATTGAATATACATTTCACAACTTTATTTAATCATATTAAAATGGTATGAAAGCCAAGGAACAAAAAAAATGAACAAAACGATTTAAAAAACGCTAAACTGACCCGAATGCCACAAGAAACAAGTGATACGCATTTACAAATACAAAATTTACAGAATCAGCGATATAACCGATAATAGTTAAATATACGATTTCCAGAATTACCGAAATCACGAATGGAACCGAAATCACGAATAGAGCAAAAATAAATTTCGATTTGACACAT
Source organism: Leptobrachium leishanense (assembly GCA_009667805.1). Taxonomy (NCBI): domain Eukaryota; kingdom Metazoa; phylum Chordata; class Amphibia; order Anura; family Megophryidae; genus Leptobrachium; species Leptobrachium leishanense. Next base: position 360,483,086 of record CM019065.1, on the reverse strand, counting down.
TTCAAGTCCATTCGAAAAATCCGTTTCGGCTCGGAAAACTTTTCGGATCTATCGGTTTTCGGGTCCGATCCGATTCGGAAATTCGGCCGAATCCGAAGACACGAATCGGGAAATTTCGTGAAAATTCCGAAACCCGAAACGCACATCCCTAATTGTGAGCAGCCAGAAAATAATGAGCGAATTCCTCACTAATTCTCAACCTGGTATTGAGGAAAAAAAAATGCCATCTCATTGAACCTTGTACTGGGAAAAAAAAAGCCTCCTCACACCACACCACTAGGAGGAAACTGGAAACCAACACTTCCATTGGCCTATACATGCGTCTCATGTAGGGCTCTCTTTGGACTCCAGGGGACCCTTAAGGTGGTGGTGCCTCTCCTGGCAAGTGTTAGAGGCTCAATATGTTACGAGTCAAGCTGCTGATATAGTTGCTCCCCCTGAATCGAGCCGATCGTAAGAAGCTAAAGTATAACAGTCTGTGCTGTATTTAAGTGGCATCTCACCACTTCAGCTGGAATAGGGCCTTGATATTTAGTAGGCATGTGCATTTCGTTTCGTCCAAACTTAATTTTCAACGGAGATTTGCATTTCCGAAATGGAAAATCGGCCTCTTGAAATATTGAATCGATCCGAAATAACGAATCGCGGGCTGATCCGATACGAAAAGGAATCCAAGCAGAAAAAAAACAGAACTAAATGATCTGAAACGAAATGAACCGGAACAAAATGTTCCAAAACAAAGTTTTAATGCAGCACGTGAATCCGCACACTGTGGAGAAGCACTTCTCTGTAGTATAATTAATGCAGCGTTGGAATCTTGTAAGAAAAGAGAAGTGAAACGCACACGTGGATTTGAACAAGACGAACATACCCTGCTTTCTTGTTAGACTGACCAGTTTATAGCTGACATTGCCTCAAAATAAATCCAGCTGGTAGTACCGGCTGTATTATTTTTGAGGCAATGTGAACCATAAACTGGTCCGTAGACATGTGCAAATGTGCATTCCGTTTCGTCAAATTCGTTTTCGTCTGAGATTTCGATTTTCGAAATGAAAAATCGGCCATCTGAAATTTGGAATCGATCCGAAATAACGAATCGCGGTCCGATCTGAAATGATCCAATACAAAAAGAAATCGATCCGAAACGAAAAATACCGCCGTGCATATGTCCTAATATTTTGTGAGATTTAAACAGGAATTTGCAAACTTTATTCTAATAAAGTCAAGCTATAAGTATAGATGCGTGGAGTACGAGCACAGTGTCAGAATTTTTATTTTTAAACGCAAATACCACTGCAACAGGAGATCACAAGGTTACCTATAGATTATTTAGAATTAAAAATCCGTACAGTGAAGATACAGAAAAAATGAATATTTCATGAATTTCATTTACAGTTGTTTACCAGCTTGGTAAGGTAAAAACATGGCCATTAAAATGTGAGATCGGATTCCCAATAATACACTGGGATTCCAGTTGATGGATTTATGCACATCTCTTGTATTGTTTTGCAGCCAATTTTCTAGAATGTTGGCAGTATTTATTGTGCGTATAATACGCTTTACAAGAAATTCAGCTATATCCCGAGATACTGGAAAAAATGCACATGCATAAGTGGAGGTTACATTTATGGCTTCAGTTATTTTGTGCATATTGGGTATCTTTCCTAGTTTATGTATAAATTCTAGCAATTCGTGCAGCAGCTCAGGTTATCTGGGAGAAGTGTTTGGCAAGCATTATGGTGATTTTTTTTTTTTTTTAATTTTATTTAATTTTTTCAGTGTGTTGAATATTTTTTTTTTTATTTTTTTTTTGAAAGGTTGGAGCAGGGGTGGCAATAAAAGGGAAGAGCCATTGGAAAAATTGACTGGATGCAAGGAGGGGGAGGGATACATTGAGATTTCTCTCGTTTTCAAGTATGTCCTGTGTGTCTCCATGGTCTCCACGGTTTTAGAGCAGTGATGTTACCTCTTCTCCACCCAGCCGGTACTGACAACCAGTAGAGCAGGAGGTGAGGATACCACAAGGCTGGGCAGAGACTCCGGCACAGCACAACCAAAGGAAAGCAATCCCTAACTCTGACAGGCCGGTCCTTAAAGTAGCTCGATCTATACTTTGTGGAGATGACACGTGACTGTGCAGGGTCTCCAGCAAAGCAGAGTATAACTGATCAGTATAGGAACTGAAGGGTTAAAGCATAAACCTAATAAAAGAAAATAAATAGCCACAGTCGGCACATGGAGTAGTCGGCACAGCAAGGGTCAAAGAAGAGGCTAGTCTATAGAGGTGGTCACAGTCCGTACACAGAGAATCTGCACAGGACCAAGATGTAACGTTGGGGGCTTCCAGCCCTACCTGTGTGCTTGAGGACAGCAAGTCTGATGCTGCTCACTGACCACTGCCCGGTTTAAATGGAGACAGGCAGGGAGGTGATTGCATGAGGTGTGGCTTGAGTGGGGGGCGTGGTCTGGTGAAGGTCTTTAAAAACCCTCAGTTAGTTTCAGAAGTTGCCAGATCGTGGTTATCCATACCTGAGCTCCTTGTACCTGACTGCTATATCGATTTAACCTGTTATTGACCTCTGCTTGTGTTCTGACCATTCTGCCTTCTGTTGCCCTAGACTATTTTCTTGTACTACGCTACTGCTCTGATACTGACCCGGCTATTCCATTTGACCATTCTGAACTCTGTATTCCTGATTCTGGCTCGGCTGACTCCTCTCTGTATTGTTAACCCTTTCTGTCTAGCTAGTTTACCTGGCCAATTCTAAGGACCAGACAGATAGGGATCATTCACAGCTACACTGTTGGTAGCTTCTGGGTTTTGTGGAGTGTTGGGGGTTAAGTACTGCGTGGTGGGATCCGGGAACCGTGACACAAGAAGGGTTAAAACAAGGGACAAAATAAACAAAAATAAGTACAAGGGCAAGGAAAACCAAGAACCAAATAACAAAACTAGAGGGCAAGGCAAATTAAACAATACAAGACAAGGGAAAACCAGGCACAAAAATATTCAAAGAATTCATAGGGGCTTGCTAACAGCGGGATCACAGAGACACACTGAAAATGACTCCAATCAAAGAGCGTAGCTCCATGGAAGAAACGCCTACATCCGGGATGTCCAAACTCCGGCCCCCCCAGATGTCCATAAACTACAGCTCCCATGCTTCTTCAGCAATTTAATGCAGTCAGGGATTTCTCTGAGTTGTACTTCAGGAACATCTGGGGGGCCGGAGTTTGGACATCCTGGCCTACGTATAGGGAGCGCCGAGAAAACGCCAGGACTGGAATGCAGGAATGGCAGAGCAAGAACAAAGAGCCGACCCAGTAGGCTCACCTACAGAGGTTAAGGCTGGAATTATGACATTTTCTTTGTTCCTTCACCTCATTGGGGTTATTTCAAAGGAAAGGGTCTGCGTAAATATCCAGTTATTTCTGGTCGGTTTTGGATATTTGTTGGCTTCCGTTTTGTGCATCTCTAATCTAGAGCACTTCATTTCAGAGTTCAAAATGTCACTTTAGTAAATAACCCAACATTTATTTACTCTACTGAACAGTATGTGTTTCTAAACATCTCTTTAACTTTTATTTACAGGGACTGCGACATTGTGAAATATGCCGGAAACGCCAGCAACCGTGCAACACACCCCTCCAGATGGAGAATGGGGCTGGGTGGTCGTCTTCGCAGCATTCATTTCAATTGGCTTCTCCTATGCATTTCCAAAAGCCATTACAGTGTTCTTCAAGGAAATTCAAGAGATCTTCAACACTTCATATAGTGAAATTGCATGGATATCTTCCATTATGCTGGCTGTTATGTATGCAGGAGGTAAGTCTTTTTTTTTTTAAATTGCAATTTATTTATTTTTATTACTCCATATGTCAATGCATAATATAAAAGGTGTGTAGGGTCAGTCTTTGGGTCACTCATATCCATCTTCAACCGTTGGGTTTGCATTCATTACCGTTCTTCATACAGAGATGCAAGCCTCTAGTTGTCACAACAAGCGGATACATATATTATGTGTGTTGTGATTAGAATTATTACTGCACTTGACAATGGCCCACTGGAAACCATGAATGAAACCACACAGACTCTGATACCTTTTAGGGGGTTTTTTTGTCTGTTGTTTTTTTTTTAGATAGATAATCCACAGTAGAATTTGTATCTGTTTACTTTAGATTACACTATTTAGATACCTAGGTAAAGAAGAATTAAGTTGATTAGGCTTGTTGTTTCATACTTCTTTTTAATGGTCAGAAAATGGAGGGAAATATTAAGGGCCTTATTACAAAGTTGGTGCCAACTTAACCAGAGCTGATGTAAACTTAGCAACTCCATAGACTGTAATGGCTCTGGTAAGTTTACAACAGCTCTGGTTAGGTTGGCACCAACTTTGTAATATGCCACTAAATGTCAAAATTTTGGGCTTAAATTTCAGTATGTGATTATCCCCCCCCCCCGACTTTATAGAACCAAATCATGTCAGCTATGATTGTGCTAATTTTAGTATTATTTTATTCTTTAATTCTTTCAGTACCAATGGTTGTACAATATTGGATTGTTTATTTATTTATAAAGGATTTTACCAGGAAGGATACATTGAGATTTCTCTCGTTTTCAAGTATGTCCTGGGTTCATGAACATTGAATTGTTACTGTCGTTACAGAAATACAAAGTAATAAAATGCAAGATATTAAAAACAACACAAATATACAGATTAGCAGAAAATAAATATGTAGGAAATAGTCATTATGTTACATGTTTACAGGTGCATTCTGTATTGAGGTATGTTAATAGGGAGCTCTTAAGTGACTTTAAACTGGGGGAATATTTGATGGCGTCTGGGAGGTTATTCCATAATTGTGGAGCTCTGTAGGAAAATGAGGATCGAGCCACTGTCTTTTTGTATTGTGGTATTGCAAGTAAGTTGATGGTCCTGGATCGGAGGTTATAGGATGAGGGAACTGCTGAGGGAAGCAGTCTATTCAGATAGGGTGGTAGCTTCCCAGAAAAGCTCTTAAACACCAGGTTGGAAAGGTGAAGGGTGCAGCTAGGTTCCAGCGATGGCCAGTTTAGCTCTTTTAACATGTTACAATGGTGGGTCATATAGTTACATTGAAGCACAAAGTGGCAGAATGAGTTATACAATGTAGTAAGTTTCTGAAGGTGTGTTTGCGGGGCAGCTGCATACACTACATCTCCATATTCAAAAGCCGGCTTCAGCATTTGTTGTACAATCTGCTTTCTTAACGCGGGGCTCAGGCAGGATTTGTTTCTAGTGAATGAAAACTAAGGGGCGCTGAAGCGGCAAAAGGTGGAGGAAAAAGTACCGCGATTATGGGTATGTATGGCTGCTACAGTTGTGTTCAAAATTATTCAACCCCCACTGAAATTGAGTGTTTTGGCCAGTTTGACATTGATTTTGATCATTCAGTCATCTTGCTTACAATTAAATCAAAGAGGCACGTGTAGGTCAGACAAATATAACATAACATTTATAATGAAATAACCACAAATGTCTTTTCTGTGCTCACATCATTATCAGTTTTATTCAACCCCCAAGTGACATTCAATCTTAGTACTTAGTACAACATCCTTTTACAGTTAGAACAGCTTTTAAACGTGAAGCATAGCTTGACACAAGTGTCTTGCAGCGATCTACGGGTATCTTCTCCCATTCGTCATGGGCAAAAGCCTCCAGTTCAGTCACATTCTTAGGCTTGCGCACTGCAACTGCTTTCTTTAAGTCCCACCAGAGGTTCTCAATCGAATTTAAGTCAGGTGACTGCGATGGCCACTCCAAAATGTTCCAGCCTTTAATCTGCAACCATGCTCTAGTGGACTTGGAGGTATGCTTGGGATCCTGTCCTGTTGAAAGGTCCAACGTCTCCCAAGCCTCAGGTTTGTGACGGACTGCATCACATTGTCATCCAATATCTCCTGGTACTGAAGAGAATTCATGGTACCTTGCACACGCTGAAGCTTCCCTGTACCTGCAGAAGCAAAACAGCCCCAAAGCATGATTGACCCCCCGCCATGCTTTTATTATTATTCTTTATTTATAAAGCGCCAGCATATTCCGCAGCATGCTTCACAGTAGGCAAGGTGTTCTTTTCTTCATAGGCCTTGTTCTTCCTCCTCCAAACATAGCGTTGATCCATGGGCCCAAACAGTTCTAATTTTGTTTCATCAGTCCACAGAACACTATCCCAAAACTTCTGTGGTTTGTCCACATGACTTTTGGCATACTGCAGTCTACTCTTCTTATTCTTTGGAGACAATAAGGGGGTGCGCCTGGGAGTTCTGGCATGGAGGCCTTCATTACGCAGTGTGCGCCGTATTGTCTGAGCTGAAACTTCAGTACCCACATCTGACAAATCTTTTCTCAGTTCCTCAGCAGTCACACGGGAACTTTTCTCCACTCTACGCTTCAGGTAGCGCACAGCAGTCGAAGTCAGCATCTTCTTTCTGCCATTACCAGGTAGCGTTTCAACAGTGCCCTTTGTCTTGAATTTGCGAATGATGCTTCCTATGGTCTCTCTTGGTATGTTTAACTTTTTTGCAATCTTCTTATAGCCATTGCCCTTCCTGTGAAGAGTAATCACCTCTTCTCTTGTCTTCCTGGACCATTCTCTTGACGTCACCATGTTTGTAACCAAACCAGTAAATGTCTAGAAGGAGCTGAGTATCACAGTCATTTTAAAGCTGCCTAATTGGTGCTTATTATGCTTTATTGCTGCTCCGTGACATCCACAGGTGTTTTCAATACCTGATTGAAAACACTTGAATGAACCTCTGTTCTTCAGAGTGGTAGTCTTTAAGGGGTTGAATAATTGTGTCAATGAAGAATTCACAAAAGAAACATTTACTACTGTATTACAAAACCGATTGATGTCATTATAGTTGCATATGGTTCTTTAAAAAGTCCTTGTAGGATTTCATTCTGAATACAATTACAAATGTACACTAAATTCCCTAAAACCCTTTTCAGCATTGGGGGTTGAATAATTTTGAACACAACTGTATATCTCCCAAGGGCTATCCCCACAAAACCCAAACAAATATCAACACTTAAAAAATGGAGAAAGCGCCAGTGCGAATCCCACAACCACGGAAAGCCACACACTGAGTGTAGTCACACCCAATATATTGTCAGTATATGACTAAAGAGAGGGATACAATTACCAAAGCATATGAATATGATTGGAACAACATTCTTGTAGACATGTAAAAGAAAAAAGATAAAAAACACACATTGCGCAATACATATGTACAAATGGTGTAGCGGAATTCTTGAGATGAAAATTCACTCACATGGGCCGGAGCCTATACAAATTCAAGGCTCTATATGAAGGCGTTGGGTCCCTTCAGGGATGACCCCATCCCTCTTCATACACCCTCCAAATATAGAGTGGATACCATGTGAAGAGGAACACAAAAAGAGACCATAGCGTAATTCAATAACGTAGGCAAATAATTTTGAACTTTCAGTAGGACCAAACTCACGTGATGCAGAGCCTGTGCTGTATCCACTGGCTCCGTAAGTCAGCTTGGGTGTATTAGGGACACACCAATCCCCTTAGAACCAATAAAGGAACTTTCTTTTATATTATATAAAATTTAATAAAAAACAAACATAAACCAAAACGCGTTTCGCCGTAATAACGGCTTCATCAGTCGGTTAAAAATACATTTGAATAAACCCCCCTATATATAAAGGTCAAACTCATAGTTCCAGGTGTTGCATATCCATCGGTTTTAGTTACTATCCATATGGTCCATAGCTTGCTCCAGTGCTTCCGTCTGACGCTCTCTTCTGACATCAGCGATCCATATTCACAACCGCGTTCTAGGACGCATGCACGGAAGTTCGCGTCCGACGGATCTCTTTCCTACAAGTGTCCGCTCGATGTCAAAACCGCCATTTTGGAAGATCCGCTGACCTTAAACCCAATCGGCGAACATTCTAAACAACCCTTCCTTTCTCACACAGGGCTGACAGAGGCACTGGAACAAAGATAGAAGTGCAACCTGGAAACCTGTTGCGGAGGCATATTCGCCTATATCAGCAGCCATACCTCCATAAATAGAAAACATAAAATAAAAAAAGAGAGAGGAAAAAGAAGTGGGTCAAATCAAAAGAACACCCAAGGTTGCACTGTACACTATAGCGCTATGTATAACAAATGGAAATATAGACATATATGTATATATAAAGATGTAGTGTTGGAACACATGCACTATTAAAGCAATGTACCATATAGCAACTTAAATGGCCCATTATGATCTCCGCATCTATACACATGCAGGTCCTACCATATGGGGGCTACAGTGTATTTATACTCAATGGTAACACCTCACATATGCTTAAAGGAAATTATTATAAATGGAGTTACCTCTTGTGAGATCCTGCAGGTCTGCGCAGGGAGACTGGGGACTTTTTTCCCCAGTTTCACTCTGCTCCCGGCGGCCATAAACGGCTGATCGCTTTCTATTTTTTGGGGGTGGGGTTTCCAGCTGCAGCTGATTCCACAGAAGCAGAATCCATTAGCACCAGCTTAAAGCTGTGGGTAACTTTTTAGTTAGCAGCAGCAATTAGTAATTAGGACTGTGTAACCGCTAATTACTGATTCCTTATACTTTGCGCTTCCTACGCTTAAAATGGGGAGTGCAAAGTACAGTATGCTCGCTCGAATACCAATGTGCTAACGGATTTTTCAACCCGTTAGCTAACGGGAGGTGATCTGGCCATAACGCTCACTTATGTAGGTGTTAGCATTAAGGAGGTGATGGGGCCCTAGATCTTTAATGCTGCGCATTCGCAATATGCCTTTGGTCCAGTTGAAATCATTTCGCCGTCTGGGATTTTTGGTGTGTCATGAGCATTCCTGACCCTATGTACCCCGGTGTAAGGGCATATTTATACACATATACATATATCTTTTTATATAACTTTTTTGCAGTTTTTCGATTCTTACCTAGGCTTTTTACGTTCTATGTTGAATACAGTTTTCATGTGATGGCATTTTAAAGTCTTAGCACTAACTTTGTAATACAGCCCTATCTTAACCAGAGCTGTTGTTAACTTAAAACCTCCATAGGCTATAATGGCTCTGGTAAGTTTACAACAGCTCTGGTTAAGTTAGCACCAACTATGTAATAGAGCCCTTAATTTTTAAAAAAATTTCTTCAGTTCCTACAACCAGTCAATATTCTTATCGCAAGACTTTTTCTTTTCTTTTTTTTGGGGGGGTTGTTCACGGAATTCATTAAGATACATTGTTTTTTTCCTGTCCTTGCTTCATATTTTTTTCTAAAGTGTCCTCATAGAAGCTATTTGTTTAATGATTTTCTTGTCCTTTCCAATTATGTCATCTTTTTTTACACATACTCTTTTTTCGTTTGTGGCATTCTGTAGGGGAAGGTCAAAGTATTGGAGTTATTATGTTTATTTTTTGTTATACATGCCCTTTTGTTCACTCATCCTACACACGAGATCTGGGGTCTCCAAACTCTGGGCCTCCCAGATGCTGCTGAACAACAACTTCCACAAAGTGGTAGAACATAAAACTGCAGGATAGAATTTTGTTTTCTTCTCCACTTTTTAATACATTTAGTTCAGAGAATACCTTATCCCCAATATGGCATTATTGCCCATGGCTAAACAATTAGGTTGATTGTACAGCTTCCCCTCTTTACCTGTTCAGCAGCCCATCCACCCAACATATTCTTTTCCATTCCTCCCCAACACCATATTGGATACGTTCCAGGATGCTAGGCTGCTGGGAATATTTATTTAATGCCAACTAATGGTAAGTATATTTATTCACTGAGATGAACAAGGTATTCAGCAATTCTGCTTGTTTGCTAAATGAACCAATGCCTATTTACAAAAGCCACGTTACAAAAACAAACAAGGAATACATTAAACAATACTTGTGCCAAAAAAAAATAGAAGTATGGTGGGAATAAAACCTAGATGTTCCTTAACCTCTCTGGCGTTACGATTCTGACATATTTTTAGATGTCAGAATCGTTCCCTTTTTTTTTTATTTTCGGCCCCCTAGCGGTATTCCCGAGTGTGGCTTGGGGTTAAATTCCTATGCTGGAAGTGGTAACCCCGAGCCACACTCGGGATGCCGTTGGATACATACTTGTCCCTGCGCTCCCTCGATGTCCCCTGCAGTCTCCTCCGGCGATCACGACCCTCATACTTCCTGGTTCCCTTCTCGTGAGAAAGGAATCAGGAAGTATGAGGTCGCGATTGTCCGGAGGAGACTGCGGTGGTCAGCAAGGTAGCGCAGGGACCGGTAATGTATGCAGCCCGAGTGTGGCTCGAGGTTACCGCTTTCAGCAGTGAAAGTTAACCCCGAGCCACACTTGGGAAAACCGTCAGGGGGGTTAATTAACAAGCACTCCCTTTCTATGAACTTTACATTGTTTTCCATGATTATCCTAACTTGTAAAGATCCAACGACTGAAAATGAATTGCAGATGGAGCCCCCCTTTCATATAGAACGTTCAGGATCCCGAGCATTCCAGATTTCAGATTCTTCCAGATTTTCGGGATCCAGGAGAATCTAATCCCGGGGGACAGGGAGGGGTCGCAGCAGGGGATCTGCAAAAAACATGGGCTGCTGCAACACCAATGTTTATACACGCTAGGAGATGCTGCAAAACCATTTGTGAGGGCCATGCTCTACAGTCAGTATCTCTAGCTGACTGTGCAGGTCCTTCGTGTGACAAGTGCAAGAGCCGTCCAGAGCGTCATGGAGATGAGCAAAAATTAAATCCAGTAGACAGAAAATTGTCCGATTTCAGAACGCTCTGGATTTCGGAATTCCAGATAAGTGGCGCCCAACCTGTACACCCTCGAATGTTAACTTCAGCTCATCGCAGAATTTATCTGAGCTGCTGCAGACTACACAGGTGGAGATATTGTGGGTTCGGGTCCAATCCACTACAATAAAATCAAGGGGCACCATTATGATCTAAACGCTAACGTTGGCGCTCACACAATGTTAACCATGGTGGCCCTAGTGCGGGATCACCATATTACAATCCAAACGCTAACAGGTTAAAAATCTGTGCCTGCCCCGTAATATGGAGCTAAGACACTGACACTAAGGAGAAACCTGCAGGCGCTGTTTTCCTCTTTGGCGTCCCCATTTTATCACAAAGTAATGTAATACTGCCCATTATGTTTTGACTGTGAGGAAAGTTTCCTATGGATGGCGGTATTGTTCTGTAGTGTACTCATAAACTCATAAGAGATATACAGCATTGGGAATACGACATTCTCTTACATAAAACTGTAGGAGTGGCGCAAGACAACAACATATATTTTTAATGCAGCCACAAGCTCTCAACATCTCCCTTAGTCTGACTGTACATGCTTTTATAAACGTTTCTGTCTTTGTTGGGGTATTGTTTATTTTTAAAAATTTTAATTGGACTACAGAATACAATTTTCATATTCCCAAGGTTAATGGTAAGCGGTCACGACTGTTACGTGAGTACATGCTTACCAAGAAAGAAATTCTACACGTTCTTTGTAGCAGAGAGAATGCCTCTGGGCCTCCTGGTAACGTATAGCTAGAATACCCTGGACAATTCTTATCATAGTTCTCAATGCAGTCACTTGGATCACGTCCACCAATAAACATGCTTTCAGTTGTTTTGTTTTTGTTATGTGTAAGTAACTCCTGGGCAACCATTGTGTAAAACTGTCAAAATGTCTTCCTAAAGAGTGGCTCGAAATCCAGCTCTACCTCATCGATTATGTGAGTGGAGGGGGTTCTCTGGTGTATTGGTCATGCTTGTTCAACATTTAGGTCCCAGTCTACATGTTTTGGATGTTTGTTTGTTTTTTCTGTTTTATGATAAAGATGAAAATATGACTTTTTTAGATTTGTAATTGACAAACCTTCCATGAGCGAATATTTTCTGATGCACTCTGTATTCTTTTGATACAACTTGACACCACCAATGTGTGCACCCATGCACATATTGGAATGCTGTAAGTATTTCACTCCCAATTTGTTGGTTAATTTCTTAAATTTTTTAATTTTTTTCCCTTTGTAAGGTATCGTGGTATAAGCCTCCAGGTGAGGTTGAGTTGTGTGTGACCTTGCTGTGAATAATTTAATTTGATTAAAATTTCCTGAATATTTGATATATAATCTGCACGGCCCAAGGCACTCAGTTTTGTGAAAATTTTCTTGCTAATAAAAAAAAAATCTTACAAAGACAAAAAGAAATGGAATATAAATGTGTAGAGTTTGCCGGACGCAAACGTGTCTACTGGTCTATTAGCGATCCTAGTCATGCAAGAATAAATTAAGCTTTAAAATTGTGAATTGTAGGTATTTACATAACATTTTGCTTCTCTTTGTTAAATTTTTAGGTCCAATAAGTAGTATCTTGGTAAATCGATACGGGAGTCGTCCTGTGGTGTTGGCAGGAGGTGTGTTATGCTCGTCGGGGATGATATTGGCATCTTTCTGCAACAGCGTCCTTCAGCTTTATATATGTATAGGCGTTATTGGAGGTAAGTGACTTGAATAAATTTTATTCTAGTTTAAACCTTACTGGATAATCCATTGTATTTATTCTGTCTCGTCCTAGGCTTTGGATTGGCCTTCAACCTCCAGCCATCCTTAACGATTATTGGAAAGTATTTCTTCAAAAAGCGCCCGATCGCAAATGGATTGGCCATGGCTGGTAGTCCGGTATTCTTAAGCACCTTGGCTCCACTTAATCAATTCCTCTTCAACTATTTTGGCTGGAGGGGGAGCTTCTTAGTACTCGGTGGGCTCCTTCTAAACTGCTGTGTAGCAGGTTCTTTAATGAGACCTCTTGGAGGCAGTCCTCCAAAAAAAGACATTGAGAAAGCCGTGAACAGTGAAAAGACGACTGTCTGTCAGAATATTAACAAGTATCTTGACCTCTCCCTTTTCAAACACCGAGGATTTCTAATCTATTTATCAGGAAACGTCATAATGTTCCTTGGATTTTTTGCACCGATTGTATTCCTGGCACCCTATGCCAAGCATATGGGTATCGATGAATATTCCGCTGCGTTTTTGTTATCTATCCTAGCTTTCGTAGATATGGTTGCTAGACCTACCATGGGAATGGTTGCCAACTCAAAATTTATTCGCCCACGGATACAGTATTTCTTCAGCTTTGCCATATTGTATAATGGCATTTGCCACGTTTTGTGCCCCTTTGCCAATGATTACACTGGTCTTGTGATATATTCTATATTTTTTGGATTTGCCTTTGGAATGGTCAGCAGTGTGCTCTTTGAAACCTTGATGGATATTGTAGGAGCAGCAAGATTCTCCAGTGCGGTGGGACTCGTGACAATCGTGGAATGCTGTCCAGTGCTAATCGGCCCACCACTAGGAGGTAAGGCTTAATATAATATTATTTATCAATAAATTGTTCGAATAGGAAGTGGTTTGTGCACCACAGAAGGCTGATTTGAGCATACGAAGAGGCGGTGTACCCTAGCACAGTGATCTTTTATTGATTTGGGATCAAAAGACTTGGAACTTTCAAAAGTGATTTAGAAGTATTGGATTCTCTGGAAGCATGGGGGGGGGACAAGGTGTAATTGATAGAGGAAGGAAACCAGGGGTTAGAATTGAGCTTTATCCTTCGCCAAACAAATTCACCAATTCCAAACTGAAGGATTTTTCTTTGCGGATATACTTTTACAAAGATGCTGCATACATATCTTTCATGGGTTTACTACAGATAAAAAAAACATGTGGGAAAACTAAAATCTTTTTGACCTTCGATCTGAAGCAAGAGAAAAGTCACGAGACTTGAGCTGCGGAATATTATCTTGTAATGGCTGTCACTCCCTCAATGTCCCATTTTTGAACTTTGTGTAAGGGGAAGGATTTTTGAAAATGGAAACAAAATGTTAAATCGTCTGCGGAAAGAACATTAATTAAACATCGTGTAAGGTTTATACGGTATTGGGCAGAGTGTAAACCAGAGAAGTGTCCAATAACATTATTTTAGAGTCTGAGGGTTACAGATGCATAGTATGTTAAACATACCAATCGGAACACATGAACAAGATTCGTGATGCCAAATAATCGTTTCAGTCATGTTTTAAAATAGAACAAATGTTCTATCTATAAAATGAAATAAAAATCATAATCTGATTTGGAATGATCAGTGATGAAATGACGAAGAATATTTTGATGGGCATGGGTGCGATGATGTCAGAAAGGGGCTCTTTGGACCCCTCATATCTCCTGAACCATGTTCTGTAGAGGGTCATGCATGGTATCATTGGAAAGGCCAGAGCATTTTACAAATAAATAAAACTTAATCCTAATTTATAAAGCCGCACCATTATTCACTTTTTAATATCGTGAACAATGATGCTGCGCTAGCTCACCTTCTCATTTCCCATGATGCCAGCAAGGTTGAAGGTGATGGCACAATGAGTTATTACACATTGTTTCATCGAATACCTAAACCGCTGCATTGCTGTGACGGGAACCTTTGGAACTCTGCGTCTCTGATATTTACACCGTAGCAGCAGTGTCTGGCCTTTTCACGATACCAAATATGACCACATAATGTGTAATAATAAAGAAAATAAATGCAAAATTTACTTTTTTTTCCGTTCTAAGGCGCGGCATTATGTGCTTTTACTTGCAAAGCAAACAATGCTGCTGCCCTAATGCTCTCTCATTTCACAATACTGGACCAAATGTAGAGGTGATGGCACAAAGCATTATTACACATCTGTCCATCTAAAACACGAGCTACTTCAACGCTACGAAGAGATCGGATGTCCTATGGACCACTGGGTTTCCATACCTTATACCCCATAAAGTGATGTTAGGTGTCATCGGACAGATCGTATTCTGGCCTTCCTAATGATACCAAACATGACCATGTAAAAAAAAAAACAGACACACACAATCAAACCTAAAAAAGCATTATTTTTTTTATGTTGTTGTTTCAAAGTAATGGCAAAATTTACCTGCTCTCTGAATAGCCAAATGGCCCCAACATGGCACCATACGGGTAAAATCCCTGTTCGGTGCCATTTCAGGGCCAGATTGGCTGTCTCTGAATATCCTCTATTGTCTATTACGGTTACGTGAGGACCAGGGTTGGGAACCACTGATCCACAGGATGCTAGCATTGCCTAGTAATGTTTTAACACAATATTAGATACAAGTGGGTAATGCAGTTGTTATCTACATTCAGATGGATAGAAAATTTAATCGAACCAATAAACATAGAACATTTAAACTGTCCAGTGAATAACCTTCATTGCTAACACAGAGTACTATGTTCTGTTTTTCAGGTTGGTTGGTGGACCTCACTGGAAACTATAAGTACATGTACTTTGTGTGTGGTTTGATTGTGATAGTAGCTAGTATTTATTTGTTTATCGGGAATGCCATCAACTACCGATTACTGGAAAAAGAGAAGCGAGCAAAAGAGGCAATGAAAATACCTCAAGAGAAAGAAGAAAAAGAACCTTTGAACAATCCCGGACCTGTTGACGTCACAGCAAAATCCTCTCAAATGAATCCATCCGATAAAGAAACCAGTATATAAAGTGACAATCAATGTATTTATGATAAAGGTTTTTTTTTTTTTGTTTTTTTTTTTTTTGGACGCTTTGAAATTATGAACAAGTATTAAAGTGGAAATAATATTGACAAATATGAAATATTGGGATATATTTTATTTGTACTTTTTTTTAAATTTTATAAAATCCGGTCAAGGAAGGATGCTAGTATCAACATTTATATATCTAACCCTACCAGGGGTCAGCAACCTTGGCCCTCCAGATGTTTTGGAACTACATTGTGAATGAGGCTCAGCCATTTCAAAGAGATTGGAAAAGTAGTTCCAAAGCATCTGGGGCCAGATTACATGGCTGACACTAAAATGGAGACATTAACAGGGAAAACCTGCGCCAGCAGGTTTCCCCGTAGCATCCCCATTTTGGCGTTGGATTCCAGGGCAGGCGGTACTTCAGCACCTTGCCCCGAAACCATGCGTTATCCTCGAGGATACTTGCGGTAGCGCTTCCGCACCGCCATGAGTATCACCACCTGGAGTCCAAAGGACTCCATGAGGGGTTGCACTGCGAGGCCGTGAGCCCTGTAGTGTGTGGCGCTGTGGAAGGACACTGAGGACCATTTGTCCCCAGTCTCACTCTGCTCCTGGAGGCCAGAAACTGCGGATCAGGTCGCCATTCTGACCGTGGGATGAGAGGTGGATATCGGATTTATGGGGGGGGGGTTTAGCTGGTGCAAAATGATTCTCCAAAAGCGGAATCTGTTGGCACCAGCTTTTAGGACTCAGTAAAAATTAATTGGTGCAGTAATCAGCGCTAGCACTTTGTAACACCTTACTTATCCTAATGCTAATTACTGATTGCCCTCCCCATGTTAAGTACAGGTTGCGCAGAGTACAGTAAGCTCGCGGAAGCTAGCGTAAATGGATTTTTTTCCCCATCTTTAACGTTATGGATGTAATACGTGTCCCTGCGTTAAAGTAACTCATCCTGCCGTTAACGCTTACATATCCAAGCCTAACGGCGTTTGGGTAATCTAGTCAAGCTAATCTGGAGGGCCAAGCTTGCTGACCCACATATTGGACTATGGAGGTCCTTGCTGTCATAACGACTGGTGCTCAAAGCTCATACCATGGGCAGTGTTCTCACCATTTACCACGTGCAGCTTCCGTCGTTTCTAAATGAGCAGAACATTTCATGTTGTTCTGGTCCTTGGACCTTAATGTTCCAAAGTAAACCTTTTGTGAAACACATGTAATGTGGAAATATTGAGAGCGTGTTTGCCAAACGGCAAAATGTAAGAACCGCTGAATCAAAATCTTCCACAAAGAATTGGGTTTATTTTTTTGCATTTGTTCTTCAAATTCCTTCTCGACAAACCAGTTTGAGTTCCTTTCAGTAAGAATCACCTCCTAAAGGTGGAAGACTTCAAAATCTTTCAATATAATGTAAACTTTAATGAAGAAAGTCCGTGTAAATAGTGTCTGTACTTGAATTCTAAACCCAACTGACAAATTCTTAGTGGTTCAAACTGTTATTAGAAAGATGACAAGAAATGAAACACTCAGGGTTCTTTTCCTTAGGTCAAATAAATAATTTAATGTGCATTTCTTTTAGAAATAATAAGTTAAAGAAATAAAATAGAACACATGGGTAAACAGGGACAATTTCAGTTAGACCAAAGTGAACCATCATGTTCTCATTATATGTATACAGTCGTGGAAACTCTAGAAAGGTAGAACAATGTAACAATGTAACTTGGTTTGCTTCTACTGAATTAAGCAAGAGTTGGTTAAATGGAAAATAATTCTCATTTTACCAAAGAACTTTTTCCTATATAGGAAAAATTTAACAATGAAAGCAGTTTTTTTTTTTTGTGTGCAGTTGACTTTTTATACCACCCATATAAAAGTATTTATTGATTTTTTTTTTTTTTTTTTTTTTGTGTATGTCAGACGTTGTTAAACGCTCTTTTCAAAATGAAACCATGTTAAGTTTATCAACAATAGACGTGCACAATGGAAAAATTTGTTTAGTTTCAGATCGATTCATTTCATTTTTCAATTAGTTTCGGTGCACTCGTTATGTTACCGTGATTTTGTATTTCGGACGATCGGTAATTCGTATTTTGGATCAATTCGTATTTTATTTTTAGTAGTTATTTCGGAATGTAAGGAAAAAACACGAAGCTGCTTCATCCCCCTGTCCTTGGTGCTGGAACCTATTGAGCACTAAGGACTGCAGAAAGAAAAAAAGCCTCATTGTTTTAAAATATTTAGGAATCCAAAAATTTCACAAAAAAATAGACTTTTTGCTGCAAGTGGAAAGAATAAACCGTTTAATAAACCTTTAATAAAAAAGGGGGAATACATTTTACATTGAAACCTATGGGATTCACCTGTTTAAACCTGTCTCGCGAAACCCCAAAAATCGGGGCATTACAGTGCTGTTCGGCATTCTCTGAATAGATTAACCTGGCATTACTCCTCTATGGGGATTGACTTTCACTGCTGCCCAAGACTGCAGAATTGCACTGAACATCACCATGGCCTGTGGTGCTGAATACAACAGATTCAGCACCACGGCCAAGTGAAAAGGTATAACGAATTGATCCGTAAAAACAAAAGTAATTTGTTTATATACAGTTTTTAGTTTTCTTTTTCTGTTTTTCAGATGGAACCGATTTGTATTTCTGAAGCACTTCCGAAATACGTATCGGTAAATTTTGTCTGAATTTTGATTCGGAACGAAACGCACATCTCTAGTTAACCGTACACCTCAAAATAGAAATAAAGCCAAAAACTGCATTCCTGCACATGGAACACCGTCTCTATGATCCGGTTACCCTGTAAGTCTAAAGTTTCACTTTTGTGTAGTCAACAGGAACATCTTAGAATATGCTTGTTTTACCTTCTATATTTTCCATTCCTTTTGTATCCATCTGCTACGTTTAAGATTACTGGAGCGGCAAACAAACCCATGATGCTGCACTTAACTTCCATTCTTCTCCTTAATCCGTTTTTAGCAGGAATAAATGGCTGCAAATGCATCTGTCCGATCTGGAGCAAGAATCAACAAGGCTTAAATGTTTTAATTTTATTTTTTTTCAATTTGTCTTCGCAGCAAGTTAAGGTGCTTAGGAAAGCGTTGGGCATTTGGCAGGGCTTTGTTGCTGCCTGTAATGCTCTGCATAAACAGATACATGGTTACGGCCATGTAGCTGTACATTCTATACCTTCAAATCTTGAACATGTGCAGTAGACTACACCCAACAAATCTGGTATTGTAGTCCTTCTAGATATCAATAGGCAGTCATTTACCATTTTTAGTTAAGAATTCTGGCCTTGTAAAATAGATGTCGGAGGGAAAATATATTTTTCCCTGCTGCTTCACGAATACCGCAGACCTTGTCTTAACCCCTTCACTACCAAGGGTTTTTCCTGAAAGGCACTGTCAGGAACCTGTGCTTGATTAAAAAAAAATAATTATATAGTAAGAAATATTTGAGAATATTTACAATGTCTTCCTATTTGGCAGTAGAGCTCACCATCTACTGGCCAAAAGGAGTTACTGCAGTTCTAGTCTCCATGCAGGATCAGCTGGGAGATGCCGATCAGACACATTCCCAGCTGGTTTTTAATAGGTATAGTTTCTCAGGCATCATGTCCGTGGTGCTAAAACTTCAGGAGCATGTTTAGAAGCCAAGATGAAAACGAACTTAATTTGCAATACGTGAAATTCCTTTGCATTGCTCCTGTGGAACACCAGATTGACTATATTCTATGTCATGACGCCAGGAGGTGCCTTGTAGATGGAGTATAGTCGATCTTGGTAATGTAGAGGTTGAATGCTGCATGACAGGGTATAATGATTACCTGTAAAAGTTTTCATGCACTTAAAAAATAAAAATAAATTTGTGAAAATGTATGTATAGGTAATTTTGGCATCACCCCGACTAGCGATTTATACACACAAATGCAGTTTTCTCCCAATTTAACGTCCTATGTTTCAAATCTGTGTCCCATTAATTTTTTTGTAACGTCACGTGGATGTAAACACATTAAATGTATTCTTGGGAAACATTCCACAAACATGACGATAATAATCTGATTTCCAGAGTAATTGTATTCTGTGCATTTACGTTATATTTAATTTGTGAAATAAGTTAATTGTGTGTAGTCTGTTTTTTTTTGTAATATGTTAAAAGTATTTGTTCCCAGCTGACACACTTTTTATCTATGCAGTAAACAGGTAGATTTATGCCACTGCCTCTCACATAAGTAAATTACTCTTTGTTAGATAATTTACTCGGGACTGTACGTCCTTGTGCTTTTTATATGGTACGTTCAAAAACTTCTAATGTAATCTCTACACTAGAGAGAACGGTGACGTGAGCGGATATATATGTATATATAAATAAACCATCGTACTATAAATCCAGATCCTTGCTAATGGTGTTTTTATGTGCGCGTTACACTTTTCTTTGGATGCAGAGACTCATTGCTGAATATAAAACCAAACTGAGAATTTGGCCTGAATGTTTGTTTGACTGTTCATTAGGGATGAGCCGAACACCCCCCGAGTTCGGTTCGCCCCGAACTTCCCATTTGTTCGGGTCCGAACCCGAACCCCCATACAAGTCAATGGGGCTGAAAATTCGGTTTTTTAGAGTGCCCTCCAAGAGGGCATATATGCTACATATTTGCCATAAAAGGTGTATGGGGGTCCGGGTAGTGCCCTGGGGGACAGGAAACAAGGACAAAAAGTAAAAAAAAAAACGTTTTTAAAGGGACAGTGAGTTTTCCATGAAATAAGGGTTAAAAATAAAAACCAAAAAATTCCTTCAAATATCGTGCCTAGGAGGTCCCCATAACCTGCCCGTGAAGTGGCGGATTTCTAGGATGTATAGAAATATGTAAAAGCCAAAAAATGACATTTCAAATGACGGTAAATGCTTTTCCTTTAATCTATCCATAAACAACTGCTTGGGGCGGCAGTCTGTATTAAAAGAGGAGACATTTTCGGACACGCAGAAAATGTTTACTGGTTTTTTGGCAGTGAAAAGCAGGAGAATGACTGGAGAATGGAAAATTCTAGACCAAATAGCCGATTTGGAAAGTGAGATAAATGGGAGAATTTTTCTGGTTTGGCTATTTTGACCTAGAATTTTCCATTCTCCAGTCATTCTCCTGAGTTTCACCTTTCTCTGAATAACCCTGTCAGGGTTATTCAGAGAGCGGTGAAGAGCAGGAGAATGCCTGGAGAATGGAAAATTCTAGGTCAAAATAGCCAAACCAGAAAAATTCTCCCATTTAGGCTAGGGTCAGACTAGCGAATTTTTAACGTGCGTTTAGGCGCACTGAATCACGGCCGCACTAGCAGCAAATGACGGGCAATGATGGCCAAAATAGGAGTGCGCTGCGTCCACTAGCGGCATGTGTGCGTGATTTGGAGACGTCAGACCCTGCTCATGTCCGGCCAACATAACGTCCAGACACCCAAAGTTTCCTGGTTTGGATCCGTAAAAAATCACGCACAAAAATGCGCATCGTATGACCATTTTTGCGCAATCCGTGAAAAAATACGGCAATGTGTTCGAACGCACTTTTTGACGGTCGCTGCGAAAAATGCGTTAGTCTGACCCTAGCCTTATCTCACTTTCCAAATCAGCTATTTGGTCCAGATTGTTCTCTTTTCCTGCCAGTTCTCCTGGTTTTCACCTTTCTCTGAACAACCCTGAGAGAGAGGTGAAAGCCAGGAGAACTGGCAGGAGAAGAGAACAATCTAGACCAAATAGCCGATTTGGAAAGTGAGATAAATGGGAGAATTTTTCTGGTTTGGCTATTTTGACCTAGAATTTTCACCGCTCTCTGAATAACCCTGTGAATGTTTAATCCCGAGGTGAAAAATAACATTGCTTTAGATTTTTTTCAAACACCAGTTAACCACTTGGCTGCTATGGACGCGCTCAGCGCGTCCAGCCAAGTGGTTCTCCTGTGCTATGGACGCGCTGAGCGCGTCCATGCACAGGAGGCAGCAATCCGCCAGATTCCGGCTGATTGCTGCACCCCCCCGGTGCGGGCTGACATCTTGGATGTCAGCCCAGCACTCCAGGACCCCGGCGGAGCAATTAGATGTCATTGCGGCGGCGCGATGACATCTAATTCAGGCGCCCCCCCACATGTGCGGCGGAAGCACCTGAAAGGGAGGGGGGAGGTCCTTCAGACCTCTCTCCCTCCCGATCGCCGGGGTGCAGAGGGTTAATCCAGGCACTGTTTGGAAGGGCACAGCCTGCCCTTCCAAACGGTGGCTGTGATTAACCCCTAGGGAGCCGGATCACGAATCGGCGCTGAAAAGCGCCGGATCGTGATCCTCTCCTGGAGCTGGCCGACATCTTGGATGTCGGCCAAGCCTCCAGGAACTCCCCCTGAGGACTGTCGTCATCATGCATAGCACGATGACGCCAGTCCTGGAGTTAACCCCTAGCTGCCACCAATGGTGGAGATAGGGGGTTCATTGGAACCCTCTATCTCCCGATCCGTGGCAGCTAGGGGTTAATGTTTGATATCGTTGGATCGGCCAGAGCATGGCCTTTCCAAAGATACTAAACATGAGCATGAAAAATGTTTTTTAAAAAATAAATAAATAAATAAATTAAAAAAAATAAAAATATTTAAAAAAAACAATTGTAAAAAAAAAATAAACTAGTTTGTTTTTGTTTTGTTAATGCAGCAATGTGGTTTCCATTTCAATTATAATGTGAACAATAATGCTGCACTAACGATTTTTGTATGCGGTGCGTTTGTTAAAAAAAGCGAAATTGTCCCCAAAAAAAAAATGTATCGAGACCCCATTTCTAATTTTTTTAACAAGCGCACCCCATACAAAATATAACCGCAAACGATCGCATGTTAAAATGTGAAAAAAAACACTTTACACATAATAAATTATTGAAAATTCTAATTTTTATTGCATTTTTTGTTATAATATACAGACATGACATAACGTATACATATAATAATGACATATTATGAATCTGCCAAGTCTGCCGGAAAGAACCAATATATAATATGTCTGGGTCATATATCAAAATATGGCTACAAAACGCAGTTAAACATGATGAGCGAAAGCGGTAAAAATGACCTCAGCACAGAGGTGTGAAAAGCCTCAGCAGCGAAAGGGTTAAATGCAGCATATTAGGATATTTTAGGAGGGAAATTAATTCTCAAATCTCTGTCAGAAACAGACACCACCCCACCCCTCACTATATTGTACAATGTATCAAATTGATTACCAGACTGAAAACACCTGGTGTTATGCCCGTTTGTGAACAGAGGTCATTTAGAGTTGATAATCTTTCCACGTACACATTAGTTTTTAATTCAATATCTAATAAACCGTTGCTTATAATATTCTGCAGTAAAGAGTCTCTTTATTTCTAGATTTTTTTAGTATTTTTTTTAAGCATTTTCTATACTTTTTTCAAAATTTCTTTTTTTTTTTCGAACCCGAACCGAACACGCCCAAAAAGTTCGAAATTTGCGAACTTTCGAACTGCCAAAGTTCGGGTCGAACTCCGAACCCGAACAGCTCATCCCTACTCTTCATCCATGTCAGGGGTAGACAACCTTGACCCCCCCCCTCCCCGAGATATATATATATATATCCCACATAATGCTCAGACACTCCTTTAGCTGACACAGTATCCTGGGATATGTGGTTGCAAAACATCTAGGGGGCTGAGGTTGCTGACCCTGGATCTATGTCACATTTATATTTACTATACAATGAATTTTGTGAAGCGAGCTTGGTTATGGATAAACCAGTGACAAACCTTGAAGCTACAGAACCCTTGGAGTGCTTTTATATTTGTTAAGCAACATGTCTTTACACTTGCTTATGAAATAATTTAAAGCGGTGGTCGGCAACCTCCAGGTGTTTTAGAAGTACATCTCCCATGATGCGCAAACACCTCTGCTAGTTTGGTTGAGTCTCATCGGAAATGTGGTTCCAAATCATCTGGAGGGCCATGGTTCGATGCCTCTGAATTAAAGGAACATTTGAAGAGGTTGTCTGGATATGGTAGATGGGCCTTTCCAGTTGTTCTTAAGACCTCTTTTTTTTTAGTGTGGATATATGGGTGTTATAGAGCAGATGTGTGTGTGTGGGGGGGGGGTTTGCTTTGTTTTATATCCCAAATCAAGCCAATCTGGTAACCGTACTTTACAAACTGTAACATATTCATGCTAACAAGGAGTTTAGTTGCCTGTAGGTTCTGTTTTCTGTTTCCTCCTTGATCATGGAAGTGTGGAGGGAAAGTCTCAGTGTGTTGGAGAAGGGAGAAGGTGATTGAGATACTCTGTTGTTCTTGAAAAATTGTACTTAATTGGTTACATGCTAGCAGAATCCGGCTGGGATGTTAAATCCATCTTGGCGGGTTCCTATTGGTGCAGTTCATGGTGAAACCAACTAATGCGATATGTGCTTTACCACTTCTACATAAATAAGAGCAAAACCCTCATGCATTTCACATGTGGCTGGATCAAAGAGTTCACTCAGCCCCCCAGCCCACCCCATTGCTAGGGTGTAAAGTCCATCAAGGAGAGCATCCCTTTGGTTTAGAGCTACAGCCGATGCATCTGTACGATCTTTCCTGATGACTCGTGACTCTGGAATATTGCCCGATCAACCACTTGGGTTATGAAATGTAACTATTTTGTATACAGATTTCTAAGTTTGTTGTGTCATATGTAACTTCATATAGGGTTTTCAGGCTCGATTTCAAACCTTTATATTGCAGAGTCCTTCAAGGATGCATTTCCCCAGTAAGTGGATTAATCTCCCTAAGAACTGGCATTAGGTTGGCATAGAGTAGGACCGGCTGCTGTTGAGGATCATTGACCTTGTGGCCGGCTTTTCTCATTATGTTTCATAAGCAAACACTCAATGATTTAACACCCAAGTCAGGCATTTCTAAATCTTTCAGTGTTATTCAGAGAAAGGTGAAACTCGGGAGAACTTTCAGAGAAGTGAAAATTCTAGGTCAAAATAGCTGATTTGGAATTTTTCTGGTTTGGCTATTTTGACCTAGAGTTTTCACTTCTCCAGAATTTCACCTTTCTCTGATTAACCCTAATTATCTGAATGTTTGCTTGGAGTGCTCTGATATATAATATATATATATATTGTTCTGCCCTCACAGTGTGTCTGAGGCACAAAGCTTGGCAGACAGCTAACATAATAAAAATCTGGAAGCAGGATTGAAGAAAAGTCTTTACTGAACTTTATTTGTATCTTTACTTTTCAGATCTTTAAACTTTGTAAAACTGTGGAAAATACGGAATTATGGCAATATATTTGTCTAGGAATGCAAATCTACACAAATAAGTGACAGGCATGCTACCTAGATGTAAATTACTGGCTAACAGAAGTTTAACTTAATGTGAAGACAATCAAACACTACTAAACTAATCTAACAGTGCTTTGAGTTGCTGAAAATATATACATAACTAAAAACATGAAGGTTCTACTTACAGACTTATAAGCAGAAGGCCTGTGTAAAAGAACCGTGGAGCTTGCTTTCTGCTTGACTCACTGGTAGCTATGCTGGTTGAATCTGGCTCTACCAGGAAGCAACTGTACTGTATGGCATCAGTAATGGCCGCCCAATTAAAGAAACAGTACTCTAATAATCACAAATTTCTAAGCATTTAGTTTAACAGAACACTCCCCACTTTGGATAATAACATTATGCAACTATGTATCCTTTTTGAGAAGTAAGACAACTTCAGAAACAGGCCTAAAATAAACTTTTGGAGTACCTTCCTTCATGACTTTAATTTCTACCTTTCTAACTTTGTTGTCACCACTAGGTACAACTTTGACAATAAGTCCAACAGGCCATTCATTTCTATGAACTTGAGTGTCTTTCAGTAAGACAACGTCTCCGACTTGTAAGTTAGGCTTGTCAGCTTGCCATTTCCTGCGTGGCTGGAGCGTCACTAAATATTCCTGTCTCCATCGTCTCCAGAATGTGTCTGCAAGACTCTGCACTTGCTTCCACTGCTTGGTATGAAGATCTTTGAGTTCAAAATCTAGTAGTGAATCCTTCCACAGTTTCCACTGTTTCTTTCTCTTCAGGGAGATGAGTATCCCATTCATTTTGTTCACCTTCATTTGCGAATTCTCTCATGAGAGTTTTACCTTGCATAGTTATAGGGACGACGAATCCCAAGGGATCGTACAAACTATTGACTGTGGACAAGACACCTCTTCTTGTAAATGGTTTTTCTTCTCTGGATACACGGAACGTGAAACTGTCTGACTTTATCTCCCAACTTAACCCTAGACTTCTCTGGAGAGGTGGTGAATCTGCTCCCAAGTCTAGGTCTTTGAGATCTTTTGCACGATCTTCCGAAGGAAATGCTTCCATAACCTTGTAGCTGTTGGAAGCTATCCTGTGCAGTTTCACGTTAGATTCAGCTAACATTTCTCTGGTTCTTTTTAAGGTGGCTATTGCTTTTTCATCACTGGGGAAGGAAGAAAGTCCATCGTCAACATAAAAATTTCTCACGACAAACTGTTTAATTTCTTTCCCATGTTCTTTTTCACCTTCCTGTGCTGCTTGTATCAGACTGTAGATAGCCACAGCTGGAGAAGGGCGGTTCCCAAACACATGTACCTTCATTCTGTATTCCGTGACATCTTTGTTGAAGTCATTATCTTCATACCACAAGAACCTTAGGTAATCTCTGTGATCTTCACGGACGAGGAAGCAATAAAACATTTGTTGTACATCTGCTGTTACTGCAACACGTTCTTTTCGGAATCTTATGAGTACTCCGAGGAGCGTGTTTTTCAAGTCGGGCCCACTAAGGAGGACATCATTAAGGGAGACACCTTCATGCTTTGCGCTGGAGTCAAATACTACGCGTATCTGTCCCGGTTTCTGAGGATGGTACACCCCGAATATTGGTAAATACCAACGTTCCTGTTTTTCTTCTAATGGTGGTGCCTTCTCCGCTTGATCGTTATCAAAGATCTTCTGCATGAAATCATGGAAGTGTTGTTTCATCTCTGGCCTTCTGTTCAGAGTGCATTGCATGGAAAGGAGACGCTTCATTGCTTGTCTTCTGTTATTCGGGAGGTGACATCGTGGTGAACGGAATGGTAAAGGAGCTACCCAGTTGTTTGATTCATCTATGAAGACTTCTTTGCTCATGATCTCAAGGAAGAGGTTATCTTCCACAGATCATGCTTGGTTGTCATCACTTTGTGTTCTTTCGAACACCTTGCACCCTAATCTATCTGTATCTTCTGTTGAAGCTGTAGTCGCCATGTAGACCTGATGCTTCTGGTGTTGCTTTGAGAGGACTAGTCTCTCTTTGATTTCCATGTTGTTTGTACAAGGGCTCAAACATGACGTGCGTCCATTTTGCAACAGGTTCGTTTTGTAGACATTCACTTTTGTTGGCTTGTGAACTCCGTCCAGACACACGTCACCAATGATAACCCATCCAAGGTCGAGACGTTGCGCAAATGGTGCGTTGTGTAGCCCATTGTACTGTTCCCTAACCTTGTGTACTCTCAGTATGTCTCTTCCAAGTAGGAGGAGGATTGCAGAGTCTAGGTCAAGTATTGGTATCTTTTCTGCTATTTGTCTCAGATGAGGATGTCGACGTGCAATTTCGGGCGTGGGGATCTCTGATCTATCATCTGGTATCGTATCGCATTCTATGAGAGTTGGGAGGGACAACTGTGTTTTTCCATCTATTGACTCGATGATATAGTTGGTTGCTCTTCTCCCTGATGTCTCTATAATACCTGAGCAAGTCTTCAAGGTATATGAAACCGGATTTCCACTATCGTTGAAGATGTTGAAAAACTCTGTTCTGGCCAAAGACCTGTTGCTCTGCTCATCTAATACTGCATACATTCTCACAGTTTTCTCTCTGTGACCTTCAGGATATACTTTTACTAAACATATCTTTGAGCATGATCTAGGACTAAATGTCTTTGTACAGATCTCTGTACACGTTGACGTTATTGCTGGTGCTACGTCCTCTTTTTGCTCCCCACCATGATCTTCTTGGGTGGTTACGTTCTCCTCTGCCCATGGTGCTGGGCCTGGATGCATTGCAGAAAGATGCTTGTCACTGTGGCATTCTCTGCATTGTATTGCTGTCCTACAATCTTTTGCGAGATGTTGAGTTGAAGCACAGCATCTGAAGCAGATGTAATGGTCTTTAAGATAGGACTTACGTTCTTCGATTGTCTTGATCCTGAAACCGCGACATTTTTTCAGAGGATGAGGTTTGTTGTGTATCGGACACTGATCGTCTGGATCTTCAATTTTCTTTTCTGCGATTCTATTGTTGACGTATTCAGACTCAGGTGGTACTTCTGTCTTCCGTACAGACACCGTTGTCCTTGATTCCCTGTTTGGCTGCAGTGATTCTGTTCTGCTATAGTTTGGGTTTCCCAGGTTCAAGAAGGCAAAGCTTGGGTCATTGCGGGTTTTCGCTTGGTTCGTTACGAACTTAGTGAAGAAGGAGAAAGGTGGAAATGCCACTTGATAGCATTCTTTGTATTTTGACGCTTCTGTAACCCATCTTTCTTGCAAGTTGTAAGGAAGCTTCACTATTATATGGTTGACCCCACGTGCAGTGTCTAGATATGAGAGACCTGGTAGGTGTCCACCATTTTTTGCTGATTCCATCTCCAGGAGCATGTCTCCAAGCTCTCTTAACTTCTGATTGTCTTTGTTACTTTTGGGAAATTTTCAATTTTCTTCAGGAGTGCATCTTCAATTACTTCTGGTGATCCATAACCTTCCTCCAATCTCTGCCACACCATAGCGAGTCCTGTTGTTGCGTTGTGAGCGTGTACGGACCTAATTCTTTTGGCTTGTTCGGAAGATTCTGGTCCGAGCCATTTAGAGAGTAGATCTAGTTTTTCTCTGTCTGTCATGTTTAAGTCTTGGGTGCTGCTAAGGAAAGATGACTTCCAGGCCCAATAATTTTCAGGACGGTCGTCAAACTTCAGGAGACCGGAACTCACCATTTCACGGCGTATCAGGTACTTCGTTACATCTGAAATTCCAGCTGCCTCAGGTGAACGTACTCTGGGAACAGACCCCGGGCTTGGCTGTGGCTGATAGGACGGTGGGGTTGTTAGGTCAGGCTTGATCTGGTTATATGGTGTGTTTTCCTCATTGTAAATACCTCTCCTATAGCCCACATTGGTGTGTGCCTGGGTAGGAATCGTGTCGTTATTGATTTGATGTCTGGAAGAGCTGGCTAACTGGTCTTTGGGTTCGTAAACATTTGGCTTGTCGTGTTGGAACTCTGTTTTGGCTTTGCAGACTTTAGGTGATTCTAGGTAGCGGTCTGCTAGAGGGGCTTTTGATAGTTTTAATGCATTGTCAGTTTGTTGATCAGTGTACACGGTTGTGTGTAACTGAACATACTCCCTGGTACGATGAATTGCACTGAGAGGTGTCACCTGTTCTTCTATGACAGGGAATGTTTCTTTATACTCTTCTTCTGCCGCATTCATGAGAACTTCAGCTTCTGCTACTGCTTTCATGAGAACTTCAGCTTCTGCTACTGCTGCTGAAGCTGCTTTCTCGTGTTGAAGAATATGTAGAGATGCTTTTACCTCTGCTTTTCTTCTAGTAGTTTCAGCTTCATTCTTATGCTGTTCTTCCTCTATGTAGCCCTGTTCTCTTATCATTTCAGCTTCGCGTATTGCATAGGCAGCCATTGCATATGCTTTTTCTGCTTTTGCACGTGCCTTGATGGCAGCAGCACTCGCCGTCGACAGGTTGGAGCAGATTGAGTGTCTTGAACTAGTGTGGTTGGACCTGGCAGTTTTAGTACTAGCTGATGTCAGATCTGATTTACTAGAGACTGTGGAGCTTGTGCACCGTGACCTGGTCTTTGGTGTGCTGAGTGTGCTTTGCTCTGCATCTGAAAGCTGAGGAATGGCTGGAGTAGCATGCAGGGGCGGATCCAGGGGGGGGCAATGGGGCAATTGCCCCCCCCCGAGATTTGGCCCGGGGGTTGAGGGACCCAGATGCCGGGCAGCGCGAGAGCGCCTGCCCGGTCTTGAACAGTCCGTCCTGTGAAGTGGATGCGGCTGTGTGCGTGCGCAGCCGGTCACGTGGTCCGGCTAATCAGGTGGTACTGAGTCTCTGTACCACCTGACTGGCCGGACTGCGTGACCGGCTGCGCACGCACACAGCCGCATCCACTTCACAGGACGGACTGTTCAAGACCGGGCAGGCGCTCCCGCGCTGCCCGGCATCTGGGTCCCTCAACCCCCTGCCGGAGCTGGGGCAACAATCCAGGTGAGAGCTGGGGCAAATCCATGAGCTGGGGGCAAATCCATGTGTGACCTGGGGGCAAATCCATGAGCTGGGGGCAAATCCATGTGTGACCTGGGGGCAAATCCATGTGTGACCTGGGGCAAATCCATGTGTGACCTGGGGGCAAATCCATGTGTGACCTGGGGGCAAATCCATGAGCTGGGGGCAAATCCATGAGCTGGGGGCAAATCCATGTGTGACCTGGGGGCAAATCCATGAGCTGGGGGCAAATCCATGAGCTGGGGCAAATCCATGTGTGACCTGGGGGCAAATCCATGTGTGACCTGGGGGCAAATCCATGAGCTGGGGGCAAATCCATGAGCTGGGCAAATCCATGACCTGGGGGCAAATCCATGAGCTGGGCAAATCCATGACCTGGGGGCAAATCCATGAGCTGGGCAAATCCATGACCTGGGGGCAAATACATGAGCTGGGCAAATACATGACCTGGGGGCAAATACATGAGCTGGGGGCAAATCCATGAGCTGGGCAAATCCATGAGCTGGGGCAAATCCATGAGCTGGGCAAATCCATGTGCTGGGCAAATCCATGACCTGGGGGCAAATCCATGACCTGGGGGCAAATCCATGACCTGGGCAAATACATGAGCTGGGCAAATACATGACCTGGGGGCAAATCCATGACCTGGGGGCAAATCCATGAGCTGGGGGCAAATCCATGTGCTGGGCAAATCCATGACCTGGGGGCAAATCCATGAGCTGGGCAAATCCATGTGCTGGGCAAATCCATAACCTGGGGGCAAATCCATGAGCTGGGCAAATCCATGAGCTGGGGGCAAATCCATGTGCTGGGCAAATCCATGTGCTGGGAAAATCCATGACCTGGGGGCAAATCCATGACCTGGGGCAAATCCATGAGCTGGGCAAATCCTTGAGCTGGGGGCAAATCCATGTGTGAGCTGGGGGCTCTCTGCTCCTCTAGATTGTAAAATCCGGGGTGCCCTCTGCTCCTCTAGATTGTAAAATCCGGGGTGCCCTCTGCTCCTCTAGATTGTAAGCTCCTGGGTGTCCTCTGCTCCTCTAGATTGTAAGCTCCTGGGTGCCCTCTGCTCCTCTAGATTGTAAACTCCTGGGTGCCCTCTGCTCCTCTAGATTGTAAGCTCCTGTGAGCCGGGCCCTCTGTAAATTCTCGTGAGTCGGGCTCTCTGCTAAAACACCTTATTTTCTGTAAGTGCCCCTCCCGAGACTAGTCTCTGGATCCGCCCCTGGTAGCATGCTGTTCTGTGTGCTGCATGGTGAGACAGATTGCTACTTTGCAGGATGCTTGAGGAAGTTAGAGATAGATGTGTAGAAAGAATCCACTTTTCTTTTGATTAGGGCTGCTGAGTATAAAGTCTTTTTACTGTTCTGCCCTCACAGTGTGTCTGAGGCACAAAGCTTGGCAGACAGCTAACATAATAAAAATCTGGAAGCAGGATTGAAGAAAAGTCTTTACTGAACTTTATTTGTATCTTTACTTTTCAGATCTTTAAACTTTGTAAAACTGTGGAAAATATGGAATTATGGCAATACATTAGTCTAAGAATGCAAATCTACACAAATAAGTGACAGGCATGCTACCTAGATGTAAATTACTGGCTAACAGAAGTTTAACTTAATGTGAAGACAATCAAACACTACTAAACTAATCTAACAGTGCTTTGAGTTGCTGAAAATATATACATAACTAAAAACATGAAGGTTCTACTTACAGACTTATAAGCAGAAGGCCTGTGTAAAAGAACTGTGGAGCTTGCTTTCTGCTTGACTCACTGGTAGCTATGCAGAGGCCTGTTCAATACCTCAGCAGCTGCTGAATTGCTGCAGCGCAGCAATTCAGTTTGCTGCAGCAGTGTCGTTGAACCCTTTGGATGCGAATTTTGAATCCAAAATGGCCGACGATTTCTTAATGAAAAATTCAGATTGTTTTTCGGATCACTCGGACAAAATATAATAAAGAGAAGCAGTCAGCACAATTCCGTTTTGTTTGCACACACCACAAATGATAGTTTTTAATGAATAAACGTTATGTTTACTTCTGAAACAATATATAAATTGAACTGTAATATATGTCTATGTGCAGGGGGAAATAATAAATAAATATTTTGTGCTTTGGTGAACAAAAACCTCAAAATTAACATTGCTGTACGGAATTATTACTTGCTTCGAGGCAGCGGCCATCTTGCTGTAGGGCATTGTTACTTGCTTCATGCGGCGGCCATCTTTAAAACGTCACACTCAGCATCTCCTCGGGTCGCTGCAAGTGCTAGGTTAGCACTGCTGAGCGCTGAGCGGTTGAACGGCGTTCAATGCAAGTTGCTAACTTAGCACTTGCAGCGGCTGAGGTATTGAACAGGCCTCTGGTTGAATCTGGCTCTACCAGGAAGTAACTGTACTGCATGGCATCAGTAATGGCCGCCCAATTAAAGAAACAGTACTCTAATAAACTAAATGCTTAGAAATTTGTGATTAACAGAACGTATATATTATACTTTTTTTGTGCAAAAGATCTTTGTATATCATTTTTTTTTATATATACCGCTATATAGGCCACTTAACAAAATGCTCATACTGCTGAATAGGATGGCTTTTGGGACAACTTTCTAAATGCATTTAATGTCTGTGTGAATTACTTTTGAATATGATAGATGTACCAGGGTCATAATCCCATTTTCTTCACCAAGCGACTGAATTTAGAATAATGGAGGATTTAAACACCTTGGAGAGCAAAGGTCGCCCATCTTTACACTTCGGCTACTTTTCAGTTCTGTGTGTTTATTTTGTCGCTAATATAACTAATGCAGCAAGCGGCTGGATCATGTTTATTTGATATAGATGTACTGTACATATGCAAAGTGGATCTGTTCGATGGTAAAATATTTGTTATTCCACGGACTTCATGTCTTGGAACATAAACGGCATTATTAATATTCAAAAATGGAATATGAAAATGTTTTTCCTATTTATGGAAAGTAAGTCACGTGCTTACAGTTAAGTACAGCATGCACCATTCCGCTCAGCATTACCATTAAATCTAATTTTTTCACATGGAACAGTAAATTAACATGACCATTAATTTTTAATGTAAAGAGGGATGTAGAAGGAAATGTTATTTTGAGCAAACACCAAATTGTCATGTGTTCATCATTCACAATTCCTGTGTGCACTATGATGTAATACAAGGTTGTAATGATGCTAAATTGTCATAGAAACAATTACCATGTAAACTCTTCTACATTAGTGCTGATCACAAAACTTTTTAAAGGGCCGCTACCACCAATAAATGAAATGTCCTTATTGTGTGTATTTTATGTTGCTGATATCTTACATGAGCTTTGTTTTTCTCTTGTATGTTTAGTTAAGAAAATATTTTACTTTGTGTCACTGGGTGCATCCATTGAGTGATCTTTTGTGTTGTAACCCTCCCTCCCAGTATCTTTTACATCACTTGCTCCTCACTGTGTGGCTTTGGCCATAGAATGAGTCTATGCGTTGATCATTGACTCAAATCATTGTATTGTGTGGGGTGTAATTCAAAGGACATCACCAGGGAGTATATTAGAAGTCTTTTAAGCTCCCTGCCATATCTGATTCAGATGCCAGCTCTTATCTCGGGTAGCCTAACCTAAAACTTCCCTTCTCCGCCTAATTAACTATTAAATATTGTAGATTAAATAAACAAGAGCCACAAAGCAAAGCTTTTGGTAAATGTTGCAGCGTGGGAAAATATCCAAAAAAGCAAACCCGGAGTTAAAATACCTAATTATATTTTTCCTTTTTATATGCAACTACTTCAAACAAAGAAAAAGAAATGGCACCATGCATTTTATAATGTGGTTTATTTGTATTGCGCAAGTAGAGTCCCTTTAAAGAGATACTCTAGGTAGCACTGGGCGTTATCCTCAATTTAGCGCTATGTGAGGTCAAACACTATTTTACTGTGCTAAAATGTAGCGCCCTGGACTTGTTAGACCACTGCTTTCTCTGGGCATCAGCAGAGCAGAGCCTACGGGTTCGGTGGGCATTTGCAGAACCAGTTGGTATTGCTCTGCTGATGCTTGGACGGAGTCTGTCAATTAACATATCCACAGCCCTCTTCTATTTTTTATTTTTTTTTACACACAAGTAAAATCAAGGTTGACCTCGATTTTTATTAAAACGTGCCTCTTGCACTCATGCCGCAGATATCATGTGATCAGTAAGAGGCTGTACTCTTGAAAGAGTGTCCAGCCAATCAACTTGCTGGAGAGCAGTCCCCAAAAGAGTCCTGCTTCCTGGAACCAGTCCATGAAGCGGAGATCAGCACTCTCTGATTTCTGCTTAACAATGGAGCTAATTCAACACTTTCGGAGGGTTGTATTATCCCTCTGAGAAACCCCAAACTAGAGGGGAGACAAGATTGAGGATGCTCAAGTCACTGTGGACACTCAAATTACTTTGAGTCACTGTCCTTTAAAATGTCCCATTTTAATTGTGGTCTTTTCCTCAAGATGTTTAATATATGTATTCCTGAATGGAATAGTACCTGAGGAAAAAAACACATTAAAACGTTCCATGAGCAAACAATAGCAATGCTGATTATTATGAATGTGATAATATCTGATATTTGATATTAATTTCATGACATGTATTTTTTTTTTATGTTAACCACCAAAAACCTCAACTGGAAGCCATGAAATCCATTGCTACAAAAACAGAAAATGCATTCAATTAATTGATCATTTACACACTGACTTAATGTCCGTCCTTAATGTGATGGCTCCTACCATTCTTCTTCTCCCTAACATCACCAAGCTTCAATCTTTGCAAACCAATTCCATTACCTCCAATGATTCCCTCGAGCTGAGTGTCCACGGAGGAAACCATCATGCGTCTGCCTGAGTGCTAACCCCAAAACCCTTACGTGGAAACTTCAGGCAAACTATCCGTGGTGTCCAATGGACTCCAGAAGATGATGGGCTAGGTGGTAGTCGGTTTTGTAATGTACTGACCTTGGGCTCACGTGTAATAGAGCCAGTATTAGGAAGCTACTGATGCTGACTATTGCCAATAGCAGCTGCCTGTTACCAGATCAAGCTGGAGTAGAATTCCTAATCATTCATGGTATATCTTGCATTCAACAATCTTGTTCAACTACATTTCATGGTGCAGTCATATAGCAGCTCATTTATGAGTAATCTTACTAATCATTAATTAACATTCCTCATTAATTTAATTTATGCACCATTACTTAACAAAAGATTTTATTGTGTAACATAATAATTAAATTTTACACCAAAAACCGAATAATACAAAACCCAAATTTTTATAGGTATTATCTATTGACAACTCATCCAAGTTGCCGGCTTTCTCTACCCGCTGTAAACACTGTGGGCTCTATTACATTCTTCGCGCAAACGTTAACGCGTGTGCAAAAACGCATTAACGCGAGGGGCAAAACCCTTTGCGCTGAACGTTGTATTACAATGTCCGCGCAAAAAATGCGCGTTAACGTCTACCGCGGGTGAACCTGCCTGAACGCTGCGCTAGCTTACTGTACCGCACGCGTCCTATACTAAACATTGTGAGCGCAAATACGTTTGTGCTCTGTTACGCGGATGGTATTACAATCTATGCGCAAATTCTAACGGACAACGTTTGCGCGCATAATTTTAATGTCTTTTAAAAACTGGTGGTAACGGCAAATCTGAACGTCCTGGCCGAACCCAAATACACCAGCACGAAAAAAAAAAATACAGCACAGTATAGTTACACATTCTACACATACCCAAACAATAAATTTGAGAAGTTGTGCGTGTTTTTTTCTTTGATGAAGCATATATGCGCAGATTGACTTTGACAGGCGCAACAACTTAACGTGAGAGAATTAAGGTTCTTAATTCTGATTGGCTGAATCGTGTTTAAAAACAGTCCACCCACCAATTTCTGCATGCAACGTTAATGCGCACGCGTTTTTGCGCATCTTTTTTACGCGCGTTATTTTTTGACTGATGAAATAAAGCGTGAGGATTGTAATACCAGCGTTAATTTACGCGAGTTAACGTTTAACACTTCGCGCAAAAATTCACACGTTTACCGTGCATTTTTGCGTGAAGAATGCAATAGAGCCCGTATCTGTAATGAGTTGCTATAAAACTGTAATTCATATTGTGCATCTTGAGCAGAGTTTTTCTTTAAATGTTTATTATTGTGTTTATTGTTATTTAATCCCATTTTAGAAATACTCAATTCACAATTTGTAATTCGATACAAAGCAAATGGAAGCTGCCAATGAGTTTCTTTGTCCTTTCAGCCAGGTGTTCTTGTTATCACGTGACATTCTAATAGGCGTGTGCACAAATTCATTGAATTAAAATATGTGGTTGACCTTTCTGGTTTTAAAAAAAATATAAAAAAACCTACACAAAAGCAAAAAAGAAAAAAAATACTAGGAAATAATAATGATATAAGTTAAGCTAAGCCCGCAACACAAAAATGCTCTGACTGATATTGGATGCTCTGTGCCTGCAGTGTGTCGAATGAGGATGCAAAGATAAACTTTTATTTTTGTAATTAATACATAATGATTTTATCCACCTCTTTATTCAATTACCAGCACTTTTTAGGGGACGTAATGATCCTGCCTCCTTCCTTTAGCTTTCTGTGTATACTAGAGGTGCGCACGGCTGGAAAAGTAGTTTTCGCTCAGCTTCAAAATAATTTTGTTTTTGTTATTTTGTTTCGTAATTTCGTTTAGTTTTGTTTGGTATATCGAATAACTAAAAGTCCCATTGTAAGTTAAGATCGATTCGATAATTGATATCGAGTCGTATTTTGGATCACCAAATAAAACTCCAATGAATCGCAAGCTAGTGTTAAATGTTGATCTCTCCATTGGCCTGTGGTACTGGCAACAGATTCTGAGATGGACTTTATCAGTCTATTGGATGCCAGTCTCTGTTCGAATTGGTGGAGAAATCAGTTAAGTCAAGTGCGCACTGAAAGAAATTGACACAGACAACGAATAGGTCTATGTAGCCTTCCTCGGACAAGCCGGGTGACTTCTCTGCTCTTTATTGAAAAGATACAAGCTTTTTATGCTACTTCGTAGGTAATGAAAACAGGCTGTTGCCCAACATTCTATTCGTCATTAATATTGTGAAATTGCAGACTTATATATTAAACCTAAGAAAAATATATATCAGCTTATCGGTTTGTCCCCTTAGCCATCAAGGGCGTTGTTACAGGACGTTCCAAGATGTTCCAAAATATTCTCTTCTTGATACTAGGAAAGAGAAACTACATGTGCTACAAAACAATCAGCTAAGATAGCGTGTTAAACAATAATATGCATTTGATTCTTATAAAAACAGTTAATTAATGTCTGCTCTTAAAGACATACTAACTTCTTAAATCCGAATTAACCACTTAAACCACTTAAATGAGCATTTTTCTAGGCCTTTGAATATTATTAAAGCAGATACATTGT
The DNA here is from genome assembly GCA_009667805.1 of Leptobrachium leishanense. Taxonomy (NCBI): domain Eukaryota; kingdom Metazoa; phylum Chordata; class Amphibia; order Anura; family Megophryidae; genus Leptobrachium; species Leptobrachium leishanense. The sequence continues at coordinate 360,445,679 of CM019065.1, read as the reverse complement.
CCATAACAATTCAGCACCACAGGCCAATTTAAAGGGACCGCGTGCTTTGTGAAACAGTCAAACAAATCTGATTTGTTTCATAATGTCATTTGATTTAGTACTTGAATGTATTGTAAGTTAAGATCGATTCGTTAGTTGATATTGTGTCAAATTTTGGATCACTAAATAAAACCCCAATGAATCAAATCCTGCTGTTAAAAGACAAGCTAAGGTTAAATATGGAGCTGTCCATTGGCCTGTGGTGCTGAATACAGATTCAGCACCACAGACCAATTGACAGGGTGCTTTGTGAAACCGTCAAATGAATCTGATTAGTTTCATAATGTTGTTTGCTTTAGTACTTGTATGTATTGTAATTTAAGAGCAATTCGATATTTGATATCGATTCAAATTACGAATCGCTAAATAAAACCCCAATGGATCAAATCCTGCTCCGGAATCATTTATTCAATGGTTCTCTTGTGAAACAGTATAACAAATCAATTTTGTTATATACGGTTTCATTTTCGTTTAATTTCAGATGAAATCAGTTTGTTATTTCGGAAGTACTTCTGAAATATGAATTAACAAATTTTCAACCGAATTGCGATTCATTACAAAACGAATGCACACCTCTAGTGTATACCACCACTCATCTATGCTGGCTGCACTATCAGCCTCCGCTTAAAGAAATGTCACCATAAAACTCTATGATCTGACATGTTGTATTGCCTTCGAGCAGCACAGTCATACTTGATGCCTTAATAAAATGTGGCACATTGATCTAACCCATGTTGAAGGTATAGGAGGGATAGGATTATCAAATTGAGTTTAGGCTTAGGATACATACAGGGTTATTCAGAAGGAGCCGATCTGTCCCCGAAATGTCACCAAACAGGGATTTTCTCCATATGGTGCAATTTCGTTGCCATTCGGCTATTCAGAAAGCTGTCAGTTTGCCAAATATTGGCGAATTTGTTGCAAAATACAGTGCTGCTCGGCAACAGTGAAATCCCCCATAGAGAAATAATGGTTAATCTATCTAGAGAACATGGAACAGCAGTGATATGTCATTGAAATGCCCTGACTTTCAGTGCTTTCATTCGGCAGGTTTAATCAGGCGAATCCCATAGGTTACAATGCAAAAAAAATCCCATTTTTATTAAATATTTATTCAACCATTTATTCTTTTCACTTGTAGCAAAAAGTATCTTTAACTTTTAGGATCTTTTGGGGATTTTTTCGGCGAATTGTTTTTCTTTAGTTTTTTTCTTTTTTCTGTAACAGACCTTTATATTATTTTTCATAGGACCTTATATATTACTCCCAGGCTTTTTCGTGCAGTCGTTTTTTGCAAACCCCTTTTTGGTGGCTGGTCGGCGGCTCGTTGACTTTTTTCGAAGCAATTCGATGGGTTTTCGACGTCTTTTCGGGTTGATTCGATGGGTTTTCGGATGCATTCAGTGGCTTCTTCCCTGCACTTCGGGGACCCTGTGGTGAATGCTGAATTCACGGCAGGGTCGGCGAATCGGACTCGCTGAAGTGCGGGGAATGGGAGAACACTGAAATGTCGGTGACATTTTGGTACTCTCTGAATAACCCTGTTACTGTTCAGGCGTATATTTATTTTAAAACATAACAGTTATATAGCTGAGGTTTTAAAGTGGGTTAAATATACTTAACCACTTCACCACCATTATCTCAAATACTCAACCTTCTAAAGCTCCTGCATGTGCTCTGGGATCGAGTATACAAACAACTACTGGTCTCACCAGTGATGTAACAAATACATGAGGGGAGATAGATCTCAATAATCACAGGAGACTACAGGGTTAACCCTAGAGGTTGAAAACTAAACATTAGTTGTTCTCTTAAACCACAGGATGAACAGCCCTCTCTACCTCTAATTATAAAATGTGTCTTTTATTAATATACAGAATAAAATGCACACACGCCTTTTAAAATAGAACCCGGACCAAAAAACTATAAGAGATAAATCTATATATACATACTAATATATGAGCATGACTAACAGTGCATCAACAAACTAATATTAATAATTAGATGCAATATAAGGATTCACAAAAAAAGTACATGACCTGCAGGGACCAAATTGTTCTATTCAATCAATCCAGTATATTGTCAATATCATACGGACCACATGACAGCATCATATACAGAAAAAATGTAGTAGGACAGAAAAAAATATCACTAATGAAATAATGTGTGGGTGTGTATATGTATGTATGTATGTGTGTATATATATATATATATATATAAGTATATGTGAAAAAAAATGTGTACTGGTATCGAGTATACTCTATCTGGTCTAAATCTGGAGCAACACTAATTTAATTTTTTTAATTTTAAATGAAACACGTTTGCAAATGGGCTCCAGGATGTGTCACCAAAGATTCAACTCATCGGACATGACCGCTAATGTAATGAAATCGCATGAAAAGCTTTGAGTTCCATTTTTCCTTCAAGGAAACGCAGAGCTCAAGGTGTAATGCAGATGCAGTAGTGCTTTGTGGCCAGTAGAGGGAGCCTCCTGCCTCACAAATGGGGCTTGCCTACAGTGACCATATACAGTGGCGATTCTATATATGTGGGTAATAGAAAGTGATTTTCCATAAATTTACCAGTGGTTTAATGGGAAAAAAAATCACTTGGTAGTGAAGGGGTTAACAAAGAGATATGATTGCAGAGTGAGTAGATACTTGTGCTTTTGTCAAGAAAAATCCCCTGCTATTCCCATCCTCCAGAAGATAAGTTTAGCAAATGTCTGTACAAATCAAAATAAGAATAAATATGAATCTGTACGTGTTTTACAGACTATGTGTTCAGCTGTAAGATATGTTTATTTTTACGGTTTTAATGTAAACAGTTCTATATTGCTCTATTTTTATAATGTGAGAATATTACGGAAAATTGTATATAATAGCCTAAACCCTATCACTAATTCAAAATAAAGTATATATATATGTAAACCTACCGTGCAGTGGGATCTATTTTTATATGACTGCATGTTTTGATTCACTGTTACTTTCAAATTTTCACCTGGATCATTTTCACTCCATAACTACTTGTCCAGTTCTCATTTTAAATTTTTCGATCTGTGAAAGTTTGCACGTCAGATGCATGAATGAATATTTATCAAATTTGATTGCTGGTTTCATGCACGAACTCACCCGCTAAACGGATCACTAGTCAATAGACTTTTCTTATTGGTCAAGGAGAAAATAGCCTTTTTTGGTCAATTTAATAGATTGTGAGCTCCTATGAGCAGGGCCCTTTACACCTCTTGTCCCATCATATGTCCTTTTGTCTCGTTCGCTTTGCTTATTGTAAAGCGCTGCGGAAACTGTTGGCGCTTTATAAATGACAATAATAATATATATGTAATACAATTGCTATCTCCGCAGTAGCAAACAGTTTAAGAAGAGTGCTTCACAATAAAGCTTTAATGCAGGGGTCAGCGACCTTGGCCCTCCAGATGTTTTGGAACTACATTTCTCATGATGCTCAGCCACTTGGAAAGGTTGACTGGGCATCAAGGTAAATTTAGTTCCTTTACATCCGGAGGAGCAAGATTCCTCACTTCTGGGTTAGGCTAATGTCAGATGAACGCAGTCTGAGCGCACTCTGTGTGTGTGCATAACGGACGGATGTACTGACGGAAGATACTGTAGCCACCACACGGTCTGTTTTTTATAACAGATATATAAAAAAATAGGGAAACATGGGAAACAAAATTAATTATAATTAAAATACATATACAGTCAGCCAGACCATAAAAACCTCTGAGCGTCAAAGTTATGGACGTCGCAAACGCGCTGCGTCTGACGTCGCACAGAGGTGGATTCAGACACAGGTTTCGGTGGGGGGGGCATTCTACCAGTTTTGGCTAAGAGCTGGCGTTGGGTTTGCAGTGACCGGCAGAGACGCGCCTAATCGCGAGCTGTGCTCATTACACTTACTCTCCCCAGAACATTGCACAGGGTCTATTCTCATGTGGCTCATGGCCCTGTGAACCCTTTCCATACGAGGGGCCCAGGGCCAGGGTACCCCCCTCCCAGCACATACCCCTTGAAATTATGCAGTGTAGGGTAACCCAGGTGCGGGCTGCCCAGTACACCCTTTCCATGCTGGCAGGACACACATGGCACCCCATCTGCGCAGCCCTGCAAACCCTTTCCATACCATGGGCCCAGGATACCCCCCTCCCAGCTCACATGTAATATATTGCCCCAGCTCACATGGATATATTTGCCCTCAGCTCACACATGGATATATCTTCCCCCAGCTCACATGGATATATAGTGCCCCCAGCTCACATGGATATATATTGCCCCAGCCCAGCTCACACATGGATATCTTGCCCCATACAGTTGTGTTCAAAATTATTCAACCCCCAATGCTGTAAAGGGTTTTAGGGAATTTAGTGTACATTTGTAATTGTATTCAGAATGAAATCCTACAAGGACTTTTTAAAGAACCATATGCAACTAAAATGACATCAATTGGTTTTGTAATACAGTAGTAAATGTTTCGTTTGTGAATTCTTCATTGACACAATTATTCAACCCCTTAAAGACCACCACTCTGAAAAACAGAGGTTCATTCAAGTGTTTTCAATCAGATATTGAAAACACCTGTGGATGTCACGAAGCAGAAATAAAGCATAATAAGCACCAATTAGGCAGCTTTAAAATGACTGTGATACTCCGCTCCTTCTAGACATTTACTGGTGTGGTTACAAACATGGTGAAGTCAAGAGAATGGTCCAGGAAGACAAGAGAAGAGGTGATTACTCTTCACAGGAAGGGCAATGGCTATAAGAAGATTGCAAAGATGTTAAACATACCAAGAGAGACCATAGGAAGCATCATTTGCAAATTCAAGGCAAAGGGCACTGTTGAAACGCTACCTGGTCGTGGCAGAAAGAAGATGCTGACTTCAACTGCTGTGCGCTACCTGAAGCGTAAAGTGGAGAAAAGTCCCCGTGTGACTGCTGAGGAACTGAGAAAAGATTTGTCAGATGTGGGTACTGAAGTTTCAGCTCAGACAATATGGCGCACACTGCGTAATGAAGGCCTCCATGCCAGAACTCCCAGGCACACCCCCTTGCTGTCTCCAAAGAATAAGAAGAGTCGACTGCAGTATGCCAAAAGTCATGTGGACAAACCACAGAAGTTTTGGCATAGTGTTCTGTGGACTGATGAAACAAAATTAGAACTGTTTGGGCCCATGGATCAATGCTATGTTTGGAGGAGGAAGAACAAGGCTTATGAAGAAAATAACACCTTGCCTACTGTGAAGCTTTGGGGCTGTTTTGCTTCTGCAGGTACAGGGAAGCTTCAGCGTGTGCAAGGTACCATGAATTCTCTTCAGTACCAGGAGATATTGGATGACAATGTGATGCAGTCCGTCACAAACCTGAGGCTTGGGAGATGTTGGACCTTTCAACAGGACAATGATCCCAAGCATACCTCCAAGTCCACTAGAGCATGGTTGCAGATTAAAGGCTGGAACATTTTGGAGTGGCCATCGCAGTCACCTGACTTAAATCCGATTGAGAACCTCTGGTGGGACTTAAAGAAAGCAGTTGCAGTGCGCAAGCCTAAGAATGTGACTGAACTGGAGGCTTTTGCCCATGAAGGAATGGGCGAAGATACCCGTAGATCGCTGCAAGACACTTGTGTCAAGCTATGCTTCACGTTTAAAAGCTGTTATAACTGTAAAAGGATGTTGTACTAAGTACTAAGATTGAATGTCACTTGGGGGTTGAATAAAACTGATAATGATGTGAGCACAGAAAAGACATTTGTGGTTATTTCATTATAAATGTTATGTTATATTTGTCTGACCTACACGTGCCTCTTTGATTTAATTGTAAGCAAGATGACTGAATGATCAAAATCAATGTCAAACTGGCCAAAACACTCAATTTCAGTGGGGGTTGAATAATTTTGAACACAACTGTATTGCCCCAGCTCACACATGGATATATATTGCCCCAGCCCAGCTCACACATGGATATATTGCCCCAGCTCACACATGGATATATATTGTCCCCATCTCACATGGATATATATTGCCCCAGCCCAGCTCACACATGGATATATTGCCCCAGCTCACACATGGATATATATATATATATTGCCCCAGCCCAGCTCACACATGGATATATAGGTGCCCCAGCTCACATGGATATATAGTGTCCCAGCTCCCATGGATATAGAGTGTCCCAGCTCACATGGATATATATTGCCCCAGCCCAGCTCACACATGGATATCTTGCCCCAGCTCACACATGGATATATTGCCCCAGCTCACACATGGATATATATTGCCCCAGCCCAGCTCACACATGGATATATTGCCCCAGCTCACACATGAATATATATTGTCCTCATCTCACATGGATATATATTGCCCCAGCCCAGCTCACACATGGATATATTGCCCCAGCTCACACATGGATATATATATATATATATATATATTTTTTGCCCCAGCCCAGCTCACACATGGATATATAGGTGCCCCAGCTCACATGGATATATAGTGTCCCAGCTCACATGGATATAGAGTGTCCCAGCTCACATGGATATATATTGCCCCAGCCCAGCTCACACATGGATATATATTGCCCCATCTCACATGGATATATATTGCCCCAGCCCAGCTCACACATGGATATATATATATTGCCACAGCCCAGCTCACACATGGATATATAGGTGTCCCAGCTCACATGGATATATAGTGTCCCAGCTCACATGGATATATAGTGTCCCAGCTCACATGGATATATAGTGTCCGAGCTCACATGAATATATAGTGCCCCAGCTCACATATATATATATTGCCCCAGCTCACATGGATATATATTGCCCCAGCTCACATGGATATATATTACCCCAGCTTACATGGATATATATATTGCTCCAGCTCACATGGATCTACAGTGCCCCAGCTCACATTTTATTTATATTGCCCTCAGCACACGTAGTCCCATCGGTCTCCTGCCATCTGCCCCTGGCCAGGCCCCTCCGAGTGCTTTTTTCGAGCGGCCGCTGGTGTTGTGTCTCAGCCTCTCGCCTGTGAACATGCGCAAGCCGTGGTCTCGCAAGATCCCGGAAGTTCACGAGATCTCGTGAACTCCGCGAGATCGCAGCTCCCAGGCGAGCGGCCGAGCTTCATGCCGGCGGCCGCTCGAAAAAAGCACTCAGCAATATTTTCTGGGGGGAATTGCTCCGTTGCCCCCCCTCGATCCGCCACTGACGTTGCAGCATAACGCACACAGGCCGCTACGCGGACGTCGCGCACTCTGCCCGTCTGTCTTAGCAGTTTTACATTCTTGCCTAACTTGTGTCCGTTTGCCACGTGCGTTGTGTGTGCGCAGTTCGGTGCACTTGTACTTTGTGTGTGGGTCTCTATTGATCATGATTCTATGCTTCGACTTTAAACTGTGCGGCGACACGGACGTAATCACTGCGTTCGTCTGACACGGGACTTAAACCAACACATTCAGGGTGAACAAAACAATCCATAGATTACAATAAATATTGCAGCCTCTTGAAACGTCAGCTTGAACACCTAAAGGGTCTTTTCACAAGGCATAAAAATTGCGTGCAAATTTCAATGCTTTGCATTTCGGTGATTGCATTTTGCTGAAAATACTGTGAACTAACTATTTAGCAAATGGTCAACGTATTTTCCCAAAATTGGAGTCGCTGAAGCAGTTACTGGATGTCAGCAAAGACCGCTGAAGTGCACCAATAACTGCCGAATTGGCATTGGCGAATGCTGCCTAACTGCAAAAAAAAAAGACTCCTCCTATTCTCTTAATAGGAGTATAAATCAATAAAATGTGTCCATATAATAAAAAGTCCTTTAAAAAAATAAAATGGTCTTTTTCGAAAATAAAAAGTATTTTAAAAAATAAGTAAAAAAAATGTTGTCCTAAAAAAAAAATACAAAAAATGTTTTTTGCTGAAAATGAAAACAATCTTAAGAAACAGTCTTAAAAGAAAAATTGAATATGGTATTACATTTTTACATTGAATCCTATGCGATTCCCCTGTTTAAATCTACAGAAAAAACTGTGTTGCGTCTAATCCTACCAGGGTGGCTGCAACAACCAGAAGTATCCAGCCCAGTTTTTTCTGTATGCATGCATATTTTGTTGTATCTCCAGCCAGTCCATTTTTGCTGCTGTACCGTTCCGTGTTTTTGTTTTTAAACCAAAGTGAAAATGTTTCTGGTGAGGGTATAAATAAAACCATCCATTTTGTCTCTTAGCTGAAAAGCAGCATGAGAGTGTGAGGTTGCTTATAAAAGCAGCTCTTGGTTATAATTAAGTTAGGACTCGCCTTACCAGAGGTGCCGTGACGTGGCAGGTGAGCTTACACTTCAATGGCCATTCAAGTAAACCAAAACCTTTGATTGTGTTTTGTTTCGCGCATGGAGCTATAGGAATGAGCGCAGATGACACCTTTTTTTCCCCTGTTTAAATCTGTTGAACTGAAACACCGAAAATCAGGCATTTCGCCAGAATTTTGGTGCAGCTCGGTGTTCTGTGAATAGAAGATACGAAAGTCTTTTATGGGGCAATTTCTGTGCCGCCGAATTACACCGTATTTTGCTGTCAATTACTCTTTATACATTTCTTTTGGTGCATTTTTACAATGTACAAGGAATGGGACGATTTTACAGGATCCATGAATATGTAGTAGTTTGCCACCATGCTATTTATCATCTTTTTTTTTTCTTGTTTGACTATATAATAAAATACCCTGTTAATGCTATGCTGCCATCTAATGGATTGTGACTCCTCCTATTCTCTTAATAGGAGTATAAATCAATAAAATGTGTCCATATAATAAAAAGTCCTTTAAAAAAATAAAATGGTCTTTTTCGAAAATAAAAAGTATTTTAAAAAATAAGTAAAAAAAAATGTTGTCCTAAAAAAAAAATACAAAAAATGTTTTTTGCTGAAAATGAAAACAATCTTAAGAAACAGTCTTAAAAGAAAAATTGAATATGGTATTACATTTTTACATTGAATCCTATGCGATTCCCCTGTTTAATCTACAGAAAAAACTGTGTTGCGTCTAATCCTACCAGGGTGGCTGCAACAACCAGAAGTATCCAGCCCAGTTTTTTCTGTATGCATGCATATTTTGTTGTATCTCCAGCCAGTCCATTTTTGCTGCTGTACCGTTCCGTGTTTTTGTTTTTAAACCCAAAGTGAAAATGTTTCTGGTGAGGGTATAAATAAAACCATCCATTTTGTCTCTTAGCTGAAAAGCAGCATGAGAGTGTGAGGTTGCTTATAAAAGCAGCTCTTGGTTATAATTAAGTTAGGACTCGCCTTACCAGAGGTGCCGTGACGTGGCAGGTGAGCTTACACTTCAATGGCCATTCAAGTAAACCAAAACCTTTGATTGTGTTTTGTTTCGCGCATGGAGCTATAGGAATGAGCGCAGATGACACCTTTTTTTCCCCTGTTTAAATCTGTTGAACTGAAACACCGAAAATCAGGGCATTTCGCCAGAATTTTGGTGCAGCTCGGTGTTCTGTGAATAGAAGATACGAAAGTCTTTTATGGGGCAATTTCTGTGCCGCCGAATTACACCGTATTTTGCTGTCAATTACTCTTTATACATTTCTTTTGGTGCATTTTTACAATGTACAAGGAATGGGACGATTTTACAGGATCCATGAATATGTAGTAGTTTGCCACCATGCTATTTATCATCTTTTTTTTTTCTTGTTTGACTATATAATAAAATACCCTGTTAATGCTATGCTGCCATCTAATGGATTGTGACTCCTCCTATTCTCTTAATAGGAGTATAAATCAATAAAATGTGTCCATATAATAAAAAGTCCTTTAAAAAATAAAATGGTCTTTTTCGAAAATAAAAAGTATTTTAAAAAATAAGTAAAAAAAAATGTTGTCCTAAAAAAAAAATACAAAAAATGTTTTTTGCTGAAAATGAAAACAATCTTAAGAAACAGTCTTAAAAGAAAAATTGAATATGGTATTACATTTTTACATTGAATCCTATGCGATTCCCCTGTTTAAATCTACAGAAAAAACTGTGTTGCGTCTAATCCTACCAGGGTGGCTGCAACAACCAGAAGTATCCAGCCCAGTTTTTTCTGTATGCATGCATATTTTGTTGTATCTCCAGCCAGTCCATTTTTGCTGCTGTACCGTTCCGTGTTTTTGTTTTTAAACCCAAAGTGAAAATGTTTCTGGTGAGGGTATAAATAAAACCATCCATTTTGTCTCTTAGCTGAAAAACAGCATGAGAGTGTGAGGTTGCTTATAAAAGCAGCTCTTGGTTATAATTAAGTTAGGACTCGCCTTACCAGAGGTGCCGTGACGTGGCAGGTGAGCTTACACTTCAATGGCCATTCAAGTAAACCAAAACCTTTGATTGTGTTTTGTTTCGCGCATGGAGCTATAGGAATGAGCGCAGATGACACCTTTTTTTCCCCTGTTTAAATCTGTTGAACTGAAACACCGAAAATCAGGGCATTTCGCCAGAATTTTGGTGCAGCTCGGTGTTCTGTGAATAGAAGATACGAAAGTCTTTTATGGGGCAATTTCTGTGCCGCCGAATTACACTGTATTTTGCTGTCAATTACTCTTTATACATTTCTTTTGGTGCATTTTTACAATGTACAAGGAATGGGACGATTTTACAGGATCCATGAATATGTAGTAGTTTGCCACATGCTATTTATCATCTTTTTTTTTTTCTTGTTTGACTATATAATAAAATACCCTGTTAATGCTATGCTGCCATCTAATGGATTGTGACTGAACTGCAGGAATGGTGTTTGTGTACAATAAAGCATGGCATAAATTACAAGGGAGGCTTTGGAAAATGATTTGGTAAATACCAGAGGTATGGTGTGACGTGCGTCGCTTTGGACTTGAAATACATGGGCCTAAAAATGAGAGCCTGAGGTTTCATATTGTTTTCCCATGTTGGGATACAGATTTCATATCCCATCTTCCCCCCAAAATCTACAATAATCTGATCTTGTTGTGGATCTAGGAATAACCCTTTAATAGAAGATTTGGTTTATTGAAATATATATTAAAACCTACAACATGGATTTTTATGTTTGTCTTTTTTTTCTGTTATTTTGTCTTTTTTACCCAAATTGTGGCTACAGGTAACTTTTAAATTTTCCTCTGTATGTCACAGGCTTTTTTTTTTGTTTCTTTTCAGACATTTGTTTATTATCAGATTCTTATTTTATACATAAAATTTATGTTCCGTAAGAATTTATCACCTGAGGTAAAAATATAAAAAAACTAATAATGGCACCATTAAAATACCAGCTAGTATCCAATTCATCCATAAACTAAAAATATATCAGGCATACATGAAAGTGCTTTTATAACCCACATAGAGGAGAGAAAGATGCGCTGCAGCCTGATACGCCAATCAGTCGGGATAACACATGAAAGTGCTACTTTACTGAAAAGGTCTTTCGCCGAAACATAGAAAAGGGAACGATCCAAAAATAACACTGCTAAAAGCAAACTGCACTACTCTGGTCAGCATGAGTCCCGCATCCTGGATCAGGAGGAACACAGGTCATTAAAAAAAATAAAAAAAAAATTAAAAAGTCGCCAGGCACTTTTTCAACTACCACAATGTTTAACCCCTTCACTACTATTATCAAGTATACTCAATTTTTTCAAAACCACTGCAGGTACCCCAATATTGAGGAAACTTGATGTGGTCTGGTTCGAGAGCAATGCAAAGAAATGGAACGATGTTTATTGCAAAAACAAAAATTATTAGCAAATGAGCTCCAGAAAGTGCTTGTGAAATTTCAACATATAGGACGTGACAGCCGATGTGCTGAAATTATCTGAAAAGCTTTGAGATCCGTTTTCCCTTAGTGGACGCACGGAGCTCGTGCTATAATGTGAATGTATTGGTGCCTTTTGACCAGCAGAGGGAGCCCACTGCCTGTCAAAAAGGGCCTACCTACAGTGACATATAGAAAAGGATGCCTCTATATATATTTACTGTGTGGGGAAGAGAAAGCAGTTTTCAGTAAATTCATAGGGTTGTGCCAGGGGGTTTACGGAAAATCACTTGGTAGTGAAGGGGTTAACACCTTTAACCTCCTTGGCGGTCTAATGTTTGCAAAATTTTGTGTCTAAAAGTGTTTCCATTTTTTTGGAAAGGAAATGTGTTGTTTTATATAGTAAGTCTGTATTCTGTAGGAATAACTCCCTGAAATCCGTGCAAGCAAGAGTCTAGTAAACACACGGAGTCAGAGAAGGTTTGAAACACGAAATAATAATTTATTATCCCAAAAACAATTATCCAAAATAATGGAAATAAATTATATTCAATAATATAATCAAACCAAAAACATGCCTCTTTCCTCTGGGTGCTGGGATTCCTGTGCAGATGTACACTCCTTTGCCAATGAAATATACAGGACATGGGGGTACCAAAAAAAAGAGTATTTATTCTCAAAGCAGCTTTACAGAAATAAAAGGCAAATAAAAATCATTTCTAAAATGTAATAAGGCTTTGCAATACAAGTTTCGCTGGTGCTTGCCCAGATCCAACAGTTGGATCTGGGCAAGCACCAGCGAAACTTGTATTGCAAAGCCTTATTACATTTTAGAAATGATTTTTATTTGCCTTTTATTTCTGGAAAGCTGCTTTGAGAATTAATACTCTTTTTTTGGTACCCCCGTGTCCTGTATTACATTGGCAAAGGAGTGTACATCTGCACAGGAATCCCAGCACCCACTGCACAGCACAAAGTTTATTCTACAGTATTTTTTACTGTAATTTTTTTTTTTCATTTTTGAATTTGCTGCCTGGTCCCGCCCCCTGCTTTGTGTAACTCGCAGGGAGCAGAACCAGGAAGCAAAGTCGCCAGCTGCCGCGATCACACTGCAGTGACTGCGGAGATGGCGAGGGAGCGAAGGATGCGGTGAGTATGCATCCAGCCCGAGTGAAGCTCGGGTTACCGATCGGGGTAGCGAAATTTAACCCCCGAGTCACACTCGGGAATACCACCAGGCAGGTTAACCAAGGTCTAGATTTCGATACCTTAAAACTACTTATCTATGTGGATTTATCTTCAAACTGCATGTTAATCCAGCATAAGGAAGTTTACTAGAATCCACTCGGAATGTTTTAAGCCACATTTTTCGGTTGACTTGGATCTGTTTAGTTATTTTCTCCACATTCTAAAAATGAATAATGTAAGTATGAGCTTGTTTTAATGATTTATTAAGAAAATACTTTTTGCAACTAGCTCTACAAAATACTAAATGGCTTGTCGTCCCATTGGATAGATACAAAACTACCCAGAGTGGAAGTACATAACGTTGGTGTCCCTGTAAATTTCATCTAATAATCCTTTGTGAAAGAAAAGATTTCGACTGTTTGGAAACAATTGTATTTAAATAAAAAAAATCTACAATATGTTTCGCTGCCAACTTTGAGTAAAATGTTGATTTGGCATCTGTTCGATTGTTTTTATACATTGAAGCGGCTCCTTGCGCATGTTGCCTGAAAGCATTTTAGCAATTCTCTTTGATCTCGATAACAATTGAATGTAAGCTGATCAAAGCTATTTTAACATCTGTGACTAAAAGTAAAGAGAAAATGTTTTGCTGATTCCACTGGAAAAAAAAAAGGAAAATAAAACAGTAGAATTTGTAAAAAAGTCTGATTTTTAACCTCATCGCTCCGAACCCTGCATGGCTGGTCAACCTTCATATACTATTTCCTTTTGTCTAGAAGTCAGCCTTAAGCTCGAGGAAATGGGATGTAATTGTACACATCTTTCTATCATCCCACGCATCAAATATGTAGGAGACACAATGAACACACTATGGGGATGCAATATCAGCCTGCAGTGTTCCATATCATATAACTGCAAGCCTCGTGACCTAAAGACCTGGGACCCTGATACTGGCTGAGTCGCTAGCATTCAGGCTGGTGTCAGATGAGCGCGTTTTGTACAGACTGTGCGCCTGTGCTCTCAGTACAGACGCACTTTCTGATGGAAGACGCAGTAATGGCCACACAGTCCGTTTTTGTGATTGACGTTATTTTTGACGGATTTAGAATTGAAAATAAATTAAATATTAAAAACATTTTGTTCGTCAAAAATGCTGGACGCACAAATGCAGTCCGTCTGACCTCGTTCATCACTCACACACAAAGCTATGCGGACGTTGCAGATGCAGCGCACTCCGCATGTCCGTTCTAGCGGTTTTACTTCTTGCCTAACTTGCATCCGTTTGCCGTGTGCGTTGTGTGCCCGCAGTTCGGTGCAGACGCACTTCGTGTGGCGGGCTCCATTGGCGATTATTCTATGCTGCAACGGACATTATTATGTGCGCAAAAATGGACGTTCACACTTTGCTCGTCTGATACCAGCCTAAGGAGTGAGCTATTGTGCATGCGCATGCTCCTTGGTCTCTTAAGACAGGATGTACAAACACACAATGTAAAAATGGTGATAATCTGTCCCACTGGTGCCACCCGGTGGTGATGGCAAATAAACAACCTCAATACCGGCTGGGTGGAGTAGAAGTAACATCACTGCTCTGCCTGGAGAGAGACTGTGGAGAAACAGGTTCAATCCTGGCCAGAGCACCTCTCCAGTAAGTATCGTTGGGCAAGACACCTAATGGTACCTACTCGCCACCCAGGACATACTTGAAAATGAGAGAAATCTCAATGTATCCTTCCTGGTAAAAATCCTTTCTAAAAAATAAAAAATAAATACAATCAGATAGAATACAATGCAAGTATTGACAGTAGCTACTGACAGTAGCACCAACTGATAAAGCTTTTTATGCGAAATGCGTTTTGGTATGCTGTATATTTTATTACTAATAAAATTTGCCTTATTTTACGCCTATCCTGTGTCCTGGATGCTTATGTTTGCTGAGGAGGTGGCTGAGGCTGATAGGTGATCCGGTGCACCTTCTGAAGTCACCGGCTGCCTGCAAGTCTGTTGTCTGATTGATAAGACACCAGCAAATGTGAGTACGACATTCTTCTCCTTTGTTTGCACTCCATTTTACACAATATTGCTCTATGTGAGTCATTTTATATTTTGAGGGACACGGAGGATGGCGACCCTGTAAGGAAACCACACTTCTGAGCCACGGGGTGCAGCAGAAGGAACCACTAACAGGGTAAGAAGCGCCAACTCCTGCACATCTTTCTGTTGTACAAACACACAAGTTGTTAGAAAATGCGGGCTTCTGAGAACTCGCGAGACCAAGCAAAGTTACTATCATTTCAGCCCATCCAATAGAAATGCGAGATCTCAAACATTGTAAATAAGGAGCTTGAGGATTCAGTATTTACAATCTCCCAAGATGGTCACAGAGGGACCCACCCCTTCACATAACCACTTATTTTGTCAAAAATAAAAGAGTAAAAACTGCACAATATACACCAATGGCCCCCAGACACCCTTGTCAACACACAGTATAGTGAGATAGAAAACACATTTCGTTACGCTGAGATACAACTCACCAAGTTGAAAGTTGCGAGGCTCGGATGACCAGGAAACCCCTTTGCAACTTTGTGAGTTTCTCTCATTCCAGTCAACACATTTAGCAGGAACGTCCTCGGTACGTCCATCAGAAACCTGTGAGTGCGAGGTTTATCAATCTGCATTGTACATAATTCACTGATGCCTCCCATGCAAATTACATCTTTAAAGTAAATATGTGGGTTTTACAGTACCGACATTGCGAGTTGTGGATTTTACAATACCGACATTGTAAGTTGTGGGTTTTACAATACAGACATTGCGAGTTGTGGATTTTACA
This sequence comes from Leptobrachium leishanense, assembly GCA_009667805.1. Classification (NCBI taxonomy): domain Eukaryota; kingdom Metazoa; phylum Chordata; class Amphibia; order Anura; family Megophryidae; genus Leptobrachium; species Leptobrachium leishanense. The sequence continues at coordinate 360,429,826 of CM019065.1, read as the reverse complement.
ATACCGACATTGCGAGTTGTGGATTTTACAATACCGACATTGCGAGTTGTGGATTTTACAATACCGACATTGTGAGTTGTGGATTTTACAATACCGACATTGTGAGTTGTGGATTTTACAATACCGACATTGTGAGTTGTGGATTTTACAATACCGACATTGTGAGTTGTGGGTTTTACAATACAGACATTGCGAGTTGTGGATTTTACAACACAGACATTGCGAGTTGTGGATTTTACAATACCGACATTGCAAGATGTGGGTTTTACAACACAGACATTGTGAGTTGTGGATTTTACAACACAGGCATTGTAAGTTGTGGGTTTTACAATACCGACATTGTGAGTTGTGGATTTTACAATACCGACATTGTGAGTTGTGGATTTTACAATACCGACATTGCGAGTTGTGGATTTTACAATACCGACATTGTGAGTTGTGGATTTTACAATACCGACATTGCGAGTTGTGGATTTTACAATACAGGCATTGTGAGTTGTGGATTTTACAATACCGACATTGCGAGTTGTGGGTTTTACAATACCGACATTGTGAGTTGTGGGTTTTACAATACCGACATTTCGAGTTGTGGATTTTACAATACAGGCATTGTGAGTTGTGGATTTTACAATACCGACATTGCGAGTTGTGGGTTTTACAATACCGACATTGCGAGTTGTGGGTTTTACAATACCGACATTGTGAGTTGTGGATTTTACAATACAGACATTGCGAGTTACTAGTTGACAGTACATTAGGGTCATATTGTAAATATGGGTGGGGCACCCCTTATGTGGAATTCTAAAATCTGGAAGACTCAGAAAACTGGAAATTTCAGAGTTGTTTGGATTTTAGTATTTCCGGACCAGGAGCGCTCCGCATGTTCGTTGCTGCTTGGGAACACTGCTGTAGACTGCGACACACGCTGGGAAGAATCAAAAATTCAGAATGCTTAGGATAGTGTATTTTACAGTAGATACGTTGCGTGTTACATTTTTTATTGCAAATTTTTTTTGCAGGGTATAAAGAAATGTTTAATATATTTAAAATAATTTTTATGCAAAAATAATTGATTTACTGTAAAAAAAAAGGTTTTCATATATAATTATTTGCCTATATTTATATAAAATAACTTTTCGTCTTTTTTACTGTAAAAATGATTTTATATACTTTTAAAAATGAGTGTATTATAAAAACGCACAACTCCCATCCTCTGGAACACACTCCCTTGTATGGTCAGACTTTCCCCTCGTTTCTCTTCCTTCAAACACTCCCTTAAGACATTCCTATTTAGGGAAGCCTACCTCCCGACTCACTGATACACCTCACTGCCCCTACCATTCCATCCCTCTCATCTTGCAGTCCGTCACTCTCACCTTGCAGTCCTCTCCTCCTGTTTCCACCCCCAACCATTCTAGATTGTGAGTTCCCACGGGAAAAGGGCCCTCGTTTCCTCGTGTACTGGTTTATCAAATGTTGTTCAGTCTCAATGTATTGTAACCCTGTCTATATCGCGCCCACTGTTCAGCGCTGCGGAATATGCTGGCGCTATATAAATAAAGTATAATAATAATATGTATTTTCCATCTTTATTTCTATGTGTTCTTTTATTTGTTGTACATTTTTTTCCACAGTAAACATGTACATATCCTAACTTTGTGTTTGAACAGAAACTTCTTTTGGCTGCTGTAACAAGAACACAGAGGAAGTCCTGAAAATGATTATAGATTTGACATTGTCAAGGGTGCGAGCACGGATAGATAACAAACAAGAAATTTGAGTCTTTGTCCAAAATGAATTACTATGTTTTATCGGCCCTGACATATCTAATTTTCAGTTTTATGGTTGAAAAGTGAAGGCCAATGAAAATGTGCTTATTCTTTCCGATGCGCCATTCAGACTGAATATATTTGTTCTCTTCTGTCATGTATGAAAAATATCGCTCTAACAAATATTACCTAAGGGAAGCGACAGATGAATCCTTCATTTTCAATTAATTCTAGTAATATTGATTAATGGGAACACATTAAAACAGAAAAAAAAATACTATTTTAAGCTTTTAAGTGTCTTGTCCAACAGCACTTTCAAATCGGTCCACCGGATTGCAAGTCTATCTGATTAGGTTGAGGATAATTTTCTAGCAACATTTGTATTCTGCTAGAAACATAGCTACGTTTATTATATGACTTGGTTAACTTTGTTATGGATTGCAAACCATAAAAAAGAAGCATTTTGACTCTTTTTTTCTCTCCTTCCTCTGTTCACAAATGCATAAAGTATGAACTGTTCTTTAACCCTTTCACACCCAAGCACTTTTTGCTGAATACGAAATACAGGGTTATTCAAAGAGAATCGAAAAGTCACCGCACGTTCAGTGACTTTTCGTTCTCTTCAATTCGGTGCGATTTGGCGATCCCATTTCGGTGACCCTGCGGCGTATTCAGCAAGCACCACAGAGCCGTCGTAGTGCAGGGAAAAGCCGCCGCAAACCCGCCGAACACTCACCGCAAAACCCAGGCGAACGCACACCGAAACCCGCAAAAACATCTGGATTAACCCGGCCGAAGACGCCGGAGAAACCCGAGCAGGAGCCGATCTCAGCGCAGAGCAGCCGCCAGAAAAACCCAACACCGCTGACGAATGGAGTGAAAAAAAAAAAACGTACGCTTGAATGTTTGAAAAGTGAAACGCTGTTTGCAAAGAAACTACAGAACGAAAATGTCTGAAATTTACATATGAGGTCCAAGGAATGATAATAAAAAGGGCTGTTACAGGAAAAAAGAAAAACGTTTCAATTTTTAGAAAAAAAAAAAAAGGAATTTGTTTTTGCAAAACAAATCCTGAAAAATGCTTAAAAGATCCTAAAAAAACTAAAAATAAAGAAACTTTTACTGCAGAATATTATAATAAACGGTTTATTAGATATTGAATTAAAACGGGAATATTTTTAACATTGAAGCCTATGGGATTCGCCTGAATAAACCTGTCGAATGAAACCACCGAATGGCCGAGCATTTCGGCAACTTTTCACTGCTGGTTTTTGTTCTCTAAATAGACGAAGCATTGTGGATTTCACTGCCCTTGAACAGGCACCGTATGTGCAGGCAATTCGCCAACATTACAAGGAAGGAGAGTGTCATCTGCGCTCATTCCTATGTGTTCCATGTACAACAAAAATGAGGTTTTGTTTGTTTCAATGGCCATTGCAACGTAAGCCCACTCGCCACTTCAAGGCACCTCTTTAGAGTGGGTACCTAACAATTGTAACCAAAAGGCCGCTCTACTGAGCAGCTCCAAGCCCCTCCAGCTGCTTTTCAGCAAGGAGAGACAAAGATGGTGGGTTTTATTTATACACGCACCAAGCACTTCCCATTTGGGATCAAAAACAAAAACATGGAAAGAGGAACAGCTGCAAAACGACGGACTGGTGTTACAAGCATGATATACATAAATACAGAAAAAATGGCGTCGCGCCCATACTCACTTATTTTTGGAGCGGCGGCAACTGCCAGGAGTAACAGCCCAGTAAATGTATAAAACATAACAAGGAAGGAGAGTGTCATCTGCGCTCATTCCTATGTGTTCCATGTACAACAAAAATGAGGTTTTGTTTGTTTCAATGGCCATTGCAACGTAAGCCCACTCGCCACTTCAAGGCACCTCTTTAGAGTGGGTACCTAACAATTGTAACCAAAAGGCCGCTCTACTGAGCAGCTCCAAGCCCCTCCAGCTGCTTTTCAGCAAGGAGAGACAAAGATGGTGGGTTTTATTTATACACGCACCAAGCACTTCCCATTTGGGATCCCATTTGGGATCAAAAACAAAAACATGGAAAGAGGAACAGCTGCAAAACGACGGACTGGTGTTACAAGCATGATATACATAAATACAGAAAAAATGGCGTCGCGCCCATACTCACTTATTTTTGGAGCGGCGGCAACTTTCCATGTTTTTGTTTTTGATCCCAAATGGGAAGTGCTTGGTGCGTGTATAAATAAAACCCACCATCTTTGTCTCTCCTTGCTGAAAAGCAGCTGGAGGGGCTTGGAGCTGCTCAGTAGAGCGGCCTTTTGGTTACAATTGTTAGGTACCCACTCTAAAGAGGTGCCTTGAAGTGGCGAGTGGGCTTACGTTGCAATGGCCATTGAAACAAACAAAACCTCATTTTTGTTGTACATGGAACACATAGGAATGAGCGCAGATGACACTCTCCTTCCTTGTTATGTTTTATACATTTACTGGGCTGTTACTCCTGGCAGTTGCCGCCGCTCCAAAAATAAGTGAGTATGGGCGCGACGCCATTTTTTCTGTATTTATGTATATCATGCTTGTAACACCAGTCCGTCGTTTTGCAGCTGTTCCTCTTTCCATGTTTTTGTTTTTGATCCCAAATGGGAAGTGCTTGGTGCGTGTATAAATAAAACCCACCATCTTTGTCTCTCCTTGCTGAAAAGCAGCTGGAGGGGCTTGGAGCTGCTCAGTAGAGCGGCCTTTTGGTTACAATTGTTAGGTACCCACTCTAAAGAGGTGCCTTGAAGTGGCGAGTGGGCTTACGTTGCAATGGCCATTGAAACAAACAAAACCTCATTTTTGTTGTACATGGAACACATAGGAATGAGCGCAGATGACACTCTCCTTCCTTGTTATGTTTTACAACATTAGGCGACTTGCCTGCTCTCTGAATAGCCGAATGGCCAAGAAAGGTAACCGAACGCTGATTTTCAGCATTCGGTTACCTTTCGGCAGCCATTAGGATCTCTTTGAATAACCTTTATAATATCACAATATTTATTTCAAACATGGGATGCGGAGTCAGCACTTAAATGTATAGTAAAATAGAAATCTTGCATAAAGAGTTTTATCCTGATATAATTATCCACATGGCTGCTATGGACGTGCTCACGCGTCCTCTCTAATAGGCTTTCCGTGAGGAGGACGCGCTGAGTGCGTCCTGTCTCAGCGGCCAGGATCTGATTGTCAGAAAAATAAAAGTAACGGGTTCCCAGTCCTAATTTTTTTAACAAGTGTGTCCCATAGAATAAATAACCGCAAAGTCGCAGATAATAAAATGTGAAAAAAATTATTTTACACTCTGTAAATGATTGGAATTCAATTCTGTTTTACACTTTTTGTTATAGCATTCTGTCAGGGCATGACGTATACATATAATAATGATATATTATGAATCTGCAGAGTCTGCCGAAACCAATGATATATAATTTGTCTGGGTCGTATAATAAAAAGCTTAAGCATGATGAGCAAAAACAGAAAAATTAGCTCAGCACACAGGGGTGAAATGGCTGAGCAGCGAAAGGGTTAAAGGGATAGTTTAGGTTTAAAACTGGGGGAGGGGGAGTCAGAGAAGTTATTCTCTTTGAGGGGTTAAAAGGATGATGGCACTGTGAACCGTTAAATTATGTTGAGTGGTCATAAAGCATATAGTATCCCTTTAATAGATTAAACCCATGAACATTTGCTCATTTTTTTATTTGTGTATCCTTTACAGACATTCTACTGGCATGAAAGGTTCTAAACTGTAGATACTGTCCCTTATCTTGCGTAATTTCACTCAGGGTCTGAATTGTCAGTATACAGGCAGAAATGGCCATTGTTTCAAATACAAGAAATGTGGAAAGGATAAATAATAAAAATGGTCAGATCTCCTGCTTTATGGGGATTTGTAGTGATCATAATGAGATTATTAGCAATGCAGCTTCCAATAATACCAATATAATATAAAAATAATATCTGTATGTGCTGCATAATGCCTGTGTATGGAAATTACAGTAACACCTTGTGTCTGTACTGTACAGGGATTTCCGGTCATTATAACCACCTGACTCCTATCCTTGTACTGTACCGAGTGAACCATAGCTCTCCCTGCATTCTGCCCTCTCCCTGGCTGTTGTAATGCAGCAGTAAAGTTTGTTGAGATTTTTGTTATCATCGGGGGCTGCTCCTTGTAGCTTCTTTGCAGTGATACAGGGTGACGAGTGAGATCTCACTGAGAATTTAATTTATCATCATGAGAGCACTAATCTTGTATTATATAGGTGTTCAAAGCGGATTTTGTATGACAATCCTCTTTTTTTATATTACTACAATGTTAAATCGTGAGTACACATTTTTGGAAGTGAAAGTTCTAATGCAAAAAAAACAAAACAAGCAGGATTCCATGTTTACCCGCTTGCGATACATTCCTTTCTATTTCTAACGCATGACATAGTGTATTTATAAAAAAAAGTTTTACCTGGAAGAAATACAGTAAAATGACGTTACAAATTATTAACTCAATAACGTTTTATCAGCAGCAAAGTGATGAGATGCCAAGTTGACTCTACGAGGAAATAAACCTCTGCCCTGTTGATTGTAAAACTATTAAATATACTTTCCCACCTTGGAGTAAATACATGGAGCTTTCTTTCAACATTACTGTGGCAGCGTATAGTTAAAAGTGCCACGCCTAAGGATAGATGCATAATGCAGTCAGTGAGGTTTATCATATTTGAAATCTAAGAAGCAAACACATTTTCACTGGGATTTTAGTTATAAAAACGGGAAATCCAAACACTTATCCCTAGAATATAATAATAAAAGGTGTACACTAAACCAGTGTTTCCCAACCCTGGTCTTCAGCAGTGGCGTCACTAGGGTTGGTGTCACCTGGTGCGTTACCTCCCCCCCCCCCGAGTTTTTACAGTTTCTTTTTTTATCTACTCTTACAGGGTTATCCAAAGAGATTCGAAAAGTCACCGCACGTTCGGTGACTTTTCGTTCTCTTCAATTCGGTTCCTTTTGCCGATTGCATTTCGGTGACCCTGCGGTGTATTCAGCAAGCACCACAGGGTCCCCGAATTGCAGGGAAAAGCTGCCGCAAACCTGACGAAAACTAACCGAATGCACGCTGAAAACAAGCAAAAACATCTGGATTAACCTTCGAAAAACCCGAAAAGGAGCCGAATCACACAGAGCCGAAGCAGCTGTGACGTAGAGGAGGCAGTGAATAAATTAGAAAAACCATTTGTGTGAATCTGGGAAAATGAAACGCTGTTTGCAAAGAAACTACTGAGCGAAAATGTCTGAAATTTTCACAGGAGGTCCAGGGAATGATAATAAAGAGGGCTGTTACTGAAAAAATAAGTAAACTGAAAAAAAAAAAAAAAAAAAATGCTGAAAAAAAAAAAAAATGCAGAAAAATGCTTAAAATATCCTAAAAAATCTATAAATAAAGAGACTTTTTGCTGCAGAATTTTATAATGAACGGTTTATTAGATATTGAATTAAAACGGGAATATTTTTAACATTGAAGTCTATGGGATTCTCCTGAATTAACTTGCCGAATGAAACCACCGAATGACAGGACATTTCGGGAACCTTTCACTGCTGGTTTGTGTTCTCTGAATAGCCGAAGCAGTGCTTTTTTATGGGGATTTCACTGCCCTCGAACAGGCACCGAACAGGCACCGTATGTTCAGGCAATTCGCCAGGATTTGGCGTATTGCCTGCTCTCTGGATAGCCGAATGGTCAGGAAAGGTAACCGAACGCTGATTTTCAGCGTTCGGTTACCTTTCACAAGCAATTTGGATCTCTTTGAATAACCCTGTTACTCATAAATAGGGGTGTGCATGGCTGAAAAATTTGTTTAGTTTTGATTCGTTTTAAAATAATTTAGTTTTCGGAATTTCATTTCTAATTTCGGAACTAATTTAGTTTTGTATTTCGTTTCATTTCATTTTCGAATTTTATATATCTATTTGATAATTTATATCAATTCGAATTTTGTATCACTAAATAATACTCCAATTAATCGAATTTTCCTGTTAAAAGACAAACTTGGGTTAAATATTAAGCTGTGTCACAGATTTAGTATTTGAGTCAAATTAAACAGTGAAACGAAATCAATTTGTTTCATAAAGTTGTTTGCTTACTATTACTTGTATAATAAGTTGATATCAATTTGATAGTTAATATCAATTCGAATTTTGTATCACTAAATAAAACTCCAATTAATCAAATTTTGCTGTTAAAAGACAATCTAGGGTTAAATATTAAAGGGACACTCTAAGCAAAAATCCCCCCCTTTTTTATATTAAAATATACCTAGTCCCTCAATAACTAGGTAGGGATTTTTTTTTTTACACTGTAATACTTACCCTAAAATCCACTTGTTTCCAACGGTGTCTTTTTTTTTATATACTCACCTTCCTCCTCTTCCGCTCCGTCCTTCTAAATCTGTAACTTGGCTTATGGTTTACGTGAGAAGCGCGCATGCGCGCCTCTCACGTAAACCAGCCAATCAGCAGGCTTCCTATTCTTCTTGGATTAGTGTTACGCACAAGAGGATGCGCGCAAAACTAATCCCAGCCGCAGACTATGCTGGCGGCTCGCTCTCGCCAGCTACTGCGGAGAGTTGGAGACGTCATCGCGCTGAAAGCGCAATGACGTCTCCTACTTGGCAATAGTCGGCAGAAGTGGGAAATATGAATCCCGCTCTGCTGACTGACAGCTGGGAGGGCGGAGTAAAGTCCTCCGCCTCTCTCAGCTGTTTCAGCCGATCGGCTGAGCGGAGGGAGGGGGGAAAGGCAAGGGCATACTCAGGGCATCATGACCACCTAAAAAAGCTTAGGTGGTCATGTTGCCTAGAGTATCCCTTTAAGCTGTGTGACACATATTCAGGGTTATTGGAAGAGAATCGAAAAGTCACCGTACGTTCAGTGACTTTTCATTCTCTTCAATTCGGTGCGATTCGGAGATCCCATTTCGGCGACCCTGCGGTGTATTTAGCAAGCACCACAGGGCCGTCGTAGTGCAGGAAAAAGCCGCCGCAAACCCGACGAACACTCGCTGCAAAACCCAGGCGAATGCACACCGAAACCCGCAAAAACATCTGGATTAACCCCGCCGGACACGCCGGAGATACCCGAGCAGCTGCCGATCACAGCGCAGAGCAGCCATCAGAAAAAGCCGACACCGCAGACGAGTGGAGTGTAAAAAAAAAACTGTACGCTTGAATGTTTTCAAAAGTGAAACGCTGTTTGAAAAGAAACTACAGAACGAAAATGTCTGAAATTTACATATAAGATCCAATGAATGATAATAAAAAGAAAAAAGTACAAATAAAAAGTTACAGAAAAAAGAAAAAACGATTTAAAAAATAAACGGAAAAATAAAATTCACAAAAAATTCCCAAAAATTCCCAAAAAAATGCCTAAAAGATCCAAAAAAATCTATGAATAGACTTTTTACTGCAGAATATCATAATCAACGGTTTATTAGATATTGAATTAAAACAGGAATATTTTTAACATTGAAGCCTATGAGATTCGCCTGAATAAATCTGTTGAATGAAACAACCGAACAGGAGGGCGTTTCGGCAATTTTCGGCAATGCTGGTTTTTGTTCTCTGAATAGGCGAAGCATTCCTTCTCCATGGGAATTTCACTGCCCTCGAACAGGCACCGAACAGTTAAGATCAATTCGATAATTGATATCAATTCAAATTTGGATCACTAAATAAAACCCCAATTAATCAAATTTTGATGTTAAAAGACAAGCTAGGGTTAATTATTAAGCTGTCTCACAGATTTAGTATTTGAGTCAATTTAACAGAGACAGGTGCTTGTAAAACTAAACTAATTTGTTATATGCATTTTAATTTAAGATTAATTCGATAGTTGATATATCAATTCAATATCAATTCGATAGTTGATATATCAATTCAATATCAATTCGATAGTGATATATCAATTCGATAGTTGATATTGATTTGAATTCCGGAACACAAAAAAAAATCTAATTTTTCTTTTATTTTGATGACACAGTGTATAACGAATTAAATTCGTTAGATACCATTTTGTTTCATTTTGAATTCGGATCTTATCAATTTGTTATTCGAAAGTACTTCCGAGATATGAAATAACGAATTTCGTTCTGAATTCCAAATTTTCCCAAAACGAATGCACACCTCTACTCATAAATCAGAACTCCCATATAACACTGAATGCTCATACACAGCGCACATTACTGTGAGGTTTATTGCTGTGGATTCTGTGAAACGCTCATACACAACACCCATTAATCTGAGGTTTATTGATGTGGAGCTCTGTGATACGCTCATAAACACGGCACATTACTGTATCACAGAGATGCACAGCAAAAAAACTCACAGTAATGTGCACTGTGTATGAGCATTCCTGGCGTGCAGTGGCTAGCACTCTCAGCCTTTACATGCCGAGATCAGTGAGCTCCAGCATGTACGGTCTTCCTCAGAGTGTCTGGCCTTCCACCCACGCTGAGGCACAGTGGTTGAGGTGTAGGAGGATGAAAGTGCCTGGTAGTGGCACGTTGACTGTGTGATGCAGTAGTAATGGTGCAGAAGAGACATTAACTTTGTGGCGTAGTAAAGGCAGTGATTGGGTAGTACAGTCTACACACACACACACACGCACACACATACCTGGCTGCCTGGTCATCCGGCTCTGAGAGAGTCCAGGCGGGGTGAGGTGAGGGATTCTCCCACGGTGGCACAGCTCACCTTGTTCTGCTCCTTCCCAAATCCCATCTGACCGAGTGGCGGAGGAGCTTAGCAGGAGCCGGGAACACTGCTGGCTGGCGGAGCAGATAGGAACAGCTGGTGCACACGCAGCCTGCTGTATGTGTACAAGCATTCGAGAAGGCTGCACGAGCAGCTGCCACTCATGCAGCTTGCTCGAGTGCTTGTACACACACAGCAGGCTGCGTGAGATGTTCCGATCAGTTCCAGCCTCCGCCAGTTAACTCGCCCCTGCTGGATGAGGAGTATTGCAGGTGCCGGATGCATAGTGGCGTTTGTTTTTGCCGCCCACTGGAAAGTGCTAGTCTAGGCCTTGCTTACCCAGGACATACTTGAAAACGAGAGAAATCTCAATGTATCCTTCCTGGTAAAATACTTTGTAATTTTTTTTATTGTTTTTTGCACTGGACATCATCCTAGGGGCGGTGTCACCCGGGTGCAGTCCGCACCTCTCGCATCCCCCCTTGTAATGCCACTGGTCCTCGGGTCCACCTAACAGGCCCCCCTAACAAGCAAAAACACATCGACAAGTTGATAAGGGCAGTAATCAGGATGTTAAAATTACCCTGAAAAAGTGCATGGGTCAGATTAGAGGAAATGGGGATGGCCAACCTTGCAACTAGAGGTGGAACTGGGGTTGGAAGGCGCCAATGGAAATCTAAAGTGGATAGAATGTGATTCAAAAGACTTACAGGTCTATTCAGAGAAAGGTGAAACTGCGGAGAAGTGAAAATTCTTGGTCAAAATAGCCAAACCAGAAAAATTCTCCCATTTATCTCACTTTCCAAATCGGCTATTTGGTCTAGATTGTTCTCTTCTCCAGCCAGTTCTCCTGGTCTTCACTTTTCTCTGAATAACCCTGATAGAGAATAAACAAAGGGCGGGCTGTAAAGTGCAGTATAAAGAAGAAAGACTCCTGATTTCACCTGATTTGATATGAACCAACAATAGACCATCATAGCATTAAAAACCAGGGGAAATATTGAATTTAGAAACCCCGGCGTTGGTGTTGGTGCTTTTGAATTCGATAGACTCGTTTACTTTATTAATCTAGAGAGAGACGCGGTAGGCATTCCGGTGAAAGCAGTGAGAAGGAAGAGTGGACATGGAATAACAATCTATGTGCGGGAGATTGCTGGACCCTTGAATTCCCTAAGGGGACTGTGGCTTTTCTGACTTAAAATAGGGTGCTTAAATTAGATCTTTCTTTGAAATTGGTTCTGATGTGTATTGCTTTGCCTTCTGCAGAACCATTGTCAAGTGAAATGGGATTTTGTGTGTAGCAATCTTACAAGTATTTGTGTGCTTGGCTCCCACCAGGCCTCCTAGGAACACAGCCATTCAAACTCTTAGAAGAAGAAAAAAGAGTTGACTGCTCTAAAAAAAGTAGTATTTATTTAAGATCCATAAGATTAACCAATTCACTGCTGAGCCGTTTCACTCCCTTGTGTTGAGCTCATTTTGACCGTTTTGTGCTCATCATATTTAAACATGATTTGAAGTCACGTTGTATTAAGACCTCGGCAAGTTACATATTCTTATTTTCAGCAGACTCGGAAGATTTAAAATATATCATTATTATTTGTATACGTCATGTCCCTTCAGAATGCAATAACAAAAAATATGTAAAATGTTTTTTATTTCTATTTAGATTTAAATCCTTTACAGCGTGTAAAATTCTTTTTTCACATTTCATCATCCAAATCTTAGTGGTTATATATTCTATGGGGCACTCTTGCTAAAAAAAAAATAGAAATTTATTTATTTATTTGCAAAGTATTTTACCAGGAAGGACACATTGACATTTCTCTCATTTTCAAGTATGTCCTGGGTTCAAGAACATTGAATTGTTACAGTCGTTACAGAAATACAAAGTAATAAAATGCAAGATGTTAAAAACAACAACACAAATATACAGATTAACACAGAAAATAAATATGTAGGAAATATATTCACTATCAGGGATAGCCAAAGAGATCCGAATTGCTTGAGAAAGGTAACCGAATGCTGAAAATCAGCGTTCGGTTACCTTTCCTGGCCATTCGGCTATCCAGAGAGCAGGCAATTCGCCAAATCCTGGCGAATTGCCTGCACATACGGTGCCTGTTCGGTCCCTGTTCGAGGGCAGTGAAATCCCCATGAAAAAGCACTGCTTCGGCTATTCAGAGAACACAAACCAGCAGTGAAAGGTTCCCCTAATGTCCTGCCATTCGGTGGTTTAATTCGGCAAATTTATTCAGGAGAATCCCATAGGCTTCAATGTTAAAAATATTCCTGTTTTAATTCAATATCTAATAAACCGTTCATTATAAAATTCTGCAGCAAAAAGTCTCTTTATTTATAGATTTTTTAGGATACTTTAAGCATTTTTCTGATTTTTTTTTTTTTTTTTTTAAAAGTCCGATTTTTTTTTATTTATTTTTTTTCAGTTTACTTATTTTTTTTGTAACAGCTCTCTTTATTATCATTCCCTGGACCTCCTGTGAAAATTTCAGACATTTTCGCTCAGTAGTTTCTTTGCAAACAGCGTTTCTTTTTCCCAGATTCATACAAATGGTTTTTCTAATTTATTCACTGCCTCCTCTACGTCACAGCTGCTTCGGCTCCGTGTGATTCGGCTCCTGTTCGGCTCCTGTTCGGCTTCTTCGAAGGTTAATCCAGATGTTTTTGCTTGTTTTCAGCGTGCATTCGGTTAGTTTTCGGTTAGTTGTCGTCAGGTTTGCGGTAGCTTTTCCCTGCAATTCGGGGACCCTGTGGTGCTTGCTGAATACACCGCAGGGTCACCGAAATGCAATCGGCAAAAGGAACCGAATTGAAGAGAACGAAAAGTCACCGAACGTGCGGTGACTTTTCGAATCTCTTTGGATAACCCTGTAAGTTACATGTTTACAGGTGCATTCTGTATATAGTCACTATGTTACATGTTTACAGGTGCATTCTGTATATAGTCACTGTGTTACATGTTTACAGGTGCATTCTGTATATAGTCACTGTGTTACAGGTTTACAGGTGCATTCTGTATATAGTCACTATGTTACATGTTTACAGGTGCATTCTGTATATAGTCACTATGTTACATGTTTACAGGTGCATTCTGTATATAGTCACTATGTTACATGTTTACAGGTGCATGCTGTATATAGTCACTGTTACATGTTTACAGGTGCATTCTGTATATAGTCACTATCAGGGTTATCCAAAGAGATTCGAAAAGTCACCGCACGTTTGGTGACTTTTCGTTCTCTTCAATTCGGTTCCTTTTGCCGATCCCATTTCGGTGACCCTGCGGTGTATTCAGCAACCACCACAGGGCCCCCGAATTGCAGGGAAAAGCTGCCGCAAACCTGACGAAAACTAACCGCAAAACCCACCGAATGCACGCTGAAAACAAGCAAAAACATCTGGATTGACCTTCGAAAAACCCGAGCAGGAGCCGAATAACACACAGCCCAAGCAGCCGAGACCGCAGACAGAGGGAGGTGAATAAATTAGCAAAACCATTTGTATGAATCTGGGAAAATGAAACGCTGTTTGCAAAGAAACTACTGAGCGAAAATGTCTGAAATTTACACAGGAGGTCCAGGGAATGATAATAAAGAGGGCTGTTACAGAAAAAATAAGTAAACTGAAATTTTTTTTAAAAAAAATCGGACTTTTAAAAAAAAAAAAAAATATCAGTAAAATGCTTAAAGTATCCTAAAAAATCTATAAATAAAGAGACTTTTTGCTGCAGAATTTTATAATGAACGGTTTATTAGATATTGAATTAAAACGGGAATATTTTTAACATTAAAGCCTATGGGATTCTCCTGAATAAACTTGCCGAATTAAACCACCGAATGACAGGGCATTAGGGGAACCTTTCACTGCTGGTTTGTGTTCTCTGAATAGCCGAAGCAGTGCTTTTTTATGGGGATTTCACTGCCCTCGAACAGGGACCGAACAGTCACCGTATGTTCAGGCAATTCGCCAGGATTTGGCGTATTGCCTGCTCTCTGGATAGCCAAATGGTCAGGAAAGGTAACCGAACGCTGATTTTCAGCGTTCGGTTACCTTTCTCAAGCAATTCGATCTCTTTGGATAACCCTGTATGTTACATGTTTACAGGTGCATTCTGTGTAGTCACTGTTACATGTTTACAGGTGCATTCTGTATATAGTCACTATGTTACATGTTTACAGGTGCATTCTGTATATAGTCACTATGTTACATGTTTACAGGTGCATTCTGTATATAGTCACTGTGTTACATGTTTACAGGTGCATTCTGTATATAGTCACTATGTTACATGTTTACAGGTGCATTCTGTATATAGTCACTGTGTTACATGTTTACAGGTGCATTCTGTATATAGACACTATGTTACATGTTTACAGGTGCATTCTGTATATAGACACTATGTTACATGTTTACAGGTGCATTCCGTATTGAGGTATGTTAATAGAGATCTCTTAAGGGACTTTAGACTGGGGAAAGATTTGACGGCGTCTGGGAGGTTATTCCATTATTGTGGTACTCTGTAGGAAAATGAGGATGGAGACACTTTCTTTTTGTATTGTGGTATTGCAAGTAAGGTGCTGGTACTGGATTGGAGGTTATAGGATGAGGGAAATGGGAATCTGTTAAAACTGCATATTTTCTCAGAAAAATACATTAACTAAAACTGGAAAAAACAAACAGGGTTATTCAAAAAGAATATTTAAAAAACTTCACTGTAGCTTGGTCACTGTATGATCGGGGACTTTTCGTTCCCTGCACTTCAGTGCGATTCGGCGATCCTATATCACCGACCTGGCGGTGTATTCAGCAAGCACCGCAGGGCCCCCGTAGTGCAGGGAAAAGCTGCCGCAAACCCACCAAACACTCGCCGCAAACCCGCCGAACACTCACCAAACAGTCACCAAAACCTGCAGAAAACAGCAGGATTAACCACGCTGAACCCGCCGGAGAACCCGACTAGCCACCGATCAGAAAGCAGAGCAGTGGCCGGAAAAAGCCGACACGCAGACGAATGAGGTGGGAAAAAAAAACACAGTACACTTGAAAGTTTGAAATTTGAAACGCTGTTTGCAAAAAAACTACTGAACGAAAATGGCTGGAATTTATATATAAGATCCAATGAATGATAATAAAAAGGGCAGTTACAGTAAAAAGAAAAGCCGATTTTTTTTTTTTAAAAAACGGGGAAATTTTTTTGCCTAAAAAAATCCCAAAATATGCAGATTCAGATACAGATCCTAAAAAATCTATAAACACTTTTTACTGCAGAATGTAATATTAAACGGTTTATTAGATATTGCATTAAAACGGGAATATTTTTAACATTGAGGCCTATGTGAATCGCCTGAATAAATTTGTCGAATGAAACCACCAAACAGCAGGGCAATTCGGCAACTTTTCACTGCTGGGTTTTGTTCTCTGAATAGACGAAGCATCGCTTTTCTATGGGGATTTCACTGCCCTCGAACAGGCAACGAACAGGCACCGTATGTGCAGGCAATTCGCCAACATTTGGTAATATTGGAAAGGCCTTTCTAATGATACCAAACATGACTAGGTTACAAGTTAAAAATAAAAGAAAAAAAAAAAAAAAAAAAAAAAAAAAAATATTTATTAATGCAGCGCTATTGTTTACTTTTGTTTTTTTTTAGCTAAAATCGAGTAGTTACTCAGAAAAATACAGTAATGAGTCCCCATTTCTATATTTTTTTAAAAGTGTGCACTATAGAATAAATAGCCATAAAGGCTCGGATGATAAAATTTGTAAAAATTACTTTACACGCTGTAGATTATTGAAATTTTAATGATAATTCACATATTTTTACATTTTTTGTTATAGTATTCTGGCAGGGTATGACGTATACATATAATAATGATATATTATGAATCTCCCAAGTCTGCCAAAAAAAGAGGATATATAATTTGTCTGGGTTGTACAATAAAATGTGAATTCAAATGCGTTTAAAAATGATGAGCATAAACGGTCAAAATGAGCGTCTACTTTTAGAAGTGTTCCGAACTTGTAAAATGGCCCCTGTCCTTAAAGGGTTAAAGGGACACTATTACCCTCCTACACACTGGAGTTTTTAATGATCCAATGGTCTATTGGTTAAGGTATGGCATCACTGCTGAAACATTCCCTGAATTATACGATAAGAGAGTCATGGTGTTTCAACCTGATACTCTACTCTAGGGCTCCGCAACCTTGGCTGTCTATATGTTTTGGAATTACATATCCCATGAGGCTCTGCCAAGCTAATGGGCAGCTGAGAATCGTGGCTTATGCAATTCTAAAACATCTGAAGGGTCTAGATTGGTCTTCTCCTTCCTCTAAAGTAGATGGGTGTAGAAGCAGGGATTTATAACATATACAGGTTTGTTTTTTGTCTGACGCAGAAAAAAAGCTGATTTCTAATACGACGGCCCTTGGAATGGAATAGTTTGGTGGGTATAGCAATGTATCAGTCAACATTCGGTTGAGATGCCGTCACTTACTAAAACGACTTGTATAGTTCGTCTTCCATATTTGGTAACCGTATTAGTAATCTGTTGCTAAACACAAATAAATGTCTTTGTTACAAAACGTACGAATTAATAAATGGAAAAATCGACAAAATGCAAAGTTACAAAGAACCACCAGCTGTGCCGCAGACCTGTGTAGTCCCAGGGACATTGCTTTTGGCTGCATATTACAAATAATATGATTGTAACAGTAGGTAATAAACACAAAGACACTATTGTTATCAAAGCATTCTATGCCAGGAGTTACTGCAGATGCGTGTTAACTGATAAAACTGCAGCGTTCATTTGATACATTTAACAGACCTCATTGGTGCCGCATAAGTCGGCGGGTAATGCATTCTATTTATAGAGGGAATCTGAGAGCCGTTGCACCTCTAGAAATAATACAATTGCATGGGAGGTATTAGTTTGCCGCTGTATTTACAAAGTAGCATGGCACGCATCTTGCGGACACCGATATTTCTTTAGGTGTGATGGCATATCATGGTGGCCTTATTCAAACGACACGGAGTGTAAATAGTAAATATTTTAGCAGACAAAAAATTTTTTTTTGTCATCTCTACACCAGCATTCCGTTCCTGACGCCTTCCTGAAACATTAATCAGCTCTAGACGAAATAAAAATCAATAGATCCCTGAAGCACTGGCTTGCAAAATCAAAAATAAAGTGCTATAAAAGGATTTTGCAGTGTGTTCCCTTTTAACAGATTGCACTTACATGTTGTTTGTTTATACAGACCGAATGAGTGTAGTCAAAAACCCTGACCGTAAGAGAACCTGCTTAGAGTTTGACATTATTATACTGACTAAAAAACATGCGCAGGGTCTATAATAGATAGAACTCCTCGTTTAAAGAACATTTAAAATGCGCTACATGTGTCAAATGAATGCATGGGATGAATATGCATTTGACAGTTTTTAATTATCGGCATGTTTATTCTATTGCAAGTTAAAATATTGCTTGTTCTTTATTCACTTTTGATCATTAAGGGTTTGGCAAAATATAGAAAAAATATGCATTGAAGAATAGTCATGTATGTTCATTTTCAGACAAATTAAGATTCCTCTGAATTTTGGTAAACTTGTTTGTTTGAAACCCACATAACCAAGTACACCTCAACAAATGTCCTGAAAACTGAATCATGCCGTAACTATTTTCATTAAGGTTAGGGTTACTATTTGTGTTTGCTTCAGGGTTAGAGTTACTTTTAGAGTTAGGGTTCCCTTTTAAGCTTTTTTGAGGGTTAGGGTTTGTATTCATGCTTCTTCTAAGGATAGCATATTTAAGCTTGTATTAGTGTTAAGGTTTGTATTTATGCATGTTTTAGGGTTAGGGTTACTTTTAGGGTTTGTATTTATGCTTCTTCTAAGGATAGCATATTTAAGCTTGTATTAGTGTTAAGGCTTGTATTTATGCATGTTTTAGGGTTAGGGTTACTTTTAGGGTTTGTATTTATCTTCTTGTAAGGATAGTGTTAGTTTAAGGTTTAAGATCAGTATTTAAGCTTGTTTTTGTCACGGTTCCCAGATCCCACCACGCAGTACTTAACACCCCACACTCCACAGAGCCCAGAAGCTACCAACAGAGTAGCCATGAAAGATCTCTAACTGTCTGTTCCTTAGAATTGGCCAGGTAAACTAGCTAGACAGAAAGGGTTAACAACACAGGGAGTAGTCAGCCGAGCCAGAATCAGGAATACAGAGTTCAGAATGGTCAAATGGAATAGCCGGGTCGATATCAGAGCAGTGGCGTAGTACAAGAAAATGGTCTAGGGCAGGGGTCTGCAACCTTTTTGACATAAAGAGCCACTTGGACCCGTTTCCGAATGGAAAAAAAAACTGGGAGCCGCAAAACCATTGCGACATTTAAAACAAATCTAACACTGCATATATTGTTTCTTACCTTAATGCTATATACAGGATCGTGCAGTCAGCTGTCAATCTGAAGAAAAAAAGACTTTTTCACTTAACAATGTAAAACCCCAGCTCACACATGGATTTGCCCCAGCTCATGGATTTGCCCCCCAGCTCACACATGGATTTGCCCCAGCTCATGGATTTGCCCCCCAGCTCACACATGGATTTGCCCCAGCTCATGGATTTGCCCCAGCTCACACATGGATTTGCCCCAGCTCATGGATTTGCCCCAGCTCACTCATGGATTTGCCCCCAGCTCATGGATTTGCCCCAGCTCACACATGGATTTGCCCCAGCTCATGGATTTGCCCCAGCTCGCTCATGGATTTGCCCCAGTTAGCTCATGGATTTGCCCCCAGCTCACACATGGATTTGCCCCAGCTCGCTCATGGATTTGCCCCAGTTAGCTCATGGATTTGCCCCAGCTCACACATGGATTTGCCCCAGCTCATGGATTTGCCCCAGCTCATGGATTTGCCCCCAGCTCATGGATTTGCCCCAGCTCATGGATTTGCCCCAGCTCATGGATTTGCCCCAGCTCACACATGGATTTGCCCCAGCTCATGGATTTGCCCCAGCTCACTCATGGATTTGCCCCCAGCTCATGGATTTGCCCCAGCTCACACATGGATTTGCCCCAGCTCATGGATTTGCCCCAGCTCACTCATGGATTTGCCCCAGTTAGCTCATGGATTTGCCCCCAGCTCATGGATTTGCCCCCAGCTCACACATGGATTTGCCCCAGCTCATGGATTTGCCCCAGCTCACTCATGGATTTGCCCCCAGCTCATGGATTTGCCCCAGCTCGCTCATGGATTTGCCCCAGTTAGCTCATGGATTTGCCCCCAGCTCACACATGGATTTGCCCCAGTTAGCTCATGGATTTGCCCCCAGCTCACACATGGATTTGCCCCAGTTAGCTCATGGATTTGCCCCCAGCTCACACATGGATTTGCCCCCAGCTCACTCATGGATTTGCCCCAGCTCATGGATTTGCCCCCAGCTCACACATGGATTTGCCCCCAGCTCACTCATGGATTTGCCCCAGCTCATGATTTGCCCCAGCTCATGGATTTGCCCCAGCTCATGGATTTGCCCCCCAGCTCATGGATTTGCCCCCAGCTCATGGATTTTCCCCAGCTCGCTCATAGATTTGCCCCAGCTAGCTCATGGATTTGCCCCCAGCTCTCACCTGGATACTTGCCCCAGGCAGCTCCGGTGGGGGTTGAGGGGACCCAGATGCCGGCAGCGCGGGAGCGCCTGCCCGGTCTTGAACAGTCCGTCCTGTGAAGTGGATGCGGCTGTGTGCGTGCGCAGCCGGTCACATGGTCCGGCCAGTCAGGTGGTACAGAGACTCAGTACCACCTGATTAGCCGGACCACGTGACCGGCTGCGCACGCACACAGCCGCACCACTTCACAGGACGGACTGTTCAAGACCGGGCAGGCGCTCCCGCGCTGCCCGGCATCTGGGTCCCCTCAACCCCCGGGCCAGTTTTAGGGGCGCGAATGCGCCCCTAACAAAACTGCGCCCGGGTCCACGGCCCCCCCAGCTCCCCCCACGCTACGCAAAGGGAGGGAGCTGCGGGAGCCGCGGAAAAAGTGAAAGAGAGCCGCATGCGGCTCCGGAGCCGCGGGTTGCCGACACCCGGTCTAGGGCAACAGAAGGCAGAATAGTCAGAAACAAGCAGAGGTCAATAATGGGTTAATTCAATATAGCAGTCAGGTACAAGGAGCTCAGGTATGGATAACCACGATCTGGCAACTGCTGAGAATACACTGAGGGTTTTTAACCCTTTCGCTGCTGAGGCTTTTCACACCTCTGTGCTGAGGTCATTTTTACCAGTTTTGCTCATCATGTTTAAACGTGTTTTGAAGGATTATTTTAGTATATGACCCAGACATATTATATATCGTTCTTTCCGTCAGACTCGGTAGATTCATAATATGTCATTATTATATGTATACGTTATGTCATGTCTGTATATTATAACAAAAAATGCAATAAAATATGTATTTTCAATAATTTACAACGTGTAAAGTGTTTTTTTTCACATTTTAACATGCGAGCAATTGCGGTTATATTTTGTATGGGGTGCGCTTGTTAAAAAAATTAGAGATGGGGTCTCGTTACATTTTTTGTTTGGGAAAATTACACGATTTTTAACAAACGCACCGCATACAAAAATCGTTAGTGCAGCATCATTGTTCACATTATAATTGAAATGGGAACAATATTGCTGCATTAACGAACCAAAAAAAATAAAAAAAAATGTTTATTTTTTTTTTATAATTTTTTTTTAAATATATTTTTATTTTTATTTTTAATTTTTATTTTTTTTAAAAAACTTTTTTCACAGTAGTGTTTGGTATCGTTGGAATGGCCATGCTCTGGCAGATCCAACCATACCAAACTTTAACCCCTAGCTGCCACGGATCGGGAGATAGGGAGTTCATTGGAACTCCCTATCTCCACCGTTGGTGGCAGTTAGGGGTTAACTCTAGGACTGGCGTCATCGTGCTATGCACGATGACGCCAGTCCTCAGGGGGAGTTCCCGGAGGCTTGGCCGACATCCAAGATGTCGGCCAGCTCTGGGAAAGGATCACGAACCGGCGCTTTTCAGCGCCGATTCGCGATCCAGCTCCCCAGGGGTTAATGCCAGGCACCATTTGGAAGGGCAGGCTGTGCCTTCCAAATGGTGCCTGGGTTAACCCCCGCAACGCCGCCGATCGGGAGGGAGAGAGGTCCGAAGGACCTCCCCCCCTCCCTTTCAGGCGCCTCCTCCGCACATGCGGGGGGGGCGCCTGAATTAGGTGTCATCGCGCTGCCGTGATGACACCTAATTTCATCGGCGGCGGTTCCGGATGCTGGGCTGACATCGAGGATGTCAGCCCGCACCGGGGGGGCCAGCGATCGGCCGGAACCCGGCCGAACGCTGACCCCAAAGGGAGGACGCGCTCAGCGCGTCCTCCGCACACCAGCAGCCATGCGGAGGACGCGCTGAGCGCGTCCTCCGCATAGAAGTGGTTAAAGACCTTCACCAGGCCACGCCCCCCACTCAAGCCGCGCCTCATGCAACCACCTCCCTGCCTGTTTCCATTTAAACCGGGCATTGGTCAGCGAGCAGCATCAGACATGCTGCCCTCAAGCACACAGGTAGGGCTGGAAGCTCCCAACGTTACAGTACCCCCCTCTCCTCGGGAGGCCACCGGACGACCAACAGGACGAGCGGCAGGACGACCACCAGGGCGATCGGGGTGTGAGGCATGGAACGCCCTGACCAACCTAGAGGCAGACATGTCGGAAGCTGGAATCCAGGACCGGTCTTCTGGACCATAACCCACCCAATTGACCAAGTACTGCAGAGCGCCCCTACACAGCCTAGAATCCAAAACTCTCCTAACCTCATACTCAGATTCACCATCAACCTGAATAGGTGGAGGAGGAGGAACGACCCGCGTGTATCTGTTACACAACAATGGCTTCAGTAGGGAGGTGTGGAAGACATTGTGCATGCGAAGATGTTTAGGAAGGGCAAGAGCATAAGCCACAGGATTAATGCGGCGAATGATCTTATATGGACCTATAAACCGAGGTGCCATTTTCATAGAAGGCACCCGCAACTTCACGTTCCTAGTGGACAACCAAACTCTATCCCTCACGTTATAGGAGGGAGCTTGTAACCTATGCCTGTCAGCCTTACGTTTCTGGACAGCAACATTGCGCACCATATTTTCTCGAATCTGTCTCCAAATCTCTTGCAGTTGAGTGAGATGGTCATCGAGAGCCGGGATGGCCTGTTCAGTAAACTGAAGCGGTAGAGCCGGAGGGAAAAAACCATAGATGGCAGAAAAAGGAGAGTGGCCAGTGGTCTCGTTAACGGCATTATTACGTGCATACTCAGCCCAGGGCAACAACTCCGACCAATTGTCTTGTTGTTGTGTGGTAAAGCAACGTATGTACTGCTCGAGACCCTGATTTGCCCTCTCTGCTGCCCCATTGGTTTGTGGATGATATGCTGAAGAGAAGGCCAATCGGACCCCCATCTCTGCACAGAAAACCCTCCAGAAACGAACTGGGCTCCTCTGTCAGAGACTATTTCAGACGGAACCCCATGTATTCGTACAATCTCTCTAGCAGATACAACCGCCAGTTCTTTGGCTGTAGGAAACTTAGGTAGAGGGACAAAATGAGCCATTTTGGAGAAGCGGTCTACAACTGTCAGAACCACAGTATGACCCTTGGACTTCGGCAAGTCCACAATAAAATCCATAGATAGATGAGACCAAGGCCTCTTAGGCATAGTTAAAGGCTGCAATAGACCGACAGGCAAGGATTTACTGGTTTTGCTTCTGGCACAGACTTGACAAGCCAAAACAAACAGACGTATGTCCTGTCGCATGGTGGGCCACCAGAACTGTCTGGAGATACTGGTAAGAGTCTTAGTAATACCAGGATGACCTGCTGGTTTAGAATCATGAAACATTATGAGTAATTCTTGTCTTTCCTTTTCAGGTACAAACAACATATCTGGAGGCTTGTCAGGTGGAGCCCCTACTTGAACTGCCTGGAGGCGTTCCAGGAAAGGCGAGGAGACAGACAAGACTGTGGAAGCCACAATACGTTCAGGAGGAACTATAGGATTGTGGTCTTGTGTATTAGACTCATACGGGTCATATTGACGAGATAAGGCATCAGCCTTAACATTGCGGTCACCTGGTCTGTAAGTCAATACAAAATTAAACCGAGACAGTAGCAACGACCACCTGGCCTGTCTCACGTTCAAACGTTTAGCATCCCCGATGTACGTAAGGTTCTTATGATCAGTAATTATCAATAAAGGGTCAAGAGAACCTTCCAACAAATGTCTCCACTCTGATAGGGCAGACACAATAGCAAGCAATTCTCTGTTACCGATATCATAATTGCGTTCTGCTGGTGATAATTTTCTTGAAAAGAACCCACAAGGATGTAGAGGTTTTCCTGGAGACTCTCTTTGAGACAGGACAGCCCTAATGCCTATCTCAGAAGCATCAACCTCAAGAACAAACGGAATCCTGGGATCAGGATGCCGTAACACGGGAGCGGAAGTGAAAGCTTGTTTGAGGGCTTCGAATGCTTGTTTGGATTGAGAAGACCAGATCTGGTTCTTCAGACCTTTACGTGTCATATTAATGATAGGGGAGGCTACAGCGGAATAATTCTTGATAAATCTCCTATAATAGTTGGAAAACCCCAGTAACCTCTGTATGGCCTTGAAACCTTGAGGGAGAGGCCATTCTGAGATGGCCGTGAGTTTAGAAGTATCCATCTCAAAACCTTCTGGAGTGATAATATACACAAGGAATTTCACAGTAGTAATGTCGAATAAACTCTTCTCTAGTTTGCAATAAAGACCATTGTCCAGTAATTTTGCTAATACCTGTCTGACATGTGCATGGTGGGTTTTCAGATCGGGAGAGTAAATGAATATATCGTCTAGGTATACTATAACAAAGGTTTGTAAGAAATCTCTGAGCACATCATTAATAAAATCCTGGAATACCGCTGGAACATTACAAAGACCGAAAGGCATGTCCAAGTATTCATAATGCCCACTCCTGGTGTTAAATGCTGTTCTCCACTCATGCCCCTCTTTTATACGTATCAGGTTGTAAGCTCCTCTTAAATCAAGTTTTGTGTATACTGCTGACCCCTTAACCTGTCAAAAAGTTCTGATATGAGAGGGATAGGGTACACGTTCTTAATGGTGATCTTGTTAAGCCCCTATAATCGATACACGGGCGTAACTCTCCTCTTTTTTTAGACACAAAAAAGAACCCAGCCCCTGCTGGAGAAGAGGAACGTCGGATAAAAACTCTCTCCAAATTCTCCTTTATGTACTCTTCCATAATTTGGTTCTTCTTTATGGAAAGAGGATATACTTTGCCTTGAGGAGGCATGGTACCAGGATGAATATCAATGGCACAATCATATGGTCTATGTGGAGGCAGTTTCTCTGCTCTCTTTTGTCAAATACAGCCCTGAGGTCGGCGTATTGGTCAGGAACCTCTGTAGACAATGGAGGAGCTGTGGGTGTGTTCAGGGCACCGACATGCTGAATGGGTATTAAACAAGTCCCAAACAAGCAGGACTCCAAGACAGTATCTCTCCCTTAGCCCAATCAATAACAGGATTATGTTCCACCAACCAAGGGAAACCAAGTACAACAGGATTGGAAGGTGAATGGATAACTTGAAATATGATTTCTTCTTTATGCAAGAGACCAGTGGTAAGAACCACTGTAACCGTATCGTGAGTAATCCTAGGGCAGGATAACGGTCTGCCGTCTATGGCTTCGACGGCTAAGGGTGACTCTCTTACAACCAGAGGTAGAGAAATGGAAGAAGTGTAGTTAACATCGATAAAGTTGCCAGCAGCCCCAGAATCCAAAAAAGCGGTAGTATGTGTGGTCTTGGTCTCCCAAGCCAAGGATACTGGTAACCTAAGTTTAGTGTCTTTGACAGGAGACATGCACGTCACACCCAAGGCCTGTCTCCTCAGCTGCCTTAGGTGCAGTAGTTTTTCCGGCTTATCATGCATCTTAGGACGAGTAGGACATTGAAATCGTACATGACCCCCCAAATCACAATACAGGCACAATCCCTCACGAAAACGCCTTGTTCTCTCTTCCTCTGTAAGCCTAGTACGGCCTAGTTGCATAGGCTCAGAGGGAGGAGATAACTCTCTTGGTGGTGCCTGAAAGACAGGGGCCAACCTAGGTAAAGGTCTCTTGGGCTTCTCTCTTGGAGTCCTTCTGTCCCTTATCTGATTATCCAGATCTATACAATAAACAATGAGTTCACACAATACCTCAGGTAGTTTACGTGGAGCCAATTCATGCATCAATGACTCTGATAACCCCTCCATAAAAGCCAGAACCAGTGTCTCATTTGTCCAGTTCACATCAGAGATCAAGGTTTTAAATTCTATGGCATAATCAGAAACAGTCCTGTTCCCTTGACGTATGCGGAACAAGGATTTGCCAGCTACCATGGCCTTTCTGGTAGGATAAATGTACGTTGTAACTCGGCTATGAATTCTTTATAATCCCGTATGATAGGCTTCTCTGCCTCCCATAACGGAGTCGCCCATGTCAATGCTCTGCCAGACAGATGATTAATAATGAACCCCACTTTGGCAATGTCAGAGAAAAACATCTGTGGATTTAATTTAAAATGAATATCCACATGGACCAAAAATCCCCGGCACTCTGAGGGAGTACCGTCAAACCTCATAGGAGCGGTCATGTGTACCTGGGATGTCTGAACGACAGGGGACACAGGTAAATCAAGCGGGGTGCAACCCCAGCTGGTTCCAGGTGAGCCGTACGAGTCAGGATAATTTGTAAGGCAATAGCAAACTGATCCATCCTATGATCCTGCTCATCCTGTCTGGATACAAAGTTAGCCAAGTGCTGTGTTAAGTCTGCGGGATCCATAGTGGCCAGATCGTAATGTCACGGTTCCCAGATCCCACCACGCAGTACTTAACACCCCACACTCCACAGAGCCCAGAAGCTACCAACAGAGTAGCCGTGAAAGATCTCTAACTGTCTGGTCCTTAGAATTGGCCAGGAAACTAGCTAGTCAGAAAGGGTTAACAACACAGGGAGTAGTCAGCCGAGCCAGAATCAGGAATACAGAGTTCAGAATGGTCAAAGGGAATAGCCGGGGCGATATCAGAGCAGTGGCGTAGTACAAGAAAATGGTCTAGGGCAACAGAAGGCAGAATAGTCAGAAACAAGCAGAGGTCAATAATGGGTTAATTCAATATAGCAGTCAGGTACAAGGAGCTCAGGTATGGATAACCACGATCTGGTAACTGCTGAGAATACACTGAGGGTTTTTAAAGACCTTCACCAGGCCACGCCCCCCACTCAAACCGCGCCTCATGCAACCACCTCCCTGCCTGTTTCCATTTAAACCGGGCATTGGTCAGCGAGCAGCATCAGACATGCTGCCCTCAAGCACACAGGTATCGCTGGAAGCTCCCAACGTTACAGTTTTAGTGTTATGGTTAGTATTTATGCATGTTTTAGGGTTAGGGTTACTTTTAGGATTGTATTTATCTTCTTGTAAGGATAGTGTTAGTTTATGGTTTAAGATCAGTATTTAATCTTGTTTTAGTGTTAGTATTTATGCATGTTTTAGGGTTAGGGTTGCTTTTTAGGGATTGTATTTATGCTTCTTGTAAGGACGGTAATACTTAAAGGTGTAAGATCAGTATTTAAGTGTGTTTTAAGGTTAGGAATACTTTTACCG
The DNA here is from genome assembly GCA_009667805.1 of Leptobrachium leishanense. Taxonomy (NCBI): domain Eukaryota; kingdom Metazoa; phylum Chordata; class Amphibia; order Anura; family Megophryidae; genus Leptobrachium; species Leptobrachium leishanense. The sequence goes on along the minus strand of CM019065.1, from coordinate 360,402,531 downwards.
CTAGGGGTAGTATTTTTGCTTGTTTTATGGTAAGGGTTACTTTTAGGTTAGGGTTAATATTTATGCTCATTTAGGACTAAGGTTACTTTTAGGTTATGTACAGTTGTGTTCAAAATTATTCAACCCCCACTGAAATTGAGTGTTTTGGCCAGTTTGACATTGATTTTGATCATTCAGTCATCTTGCTTACAATTAAATCGAAGAGGCACGTGTAGGTCAGACAAATATAACATAACATTTATAATGAAATAACCACAAATGTCTTTTCTGTGCTCACATCATTATCAGTTTTATTCAACCCCCAAGTTACATTCAATCTTAGTACTTAGTACAACATCCTTTTACAGTTATTACAGCTTTTAAACGTGAAGCATAGCTTGACACAAGTGTCTTGCAGCGATCTACGGGTATCTTCGCCCATTTGTCATGGGCAAAAGCCTCCAGTTCAGTCACATTCTTAGGCTTGCGCACTGCAACTGCTTTCTTTAAGTCCCACCAGAGGTTCTCAATCGGATTTAAGTCAGGTGACTGCGATGGCCACTCCAAAATGTTCCAGCCTGCAGCCATGCTCTAGTGGACTTGGAGGTATGCTTGGGATCATTGTCCTGTTGAAAGGTCCAACGTCTCCCAAGCCTCAGGTTTGTGACGGACTGCATCACATTGTCATCCAATATCTCCTGGTACTGAAGAGAATTCATGGTACCTTGCACACGCTGAAGCTTCCCTGTACCTGCAGAAGCAAAACAGCCCCAAAGCATGATTGACCCCCCGCCATGTTTCAAAGTAGGCAAGGTGTTCTTTTCTTCATAGGCCTTGTTCTTCCTCCTCCAAACATAGCGTTGATCCATGGGCCCAAACAGTTTTAATTTTGTTTCATCAGTCCACAGAACACTATCCCAAAACTTCTGTGGTTTGTCCACATGACTTTTGGCATACTGCAGTCGACTCTTCTTATTCTTTGGAGACAGCAAGGGGGTGCGCCTGGGAGTTCTGGCATGGAGGCCTTCATTACGCAGTGTGCGCCGTATTGTCTGAGCTGAAACTTCAGTACCACATCTGACAAATCTTTTCTCAGTTCCTCAGCAGTCACACGGGGACTTTTCTCCACTCTACGCTTCAGATAACGCACAGCAGTCGAAGTCAGCATCTTCTTTCTGCCACGACCAGGTAGCGTTTCAACAGTGCCCTTTGCCTTGAATTTGCGAATGATGCTTCCTATGGTCTCTCTTGGTATGTTTAACATCTTTGCAATCTTCTTATAGCCATTGCCCTTCCTGTGAAGAGTAATCACCTCTTCTCTTGTCTTCCTGGACCATTCTCTTGACTTCACCATGTTTGTAACCACACCAGTAAATGTCTAGAAGGAGCTGAGTATCACAGTCATTTTAAAGCTGCCTAATTGGTGCTTATTATGCTTTATTGCTGCTCCGTGACATCCACAGGTGTTTTCAATACCTGATTGAAAACACTTGAATGAACCTCTGTTCTTCAGAGTGGTAGTCTTTAAGGGGTTGAATAATTGTGTCAATGAAGAATTCACAAAAGAAACATTTACTACTGTATTACAAAACCAATTGATGTAATTTTAGTTGCATATGGTTCTTTAAAAAGTCCTTGTAGGATTTCATTCTGAATACAATTACAAATGTACACTAAATTCCCTAAAACCCTTTACAGCATTGGGGGTTGAATAATTTTGAACACAACTGTATGTATGCTTGTAGTGTTAGGGTTACTTTAATGGTTAGGGTTAGTATCTGCGCTTGTTTTATGGTTAGAGAGAGCAGAGATAGTATTGCGATGAATATTGTGAAGAAAAACAAAGCATAATCTTTTGGTTAGGGTTAGTGTTAACCCTAACTGTATACCTAAAATGAGCACCTCATATCTCGTATCTGTTCTCGAGCGTGCAGCTAAGTTGCATTGAAAAAAGAAAACAACACAAGCTCATCAGTTTTTCATGATATAAACTAATTTGTTTAGAAGCGTCTCAATTCAGACTTTTTTAAAATCTGGGCACTTTTCACACGGCATTACCATCACGAGGTGGCAAACTGCCGATTGTAAACCTGCCAAAGGGTGAAGGTTTAATTAAATCATTTGTTTGCGGTAACAAACCGGCGACTGATATTAACAAAATAACATATTTTCCCTAATTTCAGATGAATAAAATCAGCAATCTAATGAAATTTGGATGAACTGAAGAGGTTTTAATATCACTGGTCAATGATGAAATTGTTTCTGACTTGAAAATACTTATTTCGTATTGATTTCAGTATGTTAAAAACAAATATGACGTTTAAAGCGCTTCGTTAGCTCTCATTTCCGAGATACAGCTCATTTATGATGGTTTAGGATATGTATATGAGATGAAGCGTGTGGCACTCCGAGCGGCTAATTAAGATAGGACGCAGAGCAATTATAGGGGTTGGCAAACCATATGCTGATATGAAACTACTTCTGGACGCAATTGAGTACTAAGACCACCAATGGCTGATCTGTGGAGACCTGAAGGTGATTGCACTATTACTGGGCGTGCAGTTGGGATACACCAAGTACTGCTGTTTCCTGTGTGAGTGGGGCAGTCGTGCAAGATCCTCACACTACAACAGAAAAGACTCGTCTCCAAGGAAAACTCTGCGACCTGGAGAAAAGAATGTCCAGCACAGTCATTTGGTTGATTGAAGCAAATTCTTCTGCCCCCTTTACACATCAAACTCGGCCTTATGAAGAACTTTGCAAAGGGGGTGAACAAGGATGGAGAAGCTTTCAAGTATCCGAGAGATTAATTTCCACGATTTAGTGAGTCCTTAGATTCCTGAACTTCTTGTGGATGAAAACTTCGAGCTAGTCCTCCGTGGCAACCAATTTGGGAAGCCTTTAAAAGTGTTGTCTTGGGTAACCACAGAGCTGGAAATTATGTTGAGCTTGTAAGCAACCTTCTAGACAGGTATCATCGCTAGGGATGTGCATGGCTGAAAATTTTATTTTGTTCAGGTTCGCTTCATTTTTAAATAATTTCGGTTTTGGAATTTCGTAACTAATTTCGTTTCGTGTTTCGTTTTGGATCGATTCAAAATTTCATATCGATTTGAAATTTCGAATCGATTCGGATTTCATATATCAATTCGATAGTTGATATCAATTTGAATATTGGATCACTAAATAAAACCCAAATTAAACAAATTTTGCTGTTAAAAGACAATCTAGGGATAAATATTAAGCTGTCTCGCAGATTTAGTATTTGAGTCAAATTAAACAGTGAAACTAAATTAATTTGTTTCATAAAGTCCTTTGCTTACTATTACTTGTTTTGTAAGTTAAGATCAATTCAAGAGTTGACATCAATTTGATAGTTCATTTCAAATCGAAATTTGAATTTCGTAACTAATTTCGTTTCGTGTTTTGTTTCGGATCGATTCAAAATTTCGCATCGATTTGAAATTTTGAATCGATTCGAATTTCATATATCAATTCGATAGTTGATATCAATTCGAATTTTGGATCACTAAATAAAACCCCAATTAATCAAATGTTGCTGTTAAAAGACAAGCTATGGTTAAATTAAGCTATCTCACAGATTTAGTATTTTTTTTTTGAGAAAGGATTTTACCAGGAAGGATACATTGAGATTTCTCTCGTTTTCAAGTATGCCCTGGGTGGCGAGTATGTACCATTAGGTGTCTTGCCCAAGGACACTTACTGGAGAGGTGCTCATCGCGATCGAACACATGTCAATTTAACAAGGACAGGTGCTTGTGAAACTGTGCAACAAAATTAATTCCTTTCATAAAGTTGTTTGCTGACTGCATTACTTGTATGGTATGTATTTTAATTTAAAATCAATTTGATAGTTGATATATCAATTCGATAGTTGATATCGATTTGCATTCCGGAACACCAAAAAAAAATATTCAAATTTTTCTTTTATGATGATGACACAGTGTAAAATGAAATAAATTAATTATACACCATTTCATTTCATTTCAAATTCGTATCATATCAATTCATTATTCAGAAGCACTTCCGAAATACGAATTAATGGTTTTGTTCCGAATTCCGAATTTTTCCGAAACGAATGCATATCTCTAATCATCGCATAGGCTGCAACATGTCCCTCAAAATGCATTTTCTTCACTCTATTTCAGGTAGTAATTGCAATTCCTCTATGTTTTAATCGTTTTATTTGTTTTATTTTGTGTAGTTTACGATTGATTGAATAAAAATAACTTTCATTTACATTGTAGTTATATAATATAATACTGTTGAAATTTTCTTTTCTCTACAATATATATAGAGGAATAAGTTGTGTATCTCAAAACTAGGTTCCCTAACCGATTATATTGCTAACGACTAGTTATTACTAGCCAGATGGTTTTTTAATGTTCGGATTCCGCTCGGATGATTAGACTGTCAAGATAGGCAAGATATATATGGATTTATGTCACAAAACTAAATTGACTTATATACTATTAGTAAAAACTTAATAAGCCAATGGGGAATAAGAAATCATGATGTTTAATATGGGCTATATAGTCCTTTTTCAAACTGATCATCTTGAAGAACACTGATTACCCTTATAACTGTCAGTCATCCTTGATAACATCCCTCTATTAACGCGGTATGCCGAAACTGTTTAGATCAATTTGAGAATAGAACCTTAATATAGTAATTTTCATACTGGTCAAAATAAAATCTTACCGCGCATACGCAATAGAATGAGGAAGGGAAAGTGCCTTAACAACCGAGCATGGAACGCATACGTAGTCAATGGCGGTGATACGCACGGCTTTCTTCCACGAACGCCCCCAATCAATGGAAACCAAAATGGTATCAGCTGCATACAGGGAGAGACGGAGAGTATAAATTCAGATGGCTTACAGAGGGACATAAGGTAAATCACTCCAGATGAAGAAAGTGCAAGCTTTTGAAATGCGTTGAGCAATAGACTACTATGTTTTAACAGTTTAATGGGGGATTCCCCACATTGGTTCTTGATGGCGATCAAATTACTTTGTTAACTTATGAAGTGGGGTCTGTGTTTGTTTGGCTGTAAACTGAAAAGTTTTGCTTACACCTATGCAATTGATATAAGGATCCACCTATATAATTTGTGATACTTGTGATACTTGTTACACAATTGGAACAACACTTACTTGCTTATTGGGATTTAATCTATTGGATGGTTGATACTAATGAAGTGGGGGTTTTGCCTCTTGGCTAATAGCTGAGGAGTTTTTTGGTTATGCTATTTATGCAAAAGATCCACCTACATAATTGGTGATATCTGCACCGATCAACAATACGTAAATGTAATATGTGATACCTGTTATATAAATGGAGTAATAATTGGCTATTTGTGATCAGTCTACTCGATGGTTGATAGTAATGAAGTGGGGGTTTTGCCACTTGACTATAAACTGAGGAATTTTGTGTATGCAATTAATGCAAAATATCCACCTACATACCTGCTGATATTTACTCTGGTCAGCTGTATACAAGTGGAGTACTATATACCTATTGATGATTAACCTATTAGACGGTCGATAATAATGAAATGTGGAGTTGCCTTTTGGCTGCTAGCTGAGAAGTTCTCCTTATGTGATCGATATAAAAGATCCATCTACACAACGAGTGATACCTGCTATACAAGTGAAGCATTATATGACTTGATCTGATAGCTTGATTGAATAGAGGCTAAATGATCTCTTTGTGAATAGGGATGAGCTGTTCGGATCGGACGGTTAGGAGTTCGACCCGAACTTGGCCTGTTCGACTAGATAGCGAACCCCGAACATTTACGGGTGTTCGCCGCATGTTCTACCACAATGGACCACAATGCATTTTCCCACTGGCCTGAAGCTCGTAATTGGCTACAGCCTTGCACCTGACCACAGGTCTGGTGCAAGACTGGTTCAACACTATGCCAATCACCGCTCAGAGTCCTGATTGGGCAAATTTTGCCCAATCATGGGCTCACAGAGCTAAGTCCCGCAGCACACTATATAATGTTTCCAAGCGCCGATTCTGCACGCATTTCAGAGGAGATTTCAAAGGAGATAGTTGTGTGTTGTTACTGCCGGTCTGCCATGCTACTGGGGGGGTCTGGGGGGTCTCATTTCTACCAAATATCAGGGAATTTAGGTGATGTGTGTCTTGTCACTGTGCCAGCACGTTTTTTTGGGGTTTACAACTTTCTTTAAAACATTTGTGAATTGAGGTGATCTTCTGGGTCTTGTCTCTGTGCCAGCAAGTCTTTTTGGGTCTCATTTCTACCAAATATCAGGGAATTTAGGTGATGTGTGTCTTGTCACTGTGCCAGCAAGTTTTTTTGGGGTTTACAACTTTTTTTAAAACATTTGTGAATTGAGGTGATCTTCTGTGTCTTGTCACTGTGCCAGCAAATCTTTTTGGGGCTCACTAATTTCTTTAAAACATTTGTGAATTTAGGTGATCTGTGTCTTGTCACACAACCAGTACCACGCATTATTTTGGGGCTCACTAATTTCTTTAAAACATTTGTGAATTGAGGTGATCTGTGTCTCGTCACACATCCAGTACCACACAATATTTTGGGGCTCACTAATTTCTACAAAACATTTGTGAATTGAGGTGATCTGTGTCTCGTCACACATCCAGTACCACACAGTATTTTGGGGCTCACTAATTTCTTTAAAACATTTGTGAATTGAGGTGATCTGTGTCTCGTCACACATCCAGTACCATGCAGTATTTTGGGGCTCACTAATTTCTTAAAAACATTTGTGAATTCAGGTGATCTGTGTCTTGTCGCACAACCAGTACCATGCATTATTTTGGGGCTCACTAATTTCTTTAAAACATTTGTGAATTGAGGTGATCTGTGTCTCGTCACACATCCAGTACCACGCAGTATTTTGGGGCTCACTAATTTCTACAAAACATTTGTGAATTGAGGTGATCTGTGTCTCGTCACACATCCAGTACCACGCATTATTTTGGAGCTCACTAATTTCTTTAAAACATTTGTGAATTGAGGTGATCTGTGTCTCGTCACACATCCAGTACCACGCAGTATTTTGGGGCTCACTAATTTCTTTAAAACATTTGTGAATTGAGGTGATCTGTGTCTCGTCACACAACCAGTACCACGCATTATTTTGGGGCTCACTAATTTCTTTAAAACATTTGTGAATTGAGGTGATCTGTGTCTTGTCACACATCCAGTACCACGCAGTATTTTGGGGCTCACAAATTTATACAAAACATTTGTGAATTGAGGTGATCTGTGTCTTGTCACACAACTAGTACCACGCATTATTTTGGGGCTCACTAATTTCTTTAAAACATTTGTGAATTTAGGTGATCTGTGTCTTGTCACACAACCAGTACCACGCATTATTTTGGGGCTCATTAATTTCTTTAAAACATTTGTGAATTGAGGTGATCTGTGTCACGTCACACATCCAGTACCACGCATTATTTTGGGGCTCACTAATTTCTTTAAAACATTTGTGAATTGCGGTGATCTGTATCTTGTCACACAACCAGTACCACACATTATTTTGGGGCTCACTAATTTCTTTAAAACATTTGTGAATTGAGGTGATCTGTGTCTCGTCACACATCCAGTACCACACAGTATTTTGGGGCTCACTAATTTCTACAAAACATTTGTGAATTGAGGTGATCTGTGTCTCGTCACACAACCAGTACCACGCAGTATTTTGGGGCTCACTAATTTCTACAAAACATTTGTGAATTGAGGTGATCTGTGTCTCGTCACTGGCTGCCAGCTATCAGTGTGTCTCACTGAGTTATACCAGAGTTCTTTAAATCTTTATACCAGAGTTGAATCAAAGTTCTGTATATATTAATCTATATATCACTCACCATGTCTGAAAGAACAAAAAGGACAGGCAGACACCTCCAGACACAGATAAGAGGGCAAGCAGCCCCTGTGTCGGGAGGCTGTGCCTCTGGTCATGGTGGACGTGGTGCATCCTCTGCAGGGGCACGCTTGTCCTTTCTAACTGGTGCTGGCCGTCTTAAGCAGCAGCAACATACAGAGGACTTGGTGGATTGGCTAACCAGGCCATCCTCATCCTCCGAGTCCTCTGCCAGCCAGGCTTCTAGTGCTTTACAGTCCACCTCAGCTGCCAAAGCATCTAATGCAGCCTCCATGTCCACAGCTACTCCTGCCATAGCCTCGCTATCACACACGGAGGAGTCATCTGAATTGTTTGACTACAATGAGAGTGACATGCTGCTTGAGGATGCGCAGCAAGTACAGTGCTCTGATTCAATCTCTGAGGTTGAGCAAGGGAGTATAATCAACCTAGAGGAAGGGGTGCCAGTGATGACACACAAATAACTGGCACTCATGTTGCCCCAGCAGCTGCAGCATACTGCCAAGTTGGCTCCAGTGACGAGGAGATAGGGGGTGAAGATGACAATGATGATGAGGTCACTGACTCCACCTGGGTGTCAGATCAAACAGAGGAATTAAGTGAGGAAGAGGGGGAGGAGGAGGCACAGCAAACACGAGGCACAACATCCTCTGTGACCAACCGTAGCACTAGCCAGTCCAAGGCATCACATGTCAGAGCTGCTCCGGTGCAGAGCGCTGTTGTCTCAAAGAACACATGCAGGAACTCTGTTGTCTGGGAGTTCTTTAAGAAATGTGCAGTAGAGCGCAGCGTTGCTATTTGTAATCTATGTCAGATGAGGCTTAAGTGTGGGAAAGATACCGGACACTTGGGTACCACGTGCTTGAGGCGACATATGAACAAGTGCCACACATCCTGTTGGCGCAAAACTTTGCGTAGGTCCTCCTCCTCCTTTTCTGTCTCTACCCCCACTATATGTCCTGCCATGTCATTGCCTGCAAACTCCACCGACAGGGATGATGCTACAGTAATGGATGTACCAGGTCCTTCCTCACAATGTGACATCATCCCAGTAGCTGAAGATTTACGCAGTCAGATTACATTGCCGCAGCTGCTGCAGCGAAAGAAAAAATATAGTCCCAACCATCCCCAAGCACAGCGTCTAAATGCCAGCTTTGCAAAATTACTCGCATTGCAGCTCCTGCCTTCCAGCTGGTGGACTCTGCTCCCTTCCGTGAATTTGCTGAATGTGCTGTACCACAGTGGCAGGTTCCAAAACGCCATTACCTTTCACGCAAGGCCATTCCAGCACTATACCAGCACGTGGAAGACAATGTTATCCAGTCATTGGGAAAGGCAGTCAGCAGCAAGGTGCATGTGACTTTAGACACGTGGTCCAGCAAGCATGGACAGGGTCGTTACATTTCCTTCACGGCACACTGGGTAACTCTGATTGCAGCTGGGAGGAATCCAAGACGGGGCTCTGTGCTGGAGCTTGTTCATTGAACACGCCTCCAGAAAGCTGCTTGTATGAGGTCTGTCTGCTCCACCACCACCACCTCTTCCTCATACTCCTTCTCTGTCTCTGGCGAAGTGGTAGTTAAACTGACGCCTGACAGGGTCTACGCAATGGCTCAAGCAAAAAGATGCCATACTGTACTTGAGCTGGTTTGTTTAGGGGACAGGAGCCACACCGGGTCAGAAATTATGTCAGCTCTGCATTGGCAGGTGCAGAGATGGTTAACACCACACCAGCTTGAGCTGGGAATGATCATCTGCGATAATGGCAGCAACCTTCTCTCTGCCCTACGCAAGGGTAAATTGACGCATGTACCATGCCTAGCACACGTCCTAAATCTGGTGGTACAGCGTTTCCTAACCAAGTACCCAGGGCTGCCAGAGCTTCTCATCCAGGCCAGAAAAGTCTGCAGCCACTTCAGATGGTCATTCCCAGCAAGCGTTCGCCTGGCAGAAATTCAAAGAGAATTCCACCTTCGCACAAACCATCTGATCTGTGACATGCCCACCAGGTGGAACTCAACATTAGAAATGCTGCAGCGTCTGCACAAGCAGCAGAGGGCCATCAACGAGTACCTGTGTGAGTATGGCACAAGGACAGGTTCAGGTCAACTTGTTTTTTTTCCCCCCCGCAGTGGCTGATGATCAAGGATGCATGCACTGTACTGTCACCATTTGAGGAGGCAACGAGGATGGTGAGCAGGGACAGTGCATGCATCAGTGACACAATTCCTTTAGTGTTCCTGCTGGAGCACACTCTGCGGGGAATTATAGATGTGGCTCTAGAGGCAGAGCAGCGGGAGGAAGAGGAGGCCTTCTCTAGCTCTCAAGGCCCCAGTCTTTCCGCAGACAACATTCCAGCGGGTCCTACTCAGATCAGACAGGAGGAGGATGAGGAGGAGGAGGAATATTTAAGTAGTGGGGGCATTGAAGGTGGGGATTCCTCAAGGGAGGGTTTTGTGTGCCCAGAAACAGAAGGGCTAGTGCGTGGCTGGGAGGAGGAAGTGCACGATACGGTCATCCTCATTGACCAGGAAGACTCGGAAGCTAATGCCACCTCCAACCTACGCTGCATGGGCTCCCTAATGATGCAAAGCCTGCTAAAGGACCCCAGGATTCGTGCTATCAAGGAGAGGGATCATTACTGGTTGGCAACCCTTCTTGATCCACGATACAAGGGGAAAGTTGCAGAGCTCATCATGCCTGCACAGAGGGAGCACAAGATGAAAAAACTTGAGGACGCTCTAAAGCAACACTTGTGTAACACCTTTCCAGGCACTGGTAGATTACCAAGTGCTGACACATGTGCTTCCGAGGCTGTGGGTGATCAGAGGAATAGTGGTGAAGGCCAGGGCCGCTTGACTGATGCTTTTTTAAATTTTTTTAGTCCTCGACGCCCAGGGACGTCAAATGTAGGCACCCATTGCCAGCGTCTTCACCATATGGTGCAGGACTACCTACGGGCAAGGGCAGACCTGGATACCTTTCCAGCAGATGATCCACTGGCTTACTGGGTGTTGAGATTGGATCACTGGCCAGAACTTAGCCAATATGCTATGCAGCTACTAGGTTGCCCTTCATCTAGCGTGCTTTCCGAAAGGACGTTCAGTGCCGCTGGAGGTTTTGTCACAGACAAAAGAGTGTGTCTGTCCACCGACTCTGTAGACCGGCTGACATTTATAAAAATGAATCAGTCCTGGATCAGCAGCTATCAATCCCCTGATGCTGAAGTAATGGAATAGATTGGGGATGTCCTCTTCTGCATTCACAAAACCTCCAGCACTGAACTCTTCCACAATACCACAAAAGGGTTACGGTGTGAAGGGACTTGCTGCCATGAAAGGCCCAATATTTGGCTGCACTGGCGCCTGTGCCAGATTTATATCATTTTAATTTTTTGAACCGCAGGGTCCAACCCTGCACTCTTCCACAATACCACAGAGGGGTTACTGTATGATGATACTTGCTGGCCTGGCATTAAAGGCACAATATCTGGGTGCACTGACGCCCATTACCAGATCAAAAACTTTTCAATATAGGACCACATGGTCCACCCCTGCATTCTTCCACAATACCAAAGAGGGGTTACTGTATGATGATACTTGCTGGCCTGGCATTAAAGGCACAATATCTGGGTGCACTGACGCCCATTACCAGATCAAAAAAATTTCAATATAGGACCACATGGTCCACCCCTGCATTCTTCCACAATACCACAGAGGGGTTACTGTATGATGATACTTGCTGGCCTGGCATTAAAGGCACAATATCTGGGTGCACTGACGCCCATTACCAGATAAAAAACTTTTCAATATAGGACCACATGGTCCACCCCTGCATTCTTCCACAATACCACAGAGGGGTTACTGTATGATGATACTTGCTGGCCTGGCATTAAAGGCACAATATCTGAGTGCACTGACGCCCATTACCAGATCAAAAACCTTTCAATATAGGACCACATGATCCACCCCTGCATTCTTCCACAATACTACAGAGGGGTTACTGTATGATGATACTTGCTGGCCTGGCATTAAAGGCACAATATCTGGGTGCACTGTCGCCCATTAACAGATCAAAAACTTTTCAATATAGGACCACATGGTCCACCCCTGCACTCTTCCACAATACCACAGAGGGGTTACTGTATGATAGTACTTGCAGGCCTGGCACCAAAAGCACAATATCTGGGTGCACTGCCACTGACGCCTGTATCAGATTCATATCCTCAGAGGGGTTACGGTGTGACGGCACTGTTGGGGATGCTAAAGGACCAATTTTAAGGCACCTATTGTTACTTTCATCCAAAGTCTGCATATATTTCACAATAATTTAGCCCAAAAAATCTGTAAACTTTTTCTGCATGTACGAAAATGTCTCCTCTTTTCACACAGACTGCCGCCCCAAGCAGTTGTTTATGGATAGATTAAAGGAAAAGCATTTACCGTCATATGAAACGTCATTTTTTTGTTTCTAAGTGTTTCTATACATCCTAGAAATCCGCCACTTCACGGGCAGGTTATGGGGACCTCCTAGGCACGATATTTGAAGGAATTTTTGGGTTTTATTTTTAACCCTTATTTCATGGAAAACTCACTGTCCCTTTAAAACCGTTTGTTTTTTTACTTTTTGTCCTTGTTTCCTGTCCCCCAGGGCACTACCCGGACCCCCATACACTTTTTATGGCAAATATGTAGCATATATGCCCTCTTGGAGGGCACTCTAAAAACCGAATTTTCAGCCCCATTGACTTGCATTGGGTTCAAGTTCGGGTTCGGACCCTAACAAATGGGAAGTTCGTGTTCGGGCTCGAACCGAACTCTCGGGGTGTTCGGCTCATCCCTATTTGTGAACCTATAAAAGTGAATCTCATCCTCTGTGTATATATGGCATATATCAGCAGGCCTGACAATCTTGTAACAACAAATGGATATGGGAGATTTAGCCCATGCATAGAAATTCAGCTCTATGACTACTAGGTGCACAGATGACTGTTTGAAAGGCCTCTTCAGGTGTTCTGTTCACCATAAGAAATGAGAATCTATTAGTGTGCATTTATTTTCAATTGAATCATTGTGAACAATTAATGACCTGGGTCACCACTTGTTTCCACTATCTGACTATTAGGTGTTGCATTAGAGATCTTTGTATTAGATACAAATGATTTGGATGCCCCGTTGTGCGCCAATGAAAGATTATCAGTCACCTATATAGATATAGCCACATGGCAATGGTGAATGGTCTCACCAAAGGCTAACCATATATTATTAAATGTTCCTCTTCTGGCAGTGGATCTATTTGTGGATTCCTGTAATCTTGGGGTACCTTCCTCGTCTATCGTTAACTGACTGACCCTAATGAGGTATTCCTGAAGCATCACACTGGAACAGTTTATTATTCCCTTATGGATTAGGTCTTCACTATTCTGGTCATATATCAGCCATCCTATCTGGAATAGTGTCACCATAATTTATATCCTGCACCGCACCACTAACCACAGTGATACCCCTGTCAGTATATTTATAATTATATCGCCCACATTTTTCACTGTATATGTTTTTTAGGATGTATGGTCGTTTTGATTGTCTTTTGAGTTATAATAACATTATTGGAAAGTTTTTTGTTGTGTTCCTCCTGAGCCTAATACGGTACACTAATGGTACTTTTTTTCTGAACCTTCTGTTAAGTGTATCTCAAAACTAGAGCTAAAAAAAAAAAACTATGACCAGATTTGTTTTTTTCGACCCAAAGTTAGTAAAGTGTTACTACTTTCATTAAGGAAACATAATTTTTTTGCTGTTGTTGAGTAGTGTTATCAACTAAAAAGAAAACGAAAACCTATTTTTTTTGTCCGTGCACATGTCTAGTGATGATTGAATGCATACAGGACTATTAACAGAACTATTCCAGTTGTTAACCCCTTCACTATGTAGTGATTTACCTAAAAAAACGCTTTGAGGAAACAGTGTTTTTTCTTGGGAAAATCATTTTAAACTAATTATACAGTAAGAAATATTTGAGAATATTTCCAATGTATTCCTTACTGTAATAAGCTATCTGGCAGGGAGATGTCTCCATCTGCTGGCCTAATCGAGTTACTGCAGTCCTGAGCTCCGTGCAGGATAAGATGGGAAAAAGTCTGTTAGAGATATTTCCCAGCTGGTTTTAAAAAGTGTGAGACCCTCGGGCATCGTGCCCACGGTGCTAAAACTTTGGGGGCTCCTTCTGGAGCCCAAATGCAAGTTAAATGCATTTGCAACAATGAAATTTAATTTGCAATGATACTGCACAGCTCCAGGTCGTGTTAACACAATCTTGGACTTCTGTATCTGCAACTGCTGATCATGCGCACACAATCACAGCAGTGAAGGGGTTAAATTACGGATTTCAAATGCATGTATAATTCTACACTTATTCCAATCAACCCGAAATGAATTTATCCTTGTTTTCTATCCTTCTATCTAGTGACTGAATATGGATTTAATACTTATCAGGGTTATTCAAAGAGAATCAAAAAGTCACCACACATTCGGTGACTTTTCGTTCTCTTCAATTCGGTTCCTTTTGCCGATCCCATTTCGGTGACCCTGCGGTGTATTCAGCAAGCACCACAGGGTCCCCGAATTGCAGGGAAAAGCTGCCACAAACCTGACGAAAACTAACCGCAAAACCCAGCGAATGCACGCCGAAAACCCTCAAAAACATCTGGATTAACCTGCCGAAAACCACGGAAAAACCCGAGCAGGAGCCGATCACACGCAGCGAAGCCTCCGGAAAAAGCCGACACCGCAGACAGAGCGAAGTGAATAAATTAGGAAAACAGTTTGCACGAATGATTGAAAAGTGAAACGCTGTTTGCAAAGAAACTACTGAGCGAAAATGTCTGAAATTTACATATGAGGTCCAGGGAATGATAATAAAGAGGGCTGTTACAGAAAAAATAAGTTAAAAAAAATAAAATTGGACTTTTTAACCCCTTAAGGACCCTGGACGTACCATGTACGTCATTGCAGCGGGTCTCTCTTAGACCCGCTGACGTACATGGTACGTCCTGCCGTTTTTTGAGCGCTGGAAGCGATCGGATCGCTTCCAGCAGCTCAAACGCCATTGCAGGCTGCCTGGGAGTCCAGGCAGCCGTGCAATGGCGGTTAAAAGTGCCGGGGCACCATGTGATCGCTCCCCGGAGCGATCACATCCGGTTTCACCGGAGAGGTGCCCGGCACTTCTAGAGAGCGCTGGAAGCGATCGGTATCGCTTCCAGCTGCTCTGAGTATATTACAAGGATGCCTCGACATCGAGGCATCCTTGCAATATGGTTACCTGCCGCCGGTCCGTCCGTGATCGCTCCCCCGAGCGATCACTTCCGGTAGCGGCAGGAAGTACTGAGTGCCACGAGGTATAGTGGCACTCAGTACAAAAACGATCACATCAGTGATCAGGTGCTCTGCTGGGTGCCTCGAGGGATCAAGGCACCCAGCAGAGTAAAAAAAAAGTGTAAAAAAAAGTGAAAAAAAAGTGGAAAAAAAAGTAAAAAAAAAGTGAAAAAAAAAGGAAAATAAAAATAAATAAAATAAACTGACGGTTAGGGGTAGGGGTAGGGTTAGGGTTAGGGGTAGGGTTAGGGTTAGGGTTAGGGGTAGGGTTAGGGGTAGGGTTAGGGGTAGGGTTAGGGGTAGGGTTAGGGGTAGGGTTAGGGTTAGGGGTAGGGTTAGGGTTAGGGTAGGGTTAGGGTTAGGGTTAGGGTTAGGGTTAGGGTAGGGTTAGGGTTAGGGGTAGGGGTAGGGGTAGGGGTAGGGGTAGGGGTAGGGTTAGGGGTAGGGTTAGGGTTAGGGGTAGGGTTAGGGGTAGGGGTAGGGTTAGGGGTAGGGTTAGGGTTAGGGGTAGGGTTAGGGTTAGGGTTAGGGTTAGGGTTCTAAGGGCAGGGTCATCTTGGGGCTGAGTGGGATGTTCCTAGCCTGCCTCATCAGAGAGGCAGGCTAGCAACATCCAATCAGAAGTTAGAAAAAATCAAAATAAAATTTCTAATTTGTCAGGTCAGGTCAATATTTTGTAAATATTGGCTCTGACCTCTGTGATTCTCCCTCCCTCTCCTCACTTGTGTTTTGGTGAGCGAGAGAGAGAGATCAGATTTGACAGGTTAGAGATTTTAGTGAGATTTAGTGAGATTAGAAAAATTGAGGCAGATTTAGAGAGATTTTAGGGAGATTTAGAAGAATTGAGGCAGGTTTAGAGGGATTTAGAGAGATTTAGGTGTTTATTTGTATTTTCTTGTGAAACCCAACGGTTCTTCTAAGAACCAACAATCCGCTTATATATATATAATAATTATAAAATTTTATAATCTATTATATATAATGTCTGAGAGGGTGTACAGCGCCGAGGAGGCATATGCCATCCTGGCGTCAGAATCTGAGGCATCTGCGTCAGACTCAGACCCTCATTTCGACCCCGCTAATTGCTCAGAGACGTCGCTAGATACATTATCTACGCTGGCTGATGTATCTAGTGATGTTTCTGATGCAGATCCTGGGTCACCACCTGCCAGCAGGAGACGCACAGCTCCAGCTGAGGAGTGGGTAGTGCCTCATCGCCAGAGGCCAGATATCCCTCCTTTCACGGCAAATCCTGGCATCAATATTGATGTTGCAGGATTTACCGCCACACAGTTTTTGCAGGTGTTTATGGGGGATGATTTGTTGGGCCACATCGTGGCCCAATCAAATCTGTATGCCCATCAGCATTGTGCTGCGAAGCCAGACTCCTACTTGGCAAGGCAGCAATGGACCCCGCTAGATGTGCCAGAATTTCTGAAATTCTGGGCACTTACTATGCTGAGGGCATCATAAAGAAGCCCTCAATTTGCTCCTACTGGAGCAGTAGCCCCATCTGCTCTACCCCCATTTACCCCCAATCAATGTCACGTAGAAGGTATGAAAACCTTTTGCGTTTCATGCACTTCAGTGACAACAGCCTGTGCCCCCCTAGAGAGCATCCCCAGTTTGACAGGCACCAGACTTTTACATTTTATTCGTACATTTTTATGTTCTACAATTGGTGCTGTATTTTGCCAAAATCCTGGCAAACCTATGCATGGGGGGCATGGGTGTACTCAGGAGACCTTGCAGAAAACAACCTGGAGAGTTTTCATGCAGTAACAAACAACAGTGTCTCCTAAATCACAGTCCAAAACTGATGTGGGTGTGAAAATGAAAAATGACCACCAAACTGTATCCAATTTGTTTGGAGCAAACGGATGCATCCATAGCATAAAAACACTCCATTTACAATACTTTGGGTGTTAGCTTACCAAATATATGCACGTTCATAAAACTGGGGTATGTAAAAAGGCCCCTAAAAAGACGATAAGCAAAGAAGATACTGTATGTCAAATTAGAAAATTGACAAGCACATGTCAAAGATTGGCGTAGCACCCCAAAAACAACAGAACAAATCTATATATGGGTGGTATCAATTTACTCAGAAGATGTTGCTGAACATATTTTGGGGTGTTTTTTGGCAGTAACCCATAACTGGATTTGACAATTCATGCCTAAAGTACAATGTGTGTGAAAAAATAACACAAAAAGTGACTACCTGAAAGTTTGACATAGAGCTAGTGCATGGAAAGTGTTAAAATACAACTCTTTGAAGCACCCCAGGGTGTGCCCTTTCTAAAAATATATGGTTTGATGGGGGTAAATTACTTTGGCCGGCTTCAAAAATGTCCCAAATAGGACATGGGTGCATGATGACGAAATGTGAAAATTCCAAGTTGGAAAACTGAAATGCGCACCCCCCAAATAAGGCCTATTAGCCCCCAAATGACCCGACATACCTATACATGGGTGGTATCAATTTACTCAGAAGATGTTGCTGAACATATTTTGGGGTGTTTTTTGGCAGTAACCCATAACTGGATTTGACAATTCATGCCTAAAGTACAATGTGTGTGAAAAAATAACACAAAAAGTGACTACCTGAAAGTTTGACATAGAGCTAGTGCATGGAAAGTGTTAAAATACAACTCTTTGAAGCACCCCAGGGTGTGCCCTTTCTAAAAATATATGGTTTGATGGGGGTAAATTACTTTGGCCGGCTTCAAAAATGTCCCAAATAGGACATGGGTGCATGATGACGAAATGTGAAAATTCCAAGTTGGAAAACTGAAATGCGCACCCCCCAAATAAGGCCTATTAGCCCCCAAATGACCCGACATACCTATACATGGGTGGTATCAATTTACTCAGAAGATGTTGCTGAACATATTTTGGGGTGTTTTTTGGCAGTAACCCATAACTGGATTTGACAATTCATGCCTAAAGTACAATGTGTGTGAAAAAATAACACAAAAAGTGACTACCTGAAAGTTTGACATAGAGCTAGTGCATGGAAAGTGTTAAAATACAACTCTTTGAAGCACCCCAGGGTGTGCCCTTTCTAAAAATATATGGTTTGATGGGGGTAAATTACTTTGGCCGGCTTCAAAAATGTCCCAAATAGGACATGGGTGCATGATGACGAAATGTGAAAATTCCAAGTTGGAAAACTGAAATGCGCACCCCCCAAATAAGGCCTATTAGCCCCCAAATGACCCGACATACCTATACATGGGTGGTATCAATTTACTCAGAAGATGTTGCTGAACATATTTTGGGGTGCTTTTTGGCAGTAAACCTTAAAGTTCACAGTACATGTATTCTTAAATTGCGTTCAAAAAAAAAAAATCACCAAATTTTTTTTTTCCCTCAAACTTTGGCATAGATTTGTGGTAAAATGGTTTGCATGGAAATAGTCAAAATACCCCAAGTTTAATACCTTGATTTGTGTACTTTAAAAAAATATGTATATGTGGAGGGTTATTCAGGAATTAGTGACAGATATCAGTGTTACAATGTCACTAGCACTAGTTTTGAAAATAAACTCTTTGGAAATGGCAAAGTGCTACTTGCACTTATTGTTGCATAAAATAAGGAAAAAAGCGAGGAATATGTAAACATTGGGTATTGCTAAACTCAGTACTAAATTTAGAAACTACCAAGGAATGAATTTTATTTGACGGTTGTTGATACATAAGAAATTTTGGGGGGCAAAGTTCGAAAAAGTGGTGTTTTTTCAATTTTTGTGTCATATTTCACAATATTTTTTATAGTAAATTATATGAAATGATGAAAAAAATGGTATTTTTATAAAGTCCATTTAGTGACGAGAAAAACAGTGTAAAATATGTGTGGGTTACATAAACGAGTAAGAGGAAAATTTGACGTAAACACTAAGAGCGCAGAAACGTAAAAACAGCAGCGGTCACGAACGGACGGATTTGTGTAAAACCGCCCGGTCCTTAAGGGGTTAAAAAAAAAAAAATCCCGAAAAATGCTTAAAATATCCTAAAAAATCTATAAGTAAAGAGACTCTTTACTGCAGAATTTTATAATGAACGGTTTATTAGATATTGAATTAAAACGGGAATATTTTTAACATATTCCTGAATAAACTTGCCGAATTAAACCACCGAATGGCAGGGCATTAGGGGAACCTTTCACTGCTGGTTTGTGTTCTCTGAATAGACGAAGCAGTGCTTTTTCATGGGGATTTCACTACCCTCGAACAGGCACCGAACAGGCACCGTATGTGCAGGCAATTCGCCAGGATTTGGCGAATTGCCTGCTCTCTGGATAGCCGAATGGCCTGGAAAGGTAACCGAACTCCGATTTTCAGCGTTCGGTTACCTTTCTCAAGCAATTCGGAGCTCTTTGAATTACCCTGTATGTCTTTTTTGAGCACTGAATTCAGCAGATACCTCACTCCAGCTGAAAATGTAGTGTGTCCTAGGTTTACACCTGTCCGCATAAGCCATATATTGTCTGTCTATCTAGTGTGTGTGTATGAATCTATCCACATGTAGCATATACTGTCTGTCTATCTAGTGTGTGTGTGTGCATCCATCCACAAATAACATATACTGTCTGCCTGTCTGTCTATCTAGTGTGTGTGTGTGCATCCATCCACAAATAACATATACTGTCTGCCTGTCTGTCTATCTAGTGTGTGTGTGTGCATCCATCCACAAATAACATATACTGCCTGTCTGTCTATCTAGTGTGTGTGTGCATCCATCCACAAATAACATATACTGTCTGTCTGTCTATCTAGTGTGTGTGTGCATCCATCCATCCACAAATAACATATACTGTCTGTCTATCTAGTGTGTGTGTGTGCATCCATCCACAAATAACATATACTGTCTGCCTGTCTGTCTATCTAGTGTGTGTGTGCATCCATCCACAAATAACATATACTGTCTGTCTGTCTATCTAGTGTGTGTGTATGCATCCATCCACAAATAACATATACTGTCTGTCTGTCTATCTAGTGTGTGTGTGCATCCATCCACAAATAACATATACTGTCTGTCTGTCTATCTAGTGTGTGTGTGCATCCATCCATCCACATATAACATATACTGTCTGTCTGTCTATCTAGTGTGTGTGTGTGCATCCATCCACAAATAACATATACTGTCTGTCTGTCTATCTAGTGTGTGTGTGTGCATCCATCCACAAATAACATATACTGTCTGTCTGTCTATCTAGTGTGTGTGTGTGTGCATCCATCCATCCACATATAACATATATTGTCTGTTTGCCTATCTAGTGTGTGAATATGTATACACAAACACAACTTCTTTTTTGTGACTGAAAAGTACTTGCTAGAATGGGCTGATGGAGACGTTGTCACAGGTGTAAGTCAGGCCTATATTTAAAACCCTTCAGCAAAAGTAAACCGTAGAGACAGGAGACAACATTGGAATTCCACTGTGACGTTTCTGTAACACTTCATTAAGGTGGGTGAAATTGGATCAATTTCAGAAACGTAATGAAGCAGTAATGAAGAGAGACTGCTGCATTACCAGCAATACTTCACAGTTAAGGTTTTCCTCCATTTCTAGATCCATGGGACTTTGACGACTAACTAACCCTCCCTTTAAATGCACTCATCATCATCAACATCATCATCGTCATCTTCATCACACTTTCCATTTATTTAACTGTTCCATCAGCATTAAGGACCTTAAAACGTGAAATTAAGGAAGCATTAATTACATTTTTATCTGGTGGCGGATTGTCATTAGAGGAGGAAACAGTCACTCCTTAAGTATCATCTATTTAATCAACAAAAAAACTAAAATGTCATTAAGACTAGACTACGTAAGACTGGATTGGATGAAAGTTTTCTACCATGAGGAGAAAGATCTAAGGGAAAGAGAAGAGGGTTCTTTGCCTGTAACGTATTGTATTGTGTGCAGCTGTATTGTACGTATTGTATTGTGTGCAGCTGTATTGTACGTATTGTATTGTGTGCAGCTGTATTGTACTTATTGTATTGTGTGCAGCTGTATTGTACGTATTGTATTGTGTGCAGCTGTATTGTACGTATTGTATTGTGTGCAGCTGTATTGTACGTATTGTATTGTGTGCAGCTGTATTGTACGCATTGTATTGTGTGCAGCTGTATTGAACGTATTGTATTGCCATGCAGGGCCTATAAATCCAGTAAGAATAAGTAATGCCTGCGATGATATAATTCATATTAAAACCTGTAGGGCTCTATTAAATTCTTTGCGCAAATGTTAACGCGTGCGCAAAAACGCATTAGGCTAGGGTCAGACGAACGCAGTGCGAACGCGCGTGCAGCCGTACTTTATCACAGCCGTAGTAGCAGCAAATGACGGGCAATGACGGGCAATATAAGGAGTATGGCCGCACAAAAGTGCGGCCGCGCAACGCAAGCGGCAAACGAACACATTTTTTCAAGAACGTGATACCGCTAGTACTGACGTACAGAGTGCGCTGCACCCGCATAGAGGCGTGTGTGCGTGATTAGGAGACGTCAGACGCTGCTAATGTCCGGCCTACATATTGTCGCAAAAAGGGTTTTATTGATGATCCGAACAAAATCACGGACAAAAATGCGCATCGTATGACTGCTATCGCGTATTCCGTGAAAAAATAAGTCCATTCGTTCAAACGCACTTTTTCACGGACGACGCAAAAAATGCGTTCGTCTGACCCTAGCCTTAACGCTAGGGGAAAAACCCTTTGCGCAGAACGTCGTATTACAATGTCCGCGCAAAAAATGCGTGTTAACGTCTACCGCTGGTGAACTTGCGTGAACCCTTTGTGAGCGTAATGTACGTTGCGCGTCCTATACTTAACATTGTGAGCGCAGAGGCGTTTTTGCGCTGGTACGCGAATGGTATTACAATCTATGCGCAAATTTTAACAGACAACGTTTGTGCGCATAATTTTAATGTCTTTTAAAAGCTGGTGTTAATGGCAAATCTGAACATTAGAGATGTGCGTTTCGGGTTTCGGAATTTCAGAATTTTCACGAAATTTCCCGATTCGTGTTTTCGGATGCGGACGATTTTCCGAAAATGTTTAGATCCGAAAATGGCAGATCCAAAAAGTTTTCCGAGCCGAAACATTTTCGGAATTTTCGAATGTACTTGAAATGTGTCAAATCGAAATTTATTGGTTTGAAACGAGGAGAACAGGCGTTCCGAAAAAACGAAAATTTTCGAAAATACGAAAAGTCGATACAAAAAAGGAGCTAAGTGACACGAAAATACGAAAAATGGTCGAAATTCCGAGAAAAAATTTACACGAAAAACGAGTCGAGCCGAACCGAATCGAAACAGAAATCGGTCGAAACGAGCCGAATCGAAAAGTTTAAAAATCCGAAAAATCGAATCGAACCGAAAAAAAATCGGTGCACAAGCCTACTGAACATCCTGGCCGAAACAAAATACACCAGCCCGAAAAAAAAATACAGCAAAGTATAGTTACATATTCTACACATACCCAAACAATAAAATTGAGACGTTGTGTGTGTTTTTATCATTGCTGCAGCATATATACTCAGATTGATTTTGACAGGCGCAAAAACTGAACAGGAGACAATTGTGGTTCTTAATTCTGATTGGCTGAATTGCGTTAAAAAACAGTCCGCACACCGATTTCTGCACGCAACGTTAATGCGGGTGCGTTTTTGCACGTCTTTTTTACGCGTGTTATTTTTTGACGGATGAAAAATGCGCACGGATTATAATACCAGCGTTATTTTTCACGCATTAACGTTTAACGCTACCCGCAAAAAAAATAGCAATGAATTTAATAGAGCCCGTAAAGTTTTGTAGATGCGGCATTGTGTGAGAAAAAAAATGTAGCATACAGAATCATATAAAGAAAGACAAACCTCAGCACTTTGACAAAATCCAGTTAAGCCCATCACTACCGATATCGAGATATCTCGGGCTTCAAAGGTACCATCTGGTGCCCCGATATCGAGATACCTCGATCTGCTGATCTGCAGCCCAAAAGCAAATTAAATTTGTTTGCTGCAAACGAATTTCATTTGCTGCAAACAAATTTTGTTTGCTTTTGGGCTGCAGAAGGTGCCCCCATAGTTTTAGCCCTGTGGACTTACTGTAATGCTCAAAGAGCTAAAACTGTAAAATCGGCTGATGATTGCTCTGAAATATCGGACTTTCTAGAGACAATGCTGGGAGAAAACTAACAGGGTTATTCAGAGAGCGTGAAAAGCAGGTGAATGACTGGAGAATGAAAAATTCTAGGTCAAAATATCCAAACCAGAAAAATTCTCCCTTTCATCTCACTTTCCAAATCGGCTATTTTGACCTACAATTTTTAATTCTCCAGTCATTCTCCAGTCATTCTCCTGCTTTTCACACTCTCTGAATAACCCTGTAAGAAAATACACCAGCCGCTCAAACCTCTAACTCAATTTGGCAGTAGATGGAGCCATCTACTGGCCAGACATAGGTTATTTACAGTAAGGAATACAATGGTTATAAGCTCAAATATTTCTTACTTTATAATTAATTTAAAAAAATTATTTTACAAAAAAACACTGGTTTCTGACCATGCCTTTTTGGAAAATCTCATGGTAGTGAAGAGGTTAAGCGATGAAGCCCCTAATCTGACAGGCCAGTCGTTAGAATAGCTGGATCTGAACTGAACCCTCAGGGACAAGAGAAAGATCGCAGTACAAATACAAAGCCAGATGCTGGTACACAGATTCAGTATAATAATTAACAATACTGGGAACATAGAGAAAAACTAAAGTCCAGATACCATAGCCAGAGTCAGTACACAGAATCAGTATAAACCAAACAGGGACATGAGCAGAAACCAGAACCGAGAATACTTAGCCAGGGCTCAAATCAAAGGATCACAGAAATACAGAAACGTGGTGAGGGTTCACTGGAAACCACGACGGGGCACAGAGCACTTTAAGTTGCTCCTATTTAAAGCCCTACTAGGTCTCAGATCAGGTGCTGTAGACCCAGAGATACTAGATTGCCAGAATGGCGCCCTCTCTGTCCAGGAAGCCTAACTGCAGCACCGCCAGCTGGTGTAACAGTATAAAACACAGAAGAGCAGTCTTTCATCGACACTCGCTTCCACCAAAACATATCTGATAATAGTCAGCTTTTATATATGATGTTATTATAATTATTCCACACATTGGGTGGTTTTTCAACATATGCTGTAAAGTTTGGATTATCCACTTTTTCAAAATAACTGGCCAACAAAACTCTCCTCCAACTCTAGTCTTGGAACCAGCATAGTCTAGAACATAAGCAGAGAAAGGGACCACATTGCGCAGTGAATGGTGGCACTGACCCTATATATCCCATATGGGTTACTTACCATATAAAGGAGCCTATATCCTGGCTCCCAGAAGATACGCTTGTGGGGTTTTATATGGGCAACCCTCATCCTTTTTGTAGGTATGCCATCTTGTTGCCGCTCAAATCAATCAATCCAGATAAAAAATGTATAGAGATTTATTAGCAATAAAATAAAACAAAAAAACGTAGAATCAATCTACCTTAAAAAAATGCATGCAATAGACTAATAAAAACTGATAAATGAGACGCGTTTCGCTGGTTTGGAATCTGGCATCATCAGTCCGTATAATATCTTTTATACTATTTTATATTATACTGACCGATGAATCCGTATTCCAAACCCTAAATCATCTTTTCTTGGATTGACAGTATAGTTGTTTTTGCTAACTTTTTTCAGAACAGATAGAGACTATTAATACTGAGGTCGATTTCTTTATGCCATCTTTCCACTTACATATTATCTTGCGACAAGAAGCATAGTGCATTTTTATCCCTGCCATGTGCTTTGTTTTTGTTTGTGCAATGCAGAATGCCTTAAGAATGCCGTTTTAAAATGTTACCTTTTAATTTATACGCTTTTGTCATTACAAAAATGCACCATAAGTAGATGTAAAGAATCAAGGTCCTTGTTCTTAAAAACATACTGTTCAACAATGGCTCAGGTGCTTCAGGACCAAGGAAACAGAGATGAGGACACACATGGGACGTAGCAGAAAGGCAGATGTTTTGTTTACGTGAAAGGAGTCAGAAGGCTTTGACATACTGTTTGAAGAGTTTGTACATTGAGATAAAAAATATTGAAAATAAAAATCAAAGCTGTACTTATCCTGAGGTTAAGAGGAAGGAGGATGAGTCAGCAACAGAAATTACTTACTTAGAAGAGTCATATATGTTCAGGGCATTTTTAACCTCCTCACTACAAGCCGTGTTCTTGAGCAAAATATTAATCATAACATATATTTGAAACATAGGATGTACAGTTAGCATTTAAAAATAGGGTGAAATGGCAAATGTTCATAGATTGTATAGATGTGCATTTGTCTCAGAAAAAAATCGGAATTTGTAGCAAAATTTGATAATTCGGAGTTCGGAAGTACTTCCGAATAACGAATCGATACGATACGAATTCGAAACGAAACGGTATAAAACTAATTTATTTCGTTTTATACTGTGTCATCATCATAAAAGAAAAATTTGAATAATTGATATCAACTATCGAATTTGAAATGAACTATCAAATACATATCAACTATCAAATTTGAAATGACTGTCAAATTGATATCAATTATCGAATTGATCTTAACTTACAATACAAGTAATAGTCAGCAAAGGACTTTATGAAAAAAATTAATTTTGTTTCACTGTTTAATTTGACTCAAATACTAAATCTGTGACACAGCTTAAAATTTAACCCTAGCTTTTCTTTTAACAGCAAAATTTGATTAATCAGGGTTTTATTTAGTGATCCAAAATTCGAATTGACATCAACTATCGAATTGATATATGAAATTCGAATCGATTCGAAATTTCAAATCGATTCGAAAATTTCAAATCGATCCAAAACTAAACGAAACAAAATTAGTTACAAAATTCCAAAAACAAAATTATTTAAAAACGTAATGAAACAAAACTAAACTAAACAAATTTTGCAGCCATGCACATCCCTAATAGAGACTGTTATTCTAAAATTGGTTAGATATTAAAATAATGTAAATTCACTCATTTATCATTTTTCATGTAGTCGTTTATCCTTTACAGAAACATTGCTGGGATGAAAGGTTCTAAACTAGATGGCATCCCTTATCTTGCACAACATCATAAGGGGTCTGCATTATCAACATACAGGCAGAAATGGTCTTTGTGTCAAATACAGTAACTGTGTGATGAAGAAAGATAATAAAAATGGTCAGATCTTCTGCATGTGAGGATTTGTAGTGACCATAATACATAAATAAACATTTATTTATTTATTTTAAATTTTGAAATCCTTGTGTGTCTGTTACAATCCTATAAGTATGGTGCGCTGTGCAGGTTAGGCATATTATAATATCACTATTTGACTTCAGCATAAAATATTTCCTATTGATTTAGTAAAATGCGTCAACACTGATGAATACTTAGATAGAATATTGCACTAGCAACTCCTACTTAATGAATGGCATTTGCAGCACTTACTATAAAATGGAATATTTTATGTCGGAGTTAAAAAATAATATAGAAGGCCAGGAAAATCAATTTTAGAATTAGAATCATTGTGTTACTTGTATTTCTAAATGATGTCGCTGTCAGTGAACTCAGGAAGGTTGCCATGAACATCATATGTTGTAATTAGATTTTCTGAAAGAATTTGACAAAGTTCTGCATCAGAGGTTAATGAATAAAAGACAGATTGATTGAATAAAAGATGACAGATTGAAATGAACGCTGGCCAGCTTCCAGAAAACCTGGTTAAAAAAAATATATATATAGATATATCTTTTATGTAATTCAAGGAAATATTTTTTTTGCAATACCAAATTGATGTTTAAAATATATATTTTATAGAGGTTAACCCTTTTAAAGATTTTTTTATAAATTTTTTAACCCTAAACTCTGTTGAAAAAATTATGGGAATTTAGTAAACAAAATATGGCCATAAATTGCTTAAGCCTGTCACTTCGTCAATGTATCCCATTGCGACAGGTCCTACTCTTGTCACTTTATGATCACATTTATGGGATTAACTCGCTTGCTGAGGACAGAATCCTTTTTGGGGCTACCAGCGATTCAAGGTTAAATAGAACCTGCAAATGGAACACCTGAGGCCTTCGCTAAGAAGGTTGTCAGCCCTCTTCATGTAAAATCCAACAGCCACAACAGCAACATTCTTCCTGTACTAAACATAACAAATGGGTGCTTCTCAAGACATCTCGCGATGGGATACATTGATGCTGTGAAAGACTTAAGCAATTTATGGCCATATTTTGGGAACTAAATTCCCATAATTTTTTCAACAAACGTTAGGGTTAAAAATTTGGTAAAAGCCTTTAATAGGGTTAAAATCTTTAGAAGGGTTTAAATCTTTAAATCTGTGAGTTGGTGTGTTCTTTTCATGGTTTGTTGTATTTTTCTGTCTTGAAAAGCAGAAAAGCACCCATTTGCTATGTCGGGGTATTTATTATGACGTGTACTTTCTCATATATATATATATACAGTATATAATTAATGACAGTGCCTCCAATACCAATGTAATAATTTGGTTATTTCCTCTTAATATAAGAATTAATAACCTATCGATTTAATATACGTCTATAACAAATACATAATGCTTTATCTAGAGTTCTTTTGAGTCTATGTAGATATTTTTAGACACAATAAATCATTCAAGATGATACGAGACTACGTAACAGTAAAACAAACCGAATAAGGATTTATTCACACCATCAAGTCCCGTACAATCACATGTTGTCAATTGATCAAGCAATATACGATTTATGAGTACATATAGGCAATGATTATTTAGTAGTGATACTGCGACAAGCTATAATCTACTTGACAATCAGCTAAATTTGCAAACCTCACCCCTCATTCAAATGTATGAATCAATTATTTGTTCTATTCCGAGTTCTTTTCCACCATCACTAACGATAAATATTGAGCTGTCTATTGGCCTGTGGTGCTGAATACACCAGATGCAGCACCACAGTCAATTGACAGGGACAGGGTGCTTTGTGAAACAGAAAAACTAAGCTGGTTCATTTTCATAATTACGTTTGTAATTTGGAGATCAATTCGAAGTTTAGGATCACTAAAACAAAACCAATAAATCCTGCTCAATTACTGTTAGATTAGGGTTAAACATGAGGGTTAAAAGGCAAGCTAGGGATAAATTACCGTTTCGCTGCAGTGTGCATAGGGGAATCCTTCAATCAATGGTTCTCTTGTGAAACAGTATAACGAATACATTTCGTTATATACTATTTTGTTTCTTTTTCATTTCAATTTGGATGAAACTAATTTGTCATTTCGGACGTACTTCCAACATACAAATTAACAAAATTTAAGATGAATTGAGATTTGTTACGAAACGAATGCACACCTCTAGTATTGATCTAATTGTGATCAAATTGAAGTACCCTTGGATATAGAATGAGTTCTGCGCCAGGTAATACATTGTATTCCTCAGTTTCATTCAATGCTGTTTACATATCCCATCCATGAGTTTTGATTTACAACAGAATTGCTTGAGAATAGTTATTTTCCCAGTCTCTGAACAATACATTGTTGATTCGCTTTGTCTACGAAATCTGACAAGGGAATCTTTATTTGGGCTTTTGTAAAGACCTCGGAGTTCTATTGTCTGAGAACCTCATTCTGTTTACCAGGTGTTAGGAATAAAACAGGCTGTTTCCTTGAAAGAAATTCAAAGCATTTGTGTGATCAGTCTTACTAAAATATCAAAAATATGCAGAGCCATATTACATTCTCTGCGCAAATGCGCTCGCGCAATTTTTTTTGCACGCAGTGTCCAGCGTTATCGCGCAAAAATTAACGTGATATTCGGATCCGAATGCATTTTCTCATCCGTCAAAAAATAACGTTAGTAAAAAAAACGCGCAAAACGAAGTGTAATACGCGCGCAGTAACGTTGTACGTAAATCAGTGCGCGGACTGTTTTTTTCGCGGGATTCAGCCAATCAGAATTAAGAACCTTAATTGACATCAATTCACCTTTATTGACTCACTAAACGTTTTTGCGCCTGTCAAAATTAATCTGAAGTATACATGCTGCAGCAATAAAAAAAATATGCACGAATTCACAATTTTTTGTTTGGGGATGTGTAGAATGTGTAGGTGTGTAGAATATGTAGAATACTGTGCTGTATTTCTTTTTTGTGCTGGTGTATTTGGTTTCGGCCAGAATGTTCAGATTTGCAGTTAACACCAGGTTTTCAAATACGTTAAAATTATGTGCGCAAACGTTGTTCGTAGGAAGTAGCGCATCTATTGAAATACCTTCCGCTTAACGCATTTGCGCTCACAATGTTAAGTATAGGATGCGCACAGTTCATCACGCTCCTGCAAGTCCATCCGCGTCAAACGATAACGCGCATCGTTTGAGCGAAAGTTGAAATACGACGTTCTGCGCAAATGGTTTTGTCCTCACGCAAATGCGCATTTGCGTGCGCGCAAAACTGATGCGCAAGGAATACAATATGGCCCGTAAAGTTTTATGTCAAATGTTCTAACATTTTATATATTTATTGTCAAATTATCTCAGATTAAATTAGGCTAAAAGTTATATTGCATTAAATAGAAAGAATTGGGGTGGATCTGTAAATGTGTCATGCTTTGGTATCGTAGGTTTGTTTGGAGTCCAGTATGCAGATACTCATATGTAAGAGATTGGAAGAAAAGTTATTTCTGGCTATCTGGCTCCTGTGAATATCAGAAGAACTTCAATACCTGAAGCTTGGATAAAGCCTATTGTATGGAGTTTGGCCATTCCCATATATAATATATGGAGATGAAGACAGTATTACAACAAGAATTCTAAGTGTATGTGGTATTTACCTGAAATCTTGAGTGCGCTGTACCCTTTCTCTACACTGTGATTTTTTTGACTTAGTCAAATTTGGTTTTGTGGGGAAACCACCATTGGGGTATTTGGCGACTAATATCGTTATATTGAGGGGATTTCTTGGTGTGGCGCTCCACTGATTCTGGCTATAACCCTTCTGAAGATGTTCGTGAATGTATTCTTTCAGAATGTTAATCTCTGGCTCGGATAAGGGTATATTCGGCCATAGGGGATAGCGGCCGCAGGAAGGAGGTCTATCGGGCAATCATAGACCCGTGAGAAGGAAGAGTCTCTGCTTTCGTCTCGTTGGAGACGTCCTGGTATTCTGTGTAGGCGGGTGGAATGATGACATTTTTTTTCCATGTGTATATCTAGAACAGAATTGATACTTTTAACGGTTTGTTTCATACACTGTTGGAGACAATGGGGGGAAATAAACGATATTGTTCCTGGTCCCCAACGTATTGTTATGGATAAGAATATGTATCTGCTTTAATAATATTCAAAGGCCTAGAAAAATGCTCATTTAAGTGGTTAATATGTCTTTAAGAACTGAATTAATAAAACTGTCTTTTCAGAGAGAATCAAAATGTATCTTGCGTAACTCCTCTGTTTCAACAGAATAGCTAACCGGAAGATCATGAGGATCCCTATTTCGGTACCAGGAGCAGGGCGAGGGACATCCTGTATCCTGTAACACAATGTATCTGGAACAGGACTTCGCCAACACCCATGATGGCGAAGTACGGCTGACGTTTGTCAACGACGCAAAATACTTTGACATTTGGAAACAGCTGATATTTGACTTTCGTTTCTATGATCTAATCCATAATGAGTTTGCAATTTTACTGCTGATGTTAAATAAAATATTAGTTAACGCCCCTGCTTCCGCACCAACTGGCATAAAAGCATGTATCTTTCAATAAAGAAAAGGAGAAGTCACTTGGCTTTGACCAAGAGAGGCTGCATAGACCTATTTGTTGTCTGTGTCAATTTCTTTAAGTGCGCACTTGACTTACCTGATTTCTCCAACAATTAGAACAGAGACTGGCATCCGAGGGACGGATAGCGTCCATTTCAGTATGACTGGATCATGGGTGCGTAACCAGGGTAATCCCAGGATAACTTGAAATACTGGTGAGGCAACTAAATCAAAGGAATCATTTTCCCTATGGTTATTACCGATAGACATTTTCATAGGAAAGGTTTCTAGGGTGACCAACCCTGATTTTAATGAAGAGCCATCAACCAATTTCACGTGAACAGGGTGCTCTTTATTGATTAAAGGTACACACAATTTAGTGGCAAGTGATAAGTCCATGAAGCTGCCGCTAGCGCCGGAGTCAATCATGGCGGGTAGGGTGAGGCATTGGTCATTCCACTGTAGGAAGATAGAAATAAACAAATGTGGGGCGATCATCAATGGTTCACTTTGAGGATCAATTGTGGAAGGGATATTCATTCTCTTACCTCCACATTCCGTCTTTTCAGGGCAGAAACAGACGGTGTGGCTGGCTTGACCGCAATATAGGCAGAGACGGTTCGATCTACGATGTGCCATTTCTTCCGGTGGAAGCCGTCTGTCGGTTGCTCCAATCTGCATTGGTTCCTCTTGGGCGGTAAGAGGTGCATAAGGTACCAAAGCCCTGGTGGTATCAGGAGGTGAAGGAGGCAGAGCACGACGTGGTTGCACGGACATAGACAGATTTCTTTCTTGCCGTCTTTCGCAGAGTCGTCGGTCTATAGATATGGCTGCTTGCATTAGTAGATCCAACGTTGGTGGAGTGCCAATCCGGGCTAATTCATCTTTTAATTGGTCAGATATACCGCTGCGAAACTGGTTGATAAGGGCTATCTCATTCCAGGCGGTGTCAAGGGCGTACTGCTTGAACTCCATAACATAGTCCTCTACAGGACGGCGACCTTGTTTGAGGGCCTTGATCTCTCGCTGTGCGGTATCTTGACGAAAAGGGTCATCGTATATATCGTTTAGAGCCAACAAGAAGGTCTCACAGGTATCAAGGAGTGGGCTTTGGAGTCTCAGTAGTTGATGGGCCCATGATTGTGGTTCTCCTGAATGCAGCGATATAACAGTTTGAACCTTAACGTACTCATTACAGAAGGTACGAGGCTTTAATGAGAACAGCATCTGGCAACTGGTCACGAAGGATTGGTATGAGCGACGGTCCCCGTTGAATCGCTCCGGTAGGAGGACGGGAGGTTCAAGGGCCATAGAAGCAGTAGCAAAATCATCTTTGGCTTGTACTCGTACTTGTAATGCTGCGTGGCTTACTTGCAGCTCTTGTACTGATTGGGCGATGGCCGTCACCTGTTGTGTTAGGGTATGCAAGGCACCAGCCACATCTGCGGGCTCCATGTCATGGCTCAGTCGTTCTGTCATGCTTTGGTATCGTAGGTTTGTTTGGAGTCCAGTATGCAGATATAACTTGATGGGGAAAGTGCAATAGATGTCACCTGGGATGGAATTCGTGTCGGTTCAGGCAGAGTTCGTTCTTGAGTGAGGGAGGAAGCCAGGAGTCGCTAGCTGGGAGGTCAATCAGAATTGAGCGCGGTACAAAAGGAGGTAGGCTGGAGACGTAGTCAAGTGGAAGCAAGGGTTCGTTTAACAAGGGTTCAAGCAGGTAGTAAATGCAGGGAACTTGGATAGCCTAGGGAGACAACAGGGAGCTGATGACTGAGCATCTTTCCTTTGGTGTTTCGAACTTTTATGGTGCACAGGTAATGGGCGCCGCCCGTTTGTCTGGAAGGGGCCCCTCCCCTGCCTCCTCTACCCACTGGGTCTCCCCAGGCTCCATCCGGAACCCACAGAAGCCACGCCCCGAAGGTGAGTCGGGAGACGCCGCCCCCCCAAATCCTGCCGAGACTCGAGAGTCCAGGAGGAGGAACACGCCCCACACCGCCCACGAGCGATGACAACCACGTGGGAGGCCGATGGAAGGGAGAGAGACGCAGCGGGGGAACCCCAGCGCTGGACCGAAAAGTCACCGCAACCCATGGTAAGGGAGCTCCCAATGCCCGACGTCCCCCAATATGGAAGACGCCGACGGTCGCCAAGGCATGACACAGCCCCCCCCCCACAATGCGAGCCCTCTGGGGGAGCAAAGGACCCGGTTTGGTCGGATAGGAATGGTGAAACCGATGAAGAAGATGAGGTGTGTGCACATTCACAGCTGGTTCCCAGGACCTTTCCTCCGGACCGTATCCCTTCCAATGGATCAGATACTGGAGTTGGCGACGTCTGTATCGAGAATCCAGGATACAATGTATTTCATACTCGGGTTCACCGTCGACTGGAAGAGGTGGAGGTTGTGCGTTAGTTTGTGAGGAAAAGGAAGGTGCTGTCCAGGGTTTGTGGAGCGTGACGTGGAATACCGGGTGAAGATGTAGGTTGTCGGGTAATTGAAGACGGATAGCGGTCGGAGACACTATGGCTGCAACAGGAAAGGGACCTATATATGCGGGTCCTAACTTTTTTGTAGGACAAGTGAGCCGAAGGTTTCGGGTAGAGAGCCATACCTTTTGATCCACCATATATGCGGGAGGCGGTCTGCGTTTCATATCTGCGTATGCTTTGTAAGTGTCTTGTGCCTGTTGTAGAAGACGTTGAGCTTGACGATGTCCGTCGCGTACTGTTCCCATCTGAGGCAAGTCGGGGAGAAGACTAGGGTGATAGCCATAGTTAAGAAAGAAAGGAGACTCACGTAGTGACTGATGGTGTCCGGAATTGTAGGCGAACTCGGCTGCTGGTAATAACTCTACCCAATCATCTTGTAAATGAAAGGTATAGCATCGAAGATACTGTTCCACGATTTGATTTGTCCTCTCGGTCTGTCCGTTCGTCTGTGGATGATAAGCAGCTGCCAGTTTCACATGTATCTTTAGCGAGAGACAAAACATTTTCCAGAAGCGGGAGGTGAATTGTGACCCCCGATCCAATAAGATGGAGGTGGAATCCCGCTGAGACTCGAGAGTCCACTGTGGGACCCGGAAGGAGGACCGCGCCCCACGCCGCCCGCGAGTGATGACAACCATGCGGGAGGCCGATGGAAGGGAGAGAGACGCAGCGGGGGAACCCCAGCGCTGAACCGAAAAGTCACCGCAACCCATGGCAAGGGAGCTCCCAATGCCCGACGTCCCCCAATATGGAAGACGCCGACGGTTGCCTTGACACCTCGGCCGCGCCGTGGGGAAAAGGCATGACAAAATGCAATAAAACCGTAATGGTGCAGTATGTTAACAAAAAGGTTAAAAATCAGGCCCTCTAGAACCTCACTCACTTGATGTAGGAGTAAAATAGGCACATCACAATATTATCCATCGGTCACTCTGGAACTCCAGGACTCTCAGGATTCACGGACTCAAGGATACAAAGTTCCAGAAGGATCACCAAGAATATAAGTGATTTAAAAAGGTTGTTTTTTTTGGTAAAACATTCCAACGCGTTTCATCCTGTAAAAACTTCATCAAGGAAAAATTCTATTGCGAATGTGAACAATTGACTAAACCTTAAATACGCAAAAAGAATTAAACCAAAATGTTCGACATCGATATACCATTTGTTTAAACAGGTAAAATAAGCCAGACAGAAAGAAGTGTCAGCATTTTATAGACAGGTAAATCCTAACAGGTTTATACGGTAAACTGGAAGATTTTGAATCATTTTTGAGTTGGAGTCACAATGGATGTATAAGGTTGCACTGACAGAAAGGCAGATTGACCACAACATAGAAAGTAATGAGATCTCCAAGGTCATAAGTCAGATCCAGGCGTATAACTCTATTGCGATTTTAAGGGAGTTGTAAAATTTCTTTAATTAAAGGTTTGGAAAAGAACGATAAAAAAAACAGAGAACCATCGAGATTTTATTGCTCATAGCTTCAACGTCAAAGATGCCAAATTGTCAAACTCTATATTACATTGTCTCACTGTAAACCGAGTCATGGGAGAACCAGAAGCGCCGTCATCGCTCTATGACTTGACTGTGTGTATCCCTTGGAAAATGGTTCCAAAAACAGTAAAAATCGCAAAGCTCATGACTGCCTATGACTAATATACCACTCTTACGTGTTCAGTCAAAAGCTGGGCATTATTCCACGTTGGATATTGATTGTGCC
Organism: Leptobrachium leishanense; assembly: GCA_009667805.1. Classification (NCBI taxonomy): domain Eukaryota; kingdom Metazoa; phylum Chordata; class Amphibia; order Anura; family Megophryidae; genus Leptobrachium; species Leptobrachium leishanense. The sequence continues at coordinate 360,367,236 of CM019065.1, read as the reverse complement.
AGCTTTAGCACTAATTAAATTCAATGTACATTGCCTTTCTAACCCATTGAGATTACACAGTGTATACAATAAAAACAACACTACACAGAAATGTGTGAATGTATTTATTTCAAAGGTCTACCCAGTTGAATAGACCTGCAAGGGGAAGTGTGGTCTGAATTTGAAGTAGTCAACGCAATGTCATATTCCTTTCTGTTTCCTTTTATCCTCAAGATCAGCCCTACTTGCATTTTACAAGGAGGTGACAACCAGATGAATGGTGTGTCTCTGGAATTCACCGTCAGAAGCTAGAGCATAAAACCAATAGTATAAAATGGGGAGCGCTACAAAATAATTAAAATAATGGTGTAAAATAAAGAACTGTACACTGTAGCTATAGTATATACCACACCTGTGCGGCCCCCATATACAATGGATAAACAACACAAATTACGAAGGTAAATGGCACGCCAATGACACATATAAACCAACTCACTATAGGCAAGTCTGTGCAAAAAAATGAAGCCGCAAATACTTTTTCAGGAATACGGAGAGTGTTGCCCTATGATGACATTTCTCTTTTTGAGGTCTTGAAGAATTATCCTTATGCATCACGGTTGATGAGTATGCCTCTAAAAACCCATAGGCATTTACCTGAGAGCCTTGCTTGGCTCTGGAAAGTGTGAGTGGAACCATTAACATTTTAATACAGACTTTTATGCAACAGGCTTCACTATATTATTTGCTTTTTAGCTTTTTGTATGTATGTTTGAGGTTTTTATATTTCTGAAAAAGGATTTGCTGTACCATATTTTATGAAGACTTGTACTTTGAGAATGTAGAGCAGACCAGTGGCAGTGGTGGATGTGACAGACCGAAAAGGGTTTCTCAAGAGAGTCTTCATACCTTGTCTTTGGTGCCCCCTCCATTCAAATATTTTTGCCTTTGTTACAGTTGCAAGTATTTATAAAGCGCCAACAAGTGCCATAGCGCTGTACAATGGGTGAGACAAAACAACAAAAATACATACAAGTTCAACAAACAGAACAGTAGGATGGGAGGACCCTGCGAGAGAGCTGACAATCTAAATGGAGTGGGGTTACACGTTAGTGAGGGTAGATGGCAGAGTATGTGAAGTAGGGGTGCACAGGGGCTGTGTGGGAAGATGGAGCAAGAAATGTACAGTGGGGGATTATGGAGTGAGCTGATAGATGTCTCTACAGTAATGTGCTTTCAGAGACCTCTTGAAGGACAGGAGAGATGGGGAGAGTCTAATGTTGTGGGGGAGGGAGTTACATAAAAGGGGGCAGCTCAGGAGAAGTCCTCAAAGCGAGAGTTGGGTTTGCAGGTACGAGAAGATAACATTAGATCGTTGGCAGAACAAAGTGGTCGGGATGGGGTATATCTTCTAATAAGAGAGGAAATGTAGGCAGGGGCACAGTTATGGAGAGCTTTGTATGTGATGACCATTGATTTGAAATTGATTCTAAAGGAAAGAGTGAGCCAGTGTAGAGATTGACAAAGAGTCGAGGTGTGAGAGGTCCAAGATGTAAGGTGGATGAGCTTGGCACAGGTGTTCATTATAGGCTACTGCAAAGGGAGAATCTGAGAATCTGAGATCTCTTAAGGCCAGCAAGAAGGAGGTTGCAATAGTCAAGGCAGGTGATAATAAGAGTCCTGATAAAGAAAGGTGCGGATGCGTGCAATGTTTCTTAGGTGGAAGAAGCAAGATTTGGTTAGCGACTCAATGAGAGGCGTGTACGAGAGATCAGAGTCGAAGAGGACACCAAGGCAATGAGCTTGTGAGGTAGAAGTATTGGTGGCACCATTCACTTGAAAGGAAATGGGTGCAGGAATGTCAGCTTTATGGGGAGGAAAGACTAGAAACTCAGTTTTAGAGAGGTTTAGCCTTAGGAAACAGGAAGTCATCCAGTGGTAGACAGCTGATAGACAGGCAGTTACATGTCCAGGAAGAGTGAGATTGGGAGAGGTAGATTTGGGTGTCATCAGAATATACTGTAGGTGATATTGGAATCCATAGGAAGAGATGAGGTAACCAAAAGAGGTGGTATAGTTTGCGTAGAGTAGGGGACCCAGAATGAAGCCTTGAGGTACCCCAACTGAGAGAGGAACTGGGGGGTGAAGAGGCACCAGCAAAGGAGACACTGAAGGAGCAAAGAGAGAGATAGGAAGAGATCCAGGAGAGAGCAGTGCTGCTGAGGCCAAGCAAATGAAGCGTGAGGAGAAGAGGGTGGTCAACAATATCAAATGCAGCAGAAAGAGCAAGAAGCAGCAACTAAAACATTAGTCGCCTTGGTCAGAGCAGTCTCAGTAGAGTGCTGGGAGCGAGTCAAGTACGGATGTTCTATCCTTGGTCAAATAGTATAGAAGATCCAGAGGATGTTCACTCAAGAATGTAATTCGATAATAGAATTTAAAGCTTTGACTGCCAAACATGGACTACCATTTGGTTTCTTTCCAAGTCAGGTGGGCTATACAGGTTTTACTTTTGAGGGTAAAGGATTGCCAAGAATCAAGATAAGAATCCAAGAAACTCCCTTAACGACGAAGAACACTCAGGTCTCTCCTAAACATATGGCTTTTTAATTATAGGATCTACTTTTTCAAGAGCTGACTTTACCTGGCTGGAAATATGTGACAGCTTTGTTCCAGCAAGCAATTACAAATTAGAGGTTTCCAATGGGAGCTTTCTAGAACCTTCTAAATTAAAATATTACTCAGGACAGTCGGCAGAGAAATTACACAGTGAAAAATATGCTGGCATGGTGCGGGAGAAATTTATTTATACGTGCATGATTCATTTGCACATTTGGTCCCAAAGAATGTATCATAAAATAGAATGTTGATCGGCAGAAATATCATAATGTATAATATGTATGCGTTAGTGCTGATTATTTTTTTTCTAGTGTGTTTTTGTCTTGAATACAGTACCATATATTAAAAAAGTAAATTCTAGAGTGACACCATTTATTTACTAAATGCGGATCAAAATTATTATAAAGTATCTTTATGATCTAAGACTCATAATCAGAAAACATAATACAGATATAGATCATTTCATAGAAGTTTATAGAAAGTTTATTTTTGTGCCATGCAGAGAAATATCCATTATGGAGATCTGTGTTTTATTTACCTGTCACTAGCACAATTGTGCTAAGCATGCAAAAGCACCCGAGATCAAATAAAATCAATTTGAACTTCTTGATCACTGTAAATGAAATTTGTTTATCTCAATTGTGTTTAGTTTGGAAATGGACTCCATAATATGTTCCTAAAATTACAGTACATCAGACATAGCAGCCAATGTCCTGTAGCTTGCTAAAACTGAGAATAAAATGTCTCTCTTAGACTTTCCACCACACTTTTAGATGCTAATCCAAGATTGACAAGCATGGGGACCTGTGATCACAGATCAGGATGCTTGCATTCTGTCTATAGTCTTCCTTTCCTAATGCACAGCTTCCATAGAGCACAGGAAGAAAGTGACATGATGATGTCACTTCCTCCCAGCGTTCTATGGAATCTGTGCAGGAGGGAAGGAAGACTATAGACATGAGCATCCTGATCAGTGATCACTGAGATGCCTGGCAGCACATGGGTGGGTCTGGAAAATGGGAAGAAGCTCAAGGAGGAATGTTGGAATGGAGATAACATATACGGGAGTAGATTATATGTGGGTAAAAGCTTCTTGATCCAAGGAGAAATCTGACGCCATTCTGGGGTCAAGAAGGAATTTTTTCCCAGTATGTTGCATATTGGCAAGCATTTCAGACTGGGTTTTTTGCCTTCTTTTGGATCAACAGCAGTAGGTGATGTGGGAGAGGCTGAACCCGATGGACGCATGTCTTTTTTCAGCCTATGTAACTATGTAACTAAGATTAAATATAAGTGGTGAATCATGGACATGAAATAAAGGGGGGGAAGGGACATGGAATATTATAGGAGGTGCATCATGGAGATGAAATACGGGGGGAATGGAGTTGAAATATAGGGGAATGGAGATGAAATATGGGTGAATGGACATGAAATATGGGGAGATTGGCCATGAAATATGGGGGGTTGGTGGACATGACATTTTTCACATATCTATAAAGCCCTGCATGAGAGCTAAGCAAGATTACAGGGATATGAGCAGCTATCTGTCAAGATGCCCCATCGGATCTTTACATGAGGGGGGGGCTGCCCGAATTTTGTGTTGTCTAAGATGGTGCTACCTTAACCAGAGCTGTTTTGAACTTAACAACTCCCATAGACTATAAGGCCGGGTGCACACGAGCGCACTCAGAGTGGAAGGAACGCCCGTGAGAGTGGACGTTCCTTCCACTCAATGCCCGCCTGCCCCCCCCCCAGCGCTGGAAAGTGCGATCCTCCTATGGAGGGTTTGCAGCCCTGTCAACAGCATCCTAGCGTATCGATGGAGAGGATCTCTAGGCGGACCCATGCTACGCGCGCACTTCATGAGCCTGCAAAAGCATGTGACCAGCCCCATCGCATGGGCTGGGCGCCGGTAAGTGCATGCGCAAAGGCGCACTAAGTGCGCTTGTGTGCACCCGGCCTAAAGGTTCTGGTAAGTTTACAACAGCTCTGGTTAAGTTAGCACCAGCTTTGGGATAAAGCCCTTTACTGGGTACTATTCCAAAATAAATAAACGAAAGCAGAATTTTTATAAAACTTAACAAATATATATGGTTGAGATTGAAAATATGAAAAAACTGGAAAAGAATGATTTGTAATCCCAGATTTCAATAAAAACCATAAAGCTTTGCAATAATGACTCGTGTGTTCCGACAATTAAATCTAATCTCAAACATACAAAGCTGATATAAAATTGAAAAGAATATTAATAAAATAAAAGAATCCATTTAGCTGCTGTGGAGCAGGGAAATATAATAGAAGATTATCACATTAAGAAATTAGAATCTCTTAAATATCGAAGCTCGATTTATTATTACCTGTAAAAGGGACAATGTTCTTTTGTGCAAGGCCAGCTGATAATATTTAGGGTATTTTTAATTTTTATTTTTCAGAAACAAAGCAAGAACTAAGAAACCTATAATTTCAAGTTAAACATGTCACCAGGCCTGCAAATGAGAATGATCTTTAAATACCTACAAGTTAAAATACAGAAAGGGAGTGAGAAAAGTTAGCAGCAACATTTATCATACCCTTCCTTAAATTTATAGAAATCAACTATAAAACATTTATGATACTATATATATTTCAATAACAAAGCTTTTATCTACCAGTCTCCTTCGATTCAATCTATGAGGGGATGGAACAAGCATATTTCATTAAAACACACCTATTTAATTTGCCATAGGAACACAGTGCCAACTAATATTAATCATAATAACAATTCACTGTCAGTGATAAAGAACATTATCATTTATGTCAAATTACAATTTGCAAGAATGTTAAACATACACCTTGAAGATTACTGTATTAAAATGTAAACAGTTGGATCTCTTTAATTAATGATTACACTTATCAGCCACAATATTAAAATCACTGATGGTTATATGGTTATATGGTTACAATGGCACCAGTCACAGGGTGGTATTTCTTAGGAGCAAGTGAGTTCTTGAATTGTTGAGTGACTCTAAAAGGGCCAAATAGTGATGGCTTGGTGACTGGGCAGAGCATCTCCAAAATGGTAAGTTTTGTGGGTTGTACCCGGGTTGCAGTGGTTACTACCTACCAAACATGATGCAAGTACAACATGTGAACAGGGTCATGGGCACCCAAGGCTCATTGATGAATATGGAAAGTGAAGGCTACCCCATTTGGTCTTATCACACAGAAGAGCTACTGTTATTGAAATTTCTGAAAAACCTAATGCTGGTCAAGATAAAAAGGTGCTAGAACACACTTGGCATGTACCCTCTACCTAGAGATTGTTGCAGACACAGACCTATCTTGTCCTCCAAATTGCCCAGATCTCAATCTGATTGAGTATCTGTGGGATGTGCCTGAACAACAAGTCAATGGAGGCTACAGCTCGCAACGTGCAGGACATGAAGGATCTGCTACTAATATCTTGGAACCAGATACCACAGGACATGTTCAGAGGTCTTGTGGAGTCCACACCTCTATATATCAGAGCTGTTTGGGCAGCAAAATGGGGACCTTCACAATGTTAGGCAGGAGGTTTTAATGTTGTGGCTGATCAGTGTCTGTTGTGTTTTTTCTCTACTCCAAACTGATGACTGTCTAAAGTAGCTGCAAGCGAGCATGTCAAGTTGATGGTATATTTTTTTACAAATATCCTGCTTAAGGCCACTTTAGAGTTACTCCGTCTGTCCATCTTTTGAAGGAATTTTGAGACATTGTGCACTAACTGTGCATTGGTAATGCTTAGCATGCTGCCCTAAAAATACACTGGCAAATTACAGTCTCTTCTAGGCTGTGATTGGCTCATGACATCAGTCATTAGAGTTACAGGAACAGAACAGCATGAGTTTCCCTAAATGCAACAAGAAACTATGGGTAAGTTGTGCACATGAGGTAAAGAATCCCTTACTTTTCAGCAAATAATGACTGTTGTAGAGCAGACCCCACTAATGCCAGTGCAATACCATACTAAGTGACTTCAGTCATAGGTTGGGGGGTGACAGAGCAACACTCAATCACTGATAAACAGTGATCTAGACATTTGCAGCCTCAAAAACAAAAGATCGGCGATTGACGCAGAGCAATGCCGATTTTGTTGGGGGAAATCAAGCATTATATAAATTATGGGAGGGCAAATAAAGTAACATTAAGATCCTCCATTGTGCAGCTTCTGAAAAGAAAACCAGACATTTAGATGTCCATCCAAATCTGAGATTTGCTTTTCCAACTGAGCCCCTTGGTGTGCACGTCGTCTCTGACTCTGATTTGCACTTCGTCTCTGACTCTGGCCTGCACAGGCATGTAAGAACTATAGCTTCTCTTTCAAGCTCGCTCTCTATCTCTCTCTAAATACACGTATATATATACACCAATTGTTGGCTCCTGCACTCAGAATGAAACAGTCCACTGCCCGGTGCACGCCTGGTTCACATAGATTTCCACATACAAGATATATCAACGGCACTCCTGGTCTTTACTCAAAAGGTAAAGACCGGGAGTGTTGCTGATACATCTTGTATGTGGAAATACATATATATATATGTATCTGTATCGAGCGTGGTGGGAGCCGCACACGTGAAATTAAAATAAACTTTTATTAAACAAATTAAAAAAGAACCGATTTGTTTAATTTGTTTAATAAAAGTTTATTTTAATTTCACGTTTGCGGCTCTCACCTCGCTCGATGTATAATTTTTTGGAGCAAGCACCGTGGCTTTCAATTTCTTCCTGATTGAAAACAAGAAAGGTAGTTGCTGGGACCAAGTTTGTTATATATATATATATGTATGTATATGTACTGTGTATATATATATATATAGGTTACAGTTAAAGTCCGAAGTGAGGTTATTTTTAGGATTACCTGGGTAATCCTGACATTACCCAGGCGTCATTGGCAAATGTCTGACGTGAAATGAAATTTCAGACTTTATTCAGGAAATCTGCAAAGTATCCAGCGGCCTCTGGCTACTCCGGTTTTCTGCTGTGTTTCACCCGAGTAAAACGCACTTTACCCTAGTGTTGTTGGATAAAGTGCGATGTGAAATGAAACATCAGACTTTATCCGGGTAAACTGCAAAGTATCCAAACGCCTCTGGGTACTCCGGGTTTCTTCAGTTTTCAGCAGGTTACAGATGACTGAATTCCGAGGATTACCCGGATAAAGCTGCAAACTGTTATCTGACTGATTATAAAATTGTGGATATTTTTTTAAACCAATAACAAATTGTATCCACAGTCACAAAGCACACTAAATAACCGTCATGTTACTCTGTGCATTAATTATCTGAAAATTTATTTATGAAGATAAAGATATTATATAAATAGTAACCTGATGGTTATTATGGTTTATAAATGATATATAAGCACATATGACACATAATAAAGATCATGCAACTCTTTAACTTTCATATAAGAAACATATCCTGTTACTCTGTATATTCATTATATCTGCAATACATTTTAATGTTTTGTTTTTTGCCGTTTTCATTGATAATATCCATAGATACCGTAGATACTCGAGTATAACGCAACCCGAATATAACGCGATGGATAGATATTTATTATGGAAATGAGAGAATACTCAAGACTCGAATATAACACGAGGAACAAAATTTTACTGTACCAGTAAACAATTAAAATCCTTGCAGGTTCTCTTAACACAGTCAGGCTCCCCCTCAGGCCAGGGTGCTCTGCTCTAAAATGATTGCAGTTGTTACTAAGTATGAAGCCGCCGGCCACACATCTTCACTAGCAAATAGATGGCCGGCGGAGGCGAGCAAAGAGAATGACTGGCTTAAACCGAGCGTGCCCTCTGACTGTGATGGATCCCACCTCTCCTGAATCCGGGAGTTCCTGAAGTGTTTGCAAGCAACAGGGAGCCCGCATTCACCTCAGCGAGACTACCGGAGCTTCCGGGAGACTTGGGATCCAGAGCAAGGCAAGTTTTTTTTTTACACACGATGCAGATGTCTCGAATATAACGCGACCCCTCCAATTTTAAGGTACATTTTTGGCACCAAAATCTAGTGGTATCCTCGAGTATCTACAGTAATAGCAAAATTCACTGTTACCTAAGCGGGGTTGGATGTTCTGCAGATTACCCAGGTGAAGCTGTGGATAGTCCTCAGATTACCCGGGTAAAGCTTCAGACTTTTATCTGAATGATAACAAAATTTGGTTTTAATCGCACGGGTTGGATAGTCTTCAGATCATCTGGGTAAATTGCGATTTTTTTTCAGCTCTTCCAGACTGTTACTCAAGGGCAGTTGGTTAGTCCTAAAATTACCCGTGTAAAATTAGAATTTTTCATTCTTTTGCAGCTTTACCCGGCGGTTTTGGGTAATGTCAGGATTACCCGGGTAATCTTAAAATTAACCGCGCTTCGGACTTTAACCGTAACATATACATACATACATAATCACACATTTTGCACTACACAGGGGGATGTGATACCACGTCGATTTCCACCATCATTCTTTTATTTCTCAGTATTCCTTAAATTTTAAACACAGCATGTCTATTAATGTTTAACTCATTGGAACTTATGTGGATTTATCACTGGTTTAGTAATTTTCTCCTAAGCAGGGGAGAGGGCTGCAGTCTCCTACATGCTTTCTAATTATAATATATCTGGCACTGAAATTATGTACAGGATTTCTGAAAATGTTAAATCAAAATTCTAAATCCCTTGGCTATAAACGGTGACAGGTGGTGAGTGAAATTATATCATGGACTAATGTGTTTAATCTTATTAGAGAAGAAGTGTAGATAATATGCTCATAAAACAAATTAAACAGCATATAATGCACATTTTTCAATTTATCCAATGACAGGTTTCACATCCAAATGTTTTTAGAAATTCATTTACTTCCAATCTGTTCAAATGTACCAATAAATAAAGTCATGTGTGATTTGCTTACAAATATGGAATCGTGACATGATATAGTACATTAACCCCTAAATTGTTTTCACCAACGTTGAAATGCATTTTATAACCCCTGTACCTCTAGTGGCTCTTTATTTCTTATCATAGTTTTTTTGCGGAACTGGATAGACGGTTTCTGCATAGGGAAATTCACTAAAAATATCCAATATCCTGTTGAACTGAACTGCCGAAAATCAGGGCATTTTCTCATGTTTGCTGTACCAGGTCGTTCGACCTCGTCCGACAAATCCCATCTAAATTGGAAAGGTCGTTGGTCTGATGTAGTCGTGCGAAGTCGTCCGATGGAAGTCGGAGGCAGTGGAAGAGGGTTGAATCTCCTCTATGTTGTGGGATTAGTTGGACGACTACGAAGGACTATGGATGGCTTGTTAGGCGCACAAATACGGACCTAGTTGACGGCCAGCCTAAAACTGTAAAGTGGTCAGAATAAGTAGAGTGTCTCTTTAAAGTTCCATTCAAAAACTACCTCTCATTTGTGCCATTGTTTTATTAATCCCCCAATATTCTATCCTTTAAACTATCCTTTAACTCCCCGCCTCCCATTCTACCATTGCGTTGCAAAATTCGCGTCACAGTGGTTGAAAATCCCTGCCCTAAAGGCGCATGTAGACCCCGTGGAGTAGGAGTATTTTTTTAATACTAATCTTAGTTTTTCACTGAAAGAATAAAGCATTTGAGATGATAAACATCCCCAGAGAAAGTCATTGTCTGCAGGAAAATTTTTAAGTTTACCTAAAGTTTATGTAGTCTGGTTTTCTAAAAGAAAATAGACTTTCAAAAGTTTTATATTCACTTAAAATATATTGCTTCAATGGAAGACTTTTCTTTTCCCATTGACACAATGAAAGCTTGTCACCTAGTGAATGATAATATTTGTTCCTACCATGAAAAATAGCACATTCAAAGGGATAAAGATGATCACTTGACCATGAAAAAAACCCGAAATATTCAAAATAACCCCGATACACAAGTAAAATAGCAGGATATAAATGTTATTTCATTAAAAGAGATAAGGTATAAGAAGAAGTGCCAAATACATTACATTTGAGTATGTCGTACTTTTAAGTACGAAACTGCATCTGATTCTGTTTACATTTGGTGATCTAAAGGTTCATAAAACCTTATCATCGAAGTAAAAAAGGTAAACAAACCCTTTAGGGGTTATTCAAACAGTGCCGAACTTGCCACCAAATTGCACCGAACGTTGAATTTCACCGTATGGTGCAATTTCGTGGCAATTTGGCTGTTCAGAAAGCTGTCAATTGGTGAATTGTCAGCGAAATACGGTGCAATTCGCCTCAGATCAACGCAATTCAGTGACCTTCGGAGGCACTGAAATTCCATTTAGAAAGGTAATGGTTAATCTATTCAGAGAATGCCAAACTGCACCGAAATGTCAGTGAAATGTCCAGTTTTTCGGTGCTTCAGTTCGACATGTTTAGCCCCTTCACTGTTCAGTCATTTCACCTCTGTGTGCTGAGCTCATTTTTACCGGTTTTGCTCATCATGTTGAAATGTGATTTGAAGTCATGTTTTATTAAATGACGTCCTAGACAAATTATATATTTTCTTTTTTTTCAACAGACTAAGCAGATTCATAATGCATCATTATTATATGTATACGTCATGTCCAGCCAGAATGCTATAATAGAAAATGAAAAAATAAAATGTGAATTTTCAATAACATTTCAAACATCTACGGCGTGTAAAATTATTTTTTCACATTTTATTATCTGAGCCTTTACAGTTATATATTTTATGGGGTATGCTTGTTAAAAAAACATAGAAATGGGAACCTGTTACTGTATTTTTTGGAGAAAATAAACAATTTTAGCTAAAAGTGAAAAAACGAACTTTTGCGGTGGCAGCTAGAGGGTAATGTTTGGTATCTTTGGAAAGGCCAGAACATGACCATGTTAAAAGTATAAACAAAAAATAATAATAAAATAAAAAAAAATTAAAAAATTAAAACAAGTTTTTTTTTTTTTATTAATACAGCATTATTTTCACATTTCAATTATAATGTGAACAATGATACTGCACTAACTATTTTTTTGGGAGTTTCAGCTAAAATCACGTAATTCCTCAAAAAAGTATTGTAATGGGTTCTCATTTCAAAAATTTTTAACAAGTGTACCCCATAGAATATATAACCACAAAGGCTTGAATGATAAAATGTGAAAGAAATTACTTTACACACTGTAAATGATTGAAACTTTAATGGAAATTCACACGTCATTACATTTTTTGTTATAGCATTCTGGCAGGAATGTATAGTATACATATAATAATGATATGAATCTGCTGAGTCTGACGGAAAAAAAGGATATATAATTTGTATGGGTCGTACAATAAAACGTGACTACAATTGGCGTTTATACATAATGAGCAAAAACAGTAAAAATTAGCTCAGCACACAGGGGTGAAATGGCTGAGAAGTGGAGAGGCTAACATACTGTATGGTATATATATGTATATAAATTAAAAAAGGAGAAAAATAGTATATATTTATTTACTTTTTAAAGTATTGATCACCAGTGAGATTTATAGGCATTAGGAGAAAAAAGTAGAAATGGCAAAAAAGATAGAAAGATTGGAGGTATCAATAATGATGTTTGCAGCCCCAAAAATAAAAAGGATTTATATGAAATAAGTAAATAAAGAGTAAAATATAAGAGTAAATAAAGAGTAAAATATAAGAGTAAATAAAAATACTCCGGGAGAAATGTTAGAAAATTACAGGAAAGGGTTTATTGTGTTGTGATTACATTCAAAAAGTGATTTTCCTTGATTTCTATGTTACAGTAAAATGGTTTATTCCACTTAAAAAGCCAAACTGAAATTTAAACTTTGTAAAAAATTGTATTTGTTGTAATGTGACAGGGGTAATGCACACGAAATTATTTCAATATTGAGATGAAAGAAATATTTCAAGCTTTCAGAAACAATAAAGGAGTGATGATTTCAGACAAGAACACAAATACATTTATTGTGTGTGATGTTTTATTCTCAAAAACCAAATGAAAATACTGTCACGGTTCCCAGATCCCACCACGCAGCCCTTAAAGCCCAACACTCCACAGAGCCAAAAAGCTACCAACAGAGTAGCCGTAGAACAATCCCTAACTGTCTGGCCCTTAAAAATTGGCCAGGTATAAGTATACTAGCTAGACAGAAAGGGTTAATCAAAAACAATGTCGTAATACAAAACCAGGTCAGCAACACGGGGGTAGTCAGACGAGCCAGAATCAGGAATACAGAGTATAGAATAGTCAAATGGAATAGCCGGGTCGATATCAGTGCAGTAGCGTAGTACAAGGAAAATAGTCTAGGGCAATGGAAGGTAGAATGGTCAGAAAACAAGCAGAGGTCAATAACAGGTTAAATCACGAGAGAATTCAGGTACAGGGAGCTCAGGTATGGATAACCACGATCTGGCACTGCTTAGAAGAACTGTGGGTTTTTAAAAGTCCTTCACCAGACCGCGCCTCCCTCTCAAGACGCGCCTCATGCAGCCACCTCCCTGCCTGTCTCTATTTAAACCGGGCGTTGGTCAGCGAGCAGCATCAGACATGCTGCCTTCAAGCACACTGGAGAGGCTGGAAGCCCCCAACGTTACAAATACTAACTTAAGTCACTCTGATAATATGGCACAAATCACACTGTTATAGTTAAATGTATGTAACCATAATGTCCTTCATAATAGTTATAACATACAGGCAAAACCAAACAAATGAAAACGTCACTTAACCCCTTCACTACTAAGTGATTTAAAAAAAAAAAACACTGTCAGGAACCAGTGGTTTTTGGAAAATACTTTTTAATTAAATATAATGTAAGACATATTTAGGAATATATTCCCTATGTATTCCTTTCTATAATAACGTATTTGACGGGCAGATGGTGCCATCTGCTGACCAAAAGGAGTGACTGCAGTTCAGAGCTCTGTGCACGACGAGTTGGGAAAGTCCATAAGACAGGTTTTAAAAAGAGTTAGCAACTCAGACATCATCAGACGGTGCTAAAACTTTGAGGGCACCTTCTGTAGCCCAAATGCAAAATTTAAATTGGTTTGCAACCGGAATATCATGTGCAATGGTACAGCATAGCTCCAGATTGTGTTGACACAATCTCTGGTTGCTGTGCCTGCTACTGCTAATTTATTAAACATGATTATGGCAGTGAAGGGGTTAAGATTAAAAATATCACTTTCAAAATAAATACACTATAACCATTCTATAAAACTAATTTAATGTGCTATGATACAGCATATCTCCACATTTTGTTAACATGATCTCAGGATGCTGTGTCTGCTACTGCTGATCGTGTATACATGATCACAGTAGTAAAGGGGTTAATTGGCTAATATAAAGATTGTACCACTTTAAAATCTAAATTTACAATAAATAATAACCACTCAAATTTAAAAAAGAGACGTATTTTACGTAAAGGGGAATAACATTATAATTGTTAACTCGCTAACTAACTTCACCAAGCCATGCGGATCCTGTCAGTTGACGAGGTGAGACCCGGAGACGGGGCTGACATCTAAGATCCAGTGTTGATTGGGGCCGGATCGCGACCTGATACCTAAGGGGTTAAAGAGAGGCATCGCTGGAAAGGTCAGACTGTGACCTTTCCAGCAATGCCTCTCTTAACTTTGCACCCCTCGGCGATGGGGAGATAAAGAGGTCCAAGCTGCTCTGGTGGGGGGGGGTGCCTGAAACTGATGTCATCATGCCCGGCGCGATGTAGTCAGTGCACCTGGAGGGTTATAAATCAAGAGGTCTCACTTCAAGGTAGTCAGACCTGTGTGGGACCCCGGATGGAGAGGTGAGTATCAGGCAGGAGAGGGCTTCAAATTGAGGATGTGTGGGGGACGTCCTTCACATACAGTGGGGACACATGAGCAGGGCCGGATTTATAACTAGGCAGAGTAGGCATGTGACTTACAGGCATCTGCCACAAGGGGGCACCTTGCTCTGTAAAACAATTTACTTCAAAATTTACAATCATTTAGACCATGGTATCTCTGGAGCCCAATGGCTAGAGAGTCATATGAGGTATCATTGGAAAGGCCGGATTGTGGCCTTTCCAGTGATACCAAATATAACCAGGTTAGATTCTTGTAAAAATAAAATAACAAATAAAATATTATTAGTCTCTTTTTTTCTAACGCAGCACTATTATTCAGTTTACAATTATAAAGTAAACAGTGATGCTGCGCTAACTCACCTTCTCATTTCTCACACTGCCAGCAAGTGTGGAGGTGATGATGCATCGCATTGTTTCAGCGACAACCTAGACCGTGGCACTGCAGTGATGAGGGACAGTGGGACTTTGGAACCCTGCATCTCTGATTTGTACACTGCAGTAGGATAAGTGAAGTGTCATTGGAAAGGTCAAGTCTGGTCTTTACATTGATTACAATGATACCAAACATGACCATATAATGTGTAAAAATAAAAAAATTGAAAAAATCTATGCAAAATGTATTTTTCCCTCTGTTCTACGGCACAGGCAATATATGCTTTTAGATATAAAACAAACAATGCCGCTGCACTAACTCAACTAAGGCAACAGATTCTGCCCCTTCTTTTGATTTGAGTGGAGAGAGAAACTGTTTTTCATTTTTTAAAAATATTTTTTTTTTTATATTTTTAGTTTGCCCCAAAACCAAAATTTAAAAAGTAATTTTGCCAAGCTTTTTTTTTTTTTTTTTTGGTGAGGGGTGCTCTACATTTCAGTGCCTACAGCCTCCTCAGGTGCAAATCCGACCCTGCACATGAGGACGTCCACCACATGTCATCCACATTCAAGGGATTAAGGGAGACACACCCCTCCCACGGAGATTCTGCATTGCTTAACATTCGGCTCCCAGCCAAGCAAAAGGCCTGTTTCCCTGTGATCCTTCTCCAAGTCTTCATTTCCCTACAGTTCAGTTCTGCTGCTGTGTATCCTCAGCCTTCAACAGTGCTGTGTATACCTACAGTGTTCCTGCTCTTGAATACAAGTGCCCTGCAACTCGGGTCTCCTGTCTCAAGTGCCCTGCAACTCAGGTCTCCTGTCTCAAATACCCTGCAACTCTGGTCTAGTATCTCAACTGCCTTGCATCTCTGCAGCTAGTCCTTATCCTGTCCTACCTGTGTCTCGTGTCTACCGTGAGACGCCTTCCGTGTTGACCCCAGTGTCTTTCTGTGTCTTGTTCCTCCCTTCCTTTGTTTCACATTCCTACATCTTCCCTTCGGTCAGCCCCATTCCTGCCCAGCCCCTCTCACATACTTCGGACTTACCATTAAAATACACTGTCTGGCCAAAAAAAGCCTCCACCTGGATGTAACTAAGCAAATAGGTGCAAGAGTCCCATTGGACAATTACTGCAGTGATTAATATGTTTCAGCTGCAAAAAATGAGGTCATGTGACGCCCTGAATAAAGTCAATGAGCAGGTTTTTCCATTGATGGGTTTTTTCTCCCCTGATGGCACAGCAGGCATATTCCAAGATGGCAATGCGAGGATTCAATGAGCTCAAATTGTGCAAGAGTTGTTCAGGCCAGGGAGCACGAGACATCATTTTCACACATGGATTGGCCACCGCACAGTCCAGACCTTAACCCCATTGAGAATCTTCGAGATAATGTGCTGGAGAAGACTTTACGCAGCGCTGTGACTCTCCCATCATCAATACAAGATCTTGGCCACCAATTAATGCGACACTGGATGGAAATAAATGCTGTGACATTGCATGAACATATCGAAACGATGCCACGGCGAATGCTTGCCGTAATCAAAGCCAAAAGACGTCCATTGAAACAATATAGTGTGTGACTTTTTAGACAACACCGTTTATATTAAAAGCAGCATTTTCAGAACTGAAATGGGTGACACAATTAAAAATATATCTTCTGATATCGAAGTGTTGATTATGACACTTTCTGCATATCATTTTCTCTTTTGCAAATTCTAGAGCAAACCCCTATGTATTTCAAAATAGTGTAAGATGAATAAATATGAAATAAGAAATGATGCAATCGTTGTGTCAGTCTTTTTAACACATCGCACTGCCCACTCTTCTCCAATCAAGCCTTGAATTCCTTCTACATGCAAGGGTTTCTTTTTAATATGTATTTTTTTCCAAGCTAACCACTAGTGACAGCGATCTGACAAATGTTACTGAGACTTTAAAAGATAGAATGAATAAATCGATGATTAGAACAATATGTTGGTCTGACACTCAGATACAATATATTCAGTAACCTCCAACCTTCGTTACACTGAAGAATGCTGGCAATATTAGTATGTATAAAGCTTTATTAATCCTCTCTGTAGAGATCTTTCAGATTTTATTACTTGTAAAAGTACACAGATTCTCTGTTCGCTGCAAATTGTTTTAAACTATTCCCACATCGCACACCAGGATAT
Organism: Leptobrachium leishanense; assembly: GCA_009667805.1. NCBI lineage: Eukaryota > Metazoa > Chordata > Amphibia > Anura > Megophryidae > Leptobrachium > Leptobrachium leishanense. The sequence goes on along the minus strand of CM019065.1, from coordinate 360,350,258 downwards.
TCACTTATTCAACTTGCCTTTCATCACTTCTAGAAACTTAACCTCAATTTCCATACCTCTAAAGTTAAGCTACTGAATATGCATCACGGAATAAATCTAGTCCACTGGAAGAAGAGGAGTAATATTTAATATGCCTTCATTGTTTCAGTGAATATCAAAAGGTACTGTTACATATACAGTTGTGTTTAAAATTATTCAACCCCCAATGCTGTAAAGGGTTTTAGGGAATTTAGTGTACATTTGTAATTGTATTCAGAATGAAATCCTACAAGGACTTTTTAAAGAACCATATGCAACTAAAATGACATCAATTGGTTTTGTAATACAGTAATAAATGTTTCTTTTGTGAATTCTTCATTGACACAATTATTCAACCCCTTAAAGACTACCACTCTGAAGAACAGAGGTTCATTCAAGTGTTTTCAATCAGGTATTGAAAACACCTGTGGATGTCACGGAGCAGCAATAAAGCATAATAAGCACCAATTAGGCTGCTTTAAAATGACTGTGATACTCAGCTCCTTCTAGACATTTACTGGTGTGGTTACAAACATGGTGAAGTCAAGAGAATGGTCCAGGAAGACAAGAGAAGAGGTGATTACTCTTCACAGGAAGGGCAATGGCTATAAGAAGATTGCAAAGATGTTAAACATACCAAGAGAGACCATAGGAAGCATCATTCGCAAATTCAAGGCAAAGGGCACTGTTGAAACGCTACCTGGTCGTGGCAGAAAGAAGATGCTGACTTCGAAAGCTGTGCGTTACCTGAAGCGTAGAGTGGAGAAAAGTCCCCGTGTGACTGCTGAGGAACTGAGAAAAGATTTGTCAGATGTGGGTACTGAAGTTTCAGCTCAGACAATACGGCGCACACTGCGTAATGAAGGCCTCCATGCCAGAACTCCCAGGCGCACCCCCTTGCTGTCTCCAAAGAATAAGAAGAGTCGACTGCAGTATGCCAAAAGTCATGTGGACAAACCACAGACGTTTTGGGACAGTGTTCTGTGGACTGATGAAACAAAATTAGAACTGTTTGGGCCCATGGATCAACGCTATGTTTGGAGGAGGAAGAACAAGGCCTATGAAGAAAAGAACACCTTGCCTACTGTGAAGCATGGCGGGGGGTCAATCATGCTTTGGGGCTGTTTTGCTTCTGCAGGTACAGGGAAGCTTCAGCGTGTGCAAGGTACCATGAATTCTCTTCAGTACCAGGAGATATTGGATGACAATGTGATGCAGTCCGTCACAAACCTGAGGCTTGGGAGACGTTGGACCTTTCAACAGGACAATGATCCCAAGCATACCTCCAAGTCCACTAGAGCATGGTTGCAGATTAAAGGCTGGAACCTTTTGGAGTGGCCATCGCAGTCACCTGACTTAAATCCGATTGAGAACCTCTGGTGGGACTTAAAGAAAGGAGTTGCAGTGCGCAAGCCTAAGAATGTAACTGAACTGGAGGCTTTTGCCCATGACGAATGGGCAAAGATACCCGTAGATCGCTGCAAAACACTTGTGTCAAGCTATGCTTCACGTTTAAAAGCTGTTATAACTGTGTATTGTCTTGTCATGGTTTCTAAATATGTTATGAAGACACATACAGGTAAAAAGGAAACAGCAAAGAAGTGCTTTTGTATCTCCCCGTTTCACTACAGTAATCAAAATCTTATACTATATGGTTCCACAAAGTTAAAGGGACACTCTATTCATCCTGACAACTTTATCTTTTTATCTTTCTCCCCTCCTATCTGCTATCCCAATCTGGAGGAACCGTTGGGTGAAGTGGAGGAGTTTCCTCCACCCAGCCCAGCACCACCAGCAGCCAGGATTTTGATCTTTCTGGCTACAAGTCACCAGATCAGACACTAGTGAGGTCCGAGAAGCAGCCAATGGATTGAATCTGTGCATGCGCACGCAGCTCCGATCCGTCGTTCTGCACAGGAAGTGCGGAACTTGCATACGTATAGAGCAAGTCACTTGGTGTGTGCCATTTGTGTGTCCTAAGTTACGCAACTTGTGTACAATATAATATGCTGAGCAAATCTAGACAAAAGATACAAAAAATATAGGCACCATAGCGTAATCAAGCTATAACATTGAAACCAAAATGGGGTCTGGTAGTCAGAAAGGAGGAAAGAAGTAGGGAAAATCCTTGAAAAAGCTGTTATATACAACAAAACGCATCGGGTGTGTCCACCCTTTTATTATACTTGTTTATATAAATATCCCCTGTTTTAATACTACTCCCTCTCCAGTATGATGTCTTTCATTATGGAGTTACTGTACTGATGTCCGGAGGTGCATAAGGATCTACAGTACACTGTAGATTCTTAAAGAGCCTGCTCCAGCCAGTGGCAACAGCGGGACAACTACCAGACCCAATCCTGGAGTGGTAACAGTTACAACCTATTGTATTGTTACATGCTTGTTATCACTCACATCTAACCAGTGCATTTTAAAATGCGGGCCAGTTTTCTTGATTACGCTATGGTGCTTGTGTTTTTCTTATCTTTTGTCTAGATTTACTCTGCATATCATTATATTGTCCAGATCTGACCCGTTGTCAAGTGGAGGAGATGATTTTGGAGTGCCGAGATACATATACATTTTATGTCACATTACCTTATACTCTCTCTACAGCACACACAGACTAAACTGCTCCTTACCCTCTGCTGATCCCACCCAACCCTCCCCATCCACCCAGGACAGGTCCCTAATTTTAGCTTTCCTTTCCAGCTGTCTCCACTTCTCTCTCTAATTACTCTCACTAAGCCCAGGCTTCTGTCCTTCCCATGCTGCCCTGCTAACCATCTTCACATTCCCTTTGCTCCCATCTGTTTCACCTACCCCAGTCCCTTAGATTGTAAACTCACGGGGTGTCTGACTGAGTACTTGGTTAAGTGCTGTACTACCTGGACATTTATCCTACGGGCAGCGTCATCATTTCTTCATGCATCATGTACGTCTCCTGTTTTTGCTCATCTTTTGTAAAGCGCTGCGGAATATTCTGGAGCTGTAAAAATACCTGTAACTGTAACTATGTCATATCTTCACCTAAGTGTTCACACAATTTTTTCCCAATAGTTACGCAACTTGTGTAGGATCTCAAATTGCATAGTAAAGTTCAGGGACTTCCAGGTTCAGAAACCCCTGAGCCGAAGAGGAGCAGCTGCCTGCGGCGAGGGAGAACAGATGAGTAAATTCATCCCCCCAAAAAACATTTAAAAAATAATGCGATTAGACATAGGCTGTCAGCAGAATCTGCCGAATTATTTAAGGGCAAAGAAAGTAACTCTATTTTAATAGATCATCCCTTTATGCCATGTTTATTAGAGCTTTAAATGGGAATTCTTGCATGTCCGTATAGCAAAACAATCGCCTTAGTCTTGGTGCCAGCATTTTTCCACCATCCTTTAAGAGCACTTGAGCACCAATTGCATTTCGAATGAATGTAAGACCGGTCATTCATATTGATGTTTGAATGCGCACACTATAGCAGGACTAGAGAGTACTGCACCAGATGTATAGTTAACTTATAGACAGATATAATGACAGCCGATGTAGGGCTCTATTACATTCTTCACGCAAAAATGTAAACGGTAAACGTGTGAATTTTTGTGCGAAGCGTTAAACGTTAACGCGTGTAAATTAACGCTGGTATTACAAACCGAGCACATTATTTCATCCGTCCAAAAAAACGTGCGTAAAAAAGACGCGCAAAAACGCACGCGCAAAAACGCTGCGTGCAGAAATCGGTGTGCGGACTGTTTTTTCACGCGATTCAGCCAATCAGAATTAAGAACCTTAATTGTCTCACGTTAAGCTTTTGCGCCTGTCAAAGACAATCTGCGCATATACTGTATGCTGCATCAAAACAAAAAAACACGCACAACTTCTCAAATTTATTGTTTGGGTATGTGTAGAATGTGTTACTATACTGTGCTGTATTGTTTTTTTTGGGCTGGTGTATTTGGGTTCGGCCAGGACGTTCAGATTTGCCATTAACACCATCTTTTCAAAGACGTTAAAATTATGCGCGCATACGCTGTGCGTTAAATTTTGTGCATAGATTGTAATACCATCCGCGTACAAGCGCACAAACGCATTTGCACTTGCAATGTTAAGTATAGGATGTGCAACGTACATTACGCTCGGGCAGGGTTCGCGCAGGTTCACCAGCGGTAGACGTTAACGCACATTTTTTGCGCGGACATTGTAATACGACGTTCAGCGCGAAGGGTTTTGCCCCTTGCGTTAATGCGTTTTGCGCACCCGTTAACGGTTGCGTGAAGAATGTAATAGAGCCCTATATGGCACAAAAAATAATAGAATGGTGTGTGGTAAAATAACAATGCATTAGTCTTCTTGATGTTTGGGATACCTACTATGAAAGTCCTAATTAAATATATAACCGTGTTTATGGGAACGTCTTGATAGACTTGACAAGGAGAGATTAAAATATTCTAGTGTATGTAAACTTCCACAGAAAGATTGAATTGCAAAAAACCCCTAAAAATATGGAATTTGATGTATTTAAACCCTTCTCCATCAAGATGTTTTCGCACTGCCGGCACTCATTGGATTTATGAAATACAACTTTGCAGTGGCCATACAGGAAAAATGCGCTTGAAAATCTTTAAAGCACATTTTCAAGCTGAAAGCAATATTGACAATTAGATGGTACCATCTGCTGGCCACATAGCGTTACTACATCTCCATAATACAGCTTGGGCTCCGTTTTTTATTTAAAGATAAAACAGACCTCCAAGCAGATAAAACGTTTTAACACCTTGACTGTCATGCCCAAGGTACTAAAACGTTTGGGGCCATATTCTGATGTCCATTTGCACACACCTTTCACATGCAATAAACAAAATTTTCTTTGCATCGCTACGGAATTAGACCATAATTGAGTATAATCGATATTGGGGCTCCAGCAGGTGATTTTGAGGATAAAATAGATCTTGGTAGTGAAGGGGTTAAATGCAGTTACAATTCACTGTGATCGGATAGTTTAGTGCTTCATGTCTCAGACAGCAGTACCATCGTCATATAGGCAAACTCTAATTGCTACATCTTCCCCATAGTAACAGGTTAATATAACATATAATAACAGCCATACAGTTGCAGCAATAATCTCTTTAAACAAACTAATTGTCAAGTGGATTAAATCCATGCATATGAATATTTTATTCGAGTTTATATTCCCGTATTAGTTCACATGAATTTTTTACTATACATTGAAATGCAAATGAAGGACAGCATATTTATGAATCCGTATCCTCAGCTTATCCCAGTTATTTCTTATAGTTTCTGCTTAGATGAATGTATATTAATAATACTGATTTTCAAGGCGTTTGTTCCAAACCAACTAAGTCAACCTTTGTTCCCTCTCCTAACAGCTGTTCAGTCTTTTTTATATATATATATATTTTTTCCATTTTTCTTTTACTTGGAGCATTAGTTGTGGTGCTCCGGGATCAAAGTATTAAGGTGAATAAAATCCAAAATAAGTTAATATAATTATGCATGTAATTCAGAAATAAAGCTTATCTTGTGGGCAGGAATACAGGGAAAAACCTGTTGGGTGTAAGGTTATGGGTACACAGGATGTAGGGGGTGTCTGACGGAGATTTTTGGGGTATGAACAGCTATGTGGCAACAGTGTCTCCAAAGGCAACGTTCTTAACGATAAAGCAAAAGGTATTACGCATATGTAGAATATTGTTCTAGCGGGGCAAAGGCACTTCATCCTTATAAATGAATCTATGCAACAGCAGCCAATAGTACAAAACATTTATTGGTGGCATCTAGAGAATTCTTGCAACTTGAATGGCTTCCAGCCATGAAGCCTTTCAAGAAGAACATAGACCTTACAAGAGATGGCAGCTAAAGGACGACTCAAATGGTAATAGACTTTTTCTTGTGTCCTTCCTGTCTTGGGGTCCCACCATGGCTCATGCCAGGTGTCACCCTGACCCATACATTCTATTAAATGATAATTTATTAATAAAATATTCATAAATGCTAATACATACATATGTACATTAAATAATGTTTATTATAAACAATAATATATTAAAAAAGAACACAAATTATATCAAATAAAGCTTTATTAATATCTGTTATACATATTAATGAAATAACAAGTTATATTAAATAATGCATTATTGATAACAAGCAAACTATCTCCGTTTTCTGTTTAATTCTTAAATTTCAGCATATTTTATCATGAGTTCTATATGAAAGCTACAGAACTGCTTCACAATGTATTTTCCAATGCCCTTGGATTTGTTTGTGCTTGCTAATAATTGTATTCTCGCATCGGCTCTTGTGTATCACAATGTGATTTGGAGATAATTCAGTTTAGAGAATAATAGGTAGGAGACAAATCTGAATAGTAAACAAAAATATGCTCCATCAAGCTGCCAAGGAACCATGCCGAGTACATTCTGAAAAAGAGCAACCCGACTGAAAAAGTCATAATCAAAGGTGCAGTAATAGAGAGTTTAAATATTCCATCTCCCTTCTATGGCCTGGTATTATTTATCAACGTTGCATAATACCCAGACCCCTGTTGTGTTGCATGACTTTAAGTGGAGATCACATAAATACCCTCCTGCTGTTCTCAGCTTTATAGAGGTTGAGCATAATTGTGTGGAGTTTAGCTACAAACCGGTGGCATGACCTGTAACTCAACGAGCTCTGTACCAAGTGACAGAGCGATTCCCCAGTATGGTAACATTTAGAAACATATTATTCTTATTCGTTTACAACTTTCAGTGATTCAAAAAGGTCACTCTTGGAAAACTCTTGGAAAATAAAGACTTGCAGAAGAGATTTGCTGCAGCTAACAACAATGACACGAATAAACGTTTATATAAAAGTATATTTCTAACAAATTGTTAAATTAATCTCTCCAGATTTTCATATGTTTTATTCTTAGATTCAATATTATCATATACCTGGATGTTTTTTTAATCATTGTCATAGATGTTGAAAGGATTAGTTAATCAACTGGAAAAGAAGAATTGTTCTTTAGTTTCCAGTTGTTTGAATAATTTTGAAAGTTTTGTTACATAGTTAGTGATACAATATCCCTGTAAAAAAAACAGATTGAAAAACCATTGCAACAATTGATAATTGTAGTCATGCAATGATACAAATTGCAATGCAACCAAAGTGGTAGGCGCCCCCGCCTGTAACAACAACAACACGCATGCGCAAAATGGCGAACACTCATTCTGGAACGCAAATATCGCTAATGCGCAGGCGCAAGATGGCGGACTCGCGGAGGAACTCGCATCTCGTCGATTCGAGGCATGAAACGCACGCCTATTCAGCAAACTACACCTGGGGACAATTAGAACTGTTATTTAGAGTATATAAATTGTGATTTATACTGCTACCTGTAAACCGACTGAGGAAGCCACGCTGTTTGGCGAAACGCGTCTGGGTATACTGGCTGTGCCAGATTCATTTATTTTATCCATTTTATTTGTTTTTATGTTCAATTAAATTTTTTATTTGCATCAGTCCCTGGTGTTTTGCTGACTAAAGAGGTTTTTATGGGCTTTACCTTAAATAGGTCCACTGGCGATTGATCCCAGAGCTTGGCTTTAAGCTCCAACACATGTGAGTGTAATTCCTTCATCAATACTTTACCGTGTGTTCAACAGACCTACGCAAGGAAGTTTTTCTTCTTTCCACATGTTTCTTTATGCACCGACACCGGAAGTTAACCATCATCGCTGAAGGTTGTAGGTCGCCTCCTTCAGAAGAGAACAAATGACCATATGTGCTGACCCGCTCAGAGCCAGTGTTGGGGCTCTTCTTTTGTGAGTGGGAATAACATAACATCTACTGTATCTATTATTACATTTCGTCTACACTATTGTATTTCCTTTGTTTTTCATAACATATGTGGTCGGTACTACACAAGAGAACCACCATAAGATCCTACAGCGACTGTCATCGCGCCGCCAGTTACGTATTTGTTGTTTAATGATACAAATTGCCCTTGTTTTAGATAACCTAAATCATTATAGTAGTAGTAGTTGAGTGATATCAACATTTTTAATCACCCAGAGTATTGACAATGCACTAAAATTATGTTATATGCCCAAAAAAATGAGGTCACGTGACCATGAATATACTCAATGAGCAGTTTTTTCCATAAATAGTTTTTTTCTTCCCTGATGGCACAGCGGGCATATTCCAAGATGGCAATGCCAGGATTCAGCTCAAATTGTGCAAGAGTGGTTCAGGGAGCATGAGACATAAATTTCACACTTGGATTTGCCACCACACAGTCCAGACCTTAACCCCATTGAGACTCTTTGGGATAATGTGCTGGAGAAAACTTTATGCAGCGTCCGACTCTCCCATCATCAATACAAGATCTTGGCCACAAATTAATGCCACTTTGGACGCGAATATGACGGAATGGAGATGTTGTTCCGCCTGCGGGTGTGCTCTATCTGCGTGACCCCCGTCGCTTACCGCTGGCCCGACTACCGAGTGACGCGCACTCGGCGTCTCGTGCGGCCTGGCGTGACCCTGGGGAAGGGTTAGCGGGCGGTGGAGGGGACCCCTGCCTAGAACCAGCCCGACCACTGAGCCATACGGCACTCAGCGTCCCGAGCAGCTGGTTCACTGACCTTGTGGGTGTGGAGTGCGTCTGCGGGCGGCCGTGCGAATCTGGGGATCGGATCTGCTGCGGAGGAATATTCGGATCTGATTGCGGAGGAATATTCGGATCTTATGTGGAGGAATATTCGGATCTTTAAACGGATGAATCTTCGGATCTTACGGGAGCGGCTGAATCTTCGGATCTGATCACCGCTCACTTGGTATACCGAAGCGCGGTACGCGGCCGCGCCTTCGGTTCTGATCTTAAGTCCGTTCTGATCTTAAGTCCGTTCTGATCTTACGTCCGTTCTGATCTTAAGTCCGTTCTGATCTTAAGTCCGTCCTGATCTTAAGTCTGGACACCGCACCCTGAGACCGCGCGGGATGCTCAGACAGTATATGCGGCGGAGAGTAAAGGACATCAGGCGAGGCTGGATGCACTGGAAAATCTGAGTTTATTTTTCACAACACACGCATTTATCACTTTACACACTTATGAATACAATGGGGATCCCTGCCCGCCCACACAAGTCCCATTGGCCCTCGCTGGCAGGAGGCACCCTGGCCCCGATTCGTATTGGCCGTTACGAATCGGGGAGTTGCCGATTCGGCCATTTTACGATCCGAGTATTCTGTTCTGGACCACGAGGTGATCAGAAAATGGCGGCGGGCGTGGCAGACAAAGGGAAAATACATTACGCAATAAACCAACGGGGAACACCTTATTACACCACACAATAATCACATCTAAATAAAAGTACTGTAAAACTAGGTGCGTGCCACCACACCCAAGTGTCCATAGCCACCACTGTCACTGCACCGCCCCTGGCTGAGGGTGCTGGGCCATCCCGTGACACTCCTCCCCCTCCCCCAGTTCGACGCACCTGGTCTGACCCCACCGGGTCATACCGGGGAAGTCGGTGCTCCCAGGCCCATAGTCAGTCTGGGGAGGCCGAGTCACCAGGCCTCTCCATTTGGCCTTGCGGCCGTGCCAGCTTGGTCGGGACCCCATGTCCTTAGAGTTTCCCCGGCTGGGCGAGAGGACATACATCTGGGCCGGCGTGCCTCCTGTGTCCCCTCCAGGGTTACTGCTCACCGGGGAACCCGGGTGCAAAAGGCACACGCCCCGGGTGCCCAGGTCAACGGTGGGAAAGCACCGTGGCTGCGTGGGGCCCCCGAGCCCAAGGGTTGCCAAAATGGGCAGAGGCCCGCGGCGCTCTGCCCCGTTGCCAGCTCTTCCGCTGGATGGCCAGGTACGGGCCCGGCAACCGAAGAAGCAAGTAGGGCCAAACCTGGCTGCTCTTCCCTGCAGCCGACGAAGGGAACAAATGGATGCCACAGCGGTTGCACGGGGTCAACCTCACTCTGCCCCGCGGGGCAAGGTGGGAGAGACGGGCAGAGGCCAGCGGCGCTCTGCCCTGGTGTCAGCTCTTCCGCTGGGTGGAAATCTCCTTGTGGAGAGAGGGTCACTTCACCCCCCGGGGCAAACAATGATTGCGCACAACCCATCCCGGGGAGACCATCCGTCTGCTCCACCTGGCAGACTGGGGTAGTGGGCAGAGGCCAGCGGCGCTCTGCCCCGTGGCCAGCTCTTCAGCTGGGTGAGGATCTCCTTGTGGGAGGATGGTTTCTTCCTCCCCCGGGGCAATCAATGGTTGCGCACAACCCATCCCGGGGGAACCATCCGTCTGCTCCTCCTGGCAGACTGTAAGCAGTGGGCAGAGGCCCCACTCTGCCCCGTAGCCAGCTCTTCCGCTGGTTGGAGATCTCCTTGGGGAAGGATGGTTACTTCACCCCCCGGGGCAAACCACGGTTGCGCACAACCCATCCCGGGGGAACCACCTGTCTGCTCCTCCTGGCAGACTGTAAGCAATGGGCAGAGGCCAGCGACACTCTGCCCCGTAGCCAGCTCTTCCGCCGGTTGGAGATCTCCTTGGGGAAGGATGGTCACTTCACCCCCCGGGGCAAACAATGGTTGCGCACAACCCATCCCGGGGAGACCATCCGTCTCCTCCCCCGCTGGACCCGTGGCCTCGGCCACCCTGTCCTCTTGCGGGGTGAAGGGGGTATCTTCCTCTGCCGGAACCCCCACGGGCACCCATGGGTCCGCCTCGGCCTCCCATAGGTCCCAAACCTGGGGACTGTCGACTTCCTCCGCCGACCCGTCCCACCACGGGGAGCTCAGGCTCGACTGCGGAACGCCGTCCAACAGTCTTCGATAAGCCACCTCGAGCTCCCACTCTCGCTCTGCTAGGGACTCCAGCTCCTCAAACACCGAGTCCCTGCTGTCTGACGGGATCTCCAGTTCCCGTCGCTCCAGGATGTCTTCCATCCGTTCCTCTGTCTCCTCTCCAAACTCGGGGTCGGCGGCCATGCTCGCGTAGAGCAGCCCCGTGCCTCCGTAGCGAGGCCCTGCAATGGAACTGCCTCCCATCGGGCGCGCTGTCGGACAGGCGGTTAGCCACCGGAGCGCGCGGTACGCGGCGTCCAGTGCGGTCTCCTCCTGCACCAGACTCCGGAGCTCGGCTTCCCACTCCTCTGGGGCCCGACCTTGCAGGAACGCTGCTCGCACATCGTACTGCACCCGATGGACGACAGCGTCGGAGGGAATGTACACACCATGGCAGTCCCGCTCATGGTCCAAGGCCTCGTACCACAGTTCCTCTGTGGACCTCTGGTCCTGCTCCAGGCCCTCCGGCAGCTCTCTTGCCAACACGGCCTTCATGTCGGCGAAGGTGCCAGCGCAGGAGCACCGCTTCTCAATGGGGAATGTGGCGTCCTCAGATGCAGCTCCAGGCGGGCTGTGAGTCTCCATCCGAGAGTCGCGGGGATAAGTGACGTCCTCAATACAGGCTCCAGGCGAGCTGAGAGTCCCGCAAGCGTAGTCACTGGGGGTGGCAGATTCCCCAGGTGAAGCTCCAGTCGAGCTGTGAGCCTCGACCCAGGGTTCCACAGGATAGGGTTCGGGGTTCCAATCTTCTGGCTCTGCTTCGCGGAGCTCTGCCAACCGCAGCTCGTGCTGGCGGTCCTTTTCCTGTTCAACCTCACGGTAGAACTCCCGGATCACCCGGCATCTGTCCGCCGTCGCTGGGGCATCCCCGAGCAGGGCAATCCGACGCCGCACCTCTCGGAGACCAGCATCTTCCTCCACCTCCGCGTGGACAGGGCTGGGGACGGGCGTCATCGCCCCGTCCTGATCCATCTTAGTCAGTTCCTTGATCAGGGTCTTTCTTTTCTTGTTACCCGGCGTTCCTCCCCGGTTCTCCAACATCCCACGCAGGGTGTCCCGGTCATAATAGGTGTACACCACCATGGCGTAGGTCTCCTAGGGGCCTGCAGAGAGCGATCCCACCGCTGCCACCAGTATGACGGAATGGAGATGTTGTTCCGCCTGCGGGTGTGCTCTATCTGCGTGACCCCCGTCGCTTACCGCTGGCCCGACTACCGAGTGACGCGCACTCGGCGTCTCGTGCGGCCTGGCGTGACCCTGGGGAAGGGTTAGCGGGCGGTGGAGGGGACCCCTGCCTAGAACCAGCCCGACCACTGAGCCATACGGCACTCAGCGTCCCGAGCAGCTGGTTCACTGACCTTGTGGGTGTGGAGTGCGTCTGCGGGCGGCCGTGCGAATCTGGGGATCGGATCTGCTGCGGAGGAATATTCGGATCTGATTGCGGAGGAATATTCGGATCTTATGTGGAGGAATATTCGGATCTTTAAACGGATGAATCTTCGGATCTTACGGGAGCGGCTGAATCTTCGGATCTGATCACCGCTCACTTGGTATACCGAAGCGCGGTACGCGGCCGCGCCTTCGGTTCTGATCTTAAGTCCGTTCTGATCTTAAGTCCGTTCTGATCTTACGTCCGTTCTGATCTTAAGTCCGTTCTGATCTTAAGTCCGTCCTGATCTTAAGTCTGGACACCGCACCCTGAGACCGCGCGGGATGCTCAGACAGTATATGCGGCGGAGAGTAAAGGACATCAGGCGAGGCTGGATGCACTGGAAAATCTGAGTTTATTTTTCACAACACACGCATTTATCACTTTACACACTTATGAATACAATGGGGATCCCTGCCCGCCCACACAAGTCCCATTGGCCCTCGCTGGCAGGAGGCACCCTGGCCCCGATTCGTATTGGCCGTTACGAATCGGGGAGTTGCCGATTCGGCCATTTTACGATCCGAGTATTCTGTTCTGGACCACGAGGTGATCAGAAAATGGCGGCGGGCGTGGCAGACAAAGGGAAAATACATTACGCAATAAACCAACGGGGAACACCTTATTACACCACACAATAATCACATCTAAATAAAAGTACTGGTAAAACTAGGTGCGTGCCACCACACCCAAGTGTCCATAGCCACCACTGTCACTGCACCGCCCCTGGCTGAGGGTGCTGGGCCATCCCGTGACAGCGAATAAATGCTGTGACATTGCATGAGCTTATCCAAACGATGTCACTGCGAATGCAAGCTGGAATCAAAGCAAAACGCGGCCCAATGAAACATTAGAGTGTGTGACTTGTTTTGGCCAGGCGGTGTATATTCACCATTGTTGCAAGTAACAGTAAACAATGTTAAATGGACACTAGCCATAGTTTAACCATTTTATGGCAGAATAACAGTGGTACAGTTGTTCAGCATTGTTCTGCGTTGTTCACTATTGTTTGCACAAACTTTGCCTTACTGTTCTTATGTTTTGCTTTGTGGACAGAAGATGTTTACCATAGTTGCATCTGTGGTGATTTCTGCGGCCACAACAGTGCTTAGTGAATAACCCCTAATGTGACCCCAATTTTTTTTCTATTTACCAGGCAGTAAAGGTTTTACATGATAAAGGAGAGAGGGTTCAGTATTTGGTAGTACTTTATTCAATGGAATCTGGTCAGATTACCATTGATTTAATGTTTTCCAAGCATTGTATCTATGTACACCATATATACATGTATACCTACATACTGTACTAATATTCATTTGAACATTTTGATGAACAGAGAAACCGTTTTACGCATAATCGTCATATACCCTGCTGACAACTCAGGCATATTGGAAAAATTCAGAAATACATGCAAGCTATTTTAGTTCCGACCTGTTACTCACTGCGATTGTCTTTGCTTCCTTAGAGCTCGCAGGTCACAATGCTCTACAAAATTCACTACAGAGGCACAAAAAGGTACTTTAACCACTCTCCAAATTCTCCTCCTTTTACCATTAAAAGCAAGAGAACAATGAAAAATAATAGTTCATGGGATAAGAGGATTCAGTTCATGAGTAGAAGTATAGATGTATCATGGGGAATGGACAAATAATTACAAATTTATATATATGGCTGGTTGTATTCACTTTTGTAAATACTAAATTGATACATAAATGTCATGTTAAAATGTAAGCAGTAGGAGAACTTTTTTTCTAGTCAAAAGATATGGGTTAATTACCAAAATCATCTTATTGTAGCGTATTCAATAGTCTAACCCGCCCAATAACAAGATATTGTATACTAGACCTGCTTGTGCCCCAGTTTGAGTTTACTCCACATGGGCTAATACTGGAGCAATGCAAAGGAATTAATTTTTTTTTGCACACAAAATATATTTGCAATTGGGCTTCATAATATGCCCATAATGTTTTAGGAATGTGGGCATGATACCCAAGGTGCCAAAACAGTTTCGCCAGCTTGGATTCCTTTCTTTTTGGAACAACAAAAACAGATCCCAAGCTATAGAGATGTAATAGTGCTATTTGGCCAGCAGATGGTGCCATTTGCCTTGCAAAATAATGCATACATTTGAAACCGTGCTTTGGATATTTGAAGCCATAATTTGAAGCACATTTTCAATGTATGTATAATGCAGACATGTTTTCCATAAATCCACTAGGTCCTGACAGTTGATTTGTGGAAATCAACCTGGTAATGGATGGGTTAAACAAATCAATCTGGGATAGAACAGCTGCGTTTTTATTTTACACAACCTATATACCACTTTTTTGATTAAATAATTGTTTCCGTTTTTTTATTTTCCCCCTATTCTGTTTTTACCTGGTTCTACAGCGAAGAATTGAAGAGTGTAAAGGAGGCTACCGATTCATTTATGTACTGTACATATGTCATTCTATTGCTCGCATTGTGTTATGGGTTAATAGTTTCCCCTTCAGAATGCCTAACAGTTATTTTTTGTCATTTTTATTTGAGTTTCTCTATCATTCTGCACCCCTGATAAACAAATAGCATATGTGATTCTTCCATATTGTAATATGTTGTCAGAAATGTGATAATTTATTATATTTATCCCACATCACTAAATATAGTATGCTTCATTTTACATAACTTTTTCGTTACTTTATGTCAGTTTATTTTAATTATATATATACATACTTCCATGCATAAACACATCTCCACCAATCATTTTTAGTTGAAGTGTATTTTTATTATTATTAATAGTATTATTAATATTATTGTTATTAAAAACACTAAAGAGGTTATTCAGAGAGCACCGAATTGGCCACCGAATTGCACCGAATGGTGAATTTCCCCATACGGTGCAATTTCGTAGCCATTCGGCTATTCAAAAAACTGGCAATTCGCCAAATTTTAGAGTATTGGCACCAAAATATGGTGCCTGTTTGACGGCAGTGAAATCCCCATAGAGAAGCAATGGTTAATCTATTCAGAGAACACCGAACAGCTGTGAAAAGTTGTTGAAATGCCCAGATTTTTGGTGGTTTCATTCAACAGTCTTAAACAGGCTAATCCCATAGGTTTCAAAATAAAAAAAACTCCCTGTATTTCTGAAATATTTATTCAACCGTTTATTATTTTTATTTGCAGCAAAAAGTCTCTTCATTTTTTTTTTTTAAATTTTCAGCCATTTTTAAGAATTTTTTTGACAAAATGTTTTTCCCCGATTTTTTTTTTTTTAAAAAAATAATTAAGTTCTGTAACGGACCTTTTTATTATTATTCATAGGATCTTATATATTATTTCGAGGCATTTTCTGGAGTAGTTCTTTTTTTTAATACGTTTTAAAAGTTGCTTTTTTTTTATCCCTGTTCGGCAGCTGGACGGCTTTTTCCAGTGGCTGGTTGAGGTTGTTTGGCGAATCGTCTGCTTTTTTTTTCAGATCAATTTGGCGGCCTTTAGCGGTTTTTTGAATTGATGCTGCCGTTTTTCAAATAAATGCAGCCGTTTTACAGCGGATTGAGGATGCGTTCGGCAGGTCGATTCGTTGCACTTCGGGGATCCTGTGATGAATGCTGAATTCCCCGCAGGGTCAGAGAATTTTACTAGCCGAAATGTCAGTGCTCTCTGAATAACCCCTGAAGTTTAGAGCAATTATATAAGCTTTGGAATGCGTGGATTTTGGATTGTATATTTAAGAATTATGGTGTCATAATAATGGGATAATATTAATAATATTGGTGCTTAAAAAGTATTTATTCTATCTCTCTCTACATATATATATGTTGAAAGTTTGTCGATAAAGCTTTATGGGATTAATATCTTTGAATTGTCTTCCGCTGTATTTAACCAAGATTTAAAGTTACCCATAGAAAATAATCACTGTTGAATTGAAGTGACATAAAATGAGAAATATACGATTTGAAAATATTAATCCCTTTTCAACTCTGTTTATTTATGGATTTGGGATTGAATTAGAATGACTGTAGGTACCTCAAATATTTTTTAACAAGACTATTTCGGTTTGGATTGGTTTTGCTTTTTAAACAAAAAGCAGAAATACATTTTATTCTAAACTTATATTTAAAATTTACATTTAGCTTTTATATTACTTACATTGTAATCCTGAATTATAAACACGAGGTCGGAAAGGTAGAATCACTGGATCTCCGTGCCAAGTTTCTAACGATAGGGTCTTCATTTATAGACGCATAAAACTACATTTATTTTGGTATTTATTTTATTAGTATTTTGTTGGTGTCATTTATCAAGGAAGCGCACTAAAAAATTTGCATACATTTAGCCGTGACATTCTCATCTTTTATCAGCTGATGCATTTCGCCAGATATAAAATGTGACGGATGTAATTTATCAAATCCGAGCTTGTTCCACGTATATAAAAACATGAAATTGTATTCTTACAAATACTTCGGCTGATGACAATGAACTCTTTCATAGCACTCTTTACCCCAGTACAGATCATGGTTTGGCCTTGCAGTTTGCAATCAAATATTTATGTATATTTTTATAGCATCTTGGACTTTATTACCTTAATATATGCATATATATACAGTATATATATATATATATATATATATATATATAGAGTGGCAAGAAAAAGTATGTGAACCCATTGGGATTACGTGGTGTTTTGCATAAATTGGTCATAAAATGTGCTGTGATTTTCATCTACGTCACAACAATTTGAAAAACACAGTCTGCTTAAAATAATACAACACAAACATTATATGTTTTCATGTGTTTATTGAACATAACATGTAAACATTCATAGTGCAGGGTGGAAAAAGTATGTGAACCCCTAGCCTAATGACTTCTCCAAGAGCTAATTAGAGCCAGGAGTGAGCCAACCTTGAGTCCAATCAGTGTGATATTATTGGATGTGTTGCTGAAAGCTGTCCTGCCCTTTAAAAACACACACCAGTTTTGGGTTTACTGGTTTCAAGAAGCACTGCCTGATGTGAACCATGCCTCGCAGAAAAGAGCTCTCAGAAGACCTACGATCAAGAATTGTTGACTTGCATGTAGCTGGAAAGGGTTACAAAAGTATCTCCAAAAGCCTTGATGTTCATGTGTCCACGGTAAGACAGACTGTCTACAAATGGAGAAAGTTCAGCACTGTTGCTACTCTCCCTAGGCATGGCCGTCCTGTAAAGATGACTGCAAGAGCACAGCGCAGAATGCTTAATGAGGTAAAGAAGAATCCTAGAGTGTCAGCTAAAGACTTACAGAAATCTCTGGCACATGCTAACATTTTTGTTGACACATCTACAATAAGGAAAACATTAAACAGGAATGGAGTACATGGGAGGACACCACGGAGGAAGCCATTGCTGTCCAAAAAGAATATTGCAGCATGTTTGAAGTTTGCAAAAGAGCACCTGGATGTTCCACAGCACTACTGGCAAAATATTCTGTGGACAGATGAAACCAAAATTGAGTGGTTTGGAAAAAACACACAACACTATGTGTGGAGAAAAAAAGGCACAGCACACCAACATTAAAACCTCATCCCCACTGTAAAAGATGGCAGAGGGAGCATCATGGTTTGGGTCTGCTTTGCTGCCTCAGGGCCTGGACGGATTGTTGTCATTAATGGAAAAATGAATTCCAGAGTTTATCTAGACATTTTGCAGGAAAATGTAAGACCATCTGTCCGCCAACTGAAGCTCCGCAGAGGATGGGTGATGCAACAGGACAATGACCCAAAACATACAAGTAATTCAACAAAAGAATGGCTTCAACAAAACAAAATACGCCTTCTGGAATGGCCCAGTCAGAGTCCTGACCTCAACCCGATTGAAATGCCGTGGCATGACCTTAAGAGAGCGATTCACTCCAGACATCCCAAGAATATTGCTACACTGAAATAGTTTTGTGAAGAGGAGTGGTCCAAAATTACTCCAGATCGTTGTGCAGGTCTGATCTGCAACTACAGGAAACGATTGGTTGAGGTTATTGCTGCCAAAGGAGGGTCAACCAGTTATTAAGTCCAAAGGTTCACATACTTTTTCCACCCTGCACTGTGAATGTTTACATGTTCTGTTCAATAAAAACATGAAAACATATAATGTTTGTGTTGTATTATTTTAAGCAGACTGTGTTTTTCAAATTGTTGTGACTTAGATGAAGATCAGAGCACATTTTATGACCAATTTATGCAAAACTCCATGTAATCCCAAAGGGTTCACATACTTTTTCTTACCACTTTATATATACTATTGAAGTTACTTACACAGGTATGTTAGGTGCAACCACTAAATCATGTGATGATAGAAAATTCAGCAGGTTCAATAAAGAGAAATTAAATTGATATAATATGGTTAATTTAGGCTTAAAAATAACTTATTTTCTGCATCAACCTTGAACATGTTCGAACGTTTCAATAATATCTCTTACACATAGCAAAGGTTCTATGATATAGGTATATATATACAAGTATAAACTACTTGAGGGGTTCTTCAGAGAGCACCGAAATGTCGCCGACATTTCGGTGCTCTCTCGTTACCCGCACTTCCCTGCACTTCAGGGAATCAAAGTTCCTCAACCAGCAGTGAATTCAGCATTCACTGCAGGGTCCCTGGAGTGCAAGGAAAACCTGCCGCAAACCCGCCGCAATCCTGCCGAACACCCACCAAAAACTGGTCAGGACCTCCGGAAAAACCATGCCAAAGAAGCCGGAAAAAGACGATGAGGCGGCGATCACAAGACAGAGCAGCCGCCGGAAAAAGCTGACAAGTTGACAAACGGGGTAAAAAAACCAAAAAACAATACGCTTGAAAGTTTGAAAATGGAAACACTGTTTGCAAATAAACTACTGAACAAAAATGTATGAAATATACATATATAACGTTATATGAATGATAATAAAAAGGACTGTTACAGAAAAAAGAAAAACGATAAAAAAAAAAACAGAAAACGAATTTTGCCAAAAAAATCCCAAGTAATGGCTGAAAGATCCTAAAAAATCCATAAATAAAGAAACTTTTTGCTGCAGATTAAAATAATAAACAGTTTATTAGATATTAAGTAAAAACAGGAATATTTTTAACATTGAAGCCTATGGGGTTCGCCTGAATAAATCTGCTGAATGAAAACACTGAACAGCAGGGCACTTTGGCAACTTTTCTCTGCTGTTTGGTGTCTTTGAATAGATTATCCATTCCTTCTCTATGGGGGATTTCACTGCCGTCGAACAGCACTGTACGTGCAGGCAATTCACCAAAATTTGGCGAACTGCCTGCTCTCTGAATAGCCGAACGGCCCCAAAATGTCACCGTACAGGGAAATTCTCTCTGAATAGCCCCTTTGGAGTCCATTAACCACTTCACTTCCAAGATCAACTATACTCGATCTGCACGGCACCTACTGATGTTCCGATATCAAGTATTGTCGATATGGAGTTCCTCAAGTGCAATGCAAAGGAATTTAGTTTGTTGCAAAGGAAATTCATGTGCATTTGAGCTCCAGAACATGCACCTAAAGTTTTAGCACCATTGCCATGATACCCGAGGTCCTAACACTTTTTAAAAACAGCTGGGATTGTGTTTGAATGACATCTCCTCTGCTGATCCTGCACAGAGACCAGAGCTGCAGTAACTGCTTTTGGCCAGCAGATGGCGAGACCTGCCTTCCATATAGTTATTACAGTAAGGAATACATTGGGAATATTTCCAAATATTTCTTACTGTATCACTGTTAATTAAAAACAATTTCCCCCACAAAAATCACTGGTTCCTGACAGTGGGTAAGTGGGAAACCCACTGGTAGTGAATGGGTTAATAGCTCGGAGGCAATATTTTGTGTCAAATGTGTAATGCATTCATGGATGGTTGCACTCTTTTTTTCCGAAAACAAATACCATCAGACAGTAAATTGCATACACGTGAATCATTGCAAGGGAACATTTATGCATCCATGCAAACTAGAGGATTGCTTTGTCCACAGCTTCTTTATTACACTCCATGTATGTAGCAGGAATTTCTGATTAAATCTTGTGAATGACGCACACGCCAGTGTGATGCCGGATTAGCGAGCATAGGTTAAGGCATTGTTTTCCAAACTTTTTGTGTTGGTGACACACTTTTTAGACATGCATCATTTGTTTAAACTGTATTTTAGTTTTACTGGCAAACACAGTTTAAACGAACTCGGTATAATAGATACAGACACGCATTGTAACAATGAAATATTTGGGGACACAACATGTCTCATGAATCCTTTTCATTTGTATATTTTTTAAATATATGATTTGTAATTATTGTTATTATTGCATTGTTATTGTTGTCATTATTAACTTATTCTTTCCCGCTTTTCCATTGGCTTCCTCTCTTTCTCACCTTCTCATGTCCATTTTCTCCCTCTTCCTTCTTTCCATGTAAATGCTCCCCCTTCCAAGTCTGTTTCCCCCTCCTTTACCATGTCCATCTCCCACATCTTTATCATGTCCATCTCACCCTTTTTCATGTCCGTCTCCCATTTTATCATGTCCAGTTCCCTCCATATTTATCATGTCCATCTCCCTCCATCTTTATCATGTCCATTTCTCCTTTATCATATCCATTTCCCTCCATCGTTATGATGTCCATCTCCCTTCATCTTTATCATGTCCATCTCCCCCTTTATCATGTCCATTTCCCTCCATCTTTATGATGTCCATCTCCCTCCTGTCAGGATCCCTGGGTGTAACCATCCTGGAACCCCCCCCCCCCGGTGGTACACTTCATGTTCTGCCCCTGCCTTGCAGCCAGCAATGCAACAGTTAAAACACCTGACACACACACAGGCACAGAATAAAGGCATCACGCCCCAGCCAGACCTTTGCTGGCTCATTACAGCTCTTGTCCTGAGAGAGAGAGAGGTGCTGTTACTCACTGCTCTGCTGTACCCATCTGTTCTTTATTATTTTTGGTTCTTGCAACTACCCCATCATCCTCCTTTACCCCTACCCAACTGCTTATCCATGCAGGACACTGCATCCTGGGTTCATAACCCTGCCATCCAGGTGCTACCCAGGTACCAACCCTGACACCTCAATCTATATCATGTCCATTTCTCCTTTATCATATCCATTTCCCTCCATCTTTATGATGTCCATCTCCCTTCATCTTTATCATGTCCATCCCCCCTTTAGCATATCCATCTCCCTCCATCTTTATAATGTCCATCCCCCCCTTTAGCATATCCCTCTCCCTCCATCTTTATCATGTCCATTTCACTTTATCTTTATCATGTCCATCTGGCCCTTATTGTGTCCATGGGGATTATTCAGAGACAGGTGAAAACCGGCTGGATGGAGTAGAGGTAACATAACTGCTCTATAACTGTGGAGACACAGGTTCAAATCCAGGCCAGTGCACCTCTCCAGTAAGTGTCCTTGGGCAAGACACCTAATGGTACATACTTGCCTACCACACAATATTGGCTGTGGAGTCCAGTGGTAGCGTCTCTACCCCTTGACCGTGGAGAAGCAACTCAAGGTCCCGTTCGGCAACATCTCTCCGATACAACTATGGAGAACTCTTTTCTTTGCGAGAAGCCGGTTCAACCGAACCATCAGGTCACTGATTATCACTACAATCATGGGAAGATAACTTGATCCCACTCATGAGACGCCACCAGCGAGTGTCCTTGGGCAAGACACCGAACGATATGGATGCGCCTACCTCATAAAAATACTTGTACATCTCATAGATTGTAAGTTCTCTTGGGAACAGGGTCCCCCTGAATCAGGTCGTCATCCATGTGTGGTATTCTAATGTATCAACCCCCTTGTACACTGATCCTGTAAAGCACTGAGTAATATGTGGCGCTATATAAATAAAGGATAATAATAATAATGAAACCAGGAGATTTAGCAGGCGAAGAGAACAATCTAGACCAAATAGCCGATTTTGAAAGTGAGAAAAATGGGAGAGTGAACCTGTATGTCTCCCTTTATCATGTCCATCTCCCCCCATCCTTTCATCTTCCATTGCATGACATTCTGTGAGCCAGCAACAAGGGGGCTTTGCTTCTGTCCATGGCAGTATGGGGAGCTGGGAGGAAGTGACTTTATATGATCACTTCCTCCCAGCCCTGCCACGGAGTAGAGGTGACTGGCTGGGAGGACACCGGCTCCCAGCACCTGCCAAGGTGACAGAGGTGTGGCGGCAATGCATCGCGGCATTGATTATTTGTCCTACTCCCAAGCATGGTGGGACACCAGAAGCCTGCTGCCGACACACTAATGTGAAGGTTGCTGAATTGTGGGGATCTGCGGTGAACTGCACCGTATTCCGATGGCAATTCGCCAATATTTGGCGAATTGACAACTTTGTGAATCGTCGAGCTGCCAAAAAATCGCACCATATGGTGAACTTCACCATTCGGTTTAATTCGGTGGTATGTTCGGCTCTTATTGAATAACCTTTACAGGAACAGAAACAAGAATTGTAGAAGATCCTGCTCAGAAGGGCTTATTTATCATTGTATATTGGTCGATTTCCACCATGGACCTACTGAATGTGCGATTATTGAATAAAGTCACTGTAACATTCTGAAAATGCTTAATTTCCATTAAAATAATTATTTTCTCCTGCACAAAAAGATGTCAGTCTGAATACTGTATGTGCCATATCACAAAATCTACAAAGTGTTCAACATAAATTATATTATATGGCATTGCTGTAAGGACAGAGCTTGTGCGCCATAATATGATCGAAAAAGGCTTCAACAGCTCTTGTATGAATGGTTAAAGATTTTCTCTAATTAGACTAGAAATTATGATAATATAAATTGGTACTTTATCGCAAAATTTCTGTTAAAATATATATATTTACACGCTCGTACAAATTCATTTAAATGGAAGGAAGGCGACTCCCAGTTGCATAATTTCTCTTACATTTAATTTTTTTCTTTTTATTGTAAGTACTGTGATTTCATTTTATTTGGCCCCAAGGAAATTCAGTTTTATTTTTTATTTTTTTTATCCTTTTTCTGCCATTTTTTCGAGCTATTCAGATGAAGCACGTCCTGTGCTAGTAAGAGCAGATTGAGCAGGCAATAACTATTTCTCAGTCGCATTCATATAATGTTCATCTCAACACCATCATCCATCTGGTCAAATGATATAATAAGGAAGGCGCTGGGTAAACTATAAATTATGGAATATCACTTATCTGTGTCTTGGCATTCATTTTGGAAATATGCTTCCACCGGTTTATTACTCGGCTTCATTACCAAAAACTCTATAGTTTCAGTTACTCGAGCGTGAAAAACTGGAATTAATGATCTTATCGGTGATGGGCAGACCTGATATCTCCCATTTTTAGCAAATTCATTGTGGCGAATTTTTTAATCAAATTTTTTATCCACGACTTCGAAATATAATAAGTTTGTAGGGAAAATAATACGTATAAAGACCTAAAAGCATCAAATGAAAAAAAAACCTGGACTCTGCTTTTCCCCCTACGAATTTCACAGAAAAACGTCAATTGTTTTTTTTTTTCGCGAAAGTATTTTACCAGGAAGGATACATTGAGATTTCTCTCATTTTTACGTATGTCCTGGGTGGTGAGTATGCACCGTTAGGTGTCTTGCCCAAGGACACTTACTGGAGAGGTGCTCTTGCAGGGATTTGAACCTGTGTCTCCATGGTCCCCACAGTCATAGAGCAGTGATGTTACTTCTACTCCACCCAGGTGGTATAATTAGATTTAGACTAGGGATAAGCCGAACACCCCCTGAGTTCGTTTCGAGCCCGAACCCGAACTTCCCATTTGTTCGGGACCAAACCCGAACTCGAACCCAATGCAAGTCAATGGGGCTGAAAATTCGGTTATTAGAGTGCCCTCCAAGAGGGCATATATGCTACATATTTGCCATAAAAGGTGTATGGGGGTCCAGGTAGTGCCCTGGGGGACAGGAAACAAGGACAAAAAGTAAAAAAAAAACTTTTTAAAGGGACAGTGAGTTTTCCATGAAATAAGGGTTAAAAATAAAAACGAAAAATTCCTTTAAATATCGTGCCTAGGAGGTCCCCATAACCTGCCCGTGAAGTGGTGGATTTCTAGGATGTAAAGAAATATGTAAAAAACAAAAAAATTACGTTTCATATGACGGTAAATGCTTTTCCTTTAATCTATCCATAAACAACTGCTTGGGGCGGCAGTCTGTATGAAAAGAGGAGACATTTTCGGACACGCAGAAAAAGTTTACTGATTTTTTTGGCTAAATTATTGTGTAATATATGCAGGCTTTGGGTGAAAGTAACAATAGGTGCTTTAAAATTGGTCCTTTAGCGTCCCCAACAGTGCCGTCACACCGTAACCCCTCTGAGGATAGGAATCTGATACAGGCGTCAGTGGCAGTGCACCCAGATATTGTGCTTTTGGTGCCAGGCCTGCAAGTACTATCATACAGTAACCCCTCTGTGGTATTGTGGAAGAATGCAGGGGTGGACCTTGCGGTCCTATATTAAAAAGATATGCATCTGGTTAAGGCGTCAGTGCACCCAGATATTCTGCCTTTGGTGCCAGGCCAGCAAGTATCATCATACAGTAACCCCTCTGTGGTATTGTGGAAGAGTGCAGGGGTGGACCATGTGGTCCTATATTGAAAAGTTTTTGATCTGTTAATGGGCGTCAGTGCACCCAGATATTGTGCCTTTAATGCCAGGCCAGCAAGTATCATCATACAGTAACCCCTCTGTGGTATTGTGGAAGAGTGCAGGGGTGGACCATGTGGTCCTATATTGAAAAGTTTTTGATCTGTTAACCCTTTCGCTGCTGAGGCTTTTCCCGCCTCTGTGCTGAGGTCATTTTTACCGGTTTTGCTCATCATGTTTAAACGCGTTTTGAAGGCTGATTTTAGTATATGACCCAGACATATTATATATCGTTCTTTCCGTCAGACTCGGCAGATTAATAATATGTTATTATTATATGTATACGTCATGACCTGTCTGTATATTATAACAAAAAATGCAATAAAATATGAATTTTCAATAATTTACAGTGTGTAAAGTGTTTTTTTTCACATTTTAACATGCGAGCAATTGCGGTTATATTTTGTATGGGGTGCGCTTGTTAAAAAAATTAGAGATGGGGTCTCGTTACATTTTTTTTTGGGGAAAATTACACGATTTTTAACAAACGCACCGCATACAAAAATCGTTAGTGCAGCATCATTGTTCACATTATAATTGAAATGGGAACAATATTGCTGCATTAACAAACCAAAAAAAAGAAAAAAAAAGTGTTTATTTTTTTTTATAATTTTTTTTAAAATATTTTTTTATTTTTATTTTATTTATTTATTTATTTTTTACAAACTTTTTCACATTCGAATTTGGTATCGTTGGAACGGCCATGCTCTGGCCGATCCAACAATATCAAATGTTAACCCCTAGCTGCCACGGATCGGGAGATAGGGAGTTCATTGGAACTCCCTATCTCCACCGTTGGTGGCAGTTAGGGGTTAACTCTAGGACTGGCGTCATCGTGCTACGCACGATGACGCCAGTCCTCAGGGGGAGTTCCCGGAGGCTTGGCCGACATCCAAGATGTCGGCCAGCTCCGGGAAAGGATCACGAACCGGCGCTTTTCAGCGCCGATTCGTGATCCAGCTCCCCAGGGGTTAATGCCAGGTACCATTTGGAAGGGCAGGCTGTGCCCTTCCAAATGGTGCCTGGGTTAACCCCCGCAACGCAGCCGATCGGGAGGGAGAGAGGTCCGAAGGACCTCCCCCCCTCCCTTTCAGGCGCCTCCTCTGCACATGCGGGGGGGGGCGCCTGAATTAGGTGTCATCGCGCTGCCGCGATGACACCTAATTTCACCGGCAGCGGTTCCGGATGCTGGGCTGACATCGAGGAAAATTTGCCCAATCAGGACTCTGAGCCGTGATTGGCATAGTGTTGAACCAGTCTTGCACCAGACCTGTGGCTTTTCGTCGTTCTTAGGCGATGTTCTTAGGCGATGTTCTCCAACTTTTTCGTGGGGCTTTGGCGACTCCATCTTCTGTGCTCTATGGTGACCATTCGGTGAATAGGGAAATCTCATCAAAATGGAATTGCCGAAGTGCACCAAACTGCGCCGAAGTAAAAAGCACTTAAATTTCAGGGAAATAGCGAATAGACCTTTAAATAATGTTATTATAGTTTTTATAATTGTAGAATATTATAGCTTAAGTGTTTATTGCACACTCAAAGTGGTGGATCAATTTTTTTTCACAGAAATCAGATTTTATAGTATTTTTGAAAAGTAAACATAGCAATATAAGCAAAGTACAGCATTTGTAACGTTTGTAACGCAGCAGCCGACAGCCATTGAGTGACAATGTTTAAAGAGAAAGCATCACATTACAGCTTATCAATAAACAGAATGAAAACAACAAAACAAACAGAACACAGCATCGCCGACTCTACCAGCGAAGGAAAATATTACAATATCAACAGGAAAGAGAAAAGCGTTGAAGGTGATGGAAACCTGAGGAATTACCCTTAAAAAGCCACAAGTGAAAAACCTCTAGCACCTGTGCTGGTAATGCAAACTGACACGCAAGGCGTAAAAGACAGAAAAAGCCATTTACAGTATTTTAATCACTGCAGCCAGGTGCCATTCATCTAAAGAGTGAGAAATGTTAAGAAAAGATGATCAGCTAAGGTACAGTGAGCTACGGTGGGATTTGTTCTCTATCAGAATATTTGGTAACGTGAGAAAAAAAACAATGGAGACATGGGGGTTAGGATCAGGGTAGAGGGGTGGCAAAATGTATCTTTGCATGTGTCTGAAATCCTTGAGTATTACAGATGGTATTTTGCCCTTAAAATGTTGCAGACTTGTACGAGACGTGTCATTTCACATGTCGTTTTTATTTATTTATTTATTTATAAAGGATTTTACCAGGAAGGATACATTGAGATTTCTCTCGTTTTCAAGTATGTCCTGGGTTCGAGAACATTGAGTGGTTACAGAAATACAAAATAGTAAAATGCAAGAAATTAAGACCAAATACACAGATTAACAGAAAAATAAATATGGAGGAAATAAAGTCATTATGTTCCATGTTTACAGGTGCATTTCGTATTCAGGTATGTTAATAGGGAAGTCTTAAGGGACTTTAGACTGGGGGAAGATTTGACGGTGTCTGGGAGGTTATTCCATATTTGCGGTGCTCTGTAGGAAAATGAGGATCGAGCCATTTTCTTTTTGTATTGCGGTATTGCAAGTAAGGTGCTGGTCCTGGATCTGAGGTTATAGGATGAGGGAACTGCCGGGGGAAGCAGCATATTCAGGTAGGGTGGTAGCTTCCCAAAAAAGCTCTTAAACACCAGGTTGGAAAGGTGAAGGGTGTGTCTAGAGTCCAGTGATGGCCAGTTTAGTTCTTTTAACATGTCATAATGGTGTGTCATGTAGTTACATTGTAGCACAAAGCGACAGAATGAGTTATACAATGTAGTAAGTTTCTGGAGGTGTGTTTGTGGGGCGGCTGCATACACTACATCTCCGTATTCAATGGCTGGCATAAGCATTTGTTGTACAATCTGCTTTCTTACCGCGGGGCTCAGGCAGGATTTGTTTCTGTACAGGGCACCTAGTTTGGGGTAGAGTTTAGATGAGAGTTTTTCGATGTGGGGGCCAAAAGATAGATTTGGGTCTAACCACATACCTAGGTATTTGAGAGAAGTGACTGTGGTCAGCGTGCCATTTGATTTTGTCCCAACACATAGATGGGGTGTTTGCAATTTGTGTAGTTTAGGTGCGGTTCCAAAGAGCATTGTAACAGTTTTGTCAGTATTTAAAAAAAGTTTGTTATCTTCAAACCACTTTTCTACCCCTGTGAATTGTTCTTGCAGCACTGCCTCCAGCTGTGGGAGATTTGGTTTGCTGGTATAGATTACAGTGTCGTCTGCGTACATGTGTACAGTTGAAGCTTTGCAGACATTGGGCAGATCGTTTATGAATATTGTGAATAGCAGGGGGCCTAGTATCGAGCCTTGGGGTACACCGCACGTGACTGGGAGGGGAAGGGAAGTGCTGTCAGAAATGGACACAAATTGAGACCTATCAGACACATATGATTGGAACCAGGTTAACGTACTATCACCAATACCAGAGTTTTTAAGTTTATGTAATAGGATGCCATGGTCTACTGTGTCAAAAGCCTTGGCAAAGTCAAGGAAGATGGCTCCAGTTAGATTTCCTTGTTCCATGCCCGCTTGGATATCATTACAAACTTTTAAAAGGGCAGTTGTAGTTGAATGGTTTGGACGAAAGCCTGATTAATCTGGGGTTAAATAGTTCTGATACTGATAATAATCACGTAATTGAGTGTAGACACATTTTTCCAGAATTTTTGACATTACAGGGAGCAGTGATATTGGGCGGTAGTTGGATACCAAAGTATTGTCTCCACTTTTATGGATAGGTACCACCCTTACAGTCTTCCAGAGTTTGGGTATGTATCCAGTCGCCAGTGATTCATTAATCAGGGTTGCAACAGGTTTTGCAATTGCTGGTGCACTGATTTTCAGCAGCATTGCTGGGATTTGATCAAGTCCAGACTGGTATTTCATTTTTTGGTTATGGAGAAGTTTAGTGATGGCACTGACAGGCACTGGCCTAAAACTGAATTTCTCTGGGTTACGGGGTCTTTGCACTGTTGGTGGGTCCTGACCTGCGTGCGGCCTTTCTGATTGCGTGTCATTTCCTAGCTTAGCAATGAGGGTGGTGGCGCATCCAACAAAATAATTATTAAAAGCATTTGCTACATCTAGGGGGTGTTGTACAGTTTGGTTGTTTACTTTTAAAGCAGCTATACCCGTGCACATATTAGAACGATGACCACTTGTTAGCAACAAAACCGTGGTATAACGCTATCCGTGATAGCATGAAGGAGGAAAATAATCAACTATCACTGGTATTTTTTAACACAGAAGCCCATGAACAGAGACATACAGTCAGGTCCATAAATATTGGGACAGCGACACAATTCTAACATCTTTGGCTCTATACACCACCACAATGTTTCTATCAGTAACTGAATTTAAGCAAGCATGGGATAGGCATAAGGCTATCCTAAACAAAAGATAAATCCAGGTAAACTATCCATGTAATTGGGCAGACTAGATGGGCCGAAAGGTTCTTATCTGCCGACATTTTTCTATGTTTCTATGTTTCTAATGGAGTTGGAATGAAACAAACACAATGTGCTTTAACTGCAGACTGTCAGCTTTAATTTGAGGGTATGTACATCCAACTCAGGTGAACGGTGTAGGACTTACAGCAGTTTGCAGATGTGCCTCCCACTTGTTAAGGGACCAAAAGTAATGGGACAATTGACTTCTCAGCTGTTCCATGACCAGATGTGTGATATTCCCTCATTACCCCAATTACAATGTGCAGATAAAAGGCCAAGAGTTCATTTCAAGTGTGCTATTTGCATTTGGAATCTGTTGCTGTCAACTCTCAAGATGAGATCCAAAGAGCTGTCACTATCAGTGAAGCAAGCCATCATTAGGCTGAAGAAACAAAACAAACCCATCAGAGAGATAGCAAGAACATTAGGTGTGGCCAAAACAATTGTTTGGAACATTCTCAAAAAGATGGAACGCACCGGTGAGCTCAGCAACACCAAAAGACCCGGGAGACCACGGAAAACAACTGTGGTGGATGACCGAAGAATTCTTTCCCTGGTGAAAAAAACACCCTTCACGACAGTTGGCCAGATCAAGAACACTCTCCAGGAGGTAGGTGTATGTGTGTCAAAGTCAACAATCAAGAGAAGACTTCACCAGAGTGAATACAGAGGGTTTACCACAAGATGTAAACCATTGGTGAGCCTCCAAAACAGGAAGGCCAGATTAGAGTTTGCCACACAACATCTAACAAAGCCTTCACAGTTCTGGAACAAGATCCTATGGACAGATGAGACCAAGATCAACTTGTACCAGAGTGATGGGAAGAGAAGAGTATGGAGAAGGAAAGGAACTGCTTATGATCCTAAGCATACCACCTCATCAGTGAAGCATGGTGGTGGTAGTGTCATGGTGTGGGCATGTATGGCTGCCAATGGAACCGGTTCTCTTGTATTTATTGATGATGTGACTGCTGACAAAAGCAGCAGGATGAATTCTGAAGTGTTTCGGGCAATATTATCTGCTCACATTCAGCCAAATGCTGCAGAACTCATTGGACGGCGCTTCACAGTGCAGATGGACAATGACCCAAAGCATACTGCAAAAGCAACCAAAGAGTTTTTGAAGGGACAGAAGTGGAATGTTATGCAATGGCCAAGTCAATCACCTGACCTGAATCCCATTGAGCATGCATTTCACTTGCTGAAGACAAAACTGAAGGGAAAATGCCCCAAGAACAAGCAGGAACTGAAGACAGTTGCAGTAGAGGCCTGGCAGAGCATCACCAGGGATGAAACTCAGCGTCTGGTGAATTGATGTCTATGCGCATGGGCGACCGCAGAAATTTTTACAGGGGGGGGGCAAAATTTTAATGGCCCTGGAAGATGAGGTCCACTTCCTCCTACAGTGCCCCAAGTACTCAGCACTGAGGGAAACTCACTTCCAGAGACTCTCCGCTCTCATCCCGGACTTCACCTCTATAGAAGAGACGAGGAAACTCCACATCATATTGGGAGAAGAGGAGCCGGCGGTGAAAATATCTGCCCAATACGTCGCAGAATGTCACAGACTGAGAGGAACATGAGAGATCCTGGACTTATAAATCCCCAACACGGACTCGCCCCCATCCCCCTTCACATTATCCCTTACCCCTGATAATGTCCATGGACTTGCCCATTCCCCCCATATATATGTCCCACTATCCCCCCTCCTCCCCATATGCTTTGGCAATGCTAAAATGTATTTGGTCCTGCCAATAAAGCTTATTTTGATTTGATTTGATTTGATTGTCTGCCCTTTTGACAATGTCATGAAGGAGACAATCATAAAATAAAGCGTAGTAATACACAGCAGGTGCAAGTGCTAAGTTAGCAACTTGGCACTGAACGCTATGATGTGGCTCAGCGCTCAGCTCTGCTAACATAGCACTTGCAGCCATGTCGAGAGGTGCTGCGGGGTTAGCTGGGTGTGATGTGGGAAAGATGGCCACCTCCATGCACCAAATAATCCAATAAGGAAAAATTCAGTTTGAGGTTTTGTTGGATTAAAACACTAAATCTTTATTGGAACATGGTAAACATTAACACTAAAGTGGTAATAAAATGGACAAAAGTGGATATTGCAGAAACAGCACCTTTCATTAAGCAATCCTCTGCCCTTTCACTTCCATATTCACAGCCAAAGCGTTCAGTGAGACTGCTGCAGCAAACTGAACTGCTGCAATGAAGCAATTCAGCAGCTGCTGAGGAACTGAACGCGCCTCTGATTACTGACTGCACACTCAGTCACCACCACCAATTAATCCATCCAGATTCATTCAATAAATATATAAATAAATGCCGCCCGCGGCCCACATACCATGTGAATGTCTGTGAGTGATGAGGGCTGCTTGCCTCTGCTTGGAATGGATGCAGCAGTGCAGGAGGGAAGCCGGGGCCGGGATGGATGCCGGAGCCGCCCGGAGGCTGCAGCGCAGCTGCCTCAGCCAGTGGTGACCCTGGGTCTGGATGTTGGAGCGGATGCCGCAGGGCAGGGAGCCTCAGCCAGCCTGCAGTGCTCAGCCTCAGCCCTGCCTGGATGCTGCCTGGAGGGGAGAGTGGACCGCAGGGGCTGAGCCTGGAGGACTGACACCCAGTCCCAGTCAGAGGCCGCAGGACAGGGGCAGGGGCTGGAACTTGGAAGCCTGCCTGGAAGATGCTGCCTCTGCTCGGAGCCTCCTCACTTGCCTGGCCGCCTGCAGGCTCTCAGAGTCAGCCCAGGCAGGCAGCAGGCTGGATGGTGTGTCACTGCACGCAGTGAGTGAGGGGGTCCAGGGGACGAGCGTTCACTCAGCGAGGGGAAGAGGAGCAAGACAGCGGCGGGATTTCCAGCACGCGCCGCTGTCTCCCTGACCACGGGTCCGCGGCGCGCCCACACACATGAGGTCTCAGGCGTACGGAGGGAGCGTTGCGCTTGCGCGCATGCATCTCAGCCGCCAATGCTGCCTGCTTTAAAAATAAATAGTGCAGCAGGCTGAGGCAGGCCGCGTGCGGCGTGCAGCGCCACGAAAATTTAAGAAATTTAAGGATTTGCTCCGCGGCTCCAGGGGGGGCACGTGCCCCCCTTGCCCCAACCTGTGGACGCCCATGTCTATGCGTTTCAGACTTCAGGCTGTGATTGACTGCAAAGGATTTGCAACCAAGTATTAAGAAGGGAAAGTTTGATTTATGATTATTATTCTGTCCCATTACTTTTGATCCCTTAACAAGTGGGAGGCACATCTGCAAACTGCTGTAAGTCCTACACCGTTCACCTGAGTTGGATGTACATACCCTCAAATTAAAGCTGACAGTCTGCAGCTAAAGCACATTGTGTTTGTTTCATTCCAACTCCATTGTGGTGGTGTATAGAGCCAAAGATGTTAGAATTGTGTCGATGTCCCAATATTTCTGGACCTGACTGTATACTTTGCCATACATTGAAACAAAAGGAAATATTAGCTAGCAAAACATTAAGGGCCACATTACATTCTTGTTGCTCACGGTAGCACACACTTGCGTGAGCACTAACGATAGCTGCGGTATCTACCGCATATTACAATCCAAACGCAAACGGGTTAAGTAACCCGTTTGCGTTTGGTACCTTTTGCTTTTCAGCGCGAGGTTACTGTACTTTGCGCTCCCTATACTTAACATGGAGAGCGCAAAGTGTTAATCAGCGTTAGTATTACAATCTACTACGCTGATTAACGTCCGATTGTGGTTAGCAAAAAGTTAACCAGACCCAGGACTTGGTGTTAACGGATTCCGCTTCTGCAGAATCCGTTAACACCAGCCCACAAAAAAACCCACAGAATGCTATACTCACCTCCTGTCCCACGGCTCCTACCGCGGCTCCGACTGCCTTCTCCGTCTGGCAGGAGCAGGGAAAGACTGGGGGAAAAGTCCCCCCAGTCTCTCCCTACGTATCACTACGCCGACCGGCCGGATTTTGCAAGGCGAGATCCGGCTGGTCATGTGACCGGCAGGGGGAAACTCAATGGAGTCCTATGGACTCCATCAAGTGGAAGCTCGTGGCTGTGCTCAGCACTGCCATGAGCATCGCGGGGCGGTAGCGCCCGCAAACAATGCAGGCAGAATTTTTTGCACCTGCATTGTAAGCAAGCATTAAAATGCGGGCGCAAGGGGGAAAACTGTGAGCACAGTTTTTCCTCCCTTGCGCCTGCGTTTTAACGCTAGGATTGTAATGTGGCCCTAACTTTATAGAATTGATCAATGCCAAATGCTATTAACTTGCATTTTTTGTTTCTATGTTTGGTTTAATTTCCTATGTTAGCCTTATCTTATCTATAGCGCTCTAATTCCAAATTTGGGCTTGATTCAGATCTGTTGACTGTTTTTCCGATAAATATCGGGAGCTTACGGACGATTTTTTTTTTATGTACTGGTTGATTAAGTTGAAAAAATTCGACTGGAGCTGATGTTTGAAAACGGGCCACTTGTCCGAAAAAAAGCTGGCCGGTAAAAGGGCTTAAAACGTTTATTTTGGTTACCATCAAACAGATTTATGCCTTTAAAGATGATGACTAGACATTATTGATGTTAAGAAGATTCCAGTCATATTCCCTGTATTTTCCTGCCAGAAAACCCTTTTATCAACACCTTTTTGCATTTTAATTCTTTTTAGAGCTCAGCAGCATGCCGATAAATTCAGATTGAATCAAAACAGTTGATATTTTCGCAGAGAAGTATAGCCACAAGAGCCAATATTCCATCTGAATTTTTATCCCAGAATTGAAATGCCAGTAAACCCACAATTGAGCTGCTCAAACAGAAAAATGGCTGAAAATCGTGTAATAAAGGTCTAGATTTAGTCCGTCCGGCCCAATTAAATCAAGCCCACCATTCATTTTTTTCGCTTATAACAAAACACGCAACCCGTTGCTTGTGAGATGAACAGATTCCGGAAACACATACACAATAAAAGTTGACACATCCACCCATCAACATTCCTTTTCCGAGACATGATATAATCCAGAACAACACTTAATTGATGTCTCTTTAAAAAGACAACTTTCATCTGGATTTCTCCAGAAGCAAAAATAATGAGGTTGTGCATGGTCAACAAGAGATAAGGGATTGACAAGTGTCCCCTTATTCCCACCATGTGGCCAGAGCTTGGGTGACTGATATGCGCAGAGGATGGATTGACATTTAGAACTGTGTTTTTTTCAATTCCGGTCCTTAGGACCAAATAACAGGCCAGGTTTTAAGGATCACCTTAGGGAAATGCAAACTGAATCCTACAATCAATGAGCAGCAAATCATATCACCTGTGCTGTGCTTCAGATATCTGGAAAACCTGACCTGTTAGAGGGACCTCAGTGAGGACCATGGTTGAGAGCCACTGATTTAGAATAATCAGGTGCTACCTAGTCATTTGGACATATACTACAGGAACTTTATATGCACTAGATGAATGTACAATCACCATAACCTCAATCACCAAGCTCAAGGCACCCCCACAATGTGCCAATAACTTCAAACGATAATAAAATATAGAGCTGAAGGTGATGATTCCATCACACCAGCACTCACATATACCGCCCAAATATTAGCGTTACAGAGCTTCTTGAATGAGCCTCATGGAAGAGTGCACTAAAATTGACATAATACAAAGAATAGCATAGCGTAAAATCATAACCATTTAATGGTATGTAAAAAAAGTGAATGGAACCACTAACAACACAAGTGTCACTACATATAACAAAATATTAGTGCAAACAGGCATAAAACATATGTCCTCCCTCTAATGCTTCCCCACCTCCTGACTTTTCTATCATGGTCAATGGTATCACTATCTTCCCATCAAGCCAGGTTCACTGTCTTGAAGTTACACATGACTCTGCTCTTTCCTTCATCCCTCACATCTAACCTCTTTCATCCTCCTGCCGCTACCAACTACGCAATATTTCCAGAATTAGGCCATTTCTTACCACTAACACCACAAAGCAACTCATCCACACCCTTGTAATCTCCCAACTTGACTATTGTAATAATCTTCTAGTTGGCCTCCCTCTCTCCTGCCTCTCACCCCTAAAATCCATTCTAAATGCCTCTGCCAGGCTCATCCACCTCACCCGCTGCTCTGTCTCTGACGCTCCTCTCTGCGAGTCCCTTCACTGGCTCCCCATCCACTGCAGAATTAAATTCAAAATCCTTACCCTGACCTACAAAGCTCTCACTAACTCAGCTCCTCACTACCTGTCCTCACTAATCACCAAATACACCCCAGCCCGCTCCCTAAGGTCAAACAGTGACCTGCGCCTAGCTTCTCCCGCATCACCTCTTCCCATGATAGACTGAAGGATTTCTCACGTGCAGCCCCCATCCTCTGGTACACTCTCCCTCGTGCTTTCAGACCTTCCCCTAGTTTCCCTTCCTTCAAACGCTCCCTTAAGGCATTCCTATTCAGGAAAGTCTACCTCCCGACTCTTTACACCTCAATGCCAAACCAGTCCATCACTCTCACCTTGCAGTCCATCTCTCTCACCTTGCAGTCCATCGCTCTCACCTTGCAGTCCTCTCCTCCTCTTTCCACCCTGAAACCGTCTAGATTGTGAGTTCCCACGGGAATAGGGCCCTCGTTTCCTACTGTATTGGTTTATCAAATGTTGTTCAGTCTCAATGTATTGTAACCCTGTCTATATTGTGCCCATTGTTCATCACTGCTGAATATGCTGGCTCTATATATATATATATATATATATAAATAAAGAATAATAAATAGTTATGTCAATTTTAGTGCACTCTTCCATGAGGCTCATTCAAGAAGCTCTGTAACGCTAATATTTGGGCAGTATATGTGAGTGCCGGTGTTGTCACCTTCAGCTCTATATTAATTTTATCATATATACTATAGGTCCAAGAATTTCAGATAACCTTGGCTTACCACACATTTCCCTTTATAAATCGGATTTTGCCTAGTCTACCAATCCTAGCTGTCTTTTATGTTTATTGTTTTTGACAGTGTACGAAATATGCTTTTTAGGTGTGTGCGCTATTAAGTGTTCAAATAATTGACTCAAAAGGTTATAGTGTGATATATTTATTGATGACAGAATACGTTTTCTCTCTTATGCGTATTAAGGCCAAATCATAGATAAAAAGTTACAATAAAATACAGACATTAATACTAAAAATATAATGTTGATAGAAGTTGTTTCTGTTTTATTGTTTCCTTCCTTCCTTTCCTCTTTTCCTCTCTTTAATCTTTTGACGTTACAAACAATAACTCCGACTATTAAGAAAAACAGTCAAAGCTGCTTTCCGCTCTAATATATCTCAATTCTTCTTTAGAATTCATAGACCTAAATCTGTCAAGTATAAGGATAATTGTTGGGTAAGGAAGTTGATTTGGTTCCAAAAGCTTCTGGAGTCTAGCGCATTTCTCCTATGAACTATGGATGTTTGGAAGAGAAATGATTTGTGGTTAGTTTCATGACAATTTAAGAGTAAAGCTCTTCTAAGGTTAATATGAACCCCTCTGTGAATTGATAAGAGGGAAAAAAAGAATAAGCTCCAGCTTCCTCTGGGTTTCATTTTATTCTTACGCAGTCTTACATTTTGCTACATTTTCTTTTTTTCTTCATTACCAAGTGATTTATTTTTGAGAAAATCAGGTATTCTTTACAGCAGAGCATTTAATTTGAAATACTGTCTTACCCTACATGTGAAACACACCTTCTACAATGGAAAATAGGAGAAAAAATATGTTTTTTTTATACTAAAGAGCCTACTTCATGCTTTTGTTTGCTGTGGGAATAAACAGCAATTGTGTATGCTTCGAATAAAGAAATGTCATCATAAAATTCTATGATATGAAATATTGTATTGCCTTACAGCAACACAGTCATACTTGATGCCTTAATAAAATGTGGTACGTTGATATAACCCATGTTGAAGGTATAGGAGGGATAGAATTATCATGATGAGCATAGGATACTTACAGGGTTATTCAAAGAGAGACGATCTGGCCCCGAAATATAACCGGGTACTGAAATTCAGCGTACGGTTACCTTTCCTGGCCATTCGGTTATTCAGAGAACAGGCAGTTCGCCAAATGTAGGTGAATTGCCTGCACATACGGTGCCTGTTCGGTGCCTGTTCGAGGGCAGTGAAATCCACCATAGAGAAGCAATGCCTTGTTTATTCAGAGAACACTGAACAGCAGTGAAAAGTTGCGGAAATGCCCTGCCATTCGGTGGTTTCATTCAACAGGTTTATTCAGGAGAATCCCATAGGCTTCAATGTTAAAAATATTCCCGTTTTAATTCAATTTCTAATAAACCGTTTATTATTTTATTCTGCAGTAAAAAGTCTCTTCATTTTTAGATTTTTTTTGGATCTTTTAGGCATTTTCTTGGATTTTTTGTCAAAAATTTCCATCCTTTTTTTTTTTAATTGTTTCTTCATTTACTGTAACAGACCTTTTTATTATCATTCATTGGATCTTATGTATAAATTCCAGACATTTTTGTTCAGTAGTGTTTTTGCAAAGAGCGTTTCAAATTTCAAACTTTCAAGCAAACTGTTTTTGTTTGTTTGTTTACCTCGTTCTTCTGCATGTCGGCTTTTTCCGGCGGCTGCTCTGTGCTGTGATCCCTGGCTGCTCGGATTTTTCCGGCGTGTTCAGCTTGGTTTTTGCGGTGGTTTCTGCAGGTTCTCGGTGAGTGTTCAGTGAGTGTTCGGTGAGTATTCGGTGAGTGTTCAGCGTGTGTTCTGCGGGTTTGCGTTGAGTATTACTGTTTTTTTTCCCCAACTGATGAAGCCCCTTTTTGGGGCGAAACGCCTCTTGGTACTATTTTAACTATCTGATTTTATTTTCCCTTTGTGCTGTATATTTTATGATCAATAAATACTCCCTTACTAATTGGGGTGTTTTTAAAGTTATTTTATTTTTTGAGCAGCACTTAAAGGATAAAGCCCCGAAGCGTCTAAATGTGTTTAAGTTCGATCATCTTGGATTCCAAGGACCGCCAAAGCGAATTGGACCATTGGATCAATCTGGGCTATCGGGTGAGCCATCTAAGATACCCTCAGGCAAGGTCGTTGAGCCAAGAGAGGCTCAGAAAAGTGTGAGTTGGATCATCCACCTTTTTACCTAATTACTGTTAGCTATTGGACTTCACTATTGTACCTATTTTTTATTTTTCCTAGGAACATCTATGGATGGCCAACTATTACATATATCGTTAATATAAACTGAATATTCTTCATATTCATGTATGTATGAACATATTTGACAACACGTGAGGCTGGGTA
Source organism: Leptobrachium leishanense (assembly GCA_009667805.1). Lineage (NCBI taxonomy): Eukaryota > Metazoa > Chordata > Amphibia > Anura > Megophryidae > Leptobrachium > Leptobrachium leishanense. Next base: position 360,311,520 of record CM019065.1, on the reverse strand, counting down.
TCCTACATTTTTTTCTTTGTTGCTCTTTTTGGTGTATTTGGGAATTGCATCTGGGTGCTTCCAGTGACGGTGCCTGTCCATTTTTTGCCTGCTCCCCACATTTATTTCTCTCTTTTATATTGCGGTGAGTATTCCCTGCACTACGGGGGCCCTGCAGTGCTTGCTGAATACACTGCAGGGTCGGCGAACTAGGAATCGTCGTATCCTTCGAAGTGTGGGGAACGAAAAGTCACCGAACGTAGGGTAAAGGGACATCAGCTTTAAGGTGAGTACTATAGCTTCCATCTCTCTCAGACTGGCTTCTTTGACCACTATGGGCGCTATTGCAACTGAGCCTTTATCACTAACGAGAGAGCCATTAAGTATAAAGATACCGGCTCCTGTCCTATTCCAGTTCTAATTTTGGTGTCTCCACAAAGACCCATGGACTGCAGGATATGCTACCAATGGAGCACAGCGGATCCCATGTCAAGCCAAGATGGGATGGTTATACGTAGCAGCCATTGGTTGAAGTCTTGTACATTTTCCCTTAGCAGCACCCTCTTACTGGCTTAGCCTTTTTAACACAGATTAAAAAATATTCCAAACCTGCCCATGTAGATAGCCAAAAGTGGTTACTCTGATGTTCTCACTGGCTTGTCCTGCTTGCTGTCTCACAATGGAGAGCAACCAGGTTTCCGAAGAACAACCAGATCATCTCTCTACCATTATTCCACACAACCCCATCCTGGTCCTCATGAGTGCACTACACTTACTGCCTCGTTCTGTCTATTTCCCCTAATGTACTTTTACCTAATGACCACCTACAATCACTAAACCACCTATCTATAGACTCCCATCCGTCATAGTGTCCACTTGTGTTTTTTATGTCTATGCACTAATATTATACATACCGAATACTCCAAGGATACACCAGCTGTAATGATCATTAACTTCATCATGTGCACTTGTTGTACTTTTAATTGTTAATTAAACATTTATAAATGAATGGGCTGGAGTCGATTGTACCAAGAACACTTGGTTTGAAACATATGTATTAGACAGGCTCTTCTGCAAACGTTAAATAGTAATGGTTTCTAAGACAGTTCACCGTTGTATCCGCGATTAGGTGTTTCCCCTCGTCTCTGTTTAATCTAAAATATTGCTTAAAATAATCGATTTTTCTTGCCTTCTTGGGTTGCATGAGGCTGTATGGCAATTAGCAGACAATAAGCCTTTTCCCAAAACACTTAAAATAATCTATTTGTGTAACTCCTGCAGAATTGGTTTAGTTTATAATTTGGATTGTGTAAAAAAAGTTTCGATAGGAAAATATCTGATCGAAGCCCTGCATTAATTAAACAGGACTTAAGGGCAAATCGATAAATAGATATTTTTAATAAAGTTAGTATTAAAAGATAATCACTGTGCTTTTTATGCTCCATAAAGCTTTACGCTTCATGGTCTACTATTAATGTATTCAGTATGTGTTTCCCCTGCTGGAGGTACACAGAGCTTCTCTGCCAAAACTCAGTATATTGCGAAAATTAGTTATTTCCATATCAGAAGGTGCATAAAAATAATAGGCCCTATCACCCCCTGCTCACATAATTCAGCGTTAGCGCTAAGTTAGTTGAAGTGATAGCGTTACGCCCAGATAACCACCGAATCGCTAACGGGTTAAAAAATCTGTTAGCTTATCAGTATTAGTGCTTTTAAGCGCGAGCTTACTGTACTTTACTCTCCCTATATTTAACATGGGGAGCGTAAAGTGTAAGTAAGGAGCAATTAACATTAGGATCGCATAGTCCTAATGCTAATTACAAACCCCTGCAGCTAACTGAAAAGTTAGCCACAGCTTTGTGCAGGTGCTGATTCTGCTTCTTTGGAATCAGTTAGCTTCTCATTCCACGGCGTGAACTCCGGCTCGATCTGCCACTTCTGGCCGCTAGGAGCATAGCCGGACTGGCCTACCGGGATGCCGGGAGGGATCCCGGTAGGCTGCTTTATTTTTGGGCTGCTGGGGAGCCTGGAGATTACAGGAGGCTTTAGAATCTGGCTCCTCCCCTACTATTCCCCGTCTCTTCCTGTCCCCGCGCACACTGTGTGCACAGGGTGGGAAGGGGGTGGGCTCTGGGTCGACCCATCCATGAAGCACTTGTCCAGGGCAGCCTCTCATCATGCTGTTGCAGTTGCTCCTCCCCATCCTCCTGCACAGCTTCCTGTCTCTGCAACACGAGGGAGGAAGGAGTGAGAGAGGTGGGGAGAGCAGGGCCAGCCTGTGCAGCAGCTGCAGCCAGCCCTAGAGTGGACATCCCATTGCAAAGTAAGTTTGGGATACCCCCTGGGACCCAAGCAGTGTTTGTTTTTTTTAAATTAGCTCCACCCACACACACACACACACACACACACACACAGGTTGGGGAGCAGGGATGCCAGGCTACTCGAGACAGCTGTAAAGCTGCTGGCTGTACAGCCTGACTGCTCCCCTGCCCCTAAACATGTAGAAATCCTGCTCCTTACTTTGTAGCTGCTCGAATTTAAAAATAAAAATAAAACGCACCTCTCCCTATCCTACCATCTCCTAACTCACTCTGCAGGGAAGGGACACATGCAGGCACTGCAGACAATGATTATTAAATCAGTGTGTGTGTGTACACAGAGACCAGGGGGGTCACAGTGAGAGAGGGGATCACAGAGAGAATGGGGGGGGTCACAGAAAGGGGGGATCACAGAGGGAAAGAGGTGATCACAGAGAGAAAGAGGGGATCACAGAGAGAGAGAGAAGGGATCACAGAGAGAAAGAGGGGATCACAGAGAGAAAGAGGGGATCACAGAGAAAGAGGGGGTCACAGAGAAAGAGGGGGTCACAGAGAATGAAGGGTCACAGAAAGAGGGGGTCACAAAGAGGGGGTCACAGAGAAAGAAGGGTCACAGAGAAAGAGGGGATCACAGAGAAAGAGGGGATCAAAGAGAGGGAAAGATGGGATCAGAGAGAGAGAAAGAGGGGATCACAGAGAGAAAGAGGGGATCACAGAGAGAAAGAAGGGATCACAGAGAAAGAGGGGGTCACAGAGAGAGAAAGAGGGGGTCACAGAGAGAGGGGATCACAAAGAGAGAGAGAAAGAGGGGATCACAGAGAGAAATGGGGTCACAGAGAGAGGTGATCACAGAGGGATAGAGAGAGGGGATCACAGAGGGATAGAGAGAGGGGATCACAGAGGGATAGAGAGGGTATCACAGAGAGAAAGAGGGGATCACAGAGAGAGAGAAGGAGGGGATCACAGAGAGAGAAGGGGTCAGAGAGAAAGAGGGGGTCACAGAGAGAGAAAGAGGGGGTCACAGAGAAAGGTGATCACAGAGGGATAGAGAGAGGGGATCACAAAGGGAAGGAGAGAGGGGATCACAGAGAGAAAGAGGGGATCACAGAGGGATAGAGAGAGGGGATCACAGAGAACGGGGATCACAGAGAGAGAAAGAGGGGATCACAGAGAAAGAGGGGATCACAGATAAAGAGGGGGTCACAGAGAGAGAAAGAGGGGGTCACAGAGCAAAAGAGGGGGTCACAGAGAGAAAGAGGGGATCACAGAGAGAAAGAGGGGGTCACAGAGCAAAAGAGGGGGTCAGAGAGAGAGAAAGAGTGGATCACAGAGAGAAAGAGGGGATCACAGAGAGGGAAAGATGGGATCAGAGAGAGAGAGAAAGAGGGGATCACAGAGAGAAAGAAAGGATCACAGAGAAAGTGGGGGTCACAGAGAGAAAGAGGGGGTCACAAAGAAAGTGTGGGTCACAGAGAGAGAAAGAGGGGGATCACAAAGAGAGAGAGAAAGAGGGGATCACAGAGAGAAATGGGGTCACAGAGGTGATCACAGAGGGATAGAAAGAGGGGATCACAGAGAGAAAGAGGGGATCACAGAGAGAGAAAGAGGGGGTCACAGAGAGAGGTGATCACAGAGGGATAGAGAGGGGATCACAGAGAGAGAGGGGATCACAGAGAGAGAAAGAGGGGATCACAGAGAGAAAGAGGGGGTCACAGAGAGAGGTGATCACAGAGGGATAGAGAGAGGGGATCACAGAGGGATAGTGAGATGGGATCACAGAGGGATAGAGAGAGGGGATCACAGAGAAAGGGTATCACAGAGAAAGAGGGGGTCACAGAGAGTGAAAGAGGGGATCACAGAGAGACTACTCATACACACCGCACATTGCTGTGAGTTTTATTGCTGTGCAGCTCTGATATGTATCCTTTTCATTTGCACTTACCACAAAATAGGGCTGGTCTAAAAAATATTTTCCAGGGCTACTTTTTATTCCCAGTCCGGCCCTGGCTAGGAGTAGAGTGAGACTGGGGACAAATAGTTCCCACTCTCCCTCCATGATCACTCAATGGACCTCCAGGACCTGCAAGAGGCGAGATCCTGAAGGTCAGGTGACCTGGCAGCAGAAGCTTCCATGGAGTCTTATGGACTCCAGGAGAATATGCTCGCTACGCTGCTGGAATCAGCACCTGCCTCGCAATCTACTTGTAAAACAAGGACGCTTAACAGGCAATTTGCGACTGTTTCGCCTTAACGTCCCTGTTTTTGCTCAAGGCACATGATTGGGCCCAATAACTCTAATAATATGAAAGGATTTTGGGCCCTATTACAATCTTCGCAAAAAACGTACGCGCGACGCGTGAATTTGTGCGCCCAGCGTTAAACGTTAATGCACGTAAGTCAACACTGTAATTACAACCCTCGCGCATTTTTTTATCCGTCGAGCAATAACGCACGTTAAACGGATGCGCAAAAGCGTGCGTGCAGCAACGTTGCGCGCAGAAATCAGTGTACGGACTGTTTTTTTCACGTGATTTAGCCAATCAGAATTAAGAACCACAATTATCTCACGTTAAGCTTTTGCGCCTGTCAAAGTCAATCTGCGCATATATGCTGCAGCAATAATTAGTGCATGCACAACTTCTCAAATTTATTGGTTGGGTATGTGTAGAATGTGTAACTATCCTTTGCAGCATTATTTTTTTTTGGGCTGGTGTATTTGGTTTCGGCCAGGTTGATAGAATTTGCCATTAACACCAGCTTTTAGGAGTTGCTAAAATTATGCGCGCAAAGGCTGTGCGTTACAAACTGCGCATAAATTGTAATGCCATCCACATACCAACTCATTTGCTCTCACAATGTTAAGTATAGGACGCGCGAAGTACAGTAAGTACAGTAAGCGTTCGCGCAGGTTCACCCACGGTAGACATATATGCGCGTTTGTTGCGTTGACATTGTAATACGACGTTCAGCGCAAAGGGTTTTGCCCCTTGCGTTAATGCATTTTTGTGCGGGCGCAAACGTATGCGCGAAGAATATAATAGGGCCCGTCACCTGTTAGCCGAATGGCCCCGAAATGTCCCCATTCGCTGAATTTCAGAGTACTGTTACATTTCGGTGACATTTAGGACCTCTCTGAATAACCCTGATAGTCAATATTCAAGGAAGTACCTGTAGGTCAAGAGGCAGGTGGCAGCTAGCGTGGTTAGTATTCAAGGAATAGTAGACTAGATGGCAGGTGGCAGTCAACGCAGTCAATATTCAAAGCTGTAAATCAGGAGGCAGGTGGCAGGTAACATGATCAATATTCAAGGTAGTAGATTGAAATGTCAGGTGGCAGGCAACATGGTCAATAGTGTCAAAGGACAGTATGCAGCCGATGTGGTCAATATACAAGGCAGTAATTCCAGAGTAGGCAGGAGGCATCATAGTTAATATGCAAAGTAGTCATTCAATATGGCAGAAAAAGGCAAAATAGATACTCACACGATGCTGGCTCGTGATAAGAAACAGTACTAAGGAAAGACTCACCCATTCGCGCTGAGGTTAAAAGAGGAATGTCGCCATGATGACTTGTGCATACACATTAATGCAAATGCAGTGAAGATCTTCCTTCTTCCGTTCCCTGCAGAAGATGAGTACCGATAGATGTCGGATCGCAGAGGGGTTGACTTCAACTTCTGCGAATTGACAGTAACATTTTGATTAATAGTTTCCCTCAGGACCAACCTTAGCATTTGCGACACCATGGGTGATTGGAATTTAAGATGGAACACCCTAAAAACTTATAAAATTCAGTATTGCAAAACATACCCTGATAATCTAGCAGTTATTATTGTCTGAGAGTTCCAAATTGACAGAATTCTATACAATTGTGTAGAAATCAATTCTGAGGATCTAAGACATTTAGGAACTTTAGGGTAACTCTACGTATAAGGGCTTGATTATAGTAACCCAATGAATCATACACATGAGGGGTTATTCAGAGAGAGCTGATCTGGCCCTGAAATGTCACCGAACAGGGAATTTCCCCATACGGTGACATTTCAGAGCCATTTGGCTATTCAGAGAACAGGCAGTTTCCCAAATTTTGGCGAACTGCCAGCAAGTACAGTGCCTGTTTCGACAGCAGTGAAATCCCACATAGAGAAGCAATCGTTAATCTATTCAGAGAGCACCAAACAGCAGTGAAAAGTTGCCGAAGTGCCCTGCTGTTCAGTGGTTTCATTCGGCAGGTTTATTCAGGCGAATCCCATAGGCTTCAATGTTAAAAATATTCCCATTTTAAATCAATATCTAATAAACCATTTATTATTTTAATCTGCCGTAAAAAAATTCTTTATTTAATGTTTTTTTAGAAAACCTCTAGGTATTTTTCCGGCAATTTATTTATTTATTTTAAAGCGTTTTTTCTGTAACAGACCTTTTTATTATCATTCATAGAATCTTATATGTAAATTCCAGGCATTTTCATTCTGTAGTTTTTTTGCAAACAGCGTTTTAATTTTGACAATTTCAATCATATTGTTTTTTTTTTTTACCCCGTTCGTCAGCTTGTCGGCTTTTTCCAGTGGCTGGTTTTTCGGAGGGTTTTTGGCGGGTGTTCGGCAAACTTTCGGCCAGTTTGCGGTGGGTTTTACCTGCACTCTGGGGACCCTGCGGTGAATGCTAAATGGGGTGGGGTTTTATAATCACATTTCAGCTTATTTTGTTTTTATTACATTTTCTAAGTTATCAAAAATCTGATTTTATCTTTCTCATTACTTGGGTATTGAGTGTGGATTGTTTATCTTTATGTGAACGAAAAATAATTTAAACGATTTTAGCATAAAGCCGCAACATAAAAATTGTGTGTGGGGGGGGAGCGTAGGGGTCTGAATACTTTCTAAGCTTTCTGCACTGTAAGACATTTACTTAAAAGCTTGGAAACTTGCTTGTCTTTTGATAACCAGTAAAAGCCAAGACAGGGCAGCACCCTCATAGAACCGTAACTCTATCTTTTGCGAATAGATCCTTTGTCCTCCACAACATTTTACAGTTTAACTTTCTCAAATGTTATATTTTAAGAAAAGTTATAGCTACAATTTATCTTGTCAAATTCTAAACATTTAAAAAAAAAAAATTAATCTCCGTGTACGTCTCTGTAGTAAGCCGTGCACCAATTTTTATTGGCATAAATTACATATTAGCATTTAATTGCTTTTAATTACAGGTGGTATTTGAAGATAAATGCATTTATTTTTGATGGAATTATAATTTAAAGCCATCAAATAGCTTGCACTGTATAATAATACTTATGATGTTAACAGTAAAATTTTACATTTGCGAAATATAATTATACAGTGTAACAATTATCACATTTATGCCGAGATAAAAAAAAGAAAAAGGAAAGAAAATGTCTTCTCTGAAAAAAACAATTACAGTGTACATATGTGTGAATGTCAGCTGAGTATTTTTAATTCAAATTTTTCATATATCTAAAATTATCAGACTCTGCCATATCAATACAGGGGTATTCATGTTATAGAAAAGACAGAGCAAAGAGAGGAGGGGGAATTGTTATTTATGTTGAGGAGTCCATAAAGTTCACCCCCTTACAGACTTCTAGCTCTCCTGTCACCTTTGATTTCCACTCTGGTATAATTGAGATCCCATTCAATAAATCAATCATTGTTGGTGGATTCTATCGCCCACCGAGCTCTCCAGTGCACTCCCTCTCTGACATATCTCAAATCCATAATAACATACTTGCCCAAAACCAAAAAAGTGAAATACTGGTCCTCGGCGATTTTAATACAGATTGGATAAATCCTAAAAACAATAAACACTGCTCACTGTTTAAAACTTTGCAGCTAACTCAATTAATCTCCTCCCCCACTCGCATTAATATGAAAAGCCCTAACCATACCTTGCTGGACTGGATTCTCTCCTCATCTCCTGATCGTATACAGGAGGCAGGTGTTCTCGCTAATAGCTTTAGTGACCATTGTCTAGTGTACTGCGTACGCAAATTAAAGGCCATGAAATCTCCCCCAAAGGTAATAACCACCAGGTCTTTCAAGAAATGTATTCTTGAATCCTTCCTAAGTGATCTCAAACAGCTCCCCTGGTACAGACTAAACCTAATCCCAGACCTAGACTGTGCAATTGAATACTTTCAGTCTGAGCTCCTGCAAGTCTGGAATTCCCATGCCCCGCTGTGTAAAGTGTGAGTAAAAGGGACCCATCTCCCCTGGGTTACAGCTGATCTTACACTAATGTACCATCTTAGAGATTCACTGTGGTCAAATTTCAAGAGTACTGGTTCCATGAACGATCACTGCGAATACCGAAAATGCCGGAATGAATGCACAAAACAAACAAAAATGGCTAAAGCCCATAGCTTCAATGAAAATCTAAACAATAACATATCAAACCCTAGAAACTTTTGGAGAACCGTAAGTAACATACAAGCACCCCCAGTCCACTCCCAGCCGGCTGCTGTTAAAGTAAACAACCAAACCCTGCAACACCCCCTAGATGTAGCAAATGCCTTTAATGGTTATTTTGTTGGATGCGCCGCCACTTTGATTGCCAAGCTAGGAAATGACATGCAATCAGAGAGGCCTCATGCAGGTCAGGCCCCTCCAACTGTGCAAAGTCCCTGTATCAGACAGGAATTCAGTTTTAGACCAGTGCCTGTCAGTGTCGCTACTAAACTTCTCCGTAAGCAAAAAATGAAATACCAGTCTGGACCTGATCAAATACCAGCAATGCTGCTGAAAATCAGTGCACCGGCAATTGCAAATCCTGTTGCAACCCTAATCAATGAATCACTGGCGACTGGATACATACCCAAACTCTGGAAGACTGCGAGAGTGGTACCTATCCATAAAAGTGGTGACAGTACTTTGGTATCCAACTACCGTCCGATGTCGTTGCTCCCTGTAATGTAAAAATTTTTGGAAAAATGCGTCTACACACAATTACGTGATTATTATCAATATTGGAACTACTTAACCCCAGATCAATCCGGCTTTCGTCCAAATCACTCAACTACAACCGCCCTTTTAAAAGTCTGTAATGATATCCAGGCTGGGATGGAACAAGGAAACCTAACTGGAGCCATCTTCCTTGATTTTGCCAAGGCCTTTGACACAGTAGACCATGGCATCTTGTTAGAAAAACTTAAAAACTCTGGCATTGGTGATCGCACGTTAACCTGGTTTCAATCATATGTATCCGACCGATCACAATATGTGTCAATTTCTGGCAGCTCCTCCCTCCCACTCCCAGTCACGTGCGGAGTACCCCATGGCTCAATACTCGGCCCCCTGCTATTCACAATATTCATAAATGATCTGCCCAACGTCTGCAAAGCCTCAACTATACATATGTTTGCAGATGACACTGTAATCTATACCAGCAAACCAAATCTCCGGCAGCTGGAAGCCGTGCTGCAAGAACAATTCACAGAGGTAGAAAAGTGGATCAAGCACAACAAACTTTTTTTAAATAATGACAAAACTGTAACGATGCTCTTTGCAACAAAACCTAAACTACACAAATTGCAAAATCCCCACTTATGTGTTAGGACAAAATCAAATGGCCCGCTGACCACAGTCACTTCTCTCAAATATCTAGGTATGTGGTTGGACCCTAATCTATCCTTTGGCCCTCACATCGAAAAACTCTCATCTAAACTTAACCCCAAACTAGGCGCCCTGTACAGAAACAAATCCTGCCTGAGCCCCGCGGTAAGAAAGCAGATTGTACAACAAATGCTTATGCCGGCTATTGATTACAGAGATGTAGTGTACGCAGCCGCCCCGCAAACACATCTTCAGAAACTTACTACATTGTATAACTCATTCTGCCACTTTGCATTACAATGTAACTACATGACCCACCATTGTGACATGTTAAAAGAGCTAAACTGGCCATCGCTGGAATCTAGACTCACCCTTCACCTTTCCAGCCTGGTGTTTAAGAGCTTTTCTGGGAAGCTGCCACCCTATCTGAATAGACTGCTTCCCCCAGCAGCTCCCTCATCCTATAACCTCCGATCCAGGACCAGCACCTTACTTGCAATACCACAATACAAAAAGACAGTGGCTCGATCCTCATTTTCCTACAGAGCACCGCAATTATGGAATAACCTCCCAGACACCATCAAATCTTCCACCAGTCTAAAGTCACTCAAGAGCTCCTTACTAACATACCTCAATACAGAATGCACCTGTAAACATGTAACATAATGACTATTTCCTACATATTTATTTTCTGTTAATCTGTATATTTGTGTTGTTAATATCTTACATTGTATTACTTTGTATTTCTGTAACTGTAACACTTCAATGTTCTTGAACCCAGGACATAATTGAAAACGAGAGAAATCTCAATGTATCCTTCCTGGTAAAATCCTTTATAAATAAATAAATAAATAAATAAAATAAATAAATAATCCCAGACCTAGACTGTACAGTTGAATACTTTCAGTCTGAGCTCCTGCAAGTCTGGAATTCCCATGCCCCACTGCGTAAAGTGCGTGTAAAAGGGACCCATCTCCCCTGGGTTACAGCTGATCTTACACTAATGTACCAGCTTAGAGATTCACTGTGGTCAAATTTCAAGAGTACTGGTTCCATGAACGATCACTACGAATACCGAAAATGCCGGAATGAATGCACAAAACAAACAAAAATGGCTAAAGCCCATTACTTCAATGAAAATCTAAACAATAACATATCAAACCCTAGAAACCTTTGGAGAACCATAAGTAACATACAAGCACCCCCAGTCCACTCCCAGTCAGCTGCTATCAAAGTAATCAACCAAACCCTGCAACACCCCTAGATGTAGCAAATGCCTTTAATGATTATTTTGTTGGATGCGCCACCACTTTGATTGCCAAGCTAGGAAATGACATGCAATCAGAGAGGCCTCATGCAGGTCAGGCCCCTCCAACTGCGCAAAGTCCCTGTGTCAGACAGGAATTCAGTTTCAGACCAGTGCCTGTCAGTGTCGTTACTAAACTTCTCCGTAAGCAAAAAATGAAATACCGGTCTGGACCTGATCAAATACCAGCAATGCTGCTGAAAATCAGTGCGCCAGCAATTGCAAATCCTGTCGCAACCCTAATCAATGAATCACTGACGACTGGATACATACCCAAACTCTGGAAGACTGTGAGAGTGGTACCTATCCATAAAAGTGGTGACAGTACTTTGGTATCCAACTACCGTCTGATATCGTTGATCCCTGTAATGTCAAAAATTTTGGAAAAATGCGCCTACACACAATTAATTACGTGATTATTATCAATATTAGAACTACTTAACCCCAGATCAATCAGGCTTTCGTTCAAATCACTCAACTACAACCGCCCTTTTAAAAGTCTGCAATGATATCCAAGCTGGGATGGAACAAGGAAACCTAACTGGAGCCATCTTCCTTGATTTTGTCAAGGCCTTTGACACAGTAGACCAGGGGTCTGCAACCTTTTTGACATAAAGAGCCACTTGGACCCGTTTCCGAATGGAAAAAAAAACTGGGAGCCGCAAAACCATTGCGATATTTAAAACAAATCTAACACTGCATATATTGTTTCTTACCTTACTGCTATATACAGGATCGTGCAGTCAGCTGTCAATCTGAAGAAAAAAAAGACTTTTTCACTTAACAATGTAAAACCCCAGCTCACACATGGATTTGCCCCAGCTCATGGATTTGCCCCCCAGCTCACACATGGATTTGCCCCAGCTCATGGATTTGCCCCCCAGCTCACACATGGATTTGCCCCAGCTCATGGATTTGCCCCAGCTCACTCATGGATTTGCCCCCAGCTCATGGATTTGCCCCAGCTCACACATGGATTTGCCCCAGCTCATGGATTTGCCCCCAGCTCACACATGGATTTGCCCCAGCTCATGGATTTGCCCCCAGCTCACACATGGATTTGCCCCAGCTCATGGATTTGGCCCAGCTCACTCATGGATTTGCCCCCAGCTCATGGATTTGCCCCAGCTCACACATGGATTTGCCCCAGCTCATGGATTTGCCCCAGCTCATGGATTTGCCCCCAGCTCACACATGGATTTGCCCCAGCTCATGGATTTGCCCCAGCTCACTCATGGATTTGCCCCCAGCTCATGGATTTGCCCCAGCTCACACATGGATTTGCCCCAGCTCATGGATTTGCCCCCCAGCTCACACATGGATTTGCCCCAGCTCATGGATTTGCCCCCCAGCTCACACATGGATTTGCCCCAGCTCATGGATTTGCCCCCAGTTCACACATGGATTTGCCCCCCAGCTCATGGATTTGCCCCCCAGCTCATGGATTTGCCCCAGCTCGCTCATAGATTTGCCCCAGCTAGCTCATGGATTTGCCCCAGCTCACTCATGGATTTGCCCCCAGGTCATGGATTTGCCCCAGGTCCTGGATTTGCCCCCAGCTCACACATGGATTTGCCCCAGCTCATGGATTTGCCCCCCAGCTCACACATGGATTTGCCCCAGCTCATGGATTTGCCCCCAGCTCACACATGGATTTGCCCCAGCTCATGGATTTGCCCCCAGCTCTCACCTGGATACTTGCCCCAGGCAGCTCCGGCGGGGGTTGAGGGGACCCAGATGCCGGGCAGAGACTCAGTACCACCTGATTAGCCGGACCACGTGACCGGCTGCGCACGCACACAGCCGCACCACTTCACAGGACGGACTGTTCAAGACTGGGCAGGCGCTCCCGCGCTGCCCGGCATCTGGGTCCCCTCAACCCCCGGGCCAGTTTTAGGGGCGCAAATGCGCCCCTAACAAAACTGCGCCCGGGGCCACGGCCCCCCCAGCCCCCACCACGCTACGCCACAGGGAGGGAGCTGCGGGAGCCGCAGCAAAAGTGAAAAAGAGCCGCATGCGGCTCTGGAGCCGCGGGTTGCCGACACCTGCAGTAGACCATGGCATCTTGTTCGAAAAAATTAAAAACTCAGGCATTGGTGATCGCACGCTAACCTGGTTTCAATCATATGTATCCGAGAGATCACAATAAGTGTCAATTTCTGGCAGCTCCTCCCTCCCCCTCCCAGTCACTTGCGGTGTACCCCAAGGCTCAATACTAGGCCCCCTGTTATTCACAATATTCATAAATGATCTGCCCAACATCTGCAAAGCCTCAACTGTACATATGTACTCAGACGACACCGTAATCTATACCAGCAAACCAAATCTCCCACAGCTGGAGGCCGTGCTGCAAGAACAATTCACAGAGGTAGAAAAGTGGATCAAACACAACAAACTTTTTTTAAATACTGACAAAACTGTAACGATGCTCTTTGGAACAGCACCTAAACTACACAAATTGCAAAATCCCCATCTATGTGTTGGGACAAAATCAAATGGCACGCTGACCACAGTCACTTCTCTCAAATATTTAGGTATGTGGTTAGACCCAAATCTATCCTTTGGCCCCCACATTGAAAAACTTTCATCTAAACTTTACCCCAAACTAGGTGCCCTGTACAGAAATATATCCTGTCTGAGCCCCGCGGTAAGAAAGCAGATTGTACAGCAAATGCATATGCCAGCTTTTGAATATAGAGATGTAGTGTATGCAGCTGCCCCGCAAACACACCTTCAGAAACTTACTACCTTGTATAACTCATTCTGCTGCTTTGTATTACAATGTAACTACATGACCCACCATTGTGACATGTTAATAGAGCTAAACTGGCCATCGCTGGAGTCTAAACGCACCCTTCACCTTTCCAACCTGGTGTTTAAGAGCATTTCTGGGAAGCTGCCACCCTACCTGAATAGACTGCTTCCCCCAGCAGCTCCCTCATACTATAACCTCCGATCCAGGACCAGCACCTTACTTGCAATACCACAATACAAAAAGACAGTGGCTCGGTTCTCATTTTCCTACAGAGCACCACAATTATGGAATAACCTCCCAGACACCATCAAATCTTCCCCCAGTCTTAAGTCACTCAAGAGCTCCTTACTAACATACCTCAATACAGAATGCACCTGTAAACATGTAACATAATGACTATTTCCTACATATTTATTTTCTGTTTATCTGTATATTTGTGTTGTTTTTTAATATCTTGCATTGTATTACTTTGTATTTCTGTAACTGTAACACTTCAATGTTCTTGAACCCAGGACATACTTGAAAACAAGAGAAATCTCAATGTATCCTTCCTGGTTAAATCCTTTATAAATAAATAAATAAAATAAATATTAATAACAATAAATAATGGTGAAAAATGCAATACTCTACTTCTTTGTGATACACTTACACACTTCCAGGAGGTGGTTTAACCCACCTATACAAAACAACTGGATACGCAAGGCTGTTTCTGTCCTAAAAGAATAAACATATACAACACAGCCGTGGGAATGTGTAGCCAAAAAATGGAAAAAGCTCCAAAGATCCCAAGTAGAGAAATACTCTTGGTATCAGGTTCCGCCTTCCGGGTACTTGGTATCACCTCCCATACATCACAGGATCCATGATAGATGATGGATTATTATTATCCTTTCTCTAGCGCCACATATTGTATTGCGCAGCACTTTATAAGTGCGGTGTACAAAGGGTTGATACATAAGAATACCATACATGGATGATATGGCTTGATTCAGGGGTGTCTTGCCCAAGGACTCCTGCTGGTAGTGTCTTCTCAGTGGGATCAAATCGGCTTTCCACGATTGTCGATCAGTGTTGACCTGGTGGTTATGTTGAATTTGCTGCCTATAAAGTTGAGACTTTCTTGACCACAGTTGTATTGGAGGGATGTGCTGAATGGTATTCTGGCTTGCTTCCCCATGGTCGAAGAGCAGAAACGTTACGTTACGAATTTGTAGTCCAATCATTCCCCTTTACTCCCTACTCTTTTCTTCCTTTCTTTTTTTTTTGGGTACCTTATTTTTTTGGTCAGATTCTGATATGGACTTGTACGGCCATATATGGACTTCCATGCTGCGGGATGCAACGGAGAGGAGTGGCAACTTCGGGTTTTGCAATCAAAAGTGAAAGTGAAACAGAATATTAAACGTGGTAAAAACAGATGTGAACTTCTGGATGTGGCGGGAGTCAAAACACACCTGGATTATGGCGGAGTAACAAAAGAGTGGAAGTGACATTCCACAAGGCAAATACAATGTCCGATGGGAGTCCTGGATGCCGTGGAACATATGGAGGACCATAAATGGAGAATGCAATTCAATTAAGGATGAACCAATCACTGTTTAGGATTGACCTATATAAGGAATTATAGAAAGAAGTGTTTTCTAAGGGACTTTTTTGTTGTACATTATCTTGCTTAAGCAACACACAAAAAAATCAAGATATATATATGATTTGCATGTAGTTAAAGAAGGCACTTGTTTTATTTCCTCTTGTGGACATGTACATTCATTTTCAGATTGTCACGTCCTTGGGTCCCGGCGGCCAGCAGTGCCTCCTCGCCGCCGAGTGAAATACTGGCCGATCGTGGACATGGGTCATGGATGGGGTGCGGCGTGTTGACGCGGCATCCGCTAAGTTTAAAATGAGTCGCCTGAGCCCTGGTTCCTTGCTCTGACGTGGTTTTCACTCCTCTCAGTGAGTTCTCTGTAATAATTCATCGATCACCTGTGTATGACTTCTGAATTGGCTGACGATTTCACCTGGCTGTTAACCCCTTGGCTCCTGACTGACAACGCACTCTAGTATAACAACCCCTAGCATTTGGCTGATAACCCACTCTGACATTACGACCCATGGTATTTGGTTCAGTTGTATTCTGGTATTAACCCCTGGTGTCTGTTGTTCTGCTGGAGCATACCTGTGCTACGTACTGTGTTTGGAAATAGGTAGAAATCCAACCTCTTAAAGGACCGGCAGTGTAGGACAGCTTGTCTGCGTACAGGGATTAGACATTATATGTAGGAGGTACGTGACACAGATGAATCACAATTGTCTGAATTTTTGATGACATAACTATTCGCCCAAATAATGGTGATGCAAACCACCATGTGAACAAAATGAACTCATAACGGATGCAGCATTCTCATTACAATTTATTTCATTCATGCTGCTTGCAACCATAAGTGGCGGCTATCCAGGCTGGTGGTGGTAGCAGTGAGCATTGCATGGTCATATTGGTTGGTGGTATTGGCTTTTATGGCTGTCCATATGATGCTATTATGTATTTATTTTATTATTTTTACAGTGGCTGCTGCCTAGCTGCCATTTAGTGAATCCACCAAATGCCCGCCACTGTTGGTTTGTTTAAATCATTTATCATGGATGAAAGGAATTGCGGGATGAGCTGAATTTGGTTCATCCGAAAAGAAAAAAATCTTCAGCCAAAATTATTTGTACAAAATGATTTTTTTTGTAGCCTTTAGGATCGAAAAGCTATATATGAAAAAGAATTTATAATATGGTAAAGAGTAAAAACTCCTCCCATTGTGGTATTCATCACAAAGCAACCGCTTTGTTCCCTTTTAATTAAATTTAATATGCTGACCTCATTATGCTGTATTTCATAGTTTCTCCCATTTCTCGGTTTTCTCTTTATGAAACCGTTCCTCGCGTTCTTTGCCTGCCAAATGGATTCTTTGATTTTTTCCAAATTTGTGCTGCTGAAAATGATTTAGCAATATCATCTGTCCACCTTTCATATGTCATATAAATGGCACACAATTAAACTGCAGGTGTGATGGCAGCTCAGTTAAACGGAGCTACAAAAACAGTGAAAAAATGTTTGCCAAGCAAAATGTGAGGCTTGCTCAATTCCAATTAAACTGACAATGCCGTAACCTTTATTTCAGTTAGATTCCAAAGATAATTAGACAATGTCTTCAAACTAATGTATTTTCATAATTGGTCCTTGGCCTAACCCAACAAAGGAACTTTCCTGTGCTGGGCCAGGCCTTATTATTTGGCCAGGTAAAGGATAATATAATTTGTGTTTGTCATATTTATTTTATCAAAGTGGTTCAAATAACAGAAATTCAAATGCCGTGGTAAGGCTTAATAAAAAATATATACCATATCCATGGTTTCCATGGTTGCATATAATCATATAGTTTGGTTGCGCTCACATTTTCAAGTCGCTGATCATAAAATGAAAATACATTTGGACTTTAGCAGTCTGGCATTTCTGTGACAAGATTTGTGATGCGATATTACGTTTGAAAGAGGGCTAGTGCCAATAATATCCATGTGCCTCTCATCTCCCTGGAATTTGTGTCTGGGACACAGCGGCACCCCTTGAGAGAGCACTGGAGTGTGGTTAGTGATCAAGGAAGGGGCTCTCGCAGCTCGATCTTAATCCTGTCTTGTATGTATTTATATATATTTATCCTCCTACCTCTTTGGCCTTTCCAGTGACAGCTCATTTGATCTCGTAGGTTGCAAAAGTGCCATCAACCAGGTAATGTGTGCATCTCCTGTAATCAGAAATCTCTGCTGGGCAGGGGAAATCCCAATTCTACGTCATCATGTGCAGAATGTTGACTCCAGTGGGGGGGGGGGCTGGTCCACAGGCAAAGCTGATATCCAAGATGGGAGAAGCCAAAACCTGGACTGAACTGGGACTAAGCAGTGATGTGTCTGGAGCGTCCTACGTACCGGGGAGTGAAAACCCATGATGATCCATGCATGTCCATCGCACTGTAGGGATTAGGCCATTCTCCCAGCTTGGAGATGACAGCCCAGAATGCTCCTCTCACAACTACATGGACTATTTCTACCTTCACTTTTCACATACTTTCTAACTCCTCTTTCAGTGCTTGTCATTTGTCATCCTTCTCTTGTTGCTTCTTGATGTTTTGGTCACTGGATATTTTCACATCCATCACCACTGCAGTCATTAGTTTCTTGTCCATCACCACAATACCACAATGTCTGGTTGCTTGTCCAATACTTGTTTTTCTACATGATCCAAAATCCCTCAAGATCTATCTCTCAACTGAGATAGAGCCGATATTGGTGTGCCAGTGAAGATTTTACTGTATACAACGTTTAGATACGCAGTTCCAGCAACTTGGTTGTCCCTCTCAATGTATGCTGTCGCTGTGAGCCTCTTACATCCGGTGATTATGTGCTGACTTGGGCACAAGGTACATTGTACATTTTGATCCTCTCAAGTGTGACAGATGTCTACTACTCTGGTGCGGAGTACCTGCTAATAGTAAAGCCTCAGTGCAACCTTTCAATCTTTTGAGCGCTACTATAATAAGATTAAAATGTTTTACAGTAATTTCCATATACAGGCATTATGCCTCATACAGATATCATTTTTTATATTTCTATTTCAACAGCATACTCACAGACTCACCTCCATCTCTTCCCTCTGCTGCCCTAACCCACCCTCCCCACCCAGGGCCATTCCCTAATTTCAGCTCTCCTTTCCAGCTGTCTCCACTTCTCTCACTAATTACTCTTACTAAGTCCAAACTTCTGTTCCTTTTCATGCAATCCCTATGATATTCTTCTGGCCAACAGTTTCACCTTCCTTCTGCTCCCATTTGTTTGTTACCCCAGTCCCTATAGATTGCAAGCTCATGGGATGTCTGCCTTAGCTGTTGGTTTAAAGTGCTGTATTATCTGGACAGTTATGCTACGACCAGGGTTGTATTTCCTCTTGTATCATGTACGTCTGCTGTTTGTGCTTCCCCACTGTAAAGCGCTACGGAATCTGTTGGCGCTGTAAAAGTAGTTGTAATTGTAATTTTGGATTTCTGTAACAATTCAATGTTTCTTGAACCCAAGACATACTTGAAAATGAGAGAAATCTCAATGTATCCTTCCTGGTAAAATTCTTTATAAATAAATATATATTCTATTGGTATTTTTGGAACCTGCATTGCTAATAATCTCATTATGATCAATACAAACTCCTATAAGCAGGATATCTGGCCAGTTTTATTATCTATCTTTATCACGTTTATTGTATTTGACACATTTTTGCCTACATTCTAATAATGTAAGCCGCATTTGTGTAAGTTAATGGACACCATCTAGGGCGCAGAACCTTTCATCCCAGCAATAGTTCTGTAAAGGACAAACAAATAAATGGAAAATTAAAAATGAGAAAATTAGCACCATCTTAATTTTTTACTCTCTGAATAACAATCTCTATACAAAACTGCAATTTTACCCAATGGTTAAGAGAGAACTATGCATCCTATGCCTCAAATAGATGTTGCGATAATATTTCTTTTTCCAACGAACAGCGCTTGGTAGAGAAGTGTGAAATGTTTAAGGGGTTCCTACTTGATAAAGCGATGTGATTTAATTCCTGTAGCATAAGCATTCTACTTATACGCAGTAGCTCGCTCATGATAAGTGCCCATATAAATATTATGGATTTTAATACCCCTGGTATATTTTGAATTGCACATACTACACACTGCAGTCATTTCAAGTGCTTCTTCCCACCAGCATGTGGAAGGTACATGCATCCACAAAAACACAGCCCTGATTCGTAAGCAGTTTTACTCTCTTTTATAAGATATTGGGTTTTAATCTGGAACGGTAAGCAGAGGTTAATTTTAACTGTATTTTGGACAAAAAACCTCTGCATTATAAAATATTAGTTTTATCCTATAATCATAAGGGGACCTGCAGTGTAAATGATTTTCTTTTTATGATTGTTGCTTTGAATTAACAAATACAATGGACTATAACAGCATGCTAAAATATTACCTTTATATGAATTAGAGACACCGCAGGACAGATTCATTTTGTTTACTATCCTGTGCAGCCCACTGGAGCCCGGTAATTAAAAAGGAACAGAAGAAAATCAATCAACACTCCAAATGTGTTAACTCTTCAAGCACAATTAAATACTGTGTTATAAATAAACCATCCTGTCTGCCATGCTGCCAGAAAGAAATATGCTGTAAAATATGTAAATACAAATATTCAGAGAAAAATGGGAAATATCTGTTGTTTCGGTATTTTTTTTTTTTTGTGTGTTTTTTTACATTATTGTGCATTCAGATTGAAGAATTCTTTTTCTCTTCTTTCTTTCTAGGTTTTAATTCAGGCACCTTGCATTTTTAATGAAGATTTCCTACATTGTTTTTTTTTTCCCCTACATAAGAACCTTCAGATTTTAAGGATTGTATGCAATCCCAAGTGTGTTTTTGTTCCTTCCTATGAAGGTTATTCCTTTTGTAAGAGCATTCTGCTTCTAGAAACATTTTTCTTAGGTCCCCACGGTGTTTTTATAGAGGTAATTCACTCTATCCTGCATTTAGTATTTTGTTTTAAAAGTACAATTTTTTTTAAAAAAGTGCAAAATTGCATCTTTTCACGATTCTTACGGAATACCCAAAAGGATATTATTTTTTTCCAACAGCTCAGATTTAGAGTGTCATTTTTAATGTTTTAGTAAGTGAAGCTTTTTACATAATTTAGAATTTTAAATATATTTTCAACAACTCTATCTATCTATGGCTCTATCTCATGTTTATCTCTCAAATCGGTCTATCTATGTATCTCATATCTCTATCTATTTATCTGTCAATCTATCTCTCTAATATTTATCTCTGATTTAACTATTGCATATCAATCTGTTTACTCTGTAGTTTAATCCCTTCACAACCACATGCTTTTTGTTGATTTCTTTAAATCATAACATATATTTGAAACATGGGATGCATAGATAAACGATTATATACAGTATATGATAAAATAGAAATTTGGAACAGAAAGCGATCTGTAAATTTGCGCCCTTTTACGTTTTCATGTGCTCATTTGTCCTTTACAGAGATATTGTTGGAACGAAAGATTCTGAACTGTAGATGGTGCTTTTTATCTTCCTCTATCACACAATGGGTCTGCATTATTAGCATTTAGGCAGAAACGGCCTTTGTGTGAAATCCAGTAAAAGTATCTGTATGTGGCATAATGTCTGTGTATGTAAATTACAGTAACACCGTGTATCTGTACTTTAAAGAGAATTTCAGTCATTATAACCCACTGAATCTTATCCCCGTACAGCAGCGAGTGACCCCAGAGCTCTCCCTGTATTCAGCCCTCTATCTGGCTGTTTTAATGCAACAGCAAAGTTTCTGAACTTTTTGCTACAGTGAATGTGAGTGCTGCTTTCTGTATCTTTTTTTACAGGTCAGGTTTGCAGGATATGTGAAGCACAGCACATGTGATATGATTTGCTGCTCAGTGATTGCAGGATTCAGTCTGCATTTCCCCAAGGTGATCCTTAAAACCTGGCCTTTTAGGGGTACTTGAGGACCAGGGTTGGGAACCACTGCTCTAGAGACTTGACATCCAGTCTAACAAAGGCATTTCTGGAAGTCCAAGTAGTTACTTTACCTATATGTTCCAGAGAGCCATTACTTGCAGATGTCCAAGAAGGACCTTATAGAACATGCTTTGATCTCATAATGGAATGATTTCATATTAAAGTCATATGCACGCAACAATCCATCTTCCAAACATATGTACAGTACACATTACTATCATTATTTTTATTTTTTTGAGAAAGCATTTTACCAGGAAGGATACGTTGAGATTTCTCTCGTTTTCAAGTATGTCCTGGGTGGTGAGTATGTACCGTTAAGTGTCTTGCCCAAGGACACTTACTGGAGAGGTGCTCTTGCTGGGATCGAACCTGTGTCTCCACTGTCTCTACTCCACCCAGCCGGTACTATTATTATCCTTTTATGTATATAGTATTACAGATTCTGCAAGGGATTATTTGTTTGCAAGGGTTGTGTTTACAAGGGGATTGTTTACACACGGATGATATGGCTTGATTCAAAGGGAGCCTGTTCCCAAAGGAACTTACAACCTATATGAGAAGTACGAGTATTTTGTGAGGTAGGCACATCCATTTTACGGATGCCACTTGCTGGTGGCATCTTCTGATTGGGATTGGAGTCTGCTTTCCATGATATGTATTTACAAAAGATGAATTAGCTGTTGGTTTTAAGGTAAGCTGATAAATTAGTTATTTACAGAAGCTTAATTAACTGTGATTTATTACACAAAACGTTAATATAAAATGAGCACTTATTAAAAACAATATCATTTTAATGAGATGTATTAATTGAGACATTTAAATATAAATTAAGAATGAATAGTTCCATTTAGTGCTGCAGTTGAAAATAAATTTGTCAATAACGACATTTCATGGTGCTGTCTGGTACTAAAACTTAGTAAACAAAAACGTAGTTTACTTAAAAATGATGCCAAAATACCATAAAAATTACTCTTTCGTGAGGTTAAAGAGTAGTAATAAATTAGCCTCATTGACCATTTTTATTTTCCAGATAGTCGTCACTCCCTTCCACGCTGACACAAGCACGCATACAAGATGTCCCCATCTGGGTTATAGAGCTTGGATGTTACCTCTACTCTATCCAGCTGGTACACATGTTGCCAAACTCCCTTATCCTCATGATGGAACAATAAAAAGAGCAGAAGACTTCCACCAGGGAGCAGCTCAATTTATGTAGATGAACAGGCATTGGACTAAGATGGACTATTATAAGTTGCCTACTGATGACCGTACGCAGGGAGACAATAAATACTCAAAAATACACGACACATAACTGTGGAATAATATATATATTTATTATATATACAGGCCACAGCTAAAAACTCCACACAATATACCCACCACCATGACATAAAAATTCCCATAACAAAATAATACAATAACCCAGTGCTGAAAGAGGACTCCACACAACCACCACACACCTCCAAACCAACCAACCACAAAAACCTCCCGACTCCCAACCATCTGACCAAAATTAGCCTAAATAAAAGGAACCCCTACCAAGCACTGCCTACAAGCCCCCGCCGTGACAAAAGGAGCCCAACAAAACTAATACTCTAACTAAAAAACCAACCCAACCCGTAACTAAATAAAACAGGGTGGGAGGGTGGGGATTTTTCCAGCTCTACCTCAGGAGAAAAAGGCACGCAAAGCCTCTCCACACGCGCCTTAAGTACCCTCCTGGTGACTCCTCCCACACCTCTCCCGCTCAAACCTCCACACACGCTGTAACACTTCTAGAAAAATCCTCCCCGCGTCCTGGCATCAGAGGCAACTTAAGGGCCCTACGCCTTAGGTGCTTCAGGCCTTCATAAGTCGCCTACTGATGACCAAGTCGTACGCAGGGAGACGATAAATACTCAAAAATAGACGACACATAACTGTGGAATAATATATATATATTTATTATATATACAGGCCACAGCTAAAAACTCCACACAATATACCCACCACCATGACATAAAAATTCCCATAATAGAATAATACAATAACCCAGTGCTGAAAGAGGACTCCACACAACCACTACACACCTCCAAACCAACCAACCACAAAAACCTCCTGACTCCCAACCATCTGACCAAAATTAGCCTAAATAAAAGGAACCCCTACCCAGCACTGCCTACAAGCCCCTGCCAAGAGCTCCTCACATAACCCCCTTATGGGAGATCTCCTCCATGAAGGAAAAACAGAGCTTGTTCAATCCCCTCCTTGAGTCCCAGGATGAAGAGATCCTTGCCCACATCATTCAGGTTAACGCCATCCTCCATAAAATAACACGCCGCATCCTCCTCTTCAAAGGGTAGATGCCGCACCACCACACCATCCATCCTCCTCACAAACCTTCCCATACAGCGATTCACCTTGACCCAAAGCCGCACCGCCTCCTCATTCTCCGCCTGCCTCCACACCATCCTTGGCAGCACCTCGGACCACACACCACTGTCCATGGTGACCACTCCCTCAACTGCGGCAGATCCTCCTGCATCTGCTCCAGCAGCACACCAAGAGGGACCACACCCAAATCGTTCCCTCCCATGTGTACCACCAGCACATGGGGAACTTCACCGTGCCTAAGGGCACCCAAAACCGTTGGCTTAAACTCCTCCCATAGGAGTTAACGGATTCCGAACCACCGTACCCGTATTGCCGACCCATGCAAACACATCTGTACTCCAGATGTTCGCATCAACGCTCTTCTCCTCGCCCAAAAAAACAACGAGTCTCCAACGATCCATACAACACTCGAAGGATCTGCAAAAAACAAAAACAAATTACCAACATCTCCACCACACAAAATACTCCGAAAAAAGAAAAAACTCCCCGCCAAACCACCACACACCCCACCAAATAAACGATGTCCATACCTGCAAAGAAAAACATAACATAAACAATGACCATACTCCTCCTCGCCTCCAAATCCTCCAACCCCCATACTCCTCCACAAACAACAAACAAATATACAAAGATAAAATAGAATAAATATATATATTCCATATAAAAGGTATAAATTCATATTCCATGTATAAGTTTGATATTTTTTTTTTAAAAAAGTGAAAAACATAACAGAACAGATCATACAGCAAACTTTTCTCCACATTACCTCCCAGCATTAAGAAGTGTTTCCAAAATTCATAACACCAAACGTGGACGCACGTAGGACTGAAAAGCCCTCGAGTTCCATCTTCCCAATTCTTGAATTTCTGCTGCCGACAAACCCAACCTCGAAGCTTCTGTTGCTGCCCCAATACGAAAGGAGTGAGAACCAAATTCCTCCGGATTTCTCCCTAAACTCAACAAACCCTTCTTAAAAATGGTAACAAACTGATACCTCGATAAAGCCGATCCGTCCGCGTGACATAAAAAGGCCACTCCAGACTCCACCCGTACTTCCAAAAATGCCACAGTTATCCACACTGGATAAACCAACTCTACGCCCCCTACCCAACTGTTCAGTCTTGGAGTTAGAAACCCAAATAACAATTTCCTTAACCCCATAGACCCTCCAATAACTGCTTCGAAACTGGACGCCGAGCGTCTACCCTGCACCTCCCCTCAAATAACCCCGAACTGCACACCTGATAACAAAATCCTTTGTGACATCTCTTTTCCCCGATACCTGGAAAAGGAAAGCCAAGGCGGCGAACGACTGCCGTACCACCCCAGGAGATGCCCCTGATTCGAATAACCGAATGAGGTATGCCCTAAGAAAACTCTCCTCATCCAATCCACCCACCAAAACGTACCTGAACCGTTCAGTCAATGCATCCCAATCCCTCCAAACGCACGAGAAGGCCTTCCAAGAGGACTCAGACAAAGAACCTCTCACCCATCTTCCAAAAATTCCGAGCCTAGCTGCCAAAGGCCCTTCGGACAAGGGGTGCCTACCTCCTCCACCAACAGAGCCAGGGAACGAAACCTGTTCCACTGTAAACGAGACAAAGCATCCGCCACTGAGTTAAGGTGACCCGGAACATGCCGTGCCCTGCATAAAACATTAAATTTAAGACAAAGCAACGCAAACCTCTTCAGCAATCTAATGACTGGCAATGATGAAGCCGACAAAGAATTAACCGTCGACACCACCGCCATGTTGTCAGAAAAGAACAGAATCCCTCTCCCTCCAGAACACCTCCCCACAGCTCCAAGGCCCCCACTAATGGAAACAACTCCAAAAATGCCAAATTCCGCACCAATGTAGATGCTAACCAATGATCAGGCCAACGAGAAGCACACCAACGCCCCCCAAAGTGTACCCCTAAACCAACACCTCCCGAGGCATCCGTGAAAAATTCCAGTTCCCTCGACCAAAACTTCTTTCGAAGGGAATATGGCCACCCCATTAAACAAAACCAAAAAGGATCTCCACACTTCCAAATCTTCCTTCATGGCACCAGATATTCTACCAAAATGATAACCTTCCCGAATACCCCGTGTCGCCAAAGCCAATCCTCGCAAAAAGACTCTTCCAACCGGAATGACCCTGCATGCAAAATTCAAACGACCAATCAGCGATTGCAGCTCTCTCAACTGCAATTTCGTAACCGACAGGGCCCCTTCCACTTGCCTCAAAGCTTTCACCACTTTCCCCAAAGGTAGACGACACTCACCCTTAACCGAATCGATCTCAATCCCCAAGAAAGTGATGACTGACGCCGTACCTTCTGTTTTATCAGAAGCCAAAGGAACACCAAATCGGTGTGCCACCCACTGAAAAGACCGAAGAATGTGCAGACACTCTCCTGTCCCTTCCCTACCCATGCACAGAAAATCATCCAAATAATGTGTCAAATTAGCCGACCCTGCCACTTCACGACCCACCCAGTCCAAAAATATACTAAAACACTCAAAAAAGGAAAAGGAAATCGAACAACCCATAGGCAAACATAGATCCACATAAAATTCGCCTTCAAACTAAAACCCCAGAAGATAATGACACGAAGGATGAATAGGTAATAGTCGAAAAGCCGACTCAATATCCACCTTAGCCATCAAAGCCGACTTTCCTGCATCCCGAACCAAAGTAACCGCGGAATCAAATGACACGTACGACACTGAGGCAAACTCCTCACCAATATCATCATTCACTGATCCTCCCCGCGGATAGGATAAATGATGAATCAAGCGAAACCCCCCGCCTTCCGCTTCGGCACCACCCCCAAAGGGGATATCCTCAAATCCCGCACCGGCGGAGACAAGAATGGACCTGCCATCCTACCAGCCCTGATCTCCTTAAACACCTTCTCCCAAACTACCTCCGGATACACTCTAGCCGACTTTAAATTTCTTAACTTGCAACCTCCTGGCCTCACCACAAAAGGAATCCGAAAACCATCACCAAAACCGTTGTGCAGAAACTCCGCATCCCTACGTCTTCCGTAAAGCCTTAGCCACGGTAACATCGCGTCGAGTTTCACTGGGGAAGCCCCCCTCTCCAGACCCTCCAAAAGGCAGACCTCCCTGTCGTGCCCTCTTAAAACATCTGGACAATGAATGCAATCCTCCACAATTTGAACATTCGTTCTTGAACCTGCACCCATTACCAAACTTGCACTGACCCTCGTTAAATTGCCAGCACGATCCTTTTTTAACACCTGCCGGTGGAGAACTGACCCCTCCCCCACCGGCACCCCTGGAAAGGGCAAAGCCTTCTGAGCCCCATCAGATGCAACCACAGCGTAATGTCCATCTGATCCCACCCCATCCCTGGGTGAGCCGCCAAACGTTGCCTAAACTGCTGGTTGTATTCCCACCACGCCCAACCACCATAAATCCGATAAGCCTCCCAAATCCCATCCACATAACAAAAAAGAGCCGAACTGTGCTGTGGGTTCTTCTCCCCAACCACACTTGCCAAAATACAAAAAGCCCAGAGCCAATTCCCAAGCGACTTAGGAATCCTCCGATACCTCTTTTTCCTTTCCTCTTCCTCCTTTAAACCTTCCTTAGAAGACTCATCCTTAACCCCTGCCACCTCATCCAAAGGAAGCAGGGAAAAAAGCTCTGCATACTCACCCCAACAGATACCTTCTTTAACCTCTTGTTTCAAATGAAACCCCAAAGAACCAGAAAATGACACGTATGCATTCCTCCTGGCCACATCCGCCACCCCTGCAGACTCACCGAGTGAACCCGACACACCACTCGGTCCTATTGAAGCCAGTGCTTCACCACCAAGAGCTCCACCAACTCCCCCAACTGGCCCACCTGCAGCCTTCCATGCTTGAGCCAAATCAACTCCCTGGCTCACACCCCCATTTGAAACTGTCCAAGACCCCCTGTAAAAAAGACATGAAAGAACTCATATTACCTCCACTTCCATTACCTGTCGCCACACTAGGTCCAGCCGAACTTCCTGGAACCTCCTGCGCCACACTCTCGGAGCCCCTCACTCCAACTCCACCGACTCCACCAGCCTGGAAACCACCAACCGGCTGCGGACTCCGCTCCCAAACCATCGGAACTGTGGACGAAAAAACATTTGTGTGATGAGCCTCAGAACCCGAAGTACCATAATCATTATCGTGTTCCACCACACCAAAATCCGGAGCCACTTCACCTTCACCATCTGAACACCAATTTACTTCGAGCTCCTGAGTGACCTCATCCCACACACCACCACCTTGTGCCACACCACCGTCCACACCCCCATCCACCAACTGCCTTACCGCCGAAA
The DNA here is from genome assembly GCA_009667805.1 of Leptobrachium leishanense. Classification (NCBI taxonomy): domain Eukaryota; kingdom Metazoa; phylum Chordata; class Amphibia; order Anura; family Megophryidae; genus Leptobrachium; species Leptobrachium leishanense. The sequence continues at coordinate 360,283,267 of CM019065.1, read as the reverse complement.
CATCCGTCCCCGAGACAGACCTCGCTCCACCTCTGGGACCCCTGGTGGACCACCAAACTCTTCTTCTACCCAAGGAACTCCTCAGCCTCCGCACTCCTTCTCTCCTGGTAGCGCTCACCACCCCTCCGACCAGAAGGATCCTTAGCCCCCAATACCGGCCTCGAGCTCCTACCTTCCACACTTCTGGAAACACTCACGCCAGCCTCAGTCCCAACTGCGTCACCTCCAGCCAACATCTGCCGGACCAACCGTCCTCGGCCTCTCACTGCCTCCAACCTCAACCTCTCAGACGCTGAGCCACCGCTGGATTCTCCTCCCGGACTGAACTGCTCCGGAGGCCTAGAAATCGTGACAGGCCAGCTCCCACTTCCAACTCCGCCGCCAGCACCTCCGACAAACTTCTTCTCGCCCACTCCACACCACAATGCCGAGCCGCCCCCCGCACTTCCTCCAACAACGACTCCAGCTCACCGCCTTCCGCCATACTCAAAGACAATTTTAAAGCAGAAAAGCCGAAAACACAGCTGACGCAGCTCAAGATTTTTCCAGCTCTACCTCAGGAGAAAAAGGTGCGCAGAGCCTCTCCACACACGCCTTAAGTACCCTCCTGGTGACTCCTCCCACACCTCTCCCGCTCAAACCTCCACACGCGCTGTAGCACTTCTAGAAAAATCCTCCCCGCGTCCTGGCATCAGTGGCAACTTAAGGGCCCTACGCCTTAGGTGCTTCAGGCCTTCATTATTATTATTCTTTATTTATATAGTGCCAGCATATTCCGCAGCACTGTACAATGGGAACAGTATAGAAAGAGTTACAATACATTGAACAACATTTGACAAACCAGTACAGGAGGAAATTAGGGCACTATTCCCATGGGAACTCACAATCTAGAAGGGTGGAGGTGGAAACAGGAGGAGAAGACTGCAAGGTGAGAGTGATGGAGACTGCAAGATGAGAGTGATGGACTGGTTGGGGCAGTGAGGTGTATTAAAGAGTTGGGTGGTAGGCTTGCCTGAATAGGAATGTCTTAAGGGAGTGTTTGAAGGAAGGGAAACTAGGGAAAAGTCTGACAGTGCGAGGGAGAGCATTCCAGAGGATGGGTGCTGTTCGTGAGAAATCCTGCAGTCTATCATGGGAAGAGGTGATGTGGGGAGAAGCTAGGCACAGGTCACTGTTTGATCTTAGGGAGCGGGCTGGGTTGTATTTGGTGATTAATGAGGACAGGTAGTGGGGAGCTGAGTTAGTGAGGGCTTTGTAGGTCAGGGTAAGGACTTTGAATTTAATTCTGCAGTAGATGGGGAGCCAGTGAAGGGACTCGCAGAGAGGAGCAGCAGAGACTGAGCGGCGGGTGAGGTGGATGAGCCTGGCAAGGCATTCAGAATGGATTATAGGGGGGAAAGACAGGAGAGAGGGAGGCTTAGTATATGCCTCAAATTTTCTTCTTCTGAAGAGGGACCTGATAAAAATTCTGGAAGGACTACCTCTTGGTTGATGTGGAAAGTAGAAGCCACCTTAAGTAGAAATTCCTGAACTGTCCTCAACACTTCTTTAATAATATCTTCCTTAATCATCCAAGGGTTCTTGGCATGAGAAAGGCATAAAGGAGTGTCCCACGCGCCGTCCGCAATGAATGGGTTAAACATAGTTTATATTCTGCAGAACAAAGCATCAATGGTCAGTTTATTGTTTATTGGAAATGAAATATAGGTGTATAAATCCAAATATCTTATGTGTGCCTATAGAAACATATATAGAGATTATATAATAAATATATAATATATCAAGGGAGGAGCATTTCAAGGATTTTTAAAGATTTTAAATCACCTCATACAATGATGGGGATTTAATCACTTCATATTATCATGAAAACCTATCACAACATCAATGTATCCCCTTCTTTGACAGCTCCTACTCTTCTTAACCTAATGCCTGCCTTTATGGTATCAACTCACTGGGGAATAAAGCCTCACTGCAGCTCCCAGCAGTTCAATGTTTATGGATATATAATATAAAAAAATTAATAAGTCAATGTGTACATGTTTACAGCTGCCAAATTTCTATCAGGCAATTGACTGGCAGCATTTTTCTCGCTTTCAAAATCCTTTAAGGCCGCACAATGGAAAGTGATTCCATAGTTTATGTAACACATGGATGTGCTTGTAATAGATTGTAGAGCCAGTTTGCTCTAATTAATTCAATCAGCTATTTATTTACATCCCATCATGGCAGCATTTAATCAACTGTTGAAATGACAATGCCGATGAAAATTTTATCAGTGAAGCTTGGATTAAGCTTCATTTTTTCCATGGGAAGAGCTTGCAAAGGAGATCAATAAGTGAATTGTTTAAGTCCGAACAAAATAAATTGGCTGTTCATTTCACTGCCTTGGAAAATGGACATATACTAATTCAAGTTTCTAAATTATTGTTCAAGTTGCATTGTTCATCAAAGGAATATTGATCATATCAGATCAATGGCCATTTATTTGAGTGACGGATAACATAATTATAGACGGATACGAATAGCTACATTTCTGTTCATAAATAAGATTATTAAATGGAACTAGATATGTGCAGTCCATTTATAAAAAAAGTGGAAATGACCTGATGTAGTTCATATTATATACTGTACATACACTGCCTGGCCATAAAAAAGTCACACCTACCCTACAAGTCTGTTATCATCTGGGGTTTCTTCAGTTTTTCATGTTTAGGTTCAGCAACGTTATGTGCTGCAAAAATAAGGTCATGTGACTCTTTGAATATAGTTAATCAGCAGGTTTTTCCATTAATGAGTTTTTTCCTTTCTGACGGCTCCGGCACATTCCAAGATGGCAATGCCAGGATTCATGTGTCTCAAATTTTGTAAGAGTGGTTCGGGGCGCATGAGACATAATTTTCAGATATGGATTGGCCACCACACAGTCCAGACCTTAACCACGTGGCCGCTGGTGACATTTCGAGCTGGCGTCAAACTGGAAACATGAATGTTTTGAATCATCAATAGGAATATGTCAATATGGCACAACTACCTCCAAAATATATGGACAATCCCATATATAGGGAATAAACCTTATGGACATATTCCTATTAATGAGGCAAATGAAATGGCCATAAATTCAATGATTAAAAGTGTAATTCAGTGTATGAAAGAAAAAAAATCTTCTTTACTGTTGTTAGGTAGCACATTAAGGCAAATGTGACTGTGTATTTTCTGTCATTATGGGGTTAAGGCAGGCGCGCAATGTGTGAAGCAGATAAAATCTGCATTCAAACCTCAGATGAGCGTGCTTTGGTTGGGTTTGTTTGACGCCCATCAAAGTGCGAATAACCCCATTAATAATCTTTGGGATGTGCTGGCAAAGACTTCACACAATGCTTCGACTCTCCCATAATCAATACAAGATATTGGCCACAAATTAATGTAACTCTGGATGGAAATAAATGTTGTGACATTGTTTGAGGTTATCGACCAGGTAGTGTATGTAGATAGATAGATAGATATGTACTGCTTTTATCAAAATCATTATTTCTCCAATTTTTAAACATAATAGTGGTGTGCAAGCAGTGTAAATTGTCATATCTAATTGGAAAAAATGTCTCCTCGTGTATTCATAAAGATGGAAGCTTAATCATACTTGCAAGAGATGCTTTCATTGACCTGACAATACCATTGCAAGTTTGGCAATTGCCGTTTGAAGCACATTTTCCACTGTGCTAAACTAATACAATTTTCTTCTCAAATGAATGGCATACTAATTATAAAAACACGAATAGATCTTTCTGTTGCTTTCTGAGGCGCAGGAGGGAAAAAAAAATATGATAAAGCCGTAAAGATATGGGGAATGAATTGTTAGCGTGTGATCTCGCTATGATGTGACAAAGGTTCCAATACAATTCTTTTGCATTTGCAAATGCATTATGATGGCAATACTGCTTGAAGGTGACCTGATTATTATACATAGATTTCCATGATATTTATGCCATGAAGAATTATTTCAAGCAGTGTACATAGTAAATTGAAGACATTGTTTTCTTGGCAGTGACCTCTAACACACATAAAGGCAAAAATGAATAATTATTGCAGAGAATGTATGGGAGACTATTAAATTAATATTTTACTTTATCGATAATTATCACATTTATTTTTCTAATGATGGTTATAAAATTGAATAAGTCATTAAAGTATGTACTTTGTTTCAATTTAAGTGCTAGTTTCCATTTTTTTAAACAAAATAGCCCAAACAATTTAACCCAGTCTCTGGAAGACGTGACGTCATGTCAGTGTAATTCCTGCATTCCTGATATGTGATACATTGTGGCAGCCACTTATCCCTTCATAGGTTTCGGGGCCTATTTTAGTCTTCTCTCACTCTGTCACGACCTGGTTGACCTTCTCCCAGTCTGCTGAAGTCATGACATTAGAAAGGCATTTGAAAATTTGACAGTGGAGGCAGGGGTCCTTTGGACCCTTATATTTCCATCTCTATACCACCCCAAAAGATCAATTGAGATGTCAATGGAAAGGCCTTCCCAATGCTATGAAACCTGACGAAGCTACATGTAAAAATAGAAATTAGAAAAAGAAAATTGCCGTGGCACTGTCCACTTTTCACTTACAAAGCAAACAATGCCACTGCCATTACTCACTTTTTAATTTCCAATGATGAGAGCAAGTGTGGAAGAGGTGACACACTGCTTAGTTACCCACCGCACCATCTAAAACGTAAGCACTGCAGAATTTCACTCTAACGAGAAGAGGAGATTAATTTAGGCTCCTATTTCTCTATTGTTTTAATGCCAGTGACCCCAAAACACATATATTGGCAAGATAATTGCCTTATCTTTCTGAAGATGTTATTATTTGGGGTCTAATTATTGTAAAATTAATAAAAAAAAGGATAACCTAATGACGGTGGTGACTTTCAGTTTAGAATGAGCACCGTGGCATCATGACTACCCCCAGTGGGATCATGTACCTCTCTATTTCCTGTGCCAATCACGTTGTTCAGTGGCAAGGCCGAAAATATATTTTCCTAATTATGTGATTCAGTTTTCCATTGTTTCACTTCAGAAAATTGGCAATTTGGAATTGGATTCAGAAAGATTTCCGAATTGCCATTTTGGGTGAACTGAAAATTGGCATATTGGCATATTATTTGGTAATGTTATTTTACTGATGTCAGTAAAGTGGAAAAACGTACACCAGGGTTAGGGTTAGTATTAGGATTAGGGTTACTATTTCTGCTTTTCTAGGGCTTGATGTAGGGTTACTATTTAGGGGGCTGCTTATTTTAGGATTAGGTTTAGTATTTGTGCTTGTTTTAGGGTAAGTATTAAGTTTAAGGATAGTATAAGGGTTAAAATGAATAGCTCTGCTTATTTTAGGATTAGGGCTACTATTTCTAGGTGTTTTAGGATTAGGGTTTAGGTTAGTTTTGGGTTTGGGTTAGCTTTAGTGTTACTATTTCTGTTTGTTTTAGGTTTAGTGTTATGGTTACTATTTGGGATTGTTTTATAAAATAAAGATGGGGTTACTATTGGGTTAGGGTTAGTATTAGGTTAGTGGTAAGTATTAGGTTTCGGGTTACTATTTCTGCTCTTTTTATGATTAGGGTTAGGAATTTTGTACTGGGCAGTGAGTGTAATTTTTAAGTCATCTGAATGAAAACAAATCAATGCAAATAAATTTGGATTGACTCAGTTACAGCCATTTCAGATTTGTTTTCAGTACCATGTTTCATGCTTTTCATGCTGAAATTCTGTATCACCAAATTTCATTTAGACCGAACCAAAATGCACATGTTAAATACTTAGGGGGATACTTAATACTAAAAACAGTGAAACTGCAACAAAATTTCAGTGCTCTTCCATTCGGCGCACTTTGGCGGCCTCAATTTGCCGACCCTGTGATGAATTCAGCATTCACCGCAGGGTCGCTGAAGTGCGTCGAATGGATCTGCTGAACGCCGCCGATAAACCCGCTGAATCGATCCGCTAAACCTTCGAACGCCGTAAAAATATCACTGAATCGATCCAATAAACGACCAAACGCTACCGAAAAATCACCGAATAGATCTGATAAACCACAAACTCGCCGAACGCAGCTGAAGACCGGCTGAACGGACTGCCATACATACAGTCAGGCCCCGAAATATTGGGACATCGACACAATTCTAACATCTTTGGCTCTATACACCACCATAATGGAGTTGGAATGAAACAAACACAATGTGCTTTAACTGCAGACTGTCAGCTTTAATTTGAGGGTATGTACATCCAACTCAGGTGAACGGTGTAGGACTTACAGCAGTTTGCAGATGTGCCTCCCACTTGTTAAGGGACCAAAAGTAATGGGACAATTGGCTTCTCAGCTGTTCCATGGCCAGGTGTGTGATATTCCCTCATTACCCCAATTACAATGTGCAGATAAAAGGCCCAGAGTTCATTTCAAGTGTGCTATTTGCATTTGGAATTTGTTGCTGTCAACTCTCAAGATGAGATCCAAAGAGCTGTCACTATCAGTGAAGCAAGCTATCATTAGGCTGAAGAAACAAAACAAACCCATCAGAGAGATAGCAAGAACATTAGGTGTGGCCAAAACAACTGCTTGGAACATTCTCAAAAAGAAGGAACGCACAGGTGAGCTTAGCAACACCAAAAGACCCGGGAGATCACGGAAAACAACTGTGGTGGATGACCGGAGAATTCTTTCCCTGGTGAAGAAAACACCCTTCACAACAGTTGGGCAGAACAAGAACACTCTCCAGGAGGTAGGTGTATGTGTGTCAAAGTCAACAATCAAGAGAAGACTTCACCAGAGTGAATACAGAGGGTTCACCACAAGATGTAAACCATTGGTGAGCCTCAAAAACAGGAAGGCCAGATTAGAGTTTGCCAAACAACACCTAACAAAGCCTTCACAGTTCTGGAACAAGATCCTATGGACAGATGAGACCAAGATCAACTTGTACCAGAGTGATGGGAAGAGAAGAGTATGGAGAAGAAAAGGAACTGCTCATGATCATAAGCATACCACTTCATCAGTGAAGCATGGTGGTGGTAGTGTCATGGCGTCTGCATGTATGGCTGCCAATGGAACTGGTTCTCTTGTATTTATTGATGATGTGACTGCTGACAAAAGCAGAAGGATGAATTCTGAAGTGTTTCGGGCAATATTATCTGCTCACATTCAGCCAAATGCTGCAGAACTCATTGGGCGGCGCTTCACAGTGCAGATGGACAATAACCCAAAGCATACTGCAAAAGCAACCAAAGAGTTTTTGAAGGGACAGAAGTGGAATGTTATGCAATGGCCAATTCAATCACCTGACCTGAATCCGATTGAGCATGCATTTCACTTGCTGAAGACAAAACTGAAGGGAAAATGCCCCAAGAACAAGCAGGAACTGAAGACAGTTGCAGTAGAGGCCTGGCAGAGCATCACCAGGGATGAAACCCAGCGTCTGGTGATGTCTAAGCGTTCCAAACTTCAGGCTGTGATTGACTGCAAAGGATTTGCAACCAAGTAATAAAGGGATACTCTAGGCAACATGACCACCTAAGCTATTTTAGGTGGTCATGATGCCCGGAGTATGCCGCCCTCTGTCTCCCCTCCCTCCGCTCGGCAGTTCAGCTGAAAAAGCTGAAAACAGCTGAGAGAGGCGGAGGAGTTTACTCCGCCCTCACAGCTGTCAGTCAGCAGAGCTGGAATCATATTTCCCGCTTCTGCCGACTTTTGCCGAGTAGGAGACGTCATCGCGCTTTTAGCGCGATGACGTCTCCAACTCGCCGCAGTAGCTGGCGGCAGCGGCTGAGGGTTAGTGTCGCGTGCATCCTCTTGCGCGCAACACTAATCCTCAGAGGGAGCCGGGAGGAAGCCTGCCGATTGGCTGGCTTATGTGAGAGGCGCGCATGCGCGCTTCTCACGTAAACCAGAAGCCAAGAAGCATCAAGAAGGACGGGAGCAAAAGAGGAGGGAGGTGAGGATATAAAAAAAAAAAGACGCCGCTGGAAAGAGGTGGATTTTAGGGTAAGTATTACAGTTACAAAAAAATAAATAAAAACTAAAGATTTATTAAGGGAATAGGGATAGGTTAGGATAAAAAAACGGGGGGGGGTGATTTTTTGAGTAGAGTGTTCCTTTAAGAAGGGAAAGTTTGATTTATGATTATTATTCTGTCCCATTACCTTTGGTCCCTTAACAAGTGGGAGGCACATCTGCAAACTGCTGTAAGTCCTACACCGTTCACCTGAGTTGGATGTACATACCCTTAAATTAAAGCTGACAGTCTGCAGTTAAAGCACATTGTGTTTGTTTCATTCCAACTCCATTGTGGTGGTGTATAGAGCCAAAGATGTTAGAATCGTGTCGACGTCCCAATATTCCTGGACCTGACTGTATATCCTCAAACCGCCGAGTGCAACTGCCGAACAGTGAGAAAAAAAGTGAGAAAAAAACAAAACTCAACTTTTAAAAGCTGTTTTAAACACAAATAATGCATGAAAATGCCTAATGTATAAGGTCCTATAAGTAGAAAATTATACAGATTATACTTATTAACCACTCTTTGGTTTTGGACCAATTTTTAAAAATAAATGGCAATTCCCTGTTCAGTGTTAAAAACATAATCATTTTATTCATGAGACACAATGTGCTGAATCGCAAAAGATTTTTTTTTAAGTTTTGGTTGCATATTTATAAAAATCCAGTAGCGCGTTCTCCATTTCTTACTTTTTTTTAAAGAATAGTACCCCCACGGCCAATTTGCATCTCAGGAGTCTGTAAGCACAGAAATGTTGAGCACCCCCCCCCCCCCCAATGAAAAAGAAACATGCAAAATGACTTTTTCAATTTCCATTTTGAGACGAACTAGAATTTTTTTTAAAAAAAGCTAAAAAACAGTTTCTCTCTGCGCAGAAATCAAAAGAAGGAGCAGAATCTGTTGCCTTAGTTGAGTTGAGTTGACTGGCATTGTTTGTTTTATATGTGAATGCATATATTGCCTCTGCCGCAGAACAGAGAAAAATATGAGTTTAGCAATTCCTTTTTTTTAAATTTTTTATTTTTACACATTACATGGTCATGTTTGGTATCATTGTGAATACCAGACTCTAACCTTTCCAATGACACCTCACTTAACCTTGTGCAGTGTACAATTCAGAGATGCAGGTTCCAAAGTCCCTCTGTCTCTCCTCACTGCAGTGCCACGGTTTAAGTTGTTGATGAAACAATGCATTGCATCATCAACTCCATACATGCTGGCAGTGCGGGAAATGAGACGTTGACTGAAGCAATTATAAACTGAACAGCATCACTGTTCAGTTTATAATTGTAAACCGAATAATTGTGCTGCGATAGAAAAAAAAGAGAAAAATAATATTTTATTTGTTATTTTATTTTTTACATAAGTCTAACCTGGTTATATATGGTATCATTGGATAGGCCATAATCTGACCTTTCCAATGATACCTCATATGTCTCTCTAGCCCTTGGAGTCCAAATATCCTGTGGTCTAAATGATTGTAAACTGTGAAGAAAAGAAAAGGATCTTTTTTCTTTACAGAGCAAGGCGCCCCCTTGTGGCAGGCGGCTGTAGGCACATGCCTAGTCTGCCTAGTAATAAATCCGGCCCTGAGTATCCCATGAAATCTAAAAAAATCTGGCTGGTAGGATAATAAATTCACATAAAAATAAGTGCAACTCATTAAGCTCATTACCACCTGAAGAATATCTTTTGGCCCACAGGGCCTTAATGTATCTTCAAATATCCAGCCAGTGGCACTAATACATCTGGGGATAGAGAATTATACCACACTGTATATCTGCAATCAGTGGCTTTCAATAAAATTCAACAATGCTTACAGGTCAATCACATTCTGGTGGATGATGGACGCATAGAGCATTGAGATAATTTCATTTAATCAACAGCTAAAATATCACAGGTTCTACATCTATTTATAACATTCTCTGTAAATAAATGTGTGACAGTAACCAGGGCAGAATTAATAAAAAATTGTATTAAAATGCGTCATGAACTGCAATGCGAAATGGAAAGTATGAAATATTTTTTTCCAAAACTGAAGCACATCAAGAGGATTGTTCTGAGAAGACAATGCAAGTTTGTTACTTGACCAGTTCCTGGAGGCTTTTTTTTTTAAAGGAATTTTTATTATTTTCAAAACAAAAATGCCATAAGTGCAACAGTATCGCAAGTATGTGCTAGGCACAGCGCTCCGTATTGTGGCTTTACATACAACAAAAAATATATATGAAAAACAAATAAGTCATATAAATCAATCATATCAACACGTGCTAGAAAACAACCAAAATAAAGGAAAAAACAGGGAAGACGCATTGTGGAGTGAACAGAATCTTATAAGGTCCAGGTTAGGTACGAATACAGGAGCAGTCAATACCAGAATGTCGAGTATTAGATCCGTTGATCTCAGGGGAAGGGAGGGAGTAGTGTAAGTACGGGGACCGAGACGGGCGCTACATGCTTCACCACGGGAGAGGGAGATGAACGTTTATGGAGAAAATCTGACCACCAATACCACGTCTTAAAATACTTTTGATACTGGTTCTCTAATGAGTAGTGGAGCTCCTCCAGGGTACGAACGCGTTCTACCGCCTCAATCCATTCCCTAACAGTGGGGGCTGTAGTCTGCTTCCATTTCCGTGGAATGAGGGATTTGGCCGCATTTAAAAGGTGCAACAATAAAGAGGCTTTGTAGGTGTTGACTGGAAGTGGGACTAAGTGAAAAAGTATCAGCTTAGGTGAGTCGTCTGATTTAAAGCCCGTAATGTCAGCAATATGCGCCAAAATCTCAGACCAGTAAGCAGTGAGGACCGGACAACACCACCATAAGTGCAAATAGGTGCCGGTAGCAGCAAGGCATCTCCAGCACTGTGAGGTAGACTGCGAGAACATACGATTTAAGCGAACTGGAGTAAGGTACCAGCGTGCTAGGAGTTTAAAATTAGAGAGCTGGACCGAGAGGCTTATAGAGGAGTGTTTATTGATAGAAAAATTTTTTTGTCCAGTCATCCTCTGAAATGGGTTCAGGGAGTTCATTATGCCATTTAGTCACATATGAGGGTACCCTGGGTTGGGATGAGGAAAGGAGTAGGATGTAGAGAGACGAGAGAACATGTATTGGTGGGGGGTCCATCGTACACAAAGTCTCAAACACCGTCATGGTGGTGCGGAGAGGCATAGACGAAGTTAGTCTAGTTACAAAATGAGTTAACTGGCCATATTTTGAAACATTCGAGGGGGGTGTGGGTGGTTCTCGGGGCCAATAGAAATAGTGGGGACAGTTCCTGACCCGTATAACAACGTGCAATGGGTAGGTATGGCCCGTCCGGGTCTATGTCCAGAAATGGCGGTTGCCTGCCCGGAGGGAAATCAGGGTTATGCGACACGGGGTACAGGGGGGAAACATCTGGGGAGAGGTCGGGTCGGGAACGGACTTCTCTCCACAGCCGGATGAGCTGTGGAGCCGTGGGGTGATCCGGGGACATCACCAGAGAGCGGATGGGAGCTAGCTGCCAGGGCACAGATGCAATCGGTACCCGGAAGGCAAATTGCTCCAATGCCACCCACAACGTGACAGGAGGAGACATTGACCAGTCACAAATCCGCGTCAGCAGGGCCGCATGGTAGTAAGATTCCAAATGGGGTAGTCCCAAACATCCCTTATCCCTGGGCCGAATCATGTCTTTATAAGATATCCGGGGGCAAGTAGCGCCCCATATAAATTTCAGGAAGCCAGATTTCAACGCTTGGAAATAGGCCCGAGGGATTTTAACCGGAACCGCCTGAAATATATATAGAAACTTTGGTAGAACGGTCATTTTTAAATAGTTAATGCGGCCCAGCCACGAAATATGCGGCTTGCGCCATTTACGAAGCTCAAGTAAAGTGGTGTTCAGGAGTGGCGTATAATTTGCTGCGAACAGGTCCCTGGGACAACGAGTGAGAGTAGTCCCCAGATAACGTAGGGAATTCCTCGTCCACTGAAATGGGCCTATGTCTGTCAGGGCCTGGTAGAGGTCCGGTGACACCCCCACCCCCATGGCCTCACATTTTTTGTCATTGATTAGAAAGTTGGACAGTGTCTGGAAAGTTCGTAATTCTTTTAGCACATGTGGGAGGGATCGTAGGGGATTGGTGAGAGTGAAAAGTACATCATCCGCGTATGCCGATACTTTATAATGGTGAAATGGGAGACGGAAACCTTGAATATTGTCATTATCCCTAACCCGTTGCATAAAGGGTTCCAGAGCTAGGACAAATAGCAGGGGGGGACAAAGGGCACCCCTGTCTTGTCCCATTTCTAATGCAAAATGGGGTCGAATGTGTACCATTTATTCTAATCCGCGCCGTAGGAGAGGAATACAGCGCGTGTATCCATGATATCCATTTAGGGCCGAAGCCCAAATGTCCAAGAACTCCAAAGAGATAATGCCAGTCCACCCGGTCGAATGCCTTTTCAGCATCAACCGAGAGGAATATAGTAGGGTGTCCCTGAGCTTGAGCTCGGTGAATGAGATTGATAGTGCGAATGGTGTTGTCACGTGCCTCGCGAAGAGTCACGAAACCTGACTGGTCAGGGTGAATCAAAGTGGGCAGTAAGGGGCTGAGGCGGATGGCTAGCAACTTGGCAAACAATTTAACGTCCGTATTGATAAGGGAAATTGGGCGATAATTAGGGACTGAAGTGTGGTCTTTATCAGGTTTAGGTAGGAGAGTAATCGTGGCGAGGAGGGCCGATTGGGGGATAGTGGAATGATCATCCAGGGAGTTAAAGGCCTGCAAAAAGTGAGGGCCTAAGGATGAGAGAAAGGTCTTATAATAACTCATCGTTAACCCATCTGGGCCCGGGCTCTTGCCCGATTTCATAGATTTAACTGCCAAGGCGAGTTCCTCCATGGAGAAGGGAGCGTCCAGCGCTTCCCGTGCCTCCCTAGAGATAGTTGAGTCATATGAGTCACGTAATTGTCTATTGCCTCTGGGGGAGGGGGGGTGTCTCTCAAATTGTACAGGGATCTATAGTAGGAAAGGAAAGCCGCAGAAATGTCTGGGGACGAGTGAGCCATCGACCCATCTACACGACGTATTTTAGGGATATATGTGGGCATATGTCGTTGTCGGACTGCGTTAGCCAAAAGACGGCCGCAACGGTCTCCCCGGGTGTAGTATTTGAGCTTGGTGATTTGTAGGGAACATAGAGTATGACGTGTGAGCAGGTCATTAAGAGCCACTCGCTCGAGTGTCAGTTCTTTAAGCGTATCTAACGACCCATGTATTTTATGAGATGTCTCGAGAGTATGAATGTCACGCAGGAGGTCATTGATCTGTCCAGTCCGAAATCTCTTCAACCGGGCCCCGATTTGGATGAATTTGCCCCTCAGAACACACTTATGGGCTTCCCAAACCATGGGCAGGGAGACGTCCGGAGTCAGGTTATCCCCAAAATAGTCAGAAATGGCTGTCTCAATGTCAGTCCGATTCGCGGCATCTTTGAGAAGGGCCTCATTAAGTCGCCAAGTCCTGTCACGTTCTGGGACTGCGGGGAGTGTGAGCACTAAGTGTACTGGGGCATGGTCGGACCATGTGATGGGCTTAATAGCGGCGGACTGCAACAAGTGCAGGCCATGATGTGAAACCAAAAAAGTGTCCAGTCGGGAGTATGAGCACACTGCAGAGAAGAAAAATGTAAAGTCTCTCCCGGCCGGGTGGAGTACCCTCCAGCCGTCTACCAGCTGCTGGCCATGTAGCAGTTGGAAAAACCGCCGCCGTAGGGAGGAGTCGGGTCGACATGAAACGGGATTGCCTTCCCCAGGGGCATCCAGATGGACATTGAAGTCACCACCACAGATTACTATGCCTTCACTGTAGCGGGACAATTTGGTGATGATGGAACGAAGTGCCTGGCATTGATTACGATTGGGGAGATAAATGTTAACCAGGGTGCAGAGAGAGAGGCCTAGGGTCCCCTTAAGAAACAAAAACCTACCCCCCGGGTCAGTGACATGAGAGTCATATACAAAGGGGACATGACGGGCTAACAGTATGGCTACCCCTCGAGATTTTGAGGCCGTGAAGTTACTCACATAACTAGTGGGATAATGCGACGATTACAAGGTCGGTGCGGAGTCTGCTCGGAAGTGTGTCTCTTGCACAAAGACGATGTCCCCACCCTGGTTACGGGCATCAGCCAGGGCCATCCGACGTTTCATGGGGGTGTTCAGCCCCCTTGCATTAAGTGTGATCAACCGGACCGTCGCCATAGAGGAACTAAAGGAAAGACAAGCCATGGGTACCAGTCTGGAGAAAGAAACCTGAGTGCGTCTGGGGGGAGAGGGGAAAAAGGCAATGCAAAAAGGAAAAAATCAATCAATAACAAAGTAATGAACATATATACACAGAGGCAGTGAGAATTCCTCCTCGGGGGGTATCCGGACCCCGTGGGAAATTGCAAATCTGGAATAAAATGACCTCTCGACTGGTCCCCAGTCGCAAGACCGGGAGCCGCAAGAGAACACACAGAAAACATTACAATGGTCACCGCTACTGGCAGGGGTGCGGTCAGCGGAGACAGGCTCGGTGAAAGCAAAATAGCTCAGAGTTCGAACCGGGCAGGCGATCAAATGCGAAAAATCACATAAAGATAAAAAATGAGGGTGAGGAACTGAGGGTAGGTAAAATGTGCGAAAGGAGATACATTCTTTATACTCAGCCACAGGAGGACGGAGTAGTGGGCAGCTGGCTGAGTGGAGAATCAGAAGGTCTCTGAGGTGGTTTCCTGCGCTTCACCGGAGTCTGCCATCTGGAACGTTGGGGCCTGACCTGGCCGGTGTTTTGAGTCACGCTAGGGATAGCAAACCAGTCCGGGATAGACAGAGGCGTGACGCCCAATGCTGAGGCTAATGGCGGTATATCCTCCGGGGAGGACACAAAAAAGGATTCCCCTTCAATCGTGGTAGTAAGTGAAAAGGGGTACCCCCAGCGGTATCGAATCTGTCATTCCTGGAGAATTTGGGTGAGCGGTCGCAAAGCCCTCCGTGCTTGCAATGTAGACCAGGAAAGGTCCGGAAAGACCTGAAGTGGGTTTCCCATCCGGTCATGAAGATCTGTTTTCCGGCTCGCCATCAGGATGCGTTCCTTGTCCACGTAATAATGGAGCCGGCAAATGATGTCCCTTGGGGCCGAGGATGGGGCTCCCTTTGCCCTTAAGGCCCTATGGGCTCGATCAAATGAAAGTGGAGCTTCGAGCGGGCGTTGCAGGAGAGGGTTAAACAAAGTGCGCAGTAAGGCTGGGATATCTTCCATGGGGCCCTGAGGTTCAGGGATTCCCCGAATTCGTAAATTATTTCGCCGACCCCTGTTGTCTACATCGTCCAGATCTCTGCGCATCAGGGTGAAGTATTTGGAGTGTGCACTGACCTGCTGCTCAAGAGCTAGCACTCTGTCTTCAGTCTGGTCTTTAGTATCTTCAAGGCCCTGAACTCTGGATCCAAGATGGAGGACATCCTGTGTAACGTGCTCCCAGCGCGATTCCCATGCCGCCTCCATCCGCTGCATCAGGGTTTCCAAATCGTCCCTGGTCGGCAGGGACCTCAAAATGTCCCTGATAGAGGTTTCCTCGCCCGCTGGAGGATGTGGGCTGCGGGGGGGAGAGGATGCCGGAGTGCCGTCCGACGCCGGCGCCATCTTGGAATGGCGCCGATCACACTGCACCGCCGGGTGCTCGGAGAAGAAGGAGGAAATCTCCTCTGATCGAGTGGGTTTGGGGGTGCCCTGAGGCTTACCTCCCCCTGTCCCTTCTTTTTGTGGGCCATCTGGGCTCCCTGGGCTGGGAAATCACCCCTCTATGCTGATCGCTGCCGGAGCTCTGTGTTCAAGCAGCCGTCTCCATCGGCTGCCAAGCCACGCCCCTCCTGGAGGCTTTTGTGTGAAACGTTCACCATTCTTCAAATCCATGCCCTAATTGCTTTTGACAAAGCATACTGACAGCTTATCATTGAATAAAATATCTGTTTGTTCTGACATCCGTCTTTCACACTTTATGGTATAAAAATGAATAAACACGTTTGTCGCAGAATCATGCTTTTTCTGCCGTCTTTCCTGGTCCAGGCTTTATTATTGGACGGATGAGGTGGGCTAATTTTCTCTAGATGCCTGGATTGAAAATTCTGCTGCTAGTTTACTAACACAGAAATCTGGTCATGTGGAACCACAACTACATTAAATGAACTCAAACACCATTAAGCTTTATAAAATGAATGTAATCAGCACATAACGTAATCTAGGAAATGCTAGTTAAAAATATATATTTTTTTATATACTGCAGCAGGGAAACATATTAATGGGCATGTTGAGATATTATTTACTTATTTATTTTATTTATTTATTTATTTATAAAGGATTTTACCAGGAAGGATACATTGAGATTTCTCTCGTTTTCAAGTATATCCTGGGTTCAAGAACATGGTTACAGAAATACAAAGCAGTAAAATGCAAGATATTAACACAAAACAAATATACAGATAAACAGAAAATAAATATGTAGGAAATATAGTCACTATGTTACATGTTTACAGGTGCATTCTGTATCCAGGTATGTTAATAGGGAGCTCTTTAAGGGACTTTAGACTGGGGGAAGATTTGATGGCGTCTGGGAGGTTATTCCATAATTGTGGTGCTCTGTAGGAAAATGAGGATCGAGCCACTTTCTTTTTGTATTGTGGTATTGCAAGTAAGGTGCTGGTCCTGGATCGGAGGTTATAGGATAAGGGAACTGCTGGGGGAAGCAGTCTATTCAGGTAGGGTGGTAGCTTCCCAGAAAAGCTCTTAAACACCAGGTTGGAAAGGTGAAGGGTGCGTCTAGATTCCAGCGACGGCCAGTTTAGTTCTTTTAACATGTCACAATGGTGGGTCATGTAGTTACATTGTAGCACAAAGCGACAGAATGAGTAATACAATGTAGTAAGTTTCTGGAGGTGTGTTTGCGGGGCGGCTGCATACACTACATCTCCGTATTCAATAGCGGGCATAAGCATTTGTTGTACAATCTGCTTTCTTACCGCCGGGCTCACGCAGGATTTGTTTCTGTACAGGGCACCTAGTTTGGGGTAAAGTTTAGATGAAAGTTTTTCAATGTGGGGGCCAAAGGATAGATTTGGGTCTAACCACATACCTAGATATTTGAGAGAAGTGACTGTGGTCAACATGCCATTTGATTTTGTCCTGACACATTGATGGGGTGTTTGCAATTTGTGTAGTTTAGGTTTTGTTCCAAAGAGCATTGTAACAGTTTTGTCAGTATTTAAAAAAAGTTTGTTATCTTTAAACCACTTTTCTACCTCTGTGAATTGGTCTTGCAGCACGGCCCCCAGCTGTGGGATCCTAGTGTAGCATTTTTACATTTAAATTCAAGCATTCTGGTTATATACAAGTAGTCTTAAAAAAATGGAGGTGGAGATGCAGCAACTATGTACCCCATTGTGTTACAGCATAGCAACAATCCCCCTCCACAGCAATAAATATTGGAATATATTCCAACACAGGTGTAAACGTAACCATAGCTGTTGTAAACGTAGCCTTACCATAGAGTGTGGACCCTATTCCATAGTTGTTGATAAAAGAAAACTAAAGGAGACGTTACACATAACATCACACATACAGATCTATTCACTATCAGGGTTATTCAAAGAGCACCGAAACTCTACCAGAATTTTGGTGCTCTCTCGTTCCTCGCACTTCAGGGTTTCAAATTCAGCATTCAGCAATCCTCGAAAGTGCAGGGAAATGCCTCCTACCGAAACCATAAAACCACCAATTCGAATGCAAAACCGTCGTAAAACCATCAAAAAAAAAATCCGAATAAAAGCCAAACGCACCTGATGATCCACCGCAAAACCGTCAAACACATCCGAAAAAGCCGACGATTCGCCGAACGGAGCGCCGATCAACTGCCGGAAAAAGCCAACAAGCCGAAGAACTGGTAATTTATTTTTTTTAAATAAAACACTGTTTGCAAAAAAACTACTGCATGTAAATGCCTGAAAATGACTTATAAGGTCCTAGGAATAAAAGTAAAAAGGTCAGTAACAGAAAAAAAGCTATTTAAAAAAATAGGGAAAACATTTTGCCTAAAAGAATTCCGAAAAATGCCTAAAAAATCCCCAAAAAATAGAGACTTTTCGCTGCATATTAAAATAATAAACAGTTTAATCAATATTTAATGAAAATGGGGATTTTTTTTTTACATTGAAACCTATGGGATTCGCCAGATTAAACCTGTTGACTGAAACCACAGATAATCTGAGCAGTTCACTGACATTTCACTGCTGTTCCACGTTCTCTGAATAGATTAACATTGCTTCTTTATGGATAGTTCACTGCCGGTGAACAGCACTGTATTTTGCTGGCAATTTGCCAATATTTGGCAAACTGCCTGCGTTTGAATAGCTGAATGGGCATGAAATTGCTCTGTACTGGGAAAGTGTCTTCTGTAGTTATCTTTTTCAGCCTTCTGCTTTTGCCCTCAAGCCTCTGTGTCTTCCTCTGTTGCCCTTAAGCCTTCTTGCCGTCAAGCCTCCATGCCCTCTTCTGTTGCTCTCAGGTCTTCAAGCCTGTGGCACCTTTTCTCTATCTCCTGTTTGTGCTGTGTTCCAGCGCCCTTTAGCCTGCCATCCAGTCACACCTCTTCAGTTTCTACCACCTTGTGTTACTTTCTGTGAGTTCCCTGTCTGTTATCTTATCTTTTACATACATTCCTACATTTGTATTTCCAGGTCTCTTTCTGTCTCGTCCTTGTGCCTTTGTCCAGAGTATCCTTTTTCTCCCAGTGTTCTGTGTATCCCCTGTCCAGTCTGTACACAGTATCTGGCCCAAACTCCTGTGTTTATGCTTATGCCTAGTCCCTGTATTATTTGTTGTTCAACAAACCCCTTGGACCCTATTCCAAACATGACGCTAACATGGACTGTAAACAGGATATTGTGCTCCTGCAGATTTTCCCTCACCGCCTCCACTTTAATGCCAAATTCCAGGGTAGGTTCTAACTTTGCACTTCGCCTCAGAACACAATGCAAAGCTGCCGAACACATGTAGCAGCACTTCGCACTGCCAAGGGTTGTAGTCCTTAGGACTCCATGGAGCTTTGAGTGTCCCGGCATCAAGCTCTGCACATGCTCGCTCCCCCGAGATCGTACAAAACCACAGAGTGAGATTAGGAACTATTTGTCCCCAGTCTCACTCTGTTCCCATGTTTAAGAAGCAGCGAATCACATCGCCCTTTTCACTGCAGGATGAGAGGTGAGTATAGGATTCTTAGGGCAGTTTTAGAGGGTGTTAAATATTTTGTATTTGCAGAATAATTTAACACCAGCTTTCAGAAGTTGTTAAAATTCTTCATTTCACATCTTGATCGTAATTTGCGCCAGCACGTTTTAATACCTCCCATCTCACAATGTTAAAAAATGTACAGTAAGTTTGCGCAAGCTGCGAACCATTAACTGATTTCACCCCAGATTAGCGTCAACTATGGAATATCGATTCCAGAGGTTAAGCTAATCCCAGCGCCAACGCTTACATATCAAGACGCTACGATAGCAACAACTAAGGAATAGCGCCCCTTGTTTTTTATGCCTACTCTCGTCTCCGTCTCACTGCGTACTGAGCTCAACTGGTACACTAGTACCAGTAGGATAAATAGAAACGCAACAGAGTGAGGGCTGAATGATAGCACAACAGAGTGAGGGATAAATGGAAACGCAACAGAGTGAGGGCAGAATGGTAACGCAACAGAGTGAGGGATAAATGGAAACGCAACACAGTGAGGGATAAATGGAAACGCAACAGAGTGAGGGATAAATGGAAACGCAACAGAGTGAGGGCAGAATGGTAACGCAACAGAGTGAGGGATAAATGGAAACGCAACACAGTGAGGGATAAATGGAAACGCAACAGAGTGAGGGATAAACGGAATTGCAACAGAGAAAGGGCTGATTGGAAACGCAACAGAGTGAGGGATAAATGGAAACGCAACAGAGTGAGGGCAGAATGGTAACGAATTAGAGTGAAGAATAAATGGAAACGCAACAGAGTGAGGGATAAATGGAAACGCAACAGAGTGAGGGCAGAATGGTAACGAATTAGAGTGAAGAATAAATGGAAACGCAACAGAGTGAGGGATAAATGGAAACGCAACAGAGTGAGGGATAAATGGAAACGCAACAGAGTGAGGGCTGAATGGAACCGCAACAGAGTGAGGGATAAACTCCCAACATCTCCCAACATCTCCCATCTCACAACAGAGTGATAAATGGAAACACAACAGAGTGAGGGATAAATGGAAATGCAACAGAGTGAGGGATAAATGGAAACACAACAGAGTGAGGGATAAATGGAAACGCAACAGAGTGAGGGATAAATGGAATTGCAACAGAGAAAGGGCTGAATGGAAACGCATCAGAATGAGGGCAGAATGGTAACGCATTAGAGTGAGGGCTGAATGGAAATGCAACAGAGTGAGGGATAAATGGAAATGCAACAGAGTGAGGGCTGAATGGAAATGCAACAGAGTGAGGGCTGAATGGTAACGCAACAGAGTGAGGGCTGAATGGTAATGCAACAGAGTGAGGGATAAATGGAAACGCAACAGAGTGAGGGATAAATGGAAACGCAACAGAGTGAGGGCAGAATGGTAACGCATTAGAGTGAGGGATAAATGGAAATGCAACACAGTGAGGGATAAATGGAAACGCAACAGAGTGAGGGATAAACGGAATTGCAACAGAGAAAGGGCTGAATGGAAACGCAACAGAGTGAGGGATAAATGGAAACGCAACAGAGTGAGGGCAGAATGGTTACGCATTAGAGTGAGGGATAAATGGAAACGCAACAGAGTGAGGGATAAATGGAAACGCAACAGAGTGAGGCCAGAATGGTAACGCATTAGAGTGAGGGATAAATGGAAACGCAACAGAGTGAGTGATAAATAGAAACGCAACAGAGTGAGGGATAAATAGAAACGCAACAGAGTGAGGGATAAATGGAAACGCAACAGAGTGATAAATGGAAACGCAACAGAGTGAGAGATAAATGGAAACGCAACAGAGTGAAGGATAAATGGAAACGCAACAGAGTGAGAGATAAATGGAAAAGCAACAGAGTGAAGGATAAATGGAAACGCAACAGAGTGAGGGCTGAATGGTAACGCAGCAGAGTGAGGGATAAATGGAAATGCAACAGAGTGAGGGATAAATGGAATTGCAACAGAGAAAGGGATGAATGGAAACGCGTCAGAGTGAGGGATAAATGGAAACGCAACAGAGAAAGGGCTGAATGGAAATGCATCAGAGTGAGGGCAGAATGGTAACGCATTAGAGTGAGGGATAAATGGAAACGCAACAGAGTGAGGGCTGAATGGAAACGCAACAGAGTGAGGGATAAATGGAAGCGCAACAGAGTGAGGGCTGAATGGTAACGCAACAGAGTGAGGGATAAATGGAAACACAAGAGAGTGAGGGCTGAATGGTAATGCAACAGAGTGAGGGATAAATGGAATTGCAACAGAGAAAGGGCTGAATGGAAACACAACAGAGAGAGGGCTGAATGGAAACGCAACAGAGTGAGGGATAAATGGAAACGCAAAAGAGTGAGGGATAAACGGTAATGCAACAGAGTGATAAATGGAAACACAACAGAGTGAGGGATAAATAGAAACGCAACAGAGAGAGAGATATATGGAAAAACAACAGAGTGAGAGATAAATGGAAACGCAACAGAGTGAGTGATAAATGGAAACGCAACAGAGAGAGGGCTGAATGGAAACGCAACAGAGTGAGTGATAAATGGAAACGCAACAGAGAGAGAGAGATAAATGGAAACGCAAAAGAGTGAGGGATAAATGGTAATGCAAAACAGTGATAAATGGATACACAACAGAGTGAGTGATAAATGGAAACGCAACAGAGTGAGGGCTGAATGGAAACGCAATAGAGTGAAAGATAAATGGAAACGCAACAGAGTGAGGGCTGAATGGAAACGCAATAGAGTGAAAGATAAATGGAAACGCAACAGAGTGAGGGCTGAATGGAAACGCAACAGAGTGAGTGCTAAATAGAAACGCAACAGAGTGATAAATGGAAACGCAACAGAATGAGGGCTGAATGGAAACGCAATGGAGTGACGGCTGAATGGAAACGCAATGGAGTGAGGGCTGAATGGAAACACATTAGAATGTGGGTTAAACAGAAATATATGGAGTGTAGGCTGAATGAAAAAAAAAAGAGTATGGGCTGTGTTGTGAAACTTAGCCCCTAGGCATTCCTGCTCACCGTGAGCCATGTATACATACATACACATGAAAGACGCATACAAACACCTGATAGTTTGTTGCTTATACTGTATATTGACCATCTCAGTCACTAGTCAGCTCACATTATTAATTTATGAAGTTTCTGGCACTATTTTATCTTGCTGTAGTACATTGGCCACAGACACTTACAATGTTATTATTCCACCATCTGTCTTGTTTCATGTACTGTATGTTATGTGGTGTCTTGGAACCTTCATAAATGATATTGTTAATCACACGTGCGTTTTGACTCTGTCCTCTAAGTTGTACACTATAACACGCTTCTTTTGTTTTCTCTCTCACCATTATAACTGAGTCTGGGCTTATGTTTTCTAGGACACTGCATGGAAAGTATCATAGCTCATAAAGCTCAATAAATACATCATTAAAATGAATAGAAATTGTGCCGGTAAAACTTGAATATCTTTTTAGCCTCTCGCTGTTGAGTTTTAAAGAGTAGGCTGGAAATTCTTGGGAATGATGAAATCACTCCATAAATCAATGGACTAGTTCATAAAGACACTTTCTTTAACCATTGAACTCTTTGTGACCCCCCTCCTTTGAGTTTAAAACATGTGATGATCGAATGCAACAGACACTAAGAGTTTGCTCAGAAGTCAAGATATCACCCTTACATCGCTTTTTAACCAAGCTTAAGACGGATTAAGAGAAGTTAGGTGTTCTCGGTCTAATGAGCGAGTATAATGAAATTCAAATACAATGCCCTTGAAGTCAATCTCCTCACTGACACGATATCTACAATTCCAACTAAAGTGAAGACTTTGATGAAATTATTTTATGGCTAATGTCTGATGGTTTCAAAGCTCAAACGGAAATATAAAAAGTTTTAATTTTTACTTTTCATTGTGTTTTTTTAATATATATTCTGTTTCCCTCATGTTCCATGCAAAAGGGAAATTATTACATATGAAGGCACTACAAGTGTATCGAATTGTGTGTCACCTTTATTATCCAAGGGATTTTCCAAATAATCATTGTTAGGAACCAGTGTTTTTTTAAAAAAAAATCATTTATAATTACTATACTGTATGAAATATTTGGACATATTCCCAATGTATTTCTTACTGTAATAACATATTTGGCCAGTAGATGGTGCCGTTTACTGCCATATTAAGTTACAGCCATTGCAGGGAACACGAGCTGCAACTGTATTGACTGCTGGGCATCCGATGTTGTTTATTGGAAATCCTGGATTATTGCCATACCCCCTCGATACACATTGCATTTTTTTCCCTGTAGAATGAGTTCCTGCCACAGCGCTAAGTTGTCAAAAAGACACTTCCCTCTCTCGTGTCTCCACACTCCCGTTTTACATATAGTTCCCTCGGTAATGAAGCCGGCCAGTCCGACTGTATCATCTCAGTCAAGTTGAGTGTTGTTAAAATGTATTTAAGTTATATTGTATTATCCCCTTGTCTACTTATCTTGTACAGCGCTGCCCTCCCTCTCAACCCCTCCATCCATGGCCAGTAGTTGAGGAGTTAAATCAAAGTGACGCATGAGGCATTTCCATTAATGATACATTGAAGCATGATACATTACTTTCGGTGCTCTCTGATTCGCCACACTTTGGCTAGTCCGATTCGCTGGCCCTGTGTTGAATTCAGCATTCACTGCAGGGACCCCGAAAAGCAGCGAATCGGCCACCAAACACCGCCGCCAAACCGCTGCAAACTTGCTGGCCGCCGCCGCCGACCCGCCGGACATATGCTGCAAACCTGCCAGCTGCCGCTGCGAACCTGCTGCCTGCCAACGACAACCCTGCTGGACAGCCACTGAAAACCTGCCGGACAGCCAGAAAATGCAGCCAATGATCCGCCGAACACAGCGCAACCCAGTCGCAGAAAAAAAACGACAAGCTGCCGGACTGGTAAAAAATACAAAAAAAAAAACTGTTGAAATTGTCAAATTTGAAACGCTGTTTGCAAAATAACTACTGGATGAAAATGTCTGGAATTAACCTATATGGTCCTATGAATAATAATAAAAAGGTCTGTAACATATAAAAGAAAAAACTGGAAACCAATTTGCTGAAAAAAGATCCTCCAAAAATGCCTAAAAATTCTTATAAAATAAATAAAGAGACTTTTTGCTGCAGATTAAAATAATAAACATTTGAATAGATATTGCATAAAAACAGGAATAATTTAATATTGAAAGCTATGGGATTCGCCTGATCAAACCTGCCGAATAAAACCACCGAACATCAGGGCATTTCGACAACTTTTCACTGTTGTTCAGTGTTCTCTGAATTGATTGATCATTGCTTCTCTACGGGGAGTTTCACTGCTGCCTAACGGCACTATATTTCACTGGCAATTCGCCAAAATATGGCGAACTGCCTTCTTTGTGAATATCTGAATGGCCACGAAAATGCACTGTACAGGGAAGTTCACTCTTCGGTGTATTTTCGGGACATCTTCAGATCTCTGTGAATAACCCCTTCATTATTTTGATAGTTTGTTGAACGTATAGTGTACTGATACAATAAAGTGATTGGCGTATAAAAAGCCAAATAATGGTTAATCTTGAAGCGAACTGACAAACAGGGAGGAACATGTACCTGCTAACTTTTTATTGTTCTTAGTGAGTGAATCCGAGGACTCAGATGATTTTTTTTATTTTTTTCCCTTATATTTTTTTCTGGTTTGGGTCATTTTGACTTTAATAATTATAATATTAAAGGTTGTGTTTTAACCCCTTAGTGACCGGGCAGTTTTACACAAATCCGTCTTTAAGTGACCTCTGCAGTTTTTACGTTTCTGCGCTGTTAGTGTTTAGGTCAAATTTTCCTCTTACTCGTTTATTCGACCCACACATATTATACACCCTTTTTCCCGCCATTAAATGGACTTTCTAGAAATACCATTATTTCCATCATATCCAATAATTTACTATAAAAAAAATATGAAATATGAGGAAAAAAATGGTAAAAACACACTTTTTCGTAATTTAATCCCCAAAATCTACAACCACCCAAAACGACCCCGGCTAAATAGGTTCAAAATTTTGTCCCGAGACTAGAAATACCCAATTTTGACATGCGTTTGCTTTTTAACCCCTTCACTGCTGAGACAGTTCACCTATGTGCGCTGCGCTCATTCTGACCATTTTGTGCTAATTATTTTTAGATGACAGCCTAGGTCCTATTTAATTAAACCCCCCCCCCCCCAGACAAAAAAAACTTTTTAAATTTTTTTTTTTATTTTATTTAATTTTTTTATTATTTTTCTTTTTATTAATTTTTTTTTTTTTTAAACCAAACCTGGTCATGTTTGGTATCATTTGAAAGGCCATAATCAGGCCTTTCAAATGATGGCAAATATGACCATCTAGCTTAGGATCCTTAGGATCCCCTTATCTCTACATGGCAGCTAGATGGTTAACTGGCCCACTGACATCCTCACACATATGCAGGGTTATCCAAAGAGATTCGAATTGCTTGAGAAAGGTAACCGAACGCTGAAAATCAGCGTTCGGTTACCTTTCCTGGCCATTCGGCTATCCAGAGAGCAGGCAATTCGCCAAATCCTGTCGAATTGCCTGCACATACGGTGCCTGTTCGGTCCCTGTTCGAGGGCAGTGAAATCCCCATGAAAAAGCAATGCTTCGGCTATTCAGAGAACACAAACCAGCAGTGAAAGGTTCCCCTAATGCCCTGCCATTCGTTGGTTTAATTCGGCAAATTTATTCAGGAGAATCCCATAGACTTCAATGTTAAAAATATTCCTGTTTTAATTCAATATCTAATAAACCGTTCATTATAAAATTCTGCAGCAAAAAGTCTCTTTATTTATAGATTTTTAGGATACTAAAAGGAAGCATTTTTCTGAATTTTTTAAAAAAAATTTAAAAGTCCGATTTTTTTTTGATTTTTTTTTCAGTTTGCTTATTTTTTTTGTAACAGCCCTCTTTATTATCATTCCCTGGACCTCCTGTGAAAATTTCAGACATTTTCGCTTAGTAGTTTCTTTGCAAACAGCGTTTCTTTTTCCCAGATTCATACAAATGGTTTTTCTAATTTATTCACTGCCTCCTCTACGTCACAGCTGCTTCGGCACTGTGTGATTCGGCTCCTTTTTCGGCTCCTGTTCGGCTCCTGTTCGGGTTTTTCAAAGGTTAATCCAGATGTTTTTGCTTGTTTTCAGCGTGCATTCGGTTAGTTTTCGTCGGGCTTGCGGTAGCTTTTCCCTGCAATTCGGGGGCCCTGTGCTGTTTGCTGAATACACCGCAGGGTCACCGAAATGCAATCGGCAAAAGGAACCGAATTGAAGAGAACGAAAAGTCACTGAACGTGCGGTGACTTTTCGAATCTCTTTGGATAACCCTGATGGTGATGTTGTCAGTGGGTGGGGGGGACCTGGAGGCTTGGCTGACATCCAAGATGTCAGCCCCCCTCCAGGTTTGAATCGCGTTTTGGCGCCAATTGGCTCTCCCCTCTCCAGCAGTGCAAACGGCATCTCCCTAGCTTCAATGGTTGGGGAGATAGAGGGCTCCGAAGGAGCCCCCCCCCCTCCATTGAAATGCATGGGGACGCCTGCTGATGACGTCACCACGCAGCGTGGCGACGTCATCAGCCTCGCCTGCCCATGTAAATCACATGGGCAGGCTTCCTCCCTGCCAGATCGCCGTGGGATCCAGCGAGGGAGGTGAGTATCGGGCAGGAGGGGGATTAGGCGCCGCTGAGGTACCCTGTACGTCCGCGGGTCTAAGGGACACCCGAGGACAAGACGTACAGGGTACGTCAGCGGCCCTTAAGGGGTTAAGAATTTATTGGGACAATGTCCGAGCAGTGAGCTCTTCTGAGCGTTGTGTATTACAATGGAATTGGGGTTTATACCTATTGCAGAGGACTAGTTGTAACGGGACTCCTTGGGCCCTTGTTCAAGGTTGGTGTTATCTGGAAACTTGCAAGAGCCATTATAGTCTATGGAGTTGTTAAGTTTACAACAGCTCTGGTTAAGTTTACACCAACCTTTTAAAAGAGCCCTTTATTTGTACCCTGCGCAATACAGGGAGTGTGTTAAGCATTCCATCTGTATCTGATCCCCATTCCCCTGCTCTATTGGGTGGGAGTAATATTATTAGATTTGGGGACTCCCATCCCCTCTACAGCCCCCTCAGCCATTGCCAGCAGATGATGGGTTAAACCAAAGGTGGTAAGAGGCCCAACTGCCCTGATTTGAACCCTTATCTGATCATAATTTTTGGACAAATCTCCAGCACTTTTCTCATATTGAGCCCTATTACATGCTTCGCGCATACGTTTGCGCCCCTCAAAAACGCATTGACGCGAAGGGCAAAACCTTTTGCGCTGAACGTCGTATTACAATGTCAGCGCAACAAACGAGTGTATACATCTACGGTGGGTGAACCTGCTCGAACTTACTGTACGTCAAGCGTCCTATACTTAACATTGTGAGCGCAAATGCGTTTGTGCGCTACTACGTGGATGGTATTACAATCTATGCGCAGTTTGTAACGCACAGCCTTTGCGCGCATAATTTTAGCAACTCCTCAAAGCTGGTGTTAATGGCAAATTCTATCAACCTGGCCGAAACGAAATACACCAGCCCAAAAAAAATACGCAGCAAAGTATAGTTACACATTCTACACATACCCAAACCAATAAAATGGAGAAGTTGTGCGTGCTTTTATTATTGCTGCAGCATATATGCGCATATTGACTTTGACAGGCACAAAAACATAACGTGAGACAATTGTGGTTCTTAATTCTGATTGGCTGAATCGCGTGAAAAAAACAGTCCACACACTGATTTCTGCGCGCAACGTTGCAGCGCGCGCGTTTTTGCGTGTCCGTTTTACGCGCGTTATTGCTCGACGGATGAAAAAATGCACGAGGATTGTAATACCAGCGGTGATTTACGCACGTTAACGTTTAACGCTTCGTGCAAAAATTCCCGCGATGCACGTGTGTTTTTGTGTGAAGAATGTAATAGGGCCCGTTATGTTTAAGTAGAGTGCACTGTATCTTGTAGGATGTTCTGCTGCGCTGCCCAATGGGTCGGGGGATGTGGAGATATGGATCAAGTGAACTGTCAAGCAGCCCACCCCATCTGAATTCAATATAATGCAATGCACCCTGACACCAACTGAAACAAATCTCACAAGCAAACATAATTCCATGCAAGCTGTTTTGCAATTGACCACCTTGATGATTTTTTGAGGGTCATTAGTCAAGATGCTCTTCCATTGAT